>CM069904.1:69602493-70802493 GCA_036172215.1 Camellia granthamiana
CAGGCATACTTTCAACAACTGAGCAATTCACCAGCTATACGAACTCCTATCTCACGGAGATCTAGCAATCATCGGGGCATGGCCCAAGTTGGGCCTGTTGCCGCCTCATCTTCAGATCAAACAGGCGCGAAAGAGAGCTCAAACATTGTCATATTGGATGATAACTTCGCTTCTGTCACCACGGTCTTGTGTTGGGGTAGATGTGTTTATAACAACATCCAAAAAAATTCATCCAGTAGCAATCTGGATCTTCCTGAGCTTCACAGTGATCGTCTACAACAAGTACATCCTGGATCGCAAGCTCTACAACTGGCCTTTCCCCATCTCCCTCACCATGATCCACATGTTCTAACTCCTCCCTACCCTCGTCAAATTAGCTCAAACAGTGTGTTGCACACTACCCCAGGAATGATGATCATAAGCCCCACTTGCTCTTTTTTTTCTTTTCCTTTTTCTTTTTTCTTTTTTTATTGCCCACCGAACCGCCTTCATCCACGCTCTCTCTTTTATGTTACTCCCCCGGGCCCCATGCACATGCACCCCGAGAGACCGATGTAGTGGTGTTGTGCTTCTTTTTCTTTTATTATTAAAAACTTAGTTGGTGAGCCCCTTTCACACCCATGTTTCCCACTACCCACATACCCACCACACTTTTTTAATATTTCCACCTTTTCCTTTTGTTTTTATTTTTTTTTATTCATCAACCCACCTGGGCATGTCTCATCCGGGTGCTTGTTTCATTTTCTTTTCTTATCTCTCTTTTTGAACATTACAACACAGCACCAGCACATTAGTTTTCCATAATCAAGTCCTGGCATCACTCCATTTTCCAGTTCAGCTTTCACCCCAAAAACAACCACAGCAAAAAAAAAAAAACAAAATACAACAACAAACCCCACACACAACCAACAAACCATACACATAACCGCATTTTTTGCTTTCCAGTGACGCTTCCCCCCAACTTCATTTGCCACCAGCTTCGTCCCTTGCCTTCGCAGCTCTTGACGATTCTGCCTCCGCCTTGGCCACACTTACAAATGTAATTACTCCCCACTGGCCGTCAAATGCGGAGTATGAGGGCACTCCGAATCGGGCCTTGGAGGTGGCTTGCCGTTTCAGCTCTTTATTCTCCTTCTTCAATGAGCTGATCTCTCCTCGAGCATCTTTATACATCCGTTGCAGCAGGGAGAGTTGCGCTGACAATTGATTCACTTCAAACGTCCTGTTCTGCAGTCGACGGGACAAGTTCGTGACCGCAGTCATGGTCTCCACACATGACTTCAGCATATACGAGTTCGCCTCAATGTCCGATTGTGTTGCCATTATCTGCTCCACTGTCATTTCTGGATAGCTGAGCACAGGGGACGGCGGAAGGTCATTTGGTTGAGGTTCAAGGACAACCGCCCCGATTATCTCTCTTGTAGCCTCGTTAAGGTCTGGAAAGAGAGTGAGCGAAACACGGGAAGAAGAGGCCATGTTATGGGTTGCCAAGTGTTTCAGATGTTACAGAGTGTTTCAGGGTTTGCAGCTCTCAGAAAACAGCTCTCAGAGAACGAAGAGGTTTTCAGCCTGTTTTGTTTTGCACAGCCTCAGCCTCAGCCTCAGCCTCAGCCTCAACCTCAGCCTAGGCCTCCGTTTAAATAGACCATGCAACAAACCGGGAGCGCAAGCCAAGGCCGACACATCGCACGCCGCTCGACACCATAATGTCGAGCACGCCTTTTGATGGATTGGGCACGCCTTTTGAGGGCGCGACTTTTAAAGGTGCGATATATATATATCTTTAGGCAGCCTATATACACGAACATACAGGGTATTCACCAACGGTCCGGCATGACCTCGTAAACTGTCCCGACATTGATTCTGGTTAGCTCCTACAACGGTCTGACACGACCATACAGTGTTTGCTACATCGGTCCGGCATGACCCCGTAAACTGTCCCGACATTGATTCCGGTTACCTCCTACAACGATTTGACACGACCACACAGTGTCTGCTACATCGGTCTGGCATGACCCTGTAAACTGTCCCGACATTGATTCCGGTTAGCTCCTACAACGGTCTGACACGACCACACACTGTCTGCTACATCGGTCCGACATGACCCCGTAAACTGTCCCGACATTGATTCCGGTTAGCTTCTACAACAGTCTGACACAAGCACACAGTGTCTGCTCTAACGGTCCGGCATGACCCCGTAAACTATCCCGACATTGATTCCAATTAGCTTCTACAACGGTTCGACACGACCATACAGTGTCTTCTACAACGGTTCGACACGACCTCACAGTGTCTTCTACACCAGTCCGACACGAGCCATACAGTGTCTTCTACACCAGTCTGCTACAACCATACAATGTCTTCCACACCGGTCTGACACGGCCATACAGTGTCTCCTATCCTATTTTATTTTATTTTCCTGTTTTGTTACTCCCTCCAAACTCAAGTTGGTTGGTTCCTATCCTCCTTGAGTTTGAGGGGGCTGTTAGAATATAATATGTAAAGTGTTTAATAATTATGTTTTCTTCTTTCGGCTCTTTTGGCCCCTTTGTAATACTCTCCCCTCCATAAAAGGAGAGGTACATTCACATTATATATACAGCATCAATAACATCAATATATACATTATTCTATTTCTTTATACATTAATTGTAACAGTTGCGACATATAGTAATAGATTTTATCATTAGTCAACCAATTGCCCCAAAACCTTGAGTTGATAAGGAATCAGAAAAATTATATTCATCAAGCTATCACACTATCCCTTGCATGCAAACCCTCTTGCACATGGAGAGGCAGAAAAACAAAAATGAGTGAGAAGCGTAACCATGCAAAGTGCAAACAAAGAGAACACATGGACAAACGTAGTGGAAAGATGATTGGATACAAACGGAGAGATTTAAGCACAAGACCTCCTTGAATAAACATCTAAGACCATGATAGACAACCAACCCACAAAAGCTTAACCGACTAAGGAATGGATCAACAAATAAATATCAAATTCATGCAGGTACAATACAAAATGTCTCTCTACAAAACAAATATCATATATTTGGCTTAGTTTGGTTTGGCTACTGAAAGGTAGCACAGAAAAGCATAGCAAAGAAATTTAGTCCACAAGCAAGTCAGAACCTTATCCCAAACCAAACCAAACCAAACCAAGCCTTAAGTCTCATAAAATGTAGTCGGCTACAAGAATCATTTTTCTCCACTCGACTCTATCTAAGGCCATTTCATTAAGTCAAATTAAGGAGACTCATATCTCCATTTATTACACTAGCCCGCGTTAATCTAGGTCTGCCCCTTCTTCTAACACTTCCATCTACCGTCATTGTATCGCATCCCTTCACTACTGTCTCTGTTGGTCTCCGTTGTATATGACCAAACCATCTCAATCTATTCTTTCTCAACTTATCTTCTATCGGTGCTACTCCTACCCATTCTCGAATATACTCATTCCTAACTCTATCTTTTCTAGTCTTACCACACATCCATCTTAGCATCCTCATCTCAACAACACTCATCTTATCTACATGTTGTTTCTTAGTTGTCCAACATTCTGTCCCATATAACATCGCTGGTCTAATAGCCGTTTTATAGAACTTTCCTTTTAGTCTAGTGGGTACTCGTTTAACGCACAGTACCCTAAATGCACTCCTCCACTTAAACCAACTCCGCATTAATTCTATGGAGCATATCTACTCCAATCTCCTCAGCCGTTGTGATAATCGATCTAAATAACGAAAATGTTCACTCTTAGGTAGTTCTTGGTTCTCAATCTTCACTTCTCCTTTGCTTCCATTGCTACTGTTACTAAAATTACATTCCATGTACTCTGTCTTAGTTCTGCTTATCCTAAATCCTTTGGATTCAATTGCTTCTCTCCAAGTCTCCAACTTAGAGTTAACTCATTCTCTAGTCTCATCCACTAATACGATATCATCTGCAAAAAGCATACACCATAGCACATCATCCTAGATATTTCTCGTCAACTCATCCATTACTAAAGCAAAAAGATAAGAACTTAATATTGATCCTTGGTGTAACCCTATAGTAATTAGAAATCCACTTGCCTCTCCAGCAGGTAATCTAATAGTGTCACCACACCTTCATACACATCCCTAATCACATCAATGTAACATTTTGTCAGATCTTTCTTCTCTAGTACCCACCAGATTATATCCCGATGCACTCTATCATATACTTTCTCAAGATCGATAAGAACCATATGAATGTCTCTTTTCTTTTCTCTATACTTGTCTATAACTCTCCTCAAAAGATAGATCGCTTCCATTGTTGACTTACCAGGCATAAACCCAAATTGATTCTGTGACACCTCTGTTATATCTCGCAATCGACGTTCCATCACTCTCTCCCACACTTTCATTATATGACACATTAGCTTGAAATTATAAGTAATTAGAACTCAACTTAGCTACTTCTACCAATAGGGCATCAGCACCATGAAGATCCTACTTTTAAGGTCCAATAGCCAAATAAAACATAGGACTTCATTTCTTTTCATGCTCCAACAAATTTTTCCATTTTTTCCCCCCTGGTTGGCCTTCTCCACATATTTTATAATGTAGTGATGCCTAATTTTTCTTGGTTCATAACAAAATGCAAGTAGCAAACCTTCCAGCCCCAGCAACAACAATCTTCTGCTTTGGGAAGTCAATCATTGGCTTTCCTTGTGCTCTTACAGCTCCTAAAAGACCAGCAATTGCAACTCCTGCTGTTCCCTGCAATATAAATGGACACAAATACTAGTCAGCATGAATAATTGTAAGCCTAAATGTCAAACTATTACTATAATGTATCCATAAATACCAAAAGTAAATGAATGATGTTTTAACACAAAAACTTCAAATAGTCGGATAATTTTCTTTGAAGTCTGCAAAAATATTAAAAAATGCACAACAGTTACTAGCGTGAAACCTAGAGGTACAACCCGTGGTTTAGAGAACTGATAAAACACCAAAAATCAAATATCTCTTAACTAAGCTGATGAGGTAAGCAAGAAAAAAGAAAAGGGATAATTGAAAGTAAAGTTTACCATATTGGTTTTCATGCCTGATTCATAAACTGTTTTTTATCCAATAACAATAAACAACAATTATACAATTGAGAGTCAGAACAATACAGCATTTATGTGTCAGTATGTTAAGCTTCACAACATTTCAGCCAATTTTTCAATTGTGAAACCCATGGTTTTGAAAAAAGGCCATTACAGATTGTATTAGTCATTACTTACTAGGATTTTAGGGGTCCATTTAGGCTGATCATTTGTTTTGGTTTAATTGGTAAATCAATGTCGAGGAAACAAGGAACTTTGTAACAGAGCGTGCCATTAACTAATGCATAGAAGCGCAGTAATTAATTTAAAATGGCATGTCAGCTCCTCATGGTTACTGAAATACTAGAGAGTAGTATCAATTCATAAGTTAAATCAGTCGGCCACAGCTGCAATTGCTGTGAAAAAGTGTGCAATCGGTTGGCAACGGTTGCAAGAAAATATGAATTGCCTAAACCAAACCAAGTGTGCAATCAGTTGGCAACGGTTGCAAGAAAATATGAATTGCCTAAACCAAACCAACTGCAGGTCAAAATTAAAGATATTTATGAACAAATGACTTCATTTTATTGGCCACCAGAGATTATACTTATCAACTCATAACAAATTAAAACCTTACACATAGTTTTATGAATTGATGAATTTATCTCTACAAAAAGTTACATGGTACATCAAAGAATCTTTATTGACTCTGTCTCTAGACTTGTTCAGTACATTTACACATTACACTGAGAGTCCATCTTTATTGACTGTCTCTAGACTTTCCAATACATGAAGTCCTAACCTCTCCTCCATTACAGACTCTCGTCTATCCATCTCTCTCTCTTCCCATTAAACCCCTCCCTTATGTTCTTTCTAACCCTTTCTTCGATCTCCCCTGATAGAAACCCCTTCCTCCCCTTCAATTCCCCTCCCTCAAAAATCCCGATGGTGTACCAATGCAAATGCTTCCAGAAAGCATTGGTGGAAGAGCAATAAGCATTGTTGTTTGATGGTGGTGGCGACACTCTAAGAAGCACGAACATGGACACGTGACAAGCAAAATTTCAAAATATGTAGGGACACGACACATGAGGGGCACGTGCAAAATATATAATTTTATATATTTATTAGGGGTGGCAATGTCAACCCAAACCCAATAACCCCCCCAAATCTGCCTATTGTTTGGCTGGTTTGGACTTATATAATTTTTGTGCGAGTCAGAAATGGGTAATCTATTTGGGCTTCTTATTTTTCGCTGGTTTACATGCGTGGGTTTACTTGAGTAACAATCGGGTATTGTCGGGTCCTAACTATGAAGACTTGTTGAGCCGCTTATGAAGTCTTGCTGGGTTCAACTAGAATGCTTAATGCACAGGTCTCGATCCTGCGCCAAATGCAATAATGCTGTGAGAACATAACAATTCATCTGGAACATTTAATGTTATAATATTTGCATAAAAAAATATTTATATCGATATTGTTTTGCCAAAAAATAATAATAATAATTAAGCCACCACCTGATATCATTTAACAATCATTAATTACATAAAAAAAAAAACAAAAAACTTGTTTTGATTAATATTTAATAGGACATGATTCTTAACCCCCCCCCCCCCCCAAAAAAAAAGAAGGGAAAAGACATGATTCTTGTACATCAATAATAATTATTAAACTATATGTTGGAATAGGAAATAAGTGATTGTATTTTATTATTCTTATTTATTCCTTTGATTGGTGTAATAGGATGGCCCATATATTATACCTTATGGCACTCCTGTAATTACTCAGTATTATTAATATAAAAGGGAATGAAGTCTAACTCATTCCCTAATTCCTTCTCTTCTCCAAGCTTATATGGTATCAGAGCCAAAACCCTAGCCCCATCTCTCTATTGCCTTTCCTCTCCCGTCAAAACAGTCCAGACCATCAAAACAGTCCAGACCGACCACTGTAGCCCACACCCAACCTACCTACAGTCAAACCCCAGTCCCCACACCCTCGCCCAGCTCTCTCAACAACCTCTTAGGTGTCGTCGACCGTCCTTCTCACCTTCTAGGGGGCTGTCAGCAGTCCCTCTGGCTTCCTAGGGGGTTATCGGTAGTCCCTCTGGCTTCTGAGGCCTCTGTCGGAACTCCCTAGGGGGTCGTCGGTCGTCTCTCTGGCCATCTGGGCCTCGTCGACCAGCTTTCCATCTGCCTCTGCCTCTGTTGCCATCTTCGACTTCAACCCTTGCCTCTGGGTCTGCCTTTGTCTCCCTTCATTTTTAATGGTTGGTTATTAACCACTCTTTAATTCTCTTTCACAAAAAAAAAATTGATTCTTCATTCTTTATGAGTTTCTAGTTACTATTTGTGCTTGTTCCTCCATTCTCATCTTCTGGGTTTGTGATTGGCATTGTGGTTAAGGAATAGTTAGTAGCGTCTGTTAGAATATTCATTTATATATTTGTAATTATCTGTTTCCTGATTTCATGCCTTGGGGCTCTCCTTGTAAGTTATGTTAATTAATATAAAAGGGAATGAATTGATATTCATTCACCAAGGTTTTGATTTTACCTAAATAAACATGGTATCAGAGCCCAAACCCTAAACCCAGCTTCTTCCGCCACCTTCCATCACCACTCTGAAAAAACCCATCTCCAGCCGACCCACCACCACCATTTTTCGGTCTCTCATTTAGCTATCTGGGGCTTGCGCACGTTGTAACAGGCCTTCCAGGCTCAGCCGACAGCCGTCGAAGGCCATAGAGGCCAGGACGAAGCCAGTCGAATGTAACCCGGGCTCAAACGACTTCCGCTAGGGCTTACGCACGCAGCAGCAGGCCTTCCAGGCTCAGCCGACAGCCGTCGGAGGCCATCCAAGCCAGGACGAAGCCAGTCGGAGGTCACCCAGGACCAGACGCCTTTCGTCGGAGTTCACCCAGGACCAGACGACACCTTTTGGCAGTTCAACCGTCTGTTTAAGTCTAGTCGGCAGTCCCTTTGTTCCTCTGTGGCTCTCACATATCTCTGTGAGGTTTGGTACTGATATACTGATCGTGATACCTTTTCTTCTTAATAAAAAAAAAAAAAAAAAACTTGTTTTGATTGAGGTTCTGGTTTCAGTATTATTTTTTAATTTATTTTTGGGTCAATAGATGGCCCCAATAATTTGATTTTCATGCTCCCATAGTGGTCTGTGATTGTCATTATTTGGTTGTTCTCTTCCTCCCATAGTTGTGATTCCTACTGGTTATGGTTTAAATAAGTAGTATACTCAGATGGCCGAAATTACTAGTGAATCCACCACTCGTATCCAGCCACCTCAAGTGGAGAGCCTCATTATGCCTACTCAATCCAAAAACTACAATCCTAGCCTCAAAATTACCACCTCGCTGTTTAATGGTCAAAATTATCTAGCCTGGTCGCAGAGTCTGACGCTTTTTTTGAAGAGCAGGGGGAAGATGGGTTATGTTGATGGAAGGGTTCAACCACCCGGTCCCAATGATCCTGGTTATGACCAATGGGAGATTACTAACTCCTTGATTATGGGGTGGCTTATTCATTCTATGGTTTCGGATATTAGTGAAGGCTACTTGTCCATGGAAACTGCCCGGGATGTTTGGGAAGCTGTGGCTGCCACCTATTCTTGCAAGGGCAATTTTTCGCAGACCTTTGAGTTGCGTCGTTCCATCGAGCGCTCCGTACAGGGGGAGCAGACTGTTCTTCAGTACTTCACATTTCTTAACAATGGCTGGAAACGTCTTGATCACCTGCAGGACTATAAACCGGTTTGCACTACTAATTATGTTGGCTAAATGAAGTTTATTGCACAGGAGAGGGTCTTCAAGTTTCTGGAAGGTCTTAATCTGGAATTTGATCCGGTTTGGAGTCGTGTCCTTGGCATGGATACTCTTCCTTCTCCTCAGGAGGCCTTTGCTTACGTACAGAATGAGAAGAGTCGTCGTTCTGCTATGATGCCAACGGCTTCTCCAGAACGTTCTGCCTTACTTTCTGTTCCTCCTCGGGATGGGACCAATCTGCCTCGTGCTTCTCCTAATCCTTCTACAAAGGACCCTTTGTTCTGTGATTACTGCCACAAGCCACAACATACTCGTGAGACCTGTTGGAAGCTTCATGGGGCTCCATCTGGCAGTCGAGGTGATTGGTCTGGTTCTCGCAGAGGCCGGTCCGGCCAATCTAGAGGACGTGGCTTTAATCCACAGGCCCATCAATCCAGTGCAGTTGGCATACTTGATTCCACTCCAGCCCCAGTTGGCTTGTCCTCTGATGGGGTATTTAGCCTGTCTTCTTCTGAGTTTGAGGATGTTTTGCGTCACTTGTTGGACCGCCGGTCTTCTACCACTCCTCCGGATGCATCCTCTTCTTCATTTGCCCGATCAGGTAACTTAGCCTCTCTTCCCAGTGCTTTCCTATCCCATAAGTCTGTCCCATGGATTATTGATTCTGGTGCCTCAGATCATATGTCTGGATCTTCTGATATTTTCTCCGACTATAAGCCCTCTTCAGGACACGACAAAGTTCGCATTGCAGATGGTACTATTTCTTCTGTCTCTGGGAAAGGTTTAATTCGTGCCACTCCTACCCTTCCTCTCTCTTCAGTTTTACATGTTCCTAATTTCTCTGTTAATCTTTTATCTTGAGTCGTATTACTCAGGATTTGAATTGTAGTATGACTTTTTTCCCTGATCATTGTCTTTTTCAGGACCTTATCACGAGGAGGACGATTGGCAGTGGTAAAGCAGAACATGGTCTCTATATCTTGGATCAGGTTGACAAGGTTGCACATCATTCTATCCAGTCTCCAACCACCAAGGACGATTTATGGCTGTGGCATCAACGTCTTGGTCATCCCTCTTTTTATCTGCTTCAACATTTATTTCCTTGTGTTTTTACAAAAAATAATGTGTCTGACTTTCAATGTGAGTCTCGTCAACTTGGCAAACAAACACGAGCTTCTTTTGCTCCTCGTATTAATAAAAGCATAGTTCCTTTTTCTTTAATACATTCTGATGTTTGGGGTCCATCTCGTGTTGTGTCATTGAAAGGCCATAGATGGTTGTCACGTTTATCGATGATTTTTCCCGTACTACTTGGGTGTATCTCATGAAAGAAAAGAGTGAGGTTTTCTCTGTGTTTCAAAATTTTCATAAAATGCTTTGTACTCAATTTGGGGCTGTTGTCAAAATCTTACGTTCTGATAATGGGGGTGAATACATTGATTCGGGGTTAGAGAGATATTTTTCCACTCATGGCATTATCCATCAAACTTCTTGCAACAATACCCCACAACAAAATGGGGTCGCGGAGTGCAAGAATCGTCATCTTCTTGACATGGCTCGGCGTATGTGTTTTTCTATGGGTGTGCCTCGGTCCTATTGGGGCGAGGCCGTTCTTACCGCTGCCTATCTCATTAATCGTCTTCCTACTCTAGTATTGCATAAAAAGGCTCCTCTCTAGGTTCTCTTAGGATCCGCGTCTCTATTTTCCATTTCTCCAAAAATCTTTGGGTGTGTCTGTTTTGTTCACAATCATTCCCCTACTCGTGATAAGTTGGACCCTCGCTCTCTCAAGTGTGTTTTCCTCGGCTACTCCCCTACTCAAAAGGGATATAATGTTATCATCCTCCTTCCCATAAGTGGTTTGTGCCCATGGATGTCACATTCTTTGAGTCCCAGTCTTACTTCTTGTCTTCTCCGATGCCCCAGTCATTCCTTCAGGGAGAGCCTTGGTGTGAAGAGATTCTTGTTGTCCCTGTTACTCCTATGGTGGAATCATTTGTTCCTTCACCACCTATTGCTGAGACTATAGACTTTAATGCCACCAAGGACAGGGAAGGGCAAGTTTATGTCCGGGACAAAGACAGACAGAAAGTTACTTGAATACAAGAGACCACTTCTGCTCACCCACTACCATCTCCTACTTCTGATAAGAGTCCAGGTAACTTTGACCCTGTTGTTTCTCTTGAGTCTACTGATATTGCTATTCCTAACACTACCGATCTTGATATTCCTATTGCCAAGAGAAAGGGTGTGAGATCTTGCACTAAACATCCTATCTCTAATTTTGTGTCATACTCTCATTTGTCGTCCTCATATTGAGCCTTTGTGTCCAACATTTCTTCTGTGAGTATACCTAATCATTTTTAGGATGCTCTCACTACCTCTAAGTGGAAACTTGCTATGCTTGAGGAAATGAAAGCACTTCGTAAGAATGGCACTTGGGAATTGACTGAGTTACCTAGGGGCAAACAAACCGTGGGATGCAAATGGGTGTATACAGTAAAGCACAAGGCAAATGGTTCAATTGAGCGTTATAAGGCTCGACTTGTAGCAAAGGGTTTTACTCAGACATATGGGGTGGACTATCAAGAGACATTTACTCTAGTTGCGAAGATGAATTCTGTCAGGGTACTCCAGTAAAGCACAAGGCAAATGGTTCAATTGAGCGTTATAAGGCTCGACTTGTAGCAAAGGGTTTTACTCAGACATATGGGGTGGACTATCAAGAGACATTTACTCCAGTTGCGAAGATGAATTCTGTCAGGGTACTCCTTTCTCTTGCAACTAATTTGGATTGGCCACTTCACCAGTTTGATGTGAAGAATGCTTTCCTCCATGGTGACCTAGAAGAAGAGGTGTATATGGACATTCCCCCTAGTTTTGAAGATCTTCAAACAAAGGGGAAGGTATGTCAACTTCGAAAGTCACTATACGGTCTCAAACAGTCTCTAAGGGCTTGGTTTGAGAGATTTACTCAAGCGATGGTGAAATATGGTTTCAAACAAAGTCAGGCTGATCATACTCTGTTTGTTAAACATTCCTCCCATGGTAAGACGACGGCTCTCATTGTGTATGTGGATGACATAGTGCTTACAGGGGATGATGTTGAGGAAATTCCTCTGCTAAAGAAGTATTTGGCAAGTGAGTTTGAGATCAAAAACTTGGGAAATCTGAAGTATTTTTTGGGTATTGAAGTTGCCAGATCCAAGGATGGGATTTTCATCTGTCAGAGAAAATATGTCCTTGACCTGTTGAAAGAAACAGGGATGCTTGGAAGCAAAGCCTGTGACACTCCTCTAGAGCCTAACCAGAAACTAAGTGATGATATTAGAGGAGCAGCTATTAATAGGGGGAGTTATCAGCGGTTAGTGGGTAAGCTCATTTACTTATCCCATTCTCGTCCTGATATCGCTATTGCAGTTAGTATAGTTAGCCAGTTCATGCATGCTCCTCATGCAATACACTTGGAGGCAGTTATGAGGATTCTGAGATACTTAAAATCTTCTCCTAGAAAGGGCCTTTATTTTTCCAAACACGATCATCTTAGTGTGGAAGCCTATACGGATGCAGATTGGGCAAGATCAGTAACTGATAGGAGGTCCACTTCGGGGTATTGTACCTTTGTTGGAGGGAATCTGGTTACTTGGAGAAGTAAGAAATAGAATGTGGTTGCCCTGTCTAGTGCGGAGGCAGAGTTTAGAGCCATGGCACAAGGTGTGTGTGAGCTCTTGTGGATCAAGTTGTTGTTAAGTGATCTGGGGATAGATCAAACAGATTCCATGCGACTATATTGTGATAATAAAGCTGCCATCAACATAGCTCACAATCCAGTTCAACATGACAGGACAAAGCATGTTGAGATTGATCATCACTTCATCAAGGAGAAACTCACTAACGGCACAATATGTACTCCATTTGTGAAGTCTGGTGAACAACTCGCTGATATCCTTACAAAGGGGGTTGGGAATATCCCGTTTCATGATATTCTTCGCAAGCTGGGGATGAGAGATATCTTCGCACCAGCTTGAGGGGGAGTGTTAGAATATTCATTTATATATTTGTAATTATCTGTTTCCTGATTTCATGCCTTAAGGCTCTCCTTGTAAGTTATGTTAATTAATATAAAAGGGAATGAATTGATATTCATTCACCAAGGTTTTGATTTTACCTAAATAAATAGCGTCCCCATGGCAGATTTGACTATTGAATCTACTACCTCTTAGCCCTCTCAAGGCGAGCATTCTGTCATCCCTTCTACTATGACTGATACCCTCCATACTGGCCTTAGAATCACCACCTCTCTATTCAATGGTCAGAATTACCTAGCATAGTCACAGAGTCTAACTATTTTCTTGAAGAGTAAGGGGAAGATAGGATATGTTGATGGGCGGATTCAGGCACCCAGTATCACCGACTCTCATTATGACCAGTGAGAGATCGCCAATTCTCTGATTATGGGCTGGCTAATCCATTATATGGTTCCGGAGATTGGAGAAGGCTACTTATCTATAGACACTGCCTAGGATATTTGGGAGGCCGTAGCAACTACTTACTCCAGGAAGGAAACTTCTCACAGGCTTTCGAGTTACGTCGCTCCATTGAAAGGTCGATACAAGGTGAGCAGACTATCCTCTAGCATTTTACCTTCCTTAGTAATGAGTGGAAGCGGCTTGATCACCTTCAGGATTAAAAGTCTGTCTGTCCCACTGATTCTGCTGGTTACCGAAAGTTTGTGGCACAAGAGTAGGTCTTCAAGTTCTTGGAAGGCCTAACTATGGAGTATGATCCGGTTCAGAGTAGGGTACTTGGCACGGATGTGCTTCCTTCTCTCCAGGAAGCCTTTGCTTTTGTGCAGAATGAGAACAGACCCCGTTTTGTGATGCTTCCTTCTACTACTACTGATCGCTCGGCCTTGGTTTCTACACCCTCTCGCGATGGTGACTGTGTGACTCGTGGGTCTCGTCCTTCCTCTGAGAAGGATAATGTGTACTGTGATTACTATAGTCGACCTCGCTACACACGAGAGACTTGTTGGAAGCTGCATGGCACTCCTTCTAGTGGCCGAGGCGACCGTCCTGGTACTTGCGGAGGTCGGTCTGGTCCTAGAGGCCACGATGCTAATGCACAAGCCTACCTTTCAGACATTGTTGAGCCATCATCTTCTTCTCCAGTTGTCTCCTCCGTTGCTGATATTTCGGGGTTATCTGCCTCAGATTTTGAGATTGCTCTTCGCCATTTGCTAGACCGTCGAGCCTCCACTTCTGCTACAGGTGCATCCTCTTTTTCCTTTACCAATTCAAGTAACTTAGCTTCCTCCTCATGTGCATTGCTATCTTATACGACTGTACCATGGATTATTGATTCCGGTGCTTCCGACCATATGTCTGGCTCCTCTAATTTATTTTCTGAGTATAACCCCTCCTCAGGTCAGGAAAAAGTGCATATTGCTAATGGTACCATTTCGTCTGTGTCAAGGAAAAGTTTAATTCATGTCACCTCTTCCTTTCCTTTGTCTTCTGTCCTTCATGTTCCCAATTTCAATGTTAATCTTTTATCTTTGAGTCGTATTACTCGTGACTTAAATTGTAGCGTGACCTTTTTTTCCTGATCATTGTCTTTTTCAAGACCTTATCACGAGGAAGAGGATTGGCAGTGGTAGAGAGGAACATGGACTCTACATTCTGGATCAGACAGACAAGCTGGCTCATTCCTCTATTCAGTTACCATCCACTAAGGACGACATTTGGCTGTGGCACCATCGCTTAGGACATCCCTCTTTTTTATTACTTAAGCAATTATTTCCCTCTGTTTTTGAGAAAAATAATGTGTCAGATTTTCAATGTGAGTCTTGTCAACTTGGAAAACAACACAGAGTCTCTTTTACTCCTATTAATAAAAGTTTAGTTCCTTTTTCTTTGATTCATTCTGATGTGTGGGGCCCATCCTGTTTTGTGTCTTTAACTGGTCAAAAATGGTTTGTTACCTTCATAGATGATTGTTCCAGGATCACTTGGGTCTATTTAATGAAAGATAAAAGTGAAGTTTTTTTCTACGTTTCAAAACTTCCATAAAATGGTTGGTACTCAGTTTGGGGCGGTTGTCAAAATTCTACGTTCTGATAATGGGGGGGAGTATATTGACTCTGGTCTTATCACTTACTTCGCCACACATGGCATTATTCACCAAACTTCTTGCAGTAATACCCCTCAACAAAATAGTGTTGCAGAACGCAAAAATCGCCATCTCCTTGATGTCGCTCGTTGTCTATCCTTTAAGATGCAGGTTTCCTGGTCCTATTGGGGGGAAGCGGTTCTCACTGCCGCTTATTTGATTAATGGTCTTCCTCCCCAAGTCCATCAAAAACAAACACCTCTTCAAGTTTTGTTATCATCCTCCCACTTGCAAATGGTTTATCTCCATGGATGTTACTTTCTTTGAGTCTCAGCCTTACTTTCTGACCCTCCCGGTCTCACAGTCATCCCTTCAGGGGGAGCCTTGGTGTGAAGAGATTCCTGTTCCACTTCCGCCAGTGGTTGAACACATAAAGAATGATGAGCCAACAATTGTTGAGGAAAAGGAAGCAAGAAAAGTTTATATTAGGGACAAGGACAGACAGCAAGTCACCTGGATGCAAAAGACTACTTTCCTTCCTCTACTGCCAAATTCTTCTCCGGATGAGTGTCCAGAGTCACCCCCCTTTTCTAAGAGTCCAGCTAATTCTGATTCTAGTGCTTCTATTCCTGTTTTGTCAAATCTTGATGCTCCTATTGCTAATAGGAAGGGGGTTAGGTCATGTACTCAGCATCCTATTAGTAATCATGTCTCTTATTTTCATCTGTCTTCCTCATATAAAACTTTTCTGTTTAAGGTGCCTTCTATGAGTCTAACTACCAATTTTCAGGATGTTCTCTTTATTCCTAAATGGAAACATGCCATGATGGAAGAGATGAGAGCTCTCAGCAAGAATGGCACTTGGGAGTTAGTGGAGTTACCTAAAGGAAAAAATCCAATTGGGTGAAAGTGGTTGTACACGATAAAACACAAAACAGATGGTTCCATAAAACGGTACAAAGCAAGACTAGTTGCTAAGGACTTCACTCAGACTTATGGGGTGGATTACCAAGAGACATTTATACCGGTTGCTAAGATGAACTCTGTAAGAATCTTCCTCTCTCTTGCTGCAAATTTGGATTGGCCACTTCATCAGTTTAATGTAAAGAATGCCTTCCTTCATGGAGACTTAGCAGAAGAGGTCTATATGGATATTCCTCCTGGTTTTGCGGATGCTAAGTCCAACGGTAAAATATACAAGCTCCGAAAGTCACTTTATGGGATAAAGCAGTCTCCTAGAGCTTGGTTTGAAAGGTTTGCTCAAGCTATGCAGAAATATAAGTTCAAGCAAAGTCAAGCTGATCACACCTTATTTGTGAAACACTCCTTAGATGGTAAGACCACAGCTCTTAATGTCTATGTTGATGATATTGTTCTGACAGGAGATGATGTTGAAGAGATTCCTCGTTTGAAAGAATATTTAGCCAAGGAGTTTGAAATCAAAGACTTAGGCTATTTGAAGTATTTTTTAGGCATTAAAGTAGCTCGATCCAAGGATGGCATCTTCATATACCAGAGGAAGTATGTACTTGCTGAAGGAAACTAGAATGCTTGGAGGTAGACCATGTGATACATCTCTAGAACCAGGCCAGAAACTGAGTGAGGATTAAGAGGGAGATTCAATGGACAAGGGGAGATACCAAAGACTAGTGGGCAAGCTCATATACTTATCCCATTCACGTCCAGACATTGCCATTGCTGTGAGCATGATGAGCCAGTTTATGCATGCTCCTAGAGCTTCCCACTTGGAGGCAGTTATGAGAATTCTAAGATATCTCAAGTCTTCTCCTGGAAAGGGTCTCTATTTCTCTAAACATGGCCATCTCAGTGTGGAGGCATTTACTGATGCAAATTGGGTTGGATCAATCACTAACAGG
The DNA here is from genome assembly GCA_036172215.1 of Camellia granthamiana. Classification (NCBI taxonomy): domain Eukaryota; kingdom Viridiplantae; phylum Streptophyta; class Magnoliopsida; order Ericales; family Theaceae; genus Camellia; species Camellia granthamiana. The sequence continues at coordinate 69,619,318 of CM069904.1, forward strand.
CGATCAACTTCCGAATACTGCACATTTGTTGGTGGCAACCTAGTAACATGGCGAAGTAAGAAACAGAATGTGGTTGCTAGATCTAGTGCTGAGGCAAAATTCAAGGCTATGGCTCAAGGTGTATGTGAGTTACTCTGGATTAAACTATTGTTGGGTGACTTAGGAATCCATCAGACTAACTCCATGCGACTATACTGTGACAACAAGGCCGCAATCAACATAGTTCATAATCCAGTTCAACATGATCGAACTAAGCATGTGGAGATTGATAGGCACTTCATCAAGGAAAAACTCACTAGTAGCATCGTATGCATTGTTTTTGTGAAGACTGGAGACCAACTAGCCGATGTTCTTACCAAGGGACTAGGGAGCAAACCATTTTATGGCATTCTCAACAAACTGGGCATGAGAGATATCTTCGCACCAGCTTGAGGGGGAGTGTTGGAATAGGAAATAAGTGATTGTATTTTATTATTCTTATTTATTCCTTTGATTGGTGTAATGAGCTAGCCCATTATGCCTTATGGCACTCCTGTAATTACTCAGTATTATTAATATAAAAGGAAATGAAGTCTAACTAATTCCCTAATTCCCTAATTCCTTCTCTTCTCTAAACTTACACTATATCTATTTTTTAGTGAGAGTATATTTTCTTGCATTTAAGAAAATGATGTCTAATTGGACATGATTCTCACCGGAAAAAATAAAAAATAAAAAATAAATACATGATTCTTGAACATCATTTATTATATATATATTTTGAAATACATTACTAAATATGTGTATGAATTGTTTAAAAAATATTTTAAATTTTTTTTTTTTTGTTGATAAAACTAGTTCAATAAAATAGACAGGTTAGTCGGATAGATTTGTCCAAACCCATATCCTATTCAACTCAACCCGTTTAAACCCATTTAAAGGGTTGTTTGGGATGACCTAAATAAGTGCACTTTTTGTCTTTTTACAAAAAGATGTGCAGAAAAATAGAGAGGTGATGTGATGGAAAAAAGATAAAAAGATAAAAAGATTGATTATTTTTAAGTTGCCAAACTTGGCCTAATTAAATAGGCGGGTTTGAGTTGAATTATTTAAATGCACAACCCATTTAAACCCGCCCATTTGCCACCTCTAATATTTATCATGTCATATATAAGAAAAAATAATTATTATGTCATGTATATGAATATTTAAGTCAAATATAATAATTTTGATAATCTAAAGGAGATGAATGTGTAAATTTACATTGTTTGTATTTTATCATTGGATTCCAAGTTATTTTATACAAGCTTGTAATGTGTTCCGCGTGTGTCAAAGTATTAGAAAGTGTCCGACAAGTGTCATGTTGTGTCAGTGTCTAACACGATGTATGACACAACACGTTACCTTCTTAGAAGTATTCGTGCCTCTTAGATTAGGTGACATTGAAAGCTTTGAGTCTCCTCTTTGTGTCTCCTCTCTCTCTTCCCTTGTCTTTTCTCCACTCTTTGTTTCACACCCAGATCTGTATGCATGTTTGATTGTGTTTGTTTCATTCACATGTTTAAATCAATCTATTTGTGAGTTTAGTTGTATACAAGTTTGAATCGAAGATTTGTGTTTTGCATTACCAACCAATCCGACAGCCAAATTGAATGGTTTGGTGCTGTCGATTTTGAATAGCAAATCAGTCGACAATGGTTGATCAATTTTATTACCCGATGCATTCGGTTCAAGTGATGACGGGCCAAGGAGAAATCCGAATCAAACTGACCTGTGATCAACCCTAACCCCCATCTCAATCAGATGGCTCAGCCACCTCTCCTCAACCCAAAGCTATCGCCAACCCCATGTCAACCCATCTCTCCATGACCCTCGAAAAGAAAACTCTTCCATCAACAAGATGTCATCTCAATACCAAGGGTTGGCTTGGTGGATGAAGCACTCCCCTTGCCCTTACTAGGCGTGATTCCTAAGTTTGAGTCTTCCTGTTGCTCTATGCAGTTTTTGCTTCCCTCTTAGTGATTCAAGATATAAAAAAATAAAAAATAAAAAAAGGCAAAAAACTTCAAGCCTTGACTCCATTATTAAGAGTAGCAACAACATCATTTCCTGTGTACTCATCTTGTAGCAACGATAGCACCAACTCAACATAGTCCTCAATAACGCGTAACAGGGGCCCCCTATCAGAAATTTAACGTATCTCCCCAACCCCCAGCCATTCCTTGCTCCTGTAGGTTCCTCAAAATCTGAGAATTTTTCAAAGTCCCATCCTATAAAAAAGATACCACTGATAGGTGCAACTGGACATAATAAAAATCAATAAATTGTCACTTGGTTGGGGCCTATGTAGACTAATCAAAATCCTCCATCTCTCTCCTCTGGCAAGCCCATCTCAATTAAATGATGTGCATTCTGCCATACCACACCCCCTCTCCTCAGCTGCTTGCTCTACAAAAATACCATATGATTCAAACCCTTCAAGATGTGGTTGTGATGGTTAGGGGTTGGAGGTGAAAGGGAAGGAGGGAAGTGGCGGTGGTTAGAAGGGGCTGGAGAAGGAAGGTGCAGTGGTCAGAAGGGCTGGGGAAGGGAGGGAAATAGGTGGTGGTGGCAGTTGTTAGAGGGGGATGTGTGAGGAAAGGAAGGAGAGGGAGATAGTGGTGGTAAGAAGGGGCTTGGAGGGGTGAAGGAAAAGGGAGCGAGGATGGAGGTGCTGGATTTTGTTTGTTGCGAACAGAGAATTTCTGGTAGATCGAGTGAAGACTCACCACCCATCATCATCATCTGACTCCAAAATTAAGAGCATTTTTACTTTTTTTCCCCACAAATCATTATCTCTTTATATCATGGAAGGGAAAATACACTTGCAGTTAACGGCATCCACTACATTTATGAGTCATATACTAAAAGGGAGTTGGAATGTTGAGTTTTGAACAATAGGGAGGCAAAGTGCAAAAGGATCATAGTTCAAGCGGGTTTACTATAATTTATCCAAAAAAGAAAATGACATTGCTATCACTTGTAATCAAGAAAGTTGTTTACCTGGACATCATCATTAAACATTCTGTAGCTATTTCTGTAACGCTGCAATAACTTGAAGGCCCACTTGCTTTGGAAATCTTCAAACTGGGGCAATCCAAGTTGTATTAGTATCTTTTTTGAGAAGGAGAAAACATTAAGAAGGGATAAAAGGTAAGTCAAATTCTATTTAATAACTTGTACAAGAATTAAACTTTAAAAAAAAAAAAAAAAAAAAGAAGGGAAATACCTGTACAATCACATTTGGCCAACGACTGAACACAGCCTCCATGAACTCATCAATAACTGAAATATACTCCTCTCCATCAAGGCGGTGTTCTTGCAATCCCAAATCTAAGACAAAGGATGATGACATCATTAATATTTTTTCAATACAAAGAGCAAATAATTTTTCTAGATGTGCACAAAAATTTTAAGGAAATTAGAATGTGATAAGAAGCCAATATAAATAAATTCATGCCAACAATGGCCTAAATGTCAAATCCAATATTTTATTAGGTAAATTTGGAAGTAAATCCACACACACACACACACAAAAATATATATATAAAAATAAAAATAAAAAACCAGACATGCATGATGTAGTTACCAATACTAAGAAATTAGTAAGTGTACACAACCATATGTATATTTAAAACTAGGATGATATATAAGCATTGAATCCTGATATGCTCCAACATTGGAAATGCAGATTTTCTTGGAGATACAAAATTCACCCAATTTACAACAACAAACAATGATGTAATCTGGGTCCTTACAACATTTATATGCAGGTAGCTAGCTTAACTTCAAGACAACAACACGTTGCAGTCATGCAGCTAAACAAACTGCTCCAACTATCAGGAATAATGAGACATTTTTCTTACATTTCTAAAACTTTCAATAACTCAAATTAACTACTAAAACAGAGAAAGAAGAGGCAACATCTTATGAAAATCACATTACAAAAAAATTAATTGAATTCCCACTAGAACTAGGGATTCTAATTTAAAGGAAGATCACTAATTTGGAAGTAAATAAGTTCTTATGAAATATGTTCTTGAAACCTGCATGCACCCTCTTCAAAGAAAATACTGTTACAGAAAAAACAACTATATTTAGAATTAGAAAGTTGTGTCAGTACATCAAACAGGGTATCTATTGCTAGTGTGACATCATCTGTTTCAAAGAAGATTGAGATCAGATCACTTAATTTAACTGATACAAACTGACAGGAAGACAAGCATAATACAGATTAAGTCGACATCATTCACATTGACAACTAAACATCAGACTGGCCTGCGTACGAACTAGGATACTCCACTGCACTGCTATAAGAACGTCAGCTTTTTGGCAGCATGGTAGAGCAGTTGCCTGATGCAAACACAACACAACCTCCAGATGGAAACACTAGTTCCATTGTTTTCTAGTGGCATTCCTTGCAACTAGTAGAACATAATGTTGGCGAATCCTTATGGATTTGGTTGACTTGGTGAACAGGGAATTTACATCCCTTTAAAACTAAGATTGTACAGCCCGTATACTTTGTATTTGTTTCCTATTATAACTGCAGTTAGTTAGGCCCTAACTTTTAGCAATTGTTTCCTGATTTCATGCAGAATTAGTACCCTAAATAAGTGTCAGTTGTACTCTATATATTTTGTATGTTTTCCCTCAGTTAATAGTAAGAAGAATTATTCATCTATATGGTATCAGAGCTCTAGGTTTTTTTCTGCTCCTGTTTCTTCTTCTATCCCGGGAATCCTTCTGCACAGCCTTCATTGCTGATTGCAGAATATCTCTTGGCCTTCATTGCCTTTAATCCCTGGCCTGCTATCGCCTTCAAACACTTCAAACTTTACCCAGAAAAATCCCACATTGTCTGTTACATCCGAAACCACTGCTCAAACCAACACCAAGTCAAACCTCACATGGTGAATATCAGAACCTACAGCCATCATATCAACTCAATGGAAGAAATTATCTGGTATGGTCTCAATAGGTAAGGACGTTTCTAAAGGGTAAGGGAAAACTCAGCCACATGATTCGTCCGATGCCGAGTGAAGAAGATCCAAACTTTGAGGCTTGGGACGTGGAAGACTCCTCAATTATGTCATGGCTCTGGAATTCGATGCAACCACAGATAAGTGGAACCTGCATGTTTTTGACAACTGCCAAAGACATACGGGACACCATGAAGCAGACCTACTCCGAAGTTAAGGATGCAGCCTTGGTTTATGAAACTAAAACCAAGATTCACTCGACAAAACAAGGTACAAAGTCTGTTGCTGAGTATTATAACACTTTGAAAGGTTTATGGCTTGAACTCGATTACAATCAAAACATTAGGATGAAGTGCAGTGATGATGCTGCTATGATATTAAAATTTGTGGAAAGCAAAAGAATTTATGAGTTCTTGGCTGGACTCAATGTGGAACTTGATCAAATTCGGGTGCATGCGCTTGGAAAAGAAACTTTACCTTCTTTGAATGAGGTATTGTCAGTCATGCGCACTGAAGAGGGAAGGAAGACTGTGATGTTAGACTCTCCTACTGATGAAGGATCTGCTTGGGCTGTGGTTAAACCACCATCTCCAAACAAATTCAGTGGCCTGAACTCAAACAAAGGAGAGGCATACAGACCACCAATCAATAAAGAGGACCTTTGGTGCAGCCATTACAAGAAACCAAGGCATAATAGGGAGATGTGATGGAAATTGAAGGGAAAAACACCTTTTGGCAGAAACAACAACACTCAACAACGGTATGCTCTACAAGGCAACCAAGCAAATATTGCCCTTGATGATAAACCTAGCCACGACTCAACTAGTGGCAACTTGGAAATCGGTATATTACAAAAGGAAGAAATTGAGAAACTTCGGAGCTTCCTTACTTCACTTGAAAAACTGGTTGGCTCATGTTCATTGGCACACTCAGGTAAGTATTCCTCATCTCAAGCCCTTAAGTGTTTCAAAGGACTGTAATTTGCATGGAACCTGGGTAATAGACGCAGGTGCCACAGACTACATGACCAACTCTTCACACTATTTCACAACATACACCCCATGCCCTGGAAACCAAAAAATCCGAGTTGCTGATGGAACCCTTGCATCCATGGCAGGAAAAGGAACTATAAATCATACACCTTCTCTTGCTTTGAAATCTGTTCTTCATGCGCCTAAACTTTCTGTAAATCTTTTGTTTATTTTATACATCAGATTACAATGGCAGGAAAATGAACCATAAATCTTACACCTTCTCTTGCTTTAAAATCTGTTCTTCATGCGCCTAAACTTTCCGTAAATCTTTTGTTTATTTTATACATCAGATTACAAAAGATCTAAACTATAAAGTGACATTTTTTCCCAATCATTTTGTCTTTCAAGAACCGGTTATGGGGAGGATGATTGGGCTTGCTAAAGAGAAGGACCTACTGTCTGGATACCTGTGGTGGCAAGGACAGTGGCCGTCTACCTTTATCTCATTTCTCAGAAAAATTCTCACCAAATAAAGCACAAATTTCGCTTCATCACTTTTGTCTACAACACCATTCTTTCTCTGTATTAAATACTATGTTTCCTGGTTTATTTCATAATTTGGATGATAAGTTTTTTCATTGTGAAGTATGTTAGTTTGCCAAACATCATCGTGTCTCATTTCCATTGAGTGATAATAAATCTTTATATCCGTTCTCTTTGATTCATAATGATATGTTGGGGCCATCTAGGATTCCAAATATTACTAGCACTCACTGGTTTATTTTCTTCATTGATGATTGTACTCGTGTTACTTGGTTGTTTCTCATGAAAAGAAAATATGACATTAGTGTTAGAATATTTCTTTATTTCCTTATTTAGATTAGATTGTGATTGATCAATTGATTCCTTAATCAATCAATCAATCAATCAATATAAATGGTGATTCCTTAATCAGTAACTTAGGGCTTCCTTTTGTAACAATTGATTGATTAATATAAAAGGTGATGATATCATAATCATCACCCAAGCTTTGTATTCTCTTAAATTACATAGTATCAGAGCCAAAACCCTAAAAACCGTCACCCACACAGCCCTTGCCACCAACCAGCCGCCACCTATCACCACCCATCCTCCATCTCTGGTCCCTAAGTCTCTGTTGGAACCAACCAAGGTCCCACAGAGCTGTTTCGGCTTCAGCCAAAGGCCTCTCTAGTCTAGTCGACCCTTGTGAGGGCTGTCCTAGCCTCTTTTTGTGTATTTCGGCTCCTGTGGATGAGTGTTTGAGAGCTGGCCATCTTCTGTTGCCCCAAGTTTTTTTCCCTCTACTTTCTTGAACACAGTTCAGCACTTGTTTTAATTGGAGGTTTGTTTTCCGGTATTTGATTCATTTTTTGGGTTCATAGATGACCCATTAATTTGATTGTTATGCTCTCATAGTGGTCTGTATGTGATTTTACTTATTCCAACCCATTACATTCATCTTTCTATTCTTGTGATTCGTGCAAGGGTTTTTGTGTTGAAATTATAGAGTTCTTATGGCTAAACTAACTAGTGAATCCACCACTACTTCTCACCTATCTAAAAGGGAGAGCTCCAGTCCAATTATGACTACTACATCTAAGAACTTGAACCCTAGCCTCAAAATCACCACCGCTCTGTTTAATAGTCAGAATTACCTTTCATGGTTTCAGTGTCTTGACACTTTCCCTGAAGAGTAGAGAGAAGATGGGATATGTTAATGGGAGAGTTCACACACCAAGTATTACGAATCCTGGCTATGACCAATGGAAGATTACCAACTCTTTAATCATAGGGTGGCTCATTCATTCCATGGTTCCTAAGATTGGTGAAGACTTGTAGAGACCCTAATGTTTGGTAACTACATTTGAAACCCTACGCCTTAAGTTAATAGCATTTTAGCCCCTAGTTCCATAAAAGTTTGCATAATGGCCCAATAAAGAATAATTTTAAATCCTAGAACACCACTTTATAATTGGAAATATCCTAACACTTGGTTTTTATTTATTTTACCTCCTAGTTTCTAAATTAATTCATACATTTTATTTATTTATTTATTTTTTAGCCTAGTTGCATAATTACTAATTCTTTGAATCTTTATTATTTATTTGAGCAATTAAATAGCCATAAATATCTTTAAATAAATAGTTTTATTATTTATTTTAATATTTATTTGAGCAAATTAGTAGCAAATTAGTGGGAAAATATCTAGATATTTATAAGTTTTCTTAGTCATTAAGCTAGAAGGGTAGAATGGTCTTTTTAATCCAAATTCATGGCCTATAAATTGAGATCATTGTCTCAATTTCCACTCACACGTTTCAGCAGCCCAGGGAGAGGGTGAGAGAGGGAGAGTGTGATTAGGGAAAGTAGAGAAAAGAAGAAAAAAAAAAAGAAAAGGAAGAAAAGGTGACTCAAGACGGTAAGAACACATCTACCTTCTCTTCTCCAATTCTTTCATCCATCTCATCCTATTGTTTACATGCCCTCTTGTGTTTCATATTAGTGTTAAATAGGGTTTGACGTGTATGAATGTGTGGGTATGAGTTAGTGACATTGTCTTGCAAATTTGTCAAATTAGGCAATGCTGTAACTTCTCAAATTTGAAAGAAATATCAAATTTATTTATTTCTCAAATCTGAATTTAGTGTAGGCTATTTGGTGTGTTTAGAGCTTGTAATAATTTTATTAGCCCCTAATTGTTTGTTTTTAGGGCTTGGATATTTTGTTTAAAAATCTGGTCCTGAGTCTCTGAAAAACAGTCCACTTCTTGCAATTTTATAAAATTCCAGAAAAATCATCTCATGTTGGTTCTTCTATCAAAATTTACGATTCTGAGTCCTCTTTCCAATGGAATTTATTTGGGTGAAAATCATCAGGTAGATTGAGAGGAAAGCTAGTTTTCCCAAACGGTGACAAATCTGAACAGGTTTTCGAATATAGCTTGTAGATGAATTTCTGGAGGCGCTGTGCAAATTCTAAGAATTGGAACTGAAACTAGACAGGTTGATTATTGTTTCTGTGCAATTTCAGCCCCTAATTTGACCTGGAAGTATTTTTACCAAAGCATTATTGTTAGCCCTGCAGAATTGAATAGTGCTGGAAATTGTGTTTTATTGTGTTATTTGTCTCTAAGTGTTTCAAAGCATTCCTAATATTGTTTGTTTGCTTTACCATACTTATGTATGCTTATCATGGGTTATATTTCCTCTTATGTTTGTCTCATGCTCTTTTATGTGACTAAGGGGTTGGTAATGGGCGACATTCACCTTTGTGTTTCATAATGATTTATGTACTATACATATGAATGACATGAATTATGATGGAATTAATACCAAATGAGCCAAGTCTTGCGCAAGCGGTCTAAGCAAGACCCTAGGTTGACACGGATGTATTCAGACTCTATGCGGCAGTTTCAAGGTGTAAGCGAGCCCTTTGGTAAGGTATGTGCAAGGTGTAAGCGAGCCCTAGGCACAATTTGGGTGTAAGCGAGCCCACTTGTTTGGCCGTCCCTTTTGAGATCCATCAATGTCGCTGACCGGTAAATAACCGGGAGGTGAGCATCGGTGGTAAGATCTGCAAAGCAGCAAAAGGGAAAGTTCTGAGTAGTTCGGTGTTCAGCCTTGTAGTTGGGTAGAAGGATCTCTTTGGGAGATTCTAGATATCTAGTCTAACAACTAATTCATAGAACGTATGTTATGTTATCCGATTTGTTATGTGTATGGTTGATTGGTTGATAGAAGATATGGGGGTGTGTGTGTGTTTTTATTGGGCATTCCAAGCTCATGGCGTGTCACACCAGGTGAGGAAGTAGTTTACGATGGTGAAAGTTATCCCGAAGGCAACCAAGATGAAATATTGGAGCCGTAGTTCACTTGAAGACTTAGACTAGTAGTTTTTTTTACTTTGACTTTTGGCGTGATAGTGTTTGCAATCCTATTGCGGAACACAAATGAATTAACTATGGTATTAACTTTGCTTATATGTGTATATTAAGATGTTTTGGTTATCTATCCTGTTTGAGTTGTATTTTGTACTTTTTTTTTTTTATGGTCATGAATTTTAGGGCATTACAAGGCTACTTATCCATGGATATTGCCTACGATATTTAGGAAGCAGTCACTGCTACATATTCTCGAAAACGGAATTTTTCTCAGTCTTTTGAGCTGCGTTGGTCTATTGAGCACTTAGTACAGGGGGAGCAGACAATTCTCCAGCATTACATCTTTCTAACTAATGGTTGGAAACGCCTAGATCATCTCCTGGATTATAAGCCTGTCTGTACAGTTAACTCAGTTGGTTACCAGAAGTTTCTTGCACGGAAGAGGGTCTTCAAGTTTCTGGAAGGCCTCAATGTGGAATTTGATCCGGTCCAGAGTCGTGTCCTTGGCATGGATATTCTTTTATCTCTTCAAGAGGCCTTTGCATATGTACAGAATAAGGAGAGTCGTCGTTCTGCTATGTTATCACCGGCCACTGGAGACCGTTCAGCATTATTTTCTACTCCTTCTCGAGATGGGGCTAGTTTGTCACTACCTCTTTCCCATCTTTATGTTCTGTGATTACTGCCGCAAGCCGCGACATACTCGTAAGGCTTCATCAGGGAGTCGGGGTGATCGGTCTGGTACTAGAGGCAATTGATCAGGCCAATCTGAGGACGTGGCTTTAATCCACGGGCCCATCAGTCTAGTGCTGTTGACACCCTTGATTCTACTTTCGCTTCAGTTGGTCCAACTTCTGATAGTTTATGTAGCATGACTTCTCCTAAGCTTGAGGATGTTCTACGTCATTTGCTGGCCCACCGGTCTTCTACTACTCTCAGTGCATCTTCCTCGTCATTTGCCCACTCAGGTAACTTAGTTTCTTCTCCTAGTACTTTTCTTTCCCATAAGTCTTTGTCATGGATTATTGATTCCGATGTCTCAGATCATATGTCTAGGTCTTCTAACCTTTTCTCAGCATATAAGCCCTCTTCAGGTCAAGACAATGTTAGGATTGCAGATGGTACTGTTTCTTTTATCTCTGGAAAAGGTTTAATTCATGTCACCCCTACCTTACCTCTGTCTTCAGTGCTCCATGTTCCCAATTTTTCTGTTAATCTTCTATCCTTGAGTCGTATTACTAAGGATTTGAACTGTAGTATGACATTTTTTTCCTGATCATTGTCTTTTTGAGGACCTTGTCACAAAGAAGACGATTGGCAGTGGTAGTGCAAAAAATGGTCTCTATTTCTTGGACCAGCCGAACAAGCTTGCTTATCATTCCATCCAGTTTCTAACCACCAAAGGGGATTTATGGCTGTGGCATCGGCGTCTTAAGCATCCTTCTTTTCATTTACTTAGGCATTTATTTCTATCTGTTTTTACAAACAATAATGTGTCTAAGTTTCGTTGTGAGTCTTGTCAACTTCGCAAACAACACCGAGCTTCTTCTGCTCCAAGTCTTAATAAAAGTTTAGCTCCTTTTTCTTTAATGCATTCTAATATGTGGGGTCCATCTCGTATTCTCTTTAAAAGGCTATATATGGTTTGTTTCCTTTATCGATGATTTTTCTTGTACTAATTGGGTATTTCTCATGAAAGAAAAAAGTGAAGTTTTCTCTGTATTTCAAAATTTTCATAAAATTATTTATACTCAGTTTGGGACAATTGTCAAAATCTTGCGTTCTGATAATGGGGGTGAATACATCGACTTAGGGTTAGAAAGCTATTTTTCCACTCATGGCATTATACATCAGACATCTTGCACCAATACCCCTCAACAAAATGGGGTTGTAGAGTGCAAGAATTGTCATCTTCTTGACATAGCTCGCTGCATGTGTTTTTCTATGAGTGTGCCTCGGTCCTACTGGGGTGAGCCTGTTCTCACCACAACCGTTCTCATTAATCGTCTTCCTACCCAAGTTTTGCAAAAACCAACTCCACTTCAAGTCCTTCTCGGTTTAGAGTCTTTGTTTTCCATTCCCCTTAAAATATTTGACTGTGTCTGTTTTGTCCACAATCATTCTCCTACTCATAGTAAGTTGGACCCTCGCTCTCTCAAGTGTATTTTCCTCAAATACTCGCCTATTTAAAAGGGGTATAAGTGTTATCACCCTCCTTCTTGTAAATGGTTTGTGTCCATAGATGTCACCTTCTTTGAGTCTCAGTCCAATTTCTTGTCTTCTCTAGTGTCACAATCATCCCTTCAAAGGGAGCCTTGGTGTGAAGAGATTCCTATTGTCCCTATTATACCTATGGTGGAACCAGTTGTTCCTGCACCACCTATCACTGGGACTATAGAATCCAATGCCACCAAGGACAGAGAATGGCAAGTTTATGTCAGGGACAAAGACAGACAGAAGGTTACTTGGATATAAAAGACCACTACTACTCACCCACTGCCATCTCCTGCTTCTAATAAGAGTCCAGGTAACTTTGAACCTCTTATTTCTCTTGAGTCTACTGATATTGCTATTCCTAACACTACTGATCTTGATATTCCTATTGCTAAAAGAAAGGGTGTGAGATCTTGTAATCAACATCCTATCTCAAACTTTGTGTCCTACTCTCATTTGTCTTCCTCGTATAGAGCCTTTGTGTCAAACATTTCCTTTGTTAGTATTCCTCACCATTTTCAGGATGCTCTCGGTACCTCTGAATGGAAACTTGCCATGATTGAGGAAATGAAAGCATCTCGTAAGAATAGCACTTGGGAATTAACTGAGTTACCTAAGGGCAAACGACTGGTGGGATGCACATGGGTGTATACTATGAAGCACAAATTAGATGGTTCCATTGAGCATTACAAGGCTCGACTTGTGGTAAAAAACTTCACTCAAACTTATGAAGTAGACTATCAAGAGACTTTTGCACCAGTAGCTAAGATGAATTCAATCAAAATACTTCTCTCTCTAGCAGCTAATTTAGATTAGCCACTTCATCAGTTTGATGTAAAGAATGTTTTCTTACATGGTAATCTAGAAGAAGAGGTATATATGGATATTACTCCTAGTTTTGAGGATCATCAGACAAAGGGTAAAGTATGCAGATTTCGGAAGTCGTTATATGATCTCAAACAGTCTCCAAGGACTTGGTTTGAAATATTCACTCAATCTATACTTAAATATGGTTTCAAACAGAGTCGAGCAAATCACACTTTGTTTGTGAAACATTCCTCTCGTGGTAAGACTACAACTCTCATTGTTTATGTGGATGACATAGTGCTTATAGACAATGATAGTGAGGAAATACCCTTGTTGAAGAAATATTTAGCTAGTGAGTTTGAAATCAAAGACTTGGGGAACTTGAAGTATTTTCTGGGAATCGAAGTTGATCGCTCTAAGGATGGGATTTTCATTTCACAAAGGAAATATGTTCTTGACCTTTTGAAGGAAACAGGGATGCTTGGATGTAAGGCCTATGATACCCCACTGGAACCTAATCAGAAACTTGGTGATGATGAAGGAGAATCAGCTACTGATAGAGGGAGTTAATAGCGACTAGTGGGTAAGCTCATTTACTTATCTCACTCTCGTCCTGATATTGCTATTGTTGTCAGTAGCCAGTTTATGCATGCTCCTCATCAAATTCACTTAGAGGCTGTTATGAGAATTCTGAGGTACTTGAAATCTTCTCCTAGAAAGAATCTTTACTTTTCCAAACATGATCACCTCAGAATGGAAGACTATACAGATGCTGATTAGGCAGGGTCAATAAGTGATAGGAGATCTACATCAAGATATTGTACCTTTGTGGATGGCAATCTTGTTACTTGGAGGAGTATGAAACAGAATATGGTGGCTAGATCGAGTACAGAAGCTGAGTGTAGAGCTATGGCACAAGGTGTGTGTGAACTCTTGTCGATCAGACTGGTAGTGATCTGGAGATGGGCCAGACAGGCTCTATGCGACTATATTGTGATAATAAGGCTACCATCAACATAGCTCACAATTCTGTTCAACATGACAGGGCAAAGCATATTGAGATTGATCGCCACTTCATTAAGGAGAAACGCACAAGTGGTATGATATGTACTCCTTTTGTGAAGTCAGGCGAACAACTTGCAGACATCCTCACTAAGAGAGTTGGGAGTAAACCATTTCACGACATTCTAGGCAAGCTGGGCATGTGAGATATCTTCACACCAGCTTGAGGGGGAGTGTTAGAATATTTCTTTGTTTCCTTATTTAGATTAGATTGTGAGTGATTGATTGATTGATTCCTTAATCAGTCAATCAATCAAGCAATAAAAAAGGTGATTCCTTAATTAGTGCCTTAGGGCATAGTTGATTGATTAATATAAAAAGTGATGATATCATAATCATCACCCAAGCTTTGTATTCTCTTGAACTATGTTCAGTTTTCCCTATGTTTCTTAAAATGATTCAAAATCAGTTTGGTGTTCAGATTAAAAATATCAGATCAGACAACGGGAAAGAATACTTTAACCATATTCTTTCACCATTTTTCCCTAGGGAAAGGATAATACACCAATCTTCATGTATAGATACTCCACAACAGAATAGGGTTGCAAAACGGAAAAATCGTCATCTTCTTGAAACAACCCGAGCAATTTTATTTGAGAAACAAGTGCCTAAATCCTATTGGGGGGGAAGTCGTGTTGACTGCAACTCATCTCATAAACTGACTACCTTCAAGAGTATTGGGCAATAAAACTCCAATCAGTGCCCTTTCACAATTCTGTCCTAAATTCAAGAAGTCTACCCAATTATCACCAACAATATTTGGTTGTGTTTCCTATGTTCACATTCATGCTCACAATCGGGGTAAATTGGATCCTAGAGCCCTTAAGTGTGTCTTCCATGGTTATTCCTCCACTAAAAAGGGGTATAAATGCTATCATCCTAGTTCAAAAAAATCCATCTCTAAAGATGTTATCTTTGCTGAGAACAAGTCATTTTTTCGTGAAACTTATCTTCAGGGAGAGCATTTATTGGAAGACAAGTTTAATTTCAGTCTCGATTTTGATAATCTCGATATTTCAGCTCCTAAAACACTCACTCCTCCTACTGGTTCTCTTCCTGCCCGTTCTCTTTATCTAGCAGAAACATCATCCTTGTCTCCAGATAAAACCAAAAAAACTCTTGATGAGAAAACAGGTAGTGATGTTACTACCTTGCCATTACAAGTGTATTCAAGAAGGAAAAAGTTTGAACCTGAACCGATGCAAGCCAAGAATCCGAACATGTAACAGGTCTTGAAAATCCTCTTGCTTCACAACCTGAGTTTACAAACCTTTATATACCAATTGCCCTTAGGAAAGAAACACGGAAATGCACTCAACACTCCATAGCAAACTTTATCTCCTTTGACAGACTCTCTCCACTGCATAGAGCATTTCTCACAAATTTGCTCACCATTAAAATTCCACAAACAATCCAAGAGGAATTTAGGGATGAGAAATGGAAAAAAGCCATGAGTGAGGAAATGAGAGCACTACAAAAAAAATGATACATAGGAAACAGTTGAGTTGCCAAAAGGGAAGAAACTAGTAGGGTGTAAATGGGTGTTTACTGTGAAGTATAGAGATGATGGAATCTTGGAGAGATATAAAGCTAGGCTTGTGGCCAAAGGCTACACTCAAACATATGGAGTAGACTATCATGAGACATTTGCCCCAGTTGCAAAAATGAACACTATTAGAGTACTATTACCTTTAGCAGCTAATCTTGGATGGTCCTTGCAGCAATTTGATGTTAAGAATGCATTTTTGCATGGTGATTTAGAGGAAGAAGTCTACATGGAGGCACCTCTAGGTTTCACCAAAAACTTTAGAGGCAATAGTGTGTGCAGATTGAAGAAAGCGCTACATGGGCAAAAATAGTCCCCTAGAGCATGCTTTGGGAGATTTACAGTGCAATGAAGAACATGGGTTTCAAGCAAAGCCAAGGCGACCATACATTCTTCATCAAACGATCGAAAATTGGAAAAGTTACAGTCTTGATTGTTTATGTTGATGACATTTTTGTAACTGGAAATGACCTTGAAGAAATTGAGAAACTTAGGAAGCAGTTGGCCAAAGAATTTGAAATAAAAGAATTGGGAAAACTGAAATATTTCTTGGGAATTGAAGTAACATACTCTAGAAATGGCATCTTTATTTCCCAACAGAAATATATACTTAATCTCCTCAAGGAGATAGGTATGCTTGGCTACATGCCCTCACACTCCTATTGAGCAGAATCACAAACTAGGAGAAGCTATAGACGAGATGATGGGGAGATATCAAAGGTTAGTTGGGAAACCCATTTACTTGTCCCACACAAGACTTGACATTGCCTATGCCGTGAGTGTGTTCAACCAATTCATGCACTCTCCAAAGGATTCCCACTTGGAAGCTATTCACTGAATCCTACAATACTTGAAATCTACCCCGGCGAAAGGCATCCTCTTCAAGAATAATGAGGAACTAAGTCTAGAAGCCTACACGGATGCAGATTGGGCTGGATTAGTAGTGGACCGCAGGTCAAGATCTAGTTATTGTACCTTCTTAGGAGGAAATTTGGTGACTTGGAGAAGCAAAAAACAGGTTATATGTAGTGGCTAGATCAAGCGCTGAAGCAGAATTCACAGCTATGGCACATGGAATTTGTGAACTATTATGGCTAAAGATTATCTTGGAAGACTTGGGAGTCAAGTGGGAAGGAAGCATAAAGCTATACTACGACAAGTCTGCAATCAATATATCTCATAATCCAGTACAACAGGATCGCACAAAACACGTGGAAGTAGATCAACACTTCATCAAGAAAAAAATGGATAGTGGCTTAATTTGTACTCCATATGTCTCGACAAATGGGCAACTTGCGGACATCTTCACCAAAGGACTACCGAGTCACTCATTTCAACATATTATGAGCAAGCTGGGAATGGACAACATTTCTTCTCACCAGCTTGAGAGGGAGTGTCAGCGAATCCTTATGGATTTGGTTGACTTGGTGAACAGGGAATTTGCATCCCTTTAAACTAAGATTGTACAGCCTATATACTTTGTATTTGTTTCCTATTATAACTGCTGTTAGTTAGGCCCTAACTTTTAACGATTGTTTCTTGATTTCATGTAGAATTAGTTCCCTAAATTAGTGTCCTTTGTACTCTATATATTTTGTATTTTTTCCCTCAGTTAACAGTAAGAAGAATTATTCATCTATACATAAGTACAAATATGATCTCTAGACTGTGTAGTTTGTAACCTTTTATGTGATAAGACATTCCAATATATGTCATCAATGTAAGCAAGAGCATCCCAGGACTCCAGTATATATACATACGTCAAATACAACACAACCATCTTTTATTTTTTTATTTTCCTAATACAGATTGGCAGGAATTATCCAGTATATCAGCTTCATTCAACCTTGACCACTGTAAATATAGATATTTTCATGACAAAAAATATATATATTTATGGCCTACTGCATCATTCTGAACTATTCAACCCCAAAACAATGATCAAGACTAGGCCATGCTGGTTGACAATTTGACATCAGAGATGAGATAGGTGTCATAAATGTAAATGAGGCATAATAGCAACCACTAATGGCCCAGATACAAGCAGATCAAGAGAAAACCAAACAATTATAGCAATAAGAATAAGCTCAAGTGATACATGCTTAGACATGATCACAAAGCCCATCATTTGAGCATTCACGGAAATTCTTTGAAGGCACACAGATGAGAAGGAAAAATCACTGTTAAGAATATTTTGTGAAGCAGATCGTGTTTCTTACGTGTTTCTCTAAGAAAATGACTCCTGAGAATCCCATGCTCTGTTAACCTAAATGGTTTGACATGTAAATACTAAAGTTAGTGGACACTTATATCGCACTTCATCTTTGGTTATCCAATAATTAATAGCACTCGCCAGTGACTCTCTCACCATGCAAACACTTGTTCTTCAAAGTTAAGAAAGGAGTTTATTGGTTTATTATTCATCAATTATGTACTAGCACACATTAATTTTCACGGTATTAAATCATAAATTGTAACATTATAAACAACAAAAAATTAAGAAAGGAAATTGACTCACATGCATTGCATGTGTGCTTAGGTAGAAGCACAACCACTAAACTAACAATTACTTCTTGTATGTGATCTCAATTGCTCATATACCACAAGACATTTGACAGTGAGTGAGAAAAGGAAGAAACTGCAATCTTCTTTGAATACAGAAGTGAACATTTATGTTTTACCGAACGATATCAAGTCAATTCCAACTTCAAAGTACCAAACAGAGATAATCAAAAGCTGTTTATATAATAAATAATAAGAGAAAAATATGTGCATGGTGTTCCCATAAAGAAATTCTTACACAAGGGATCTTTGAGAAGCTTTTCATTGTTAGTTCCAACATCAATCATGATAGGAAGTACCTGTTGAAAGGAAAAACAAAACAGGAAAAAAAAAATGGTAAGAATTACACCGGTAAAGAGTTTGAGAGGGAAAGAAATTCAGCAGCAGATACCGTTTTGTAAATATCAGACCTAAATTCATTCAGTCAAGAAACGAGATAGAGAACAGCAAACTAGTGAAGAATGATGCCAATATATAGCAATTTAACTTTAACTTCTGCCAAGTTGAATTCATATTTCATCTATGCCTCCTAGAATTCTATTTCTTACATATAGATAGAAGGTCATATTGGAATAGTGTAAAACTTATGAACTTAAAATATCCATTTTCACTGAAAAGGAATCCAACAACACAGTATTCTCACTGCTGAAAATGGAAGCATACAACATAATGCAACAGTTAAAGAATCCCTTGTGGCTTGAGGAAGATAAAGAACTAACAAGAAACACAGACACAAATGCACATAGCAGGCAGGGCACAGGCACACATGAGAGAGAGAGAGAGAGAGCGAGAGTTGTTAGAATAATATCTTGCGTGATTGTGTATTGATTGTTCTATTAGCTATTATTTCCTTATTCTATTATTTCCATATTTGTGCCTTCAAGGCTTCCATTGTAAGCTACCTATTATCTATATAAAAGGGGATAATTGTCTAATCATTCCCTAAGTTTTGTTCTCTCTTAACAAACATGGTATCAGAGCTTTAGGGCAACCATCTCATATTCCACACGCAACCATCCCCAGCCGACCATTAGCTACCCTATTTTGGCACTCCTCTCACCTCTCTGAGATTGCCGACAGTCACTCCTCATCACCGACAGCAGCCAGAGATCACCCAATGCCAGCCGACAGCCTCTTTCTGCTTGTACGGCACTTCCGCCAGCCTCTCTGTCCCTTTCGCCTCTCGCTAATGACTATCTGAGGGTTACACATCATCAATCATTCTGTGGACTACTTCGTGACACTTCTCTCACTTGGTTCCTTCTTCTCTTGGGTCGACACCTGCACTTGGTCGACTGTATGCATTATTTGGCCCCACTGCACTTTGGTTCTCCACTTCACACAAGGTTTTCTCTTCTCTGAGATTAGTTTAGCCACTGTTTTGATTGGAGCTTTCTTTCTCCTAGTTTTATTTGTTCTTTAGGGTCTTTATATGACACCAATACCCAGCTTTGACTGATTGGTATTCTCTTATCATCGTTTGTGATTGATATTGCTTACTCCTGTTTTTTTAGTCCCTCTTCCAGTTATTGTGATTAGTGCAGGTTGTTATTCAGTTTGCAGAATATAAATGGCTGACCTTACTAGTGAATCCACCACTACTTCTCAGCCACTTATAGGGAGAGTCCCATTATGACACCACATCTTTGTTTAATGGTCAAAACAATCTTACTTAGTCAGAGTGTCTGACACTTTTCTTGAAGAGTAGAGGGAAGATGAGTTATGTTGATGAGAGGATCAAGGCCCCAGGCATCACTGATCCTGGTTATGATCAATGGGAGATTAACAATTCTTTAATTATAGGTTCGCTTATTCATTCTATGGTACCAGATATTGGGGAAGGCTACTTGTCTATGGAAACCGCTCAGGATATTTGGGATACTGTGGCTACTACCTATTCTCAGAAGAGGAATTTCTCACAACTTTTGACTTGTGCCATTCTATTGAGCGCTCAGTACAAAGGGAGATCACTGTCTTTCAATACTTCACTTTTCTGAATAATGGCTAGAAATGTCTTGATCATCTACAGGATTATAAGCCTGTCTACACAACTGATTCGGTGGGTTGCCAAAAGTTTATTGAACAGGAAAGGGTCTTCAAATTTCTAGAATGTCTCAACTTAGAGTTTGATCATGTTCGGAGTCGTGTCCTTGGTATGAATATTCTTCCCTCTCTTCAGGAGGCCTTTGCTTACATACAGAATAAGGAGAGTCGTCGTTCTGCTATGCTGCTACCTACTTCTACAGAGCGTTCAGCCTTACTTTCTGCTCCTCCTAGGGATGGTATTAGCCTATCTCATATTGCACCGAGTCCTTCAGAGAAAGATACACTGTTATGTGATTATTGCCGTCAACCGAGACATACCCGTGAGACTTGTTGGAAGCTTCATGGGGTTCCTTCTAGTGGTCGTGGTGACCGATCTAGTAGTCATGGGAGTCGCTCCGGACGATCTCGAGGACGCGGGTTTAACTAACATGCACATCATACTAGTGTGGTGGATACTCCCGACACCCCTTCAATTGTTCCTCTTAGTGGTGATATATCTAGTCTGTCTTCTTCTGAGTTAGAAGATGTTTTGCACCACCTACTATCGCTCTTCTACTACTCCATTCGGTACATCCTCCTTGTCTTTTGCCCAATCAGGTAACTTAGCCGCTTCTCCAAGTGCTTTTCTATCTCATAAGTCTTTACCTTGGATTATTGATTCTGGTGCCTCAGATCATATGTCTGGGTCTTCTGATCTATTCTTGGAATATAAGCCTTCTTCAAGACAAGACAAAGTTAGAATTGTTGATGGCACTGTTTCTTCTGTTTCTGGAAAAGATTTAATCCATGCCACTCCTTCTCTACCGTTATCTTTTGTTTTGCATGTTCCTGATTTCTCTATTAATCTTTCATCATTGAATCGTCTTACTCATGACCTGAATTATAGTGTGACTTCCTTTCTTGACCATTGTCTGTTTCAGGACCTTATCACGAGGAAGACGATTGGCAGTGGTAGAGCAGAACATGGTCTATATCCTGAATCGGGCGGACTAGTTGGCATGTCATTCTATCAAGTTTCCAACCACCAAGAAAGACCTGTAGATGTGGCATCAGCGTCTTGGACACTCATCGTTTCTATTACTTAAGCATTTATTTCCTTCTGTTTTTACAAACAATAAATGTCTCTGAGTTTCAATGTGAATTTTATCACTTAAGCTTTAATAAAAGTTTAATACCTTTTTCCCTAATTCACTCTGATGTTTGGAGCCCTCTCATGTTGTATCTTTAAAAGGTCATAGATGGTTTGTTACTTTTATCGATGATTTTTCTCATACTACTTTGGTATATCTTATGAAAGACAAAAGTGAGGTTTTTTCTGTATTTCCTAATTTTCATAAAATGATATGTACTCAATTTAGGCGGCTATCAAAATATTGCGTTCTAATAATGGGGGTGAGTATATTGATTCTGGTCTAGCAAGCTATTTTTCTACCCGTGGTATTATTCATCAGACTTCTTGCACTAACACCTCTCAACAAAATGGGGTCACGGAACAAAAAAACTGTCATCTTCTTGATATAGCTCACTGCATGTCTTTTTCAATGCATGTGCCTAGGTCTTACTGGGGGAACGCAGTTCTCACTACAGCCTACCTCATCAACCGTCTCCCAACCCAAGTATTGCACAAAAAATCTCCTCTCTAGGTTTTCTTAGGTTTTGAGTCTGTATTCTCAATTCCTCCTAAAATCTTTGGTTGTGTCTATTTTGTCCACAATCATGCTTCTTCTCGTGATAAATTTAATCCCCGCTCTCTAAAATAAGTCTTTCTAGGTTACTCTCTTACTCAAAAGGGTTATAAGTGGTACCATCCTCCATCTCGTAAGTGGTTTGTATCCATAGATGTCACATTCTTTAAGTCACAATCATATTTCTTGTCACAGTCCTCCTCAGAGTCCCAGTCCTCCCTTCAAGGGGAGCCTTGGTGTGAAGGGATTCCTGGGTCTGTATTAGTTCCTAGCTCATCCCCAGTGGTTAAGAACACAGAAGATGACCTAGCTACTAATGGTGGAAACATAGTTGTCAACTCGGGATTCGAATCATAAATCGAAATGACTTCGTACCGAATCGCAAATCGAATCGAATCGTGAATCATAAAGATTCAATCACTTCTTCTAAATTACTTAGAAAAATATATCTGCACACTTAGATGTTAAATATATCTTATAAATATGAAATATTTAGATTTAAATCAATGAAAATATTGTTTTGAATGATGGTCACATAGCTTAATAGGTATGAAATTAACAAAGGTTCCTATGTAAGATCACCATCTTACCTTTTTCCATTTTTAGATATTTCTTATCAACCATTCTTAATAAAAACAATAAATAAAGACAAACTCTCAATTTTCAAAGTAATAATAATTTAACAATAATGTTGATATTTAGACAATAAGTACACATACTTTTCCAAGTAATAATAACCAAATAATAAGAAAGAATTATTTAGGATCTTTTATTTTAAACCCTAAAACATTTTTAAAAGGTGTAACTGATCTTACCTATGTAATATTCAATTATATTTAATTTAATAAAACAGCAATAGATAATTCATGGTGTAAGTTACTTCAATCTTAAACATTTTTAGAAGATATATTATGATTTTTTAAGGAAAAAAAAAAAGATTAAAAATGTGTTGGGTCTGACTGAATCTAATTGAATCCCATAAAAAACTCCATGATCACTAAATAACAACAAATCATGTATATATATTAGTTATTTTGGTACTAAACGCCATTAGAAGTTGTATCATATCATTTTCACTAAAAAGATGGAGAAAAAAATAGTCAAAAATATGTCAGACACAATAGTTTCAAAAATTGTATGAATCATAAAAAGTAAATCGATTATGAATAGTGCGATTCACTATTCACTTTCAAAATAAATTTACCCATAGATTCATATCAATTTTGCAAAAATTGTGAATCAAATCGTAAATCGAATCGCGAATCGTAATATTTTGGTAACAGAGGGTGAAAATACAGAACCTAATGAATTGAAGCAAGGAAAAGTCTATGTCAGGGACAAAGATAGACAGAAAGTTACTTGAATACAAGAGACCACTTCTAACCATCCACTGCCATCTTCTTCTTCTGATGATGAGAGTCTGGGTAACTCTAAAACCCTTATTCCTCCTGAGTATCCTGATCTTGATATTCCTATTGGCCAACGAAAGGGTGTGAGTTCTTGTACTAAGCATTCCATTTCTAACTTTATGTCCTATTCTAATTTGTCTCCTTCTTATAGAGCATGTGTGTCCAAAGTTTCTTCTATTAGTATACTTAATCATTTTCAAGATGCTTTTGCTACCCCTAAGTGGAAACATGCCATGATAGAAGAAATGAAAGCACTTCGTAAGAATGACACTTGAGAATTAACTGAGTTGCCTACAAATAGGTATATGCTGTGAAGCATAAAGCGAATGGTGCAATTGAACGTTACAAGGCTTGACTAGTGGCAAAGGGCTTTACTCAGACTTATGGAGTAGACTATCAAGAAACCTTTGCACCAGTAGCCAAGATGAATTCAGTTAGAATTCTTCTCTCTCTTGCAGCTAATCTGGATGGGCCACTTTATCAGTTTAATTTAATGTAAAAAATGTTTTCTTACATGGTGATCTAGAAGAAGAGGTGTATATGGACATCCCTCTAGGCTTTAAGGACCATCAGACAAAGGGTAAAGTATGCAAGCTTCGGAGTCATTATATGGTCTCAAACAGTCTCCAAGGCCTTGGTTTGAGAGATTCACTCAAGCTATGCTCAAATATAGCATCAAACAGAGTCAGGTTGATCACACTTTGTTTGTGAAGCATTCCGCACATGGTAAGACTACAGCTCTCATTGTTTATGTGGATAAGATAGTACTCATAGGAGATGATAGTGAGGAAATACCCCGGTTGAAGAAATATCTAGCAAGCGAGTTTGAAATAAAAGACTTGGAAAATCTAAAGTATTTCCTAGGTATTGAGGTTGCCCGGTCTAAGGATGGAATTTTCATCTGTCGGAGGAAATATGTTCTTGACCTGTTGAAAGAAACTGGGATGCTTGGGAGTAAAGCTTGTGATACACCATTGGAGCCAAACCAAAAACTTAGCGATGATAGTAGGGGAGCTATTGTTAACAGGGAGAGTTATTAAAGACTAATGGGTAAGCTCATTTACTTATCCCATTCTCGTCCGAAGATTGCCATGGCAGTAAGTGTGGTTAGCCAGTTCATGCATGCTCCTCATGAGACACACTTGGCTGCAGTAATGCGCATCCTTAGATACTTGAAATCTTCTCCAGGAAAGAGTCTCTATTTCTCCAAACATGATCATCTTCGGGTGGAAGCTTATACAGATGCTGATTGGGCAGGATCAGTAACTGATAAAAGGTCCACATCTGGTTATTGTACCTTTGTTGGAGGTAATTTGGTTACTTGGAGGAGTAAGAAATAGAATGCAATCTCCCAGTTTAGTGTAGAGACCGAGTTTAGAGCCATGGCACAAGGTGTATGTAAACTCTTGTGGATCAAGTTGCTGCTAAGTGATCTAGGGATTAGTCACACTGATTCCATGCAACTGTATTGTGACAATAAGGATGCCATTAACATAGCTCACAATACGATTCAGCATGACCGAATGAAACATGTGGAGATTGATCGCCACTTCATTAAGGAGAACCTCACCAGTAGCACTATATGTACTCCTCTTGTGAAGTCAAGTGACCAACTGGCAGAGACACTCTCACCAAGGGAATTGGATGCAAACCGTTCCATAATGTGCTTGGCAAGCAGAGCATGAGAGACATCTTCGCATCAGCTTGAGCGGAAGTGTTAGAATAATATATTGGGTGATTGTGTATTGATTGTTCTATTAGCTGTTATTTCCTTATTCTATTATTTCCATATTTGTGCCTCCAAGGCTTCCACTGTAAACTACCTATTATCTATATAAAAGGGGATGATTGTCTAATCATTCTCTTAAGTTTTGTTCTCTCTTAACAAACTATGCTATTTAAGCTTTTAGAAGTGAACCAGACAGAGCAATAAGCAAACCACTTGATAATGATTGTTGTAAGAGCAGAAGTTGCTTCACTTTGTCACTTTGTGACTAAGAAAAGAAAGACAACCACTGCTCCATAAGTTTTGGCCCTTCATTTATTTTCTTCTTTTTTTCATTTCTTATTATTGTATTATGCTTCTATACTCACAAAGAGTTTTAGGTTTTTAGTAAATCTGTGTCTCTTTTGCATGGGTAAGAACATAAGTACAGAATCAGGGCCAAAAAAAACAAAAAACAAGAAACAAGGCATGAGACATTCTCATAGATGAGACCATAGCAACCACAGTCCACAGAAGTTCTACATGGAATCGCCCAATTCATTCTAGATAGCAGAATTAATTAATAAAACCAAAAATTGCTGTTTCATCATTGAGGAGTCGGCAAACAGTCAGCTCCCTCCATTCTCTGTTGTTATAATGTAATACAGGAAAACCAAAGCTTTATTGTGCTTCCACTCACACTGGGATCATGTTGGCTATTAACAGGAAATGGGTATATCAAAACAAGTACTTAATAGTTGGTTTAGATATACTATAAGAGAACCTATTTTTTTCAGAAAATCAGTTCACATTTGCAGACCTTGAATATGCATCAACCCATTAAGGTGGTCGGTTCAAATGCAAGGTCAAGCAGTTAAAACTTTTAGACATAAGGTTATCTCAATTTTTTTTTCTTCATAATATTCTTTACAGGTGTTCAAGTGAAACTGCAGTCCAGTTATTAAAACTCTGGGACACTGTCAATGCCTCAAACGAACCGAGTTGTTCACTAACACCTCTCTGGCTCAGTTTCGAAGGCTTGCTTGGACTCCCTTTTAACAAATGAATGGAGCATAAACTTTATTTGGAAGTTTGGTTTGCAAATGAACTGGGTGTGATTCAGCTCATGAATTTAAATATACAAGAGCGTATGCACACGCCCAAAAAAATAAATCTCTCACATATATTCAGTAATAAAGAGAAATGAAGAGAAGAAAGAAAGTATACTGTGGATATATGTTGTCTCCTAATGTATATAAATTAGAAACTGAAGCAGTTACAGAGAAGGGAGGAGAATTTAAAACTGAAGCACTTATAGGGAGTCATCTAAAAGTACGCAGATAGTGGATAAAATTGGTAACTGAATATAGGGTGGAGAGTCCTACAAGATTCAAAGACTGAAAATTGATGCAGTAAGATCGTAGAGTTATCTAAAACTAGTTATTTTTAGACAATTTTAGTAAAGGAAAAAGGTATGACAGCTTCAAATTTGGGTACACACCATAAAGGGGTTTTGGCTTTATGTATAGTATGACAATTGTCATAAATAAGAGAATATAGGGCACTACTTAACATCAATGCGATGTCTGATATGTAGCTATTGTCTCCAAAAGGTGCCTCTATCAACTTAACCACTGAGTGCGTTCTGTTAAAATCACCGACCAATTTCACTTAGCAAATACATGAGGAAGAGCATTGTGCTACTCCGTTTCTTGTAACAGCCAGCTTCAATGAGCCACCATAGGCTGAGCCCAAGTTGCTTAGCCATATTTCCGCCCCAGAAAGTGTATTGTCAAGCTTGTAGACGAGCTTCATCAATATTTACATACATATTCTATAGTAGAAGGTTTTTTATTTTTGTATTTATTAACTCACAAAAGTGATGCATCTAATTCTGTGATTGGCTAACCCAGCTGGTGAACCACCATGTCTAAAGTCCCTAAACTGCATACACTTCTGACTGGTCATACAGGGGTAAACCAAGTCCACTCAAAACATCCCATGGATGACCACATCCAACCAAGTCAGTGGTTCTCTGCCTAGATAGAGTGGCCAGCCTGGTTCATATTACTATGGGTTAGGTTATGGAATATAAATAAAACCAGTTCAAACCATACTCAAAGTGAGTTATGCATATTATTGTTTTTACATGCATTTGTTCACAAAAATATAAATCTGAAATATCAGAGCAAAATACAAAGGTACGTAAAGCAAGAAGATACTCTTTGAGGATTTATCCCAGCAGCAGCAACATATAAATCCAGCTTCCCAATTGCAATTCCAATACCATGCAGTCCAAGATCACCAAGACCCAATATTCTGCTTCCGTCTGTTACAACAATCATATCAACCTACAACAAAAGGTTCTGTATCAACACTCTAGAGCAGCAATCAAAAATCAAGTACAGTAAGTAAAGTACAATGTTTGCAGCAAGCTAACACTGAAAGATAGCAAACTCCATGGTAAGCAACTAGTAAATGAGAACTGATGAAAGCCAAAAATGAAACATTCAGGCATCTAGCAAAAGTGAAATTCAAGATTGGAAATATGAAACCAAAATGAAAAGGACACAGAAGCTAATAACTGTTATATTTTAAAAACACTTTGAAGAATGGGAGAAACCAAAAAAAAATTAAAGCCAAGTTATTCCCAGTCCCTCATTGATGGAAAGGAGTAATGGAACAATCTTGCAAGTCAAAACAGTAATAGATATTCTGAGTCAAAAGTTTCATGTCCAGAAAAGCTTGAAAGGTTCCAATCTACAACATGATGCATCAAACAATCATAATAAAGCTTTAACAAACAGATTGTTAATCACAAGTACTGCAGACCTGATCAGCTGGCCAATTATACACCATTGACATCATTTCCCCACGATCAGCAGCACTGAAATACATCCCCCTGGTCCTTCTAAACAATCCACTATAGTTCTGACAAACAAGGCCAACTGTAGGAGTATAGACTATAGGTGCATATTCCGCAATATTAGCAATTAATACCTGTCAAAATAAAATAATAAAATTAAAAATAAAAATAGAAAAAAAATTGTGGTTCAACGTAGTCAATTAAAAATCTGAATCCTCCTTTACTGGCTACAGATCAAGAACTCAGTCACACACACACATACACCAAAAACAAAAAAATCAAGAAAATTAGTGTGTGGTTCACATTCATTCTAAATGTGGGTCCTACAATACAAGTGTTGAATCTAGACCCACACACTTTTTTTCTTCATATTTTTTTTGTATTTGAGTTCTTAGTCTATAGCATTACCATTTCCATTATGATTAATCATAACTGTTTCCCTACAATAGTGAATTCTAGATTTACCTAAAAGAATAAAAAGAATAATAAGATTAGCCATAAAATACTTCGAATGACACTACCAACAGGAACCGAATGTTCTCCCCACACACCCCTGCAGCCAACTTCACTTTCAAGGCCAAGGAAGTGATAGACATCATCAGCCAGCTGAGGTTGGCAATACAGTAATGGTGGTAATGGTAGATTTGGATGAGGTGGCAATGCCCATAGTTCAGAAACAGGAATATGGTGCAACTATTGTGGGTTTTGGTCATCGTGATGCAGAACTGGTGACTTGCGGTTGCAGTAGTGATGCAAAGGCATAGGTTAAGTTCTATTCAAGATAGTTAAAAGCTTAATAAATCAGAATCACTAGAATTGCTATATTTTCTTCAATTAGAAGTGCAAAATCAAAAGCAAGATATTCTCACCATTCACGCATTATCTCTACAAGTGCATAGCAGCCCAACACACAATAATGCAAGACAACTTGATCCGATCTATGACGTGGATATATTAGACATTGACCATTTGGCCATTTCTACATGTTCCATGTGTAACATTCTCTTGACAATTACTACTTAAAAACTTTATATCTTGCTTATTACTATCACTCCCCAATTCCCCTAGAAATCATGAATTGACATTTGACAAGTGAATCCATTGGATTGGTTCCTCATTAGCCTCAGGTTTGAATTAGATATGAATCCACAATTCTATCAAGTGCATTAACCAGGTTCAATCTGACCTTTTCTCTGAAGTGGACAAAAAACGGCCTTTCTGGCATAGTTATGGGCTTTGCTTGGAAGAGTTGGTTTTGGTCAGATTCAATCTGACCTTTTCTCTGAGCTGGACAAAAACAGCCTTTCTGCATAGTTACAGGCTTTGCTCGGTGGTGGAAGAACTGGTTTTGGTCATGGCGGTGCAAAACTAGTGCATGTCATTATTGTGGTGGTGATACAGTGGTAAGAGTTAAGTTTTTGAAGCTTTTATTTGGTCGCTTAATGCAAGTAGTATAATAAGGCTCTACAACTTGCATAAACAACAAATTCAACATTTTAAGAAGGCAGCAAATGATATTTACCATACCCAAAGCTATTAAGCCAAAGTAAGATTTTTCTTCTTTCTCTAAGCCTATACTAAAGTAACATTGAGTGGTGTATGTCTGCTTGCATGTGTAACATGTCATCCAGCTCCACCATAAAGACACAGGCCAAAGCAAACTATGTCACAACACAACTGCAATCAACACTTTCCAAATATTCTTGTAGCCTAGATTCTAGAACAAAGTCACCTAAAACTTAGACCACATCTTATGTGGAATGAGGTGGGCTTAATCTTTATTACCTCTTAGGAGCTAAAAAACACAGACACAGTCCAGCAGCATGACACGGACACGCCACCATGACAATTTTTAAAAAAATTAGGAAACAAAAAGTAGAGGACACTCATAGAATATATAGCTTTATATATTTATTATATACCATATACTTGAATGTATCATTCAGTGATAATAATAATAAAAATGTAACGTACCACTAAATCCTATAAATCTATTGTTTTTCTTTTATCATTGTATCCTAATTTTTTGTTCAAACATAGAATTAGTTTCACGTGTGTCTAAATGATGTATATGTGTATCCACCAAGTGTCCGAAGTGTGTCCAAGGTAAAAATAATAATAATTAAAAGAAAAGTGCAAAAAATAATAGGACACATTTGGACAAGTCCGACAAGTGTCGGGAAGTGTCCGCGAATGTTGGTGTTCGACACGGTCATGCCACCTTCTTAGAAGTGTCCGTGATTCATAGCTTAGGAGTTACACTTCATTCGTGCCAAAGTAGCAAACAGTAAATTGCTAGTATGGAGTCTAAATTTCTGCATAATAATATCAAGGCTGTGATTTTTGGACTCCATATAGATATTGGTGGTGCAAGGGGCATACAGGTGATCTTGCTGGTTGTCTGTATTGTACTTTTTCTTTTGTTACACATATGGGTTGCATCCCCTTTGATGCTTTTTCAAAATATAACTCCTATTCATGCTTTGTCGCATCATGCCTAACTAAGGGGTAAGTTCAACCCCATTCATGCAGAGTTCACCACCAACATCAATATATTTCTTTTAGAAAACCTAAGATTTCACTAATGAGAAAGCATGCATAACAATGCATTGTGTTCAGGACTTCCTGTACCACATGCCATGGAATGATGTATCTATTGATATTATTATTATCCTTAGCTTGCCCAAGGAAATTTGAGGACAAGTTTCTATATTCCCTGTGGTTACTTATAGTGAGACTTCTGATGTCTCTAGTGTATTTTGTATGATTATTATGCTCTTCAACGACATTATATAATTTCATGGGTTTCCCACAATTTGTTGTTTCAAATACGGATGTGAAGTTATGACTTGTGAGCATTTTTTTTTTTTTTTTTTTTTTTTTTTTGGGATTCCCCTTAAAAAAGATTGAACACCAAACTGAAACTCTCCACTTCTTTCCTCCTTCGAACAAATGCCACGTGATTCAATTTGCGCCATCAATGTCATGTATCTTTTGGCTCTAACTCCACAAATTCTTGATCCCCTAGTTGTTGGGACAAGGCTTTGTTGAGATGACATGACTAGCATTCAACAAATTCCTTTTCCTTCAATAGGTAAAACAAGATATCAGGTTCTCACAATAAATAAATTCTTTTGTATTCAGACATAATAATAATTGTAGGGCTAGTAAGCAAACAAATCACAGCTGAGGACCACTAAAGTTTTAAAGTGGAGATAAGCTTTGCTACTGAAATTCCTATCCAGCCGATTGCAAAATGCATTGTGGTCAGAAGTAACAGAACTCTTAAGAAGCTTTTGGAGTTCTGGCTATAATTTTGAGGCAGCATGAAGCCAGGGCCGACCCAAGGTAATGTGAGGCCTAAGGCAACACCTCTAAGTTTGAGGCGTATCAATGGATTCATGCTGAAATTAAAATAAATTAATAAATATTTACGTTGACAACCAAACTTGGATCCATAAAAATTAAGAAGTAAAATTATTTTCCCCTAGATTATAAACATCACACAAGCAAATTAAACTACAAAAGATAGCTAAAAAAAACAATTTTTTTGCCTCAATAGTTAATATTACTAATTAAATCTTTTTTTAATCAATTGGTAGAAGAGTAATTACAAATATGATAAGTATTATATCAAACAGACTACTAGCCCAACAATAACTAAACCAACAATCACTAAGCCCAAACTTGCGAAAAAATAAATAGTTATTAAAACCTCCATAATAGGGTAGAATAAATACTACAAATATCAAACACTTCCCATAAAAGTTGAACCCACAACTTCACACTACACATTAGTTAAACAATAGTGAATCAATAAACTTCAAAATTATTCACCCAAAATAAATAAATAAATAAATAAACTTCAAAAATACGAAGGAAGAAAATGTTATATATTACCCATCTTTTGTCACCATTTTATATCACCGTTTATATGGATTCTTGAGATTGATTCCTTATTTCAAAATCATCATTAAACAAATACTGAAGGTAAATAATGTGTACTTAATCTAACTTTATTAACATCTTATTATATGGAGAAAAAATAAAAATAAACATGACCTTTTACATAAACAATTCCATGCGGTAAAAATAAAAAACAAAAATAAATAAACGTGGCCTTTTCATAGAACAATTTAATATGCAAACTTATAAGAATATGAGGCCTTTTGAACAATTGTGGCCTAAGGCAAACGCCTCACCTGCCTTATGGTAGGGCCGGCACTGCATGCAGCAAAGCAGCAAGTTATAGGTTGTCAGAAAATATCTATGGCTTGACATACACATTATCTATACAAATGTGGTTTATTGCAAGGGTTGCCAATTCATTCATCAATCTTTTTCTGCGAATGATCCAAGAAATTTTATAAATGGTGTCTCTCAGCTGCAGAGGACCCGACTCGAGAACCAAATAACCTCGGAATTGCTTATCTCAGGAGATTATTATGTTTTTACAGCGTTCTTGGTTTTGTACCCCATTCTTGTCAAAGGTTGTTTATTTCATTATTCATCTAGCCTGGGCCAGTGTTGGCAATTCAAAATCTAAGAGATCCGTTTTCAATTAAGTGAGCAAAGGTCAGTAATTTTCAACTTAATATTTTTACAGTGCCTAGAGAAAGTACTTCTAATTCAAATCTTTTGTTGCTAGTGTTAGTTAAGCCAAATGTATGCTAAAGAATATGAGGCTGAAGGCAAGCCCCTCCAATACTGAGTACAAAAATAACTGGGCTCAGCAAGAAGCCTTGAAAAGAGAAGATGTGTGGTTTCTTATCATTACTTTTTTTCCCTTCTACTTTTGCACCACAAAAAAACAAGTTTTTCTGATTATACTGCAGTTATATAAAATGACTTCTTTTTTTGTTTTTAATCATATCATAGACTCAAAAACATCTACTAATCTACCTGTGAAACGATTGCAACCGTCACTACCATACACAAATAATTTATTAAATATTTCAGATTGCATTTACCTGTAAAGTAAAATGCCAAACATTAATTTCCAAAGACTAACATGGCACCAAATAAGGCAAACAAAAGGATGAAGTTGTTCACTCACCTTATAGTACATTGTCTCATTTCTATCATGCAATCTGTTAAGTATCCGCCACATGGCTAAAGCATTTGGATCAGATGGTCCGTCCCTAGCATTCAATTCAAACCTCTTCAGGTCTTCCACTGATTAAAAAAAAAAAGTCTATCAGGTTTTCCACTGATATTTGACAAAATTTTAGAATGCCAACAAAGGAGTGTAAGAAGACTATCTAAAATAATAATAATTCATCTACTACTACAGAAACCATTCCAAATATTGTCTATGTAAACTGTCAGTTTATTTGTAGTACAAAACAGTAGAACATCTGGCAGGAACTGATCAATAAACATCTTATTTCAAATGGCTAAATACATAAATTTTCAATCTCTCTCTTTTAAAATAAGATTGATTACCAGCAGCTGTGAGCTTGAATGGTATCTCTAGCCAGCACAATAGTGCAAGGTGCAGATATCAAGTACAGAAGTACCAGTTGGGAAATGGTACATGTGTTCATCTCCATTACGTTAAATTGACAAGTCATCTCCACATCACCCCCTTGCTGAGTTAGTTGGCACCATGTGGTGACTCACAAACCAACACATGGGACAATGACAAGTCTTCACATATCCTGCTTAGTATAAATCTACCTCCAGGATCTCATTCCATCTCTAGGATCTCGTTCCATCTCCAAGACCTCATCTCCAGGATCTCACTGCTAGGATCCATTCCACCACCAATCTCCCAATTGAGATTCGGTCAAATCTGTCAAACACGATCTATGATCTCCAACCTACACTTAGTTCCTGAACATCCTAGGCTAGGAGCAAGCCCTTGGATCTCTGCAAGGGATTATTTGAGGGCTTCTAACTTGGAGACTAGACTCGAGGGATCGTCAACCAAGACGTGACGTATGCCTAATACCTGAACCTACGAGTCTACACTGCTACACCTATGATATCACATGCCTGACATTGTACCACCATGAGAAGAACTATCACATGGTACTATGAGTGTGATACTAATAGAAGATCTGCTGACCACTTTGATACGGCTGAAGACCGAAGATCATTGACTTCTCCTGACATTGACAATGTCGAGGAGATTCCTCCATATTGTTAAACTGGAGAGTGGAGCCATCTGAGCTCCACATACTAAAATCTCCTCTATATAGGGAGGTCTCCCCTAGTCAATCAACAAGCAATCAACTGCCTCCACACATAGCTCTCTCGTCCCTTGGGCATGAAAGATCTACATAGCCACCCTCTCTTTCAAAAGAGTTCCTCATCTTTCTCCTCATCTAGGTGCCCGCCATCTTCCCAGTAGGCTCATCTGGCCACCTCACCCACCTTAATCCACAAAGAGTAAATTTTTGTTTATTTTGTATAGTTGGTTTTCAGAGACAGTTAACCCATCCTTGAACCAATTTCATTTTTGTAGAGACATCTGAATAGGTTTTTGATGTATAATTCTTTTTCTCTTTCTTTTGTATACGGGTGGCACTCCCTTGGTGCCTCTTCTTGATAGAACTTTTATATGTATCCCAAACAAAAATGTTAGGACTCGCCAAAAGTGTTCAAAAAGAAAAACTAGCATCAAATACCCATGTGCCTAAACTCATATAGGGTGGTAGATAGAAAGACCAAACCAGATCTAAGGCAAATTGCACTCATCAAGGAAGAAATAAATAAACATATGGTCAAGGTCCCTATTAGTGCAAGCAAAGAAAATGTTAATCCTTCAAGCTCTCATTGAAAAGGCACAAGTGAGAATATCACATGACCATTTCATTCCAGAAAGATTCAAATAATAAAAATTTCAATAACAATTCTTCTAAGCAATAGCATATGGTTACAGGTAAGTCTTTATCTAAATCCAACCTAAAAATGAGACTCTTTCATTCTTAGCATATTGGATGGCAATTGAAACAAGAATTATGTAGACTGAATATGAGAGAGAGAGAGAGAGAGAGAGAGAGAGGAAAAACTTACTGAAGCGCTCAATTTGTTGTTCAAGGGACATAACATTTGGAGGCAGAAGTCCACGAAGATCAAGACGATCTCGTTCTGTCATGGAGAATGCTGTTCCCTAGTGCTCTTACAGAACAAGATCAAAATTAATTTTCTGACTTCAATTACGGGATGATAGAAAAAATAAATTATGAAACACCAACGTTGAGATAGCACAGCACACACGACAAAAGAAAACAAAAATAGATTGATGCCAAAATGTAATAGGTTCGAAGAAGTGAAAATGTCCATAGCTAATTTGGTCCAATAATGCCATAAATTTCCAACTAGATTTATCGAGTGTAGGTGTCTTGAGCAAAACCAACAGGCTTCCAAGCTAACAGTCTAACACCACTTAGCTAAACCAAAAAAGGGGGAAAAAATTATATTTCCGCACATTTCAAAAACTAAAAGGTGTGCTATAGAAGAAATTGCATTTTAAAATTAAATATGATATGTGACATATGTACGTACATGTATCAAGAACAAGGCCTAGGAACCTCCCTGAGGTTGATGCCTCAATTAACAGAGGCTCTCATGATGATGCATATTACTAACTTCTTATGACAATGCAGCCATTGTAACTAATTACTATTTCGATTAACTTGAAAACATTGGCTTTTGTTGGATGTGAATGTAATGTTTTGTGACTTTTGTTAAATGTCATGTTTGTAGTTTTTAGAAGGTTAAATGTTATGTTGAAGGATTTTTTTTAGAATGTTGAATGTTACTTTTATGGTTTTTTGAATGTTGAATGTTCTTTTATGATTTTTGAAATTCTTGAAATATTTTTTTATGTGAGAATCTTTGCCTATGTTAAAATTTTGCTTATCTTCTGTAGCGTGTGCCACTGCTCAAGCTACAAGAGACCTTGGCACCTCGATATGCCTAAAGATTTTTAAAACATTGCCCCATAGGGAGTTTCATTGGTTGGCCTTTTGGTCTTTGGTAGAACTTTGTTTTTGGTGAGGGATTTGGTCACTTGGTCGTCCTCTTTGGTGGATCCTTTTTGGTGTCTCCTTGTGAAACTTAAAACTTGAGGTTTTGTAAGACTTGTGCGGAAAGGATTTTGGATTTGGTGTGAGAAACTATATCTTTGGCAAGTTTTGTGAGAATTTGGTTTGCCACAATTGTAGGTCTTTTGAGCAATCGTTCTTTACCGATAGTGGATACTTCTCATTGCCCGATAACATAGGCTTCCGTCGAGCTATCATGGTATCTTGTTGCCCATTAACATAGGTTTAGGCCGAACTACATAAATCTTGGTCTATTATGATTATTTCTGTGTTCTTCTACTCCATACTAACAGGCTTTTTCTTTTCTTTTTTTGATAAATACTTGACTTTTCACAACAACCAGTAAAGGAAGATCATTTTTATTTTCCCAGTCAAATTAATTGACAAAATTAAAAAATCAAATTAGCAGTTATTTTCTTAAATGATCCGATACAATCCAATCCAATCCAATCCAATCTTAAGTAGTGAAAAATAATAAAATAAAAATAACCAAAACTCAACAATAATTGAAACCTTTTTTGAATAAACAATGATCCAGTAATAGCGAAGAAGAAAATACAGAGTTGAATAAATTAAACAAAGTAAGAAAATCAGAAGTAGAAACAACCTTGTTGAACCAGGGATCGTGAAGAATATCGAGACTGCGCTTGTGGACAATGGAAGGACGATGGCCTTCGGTAGTAGTGAAAGATCTTGTGATTCTGTGTTGAAAACGCTTGATCAGAGACGAAGAACATAGTCTCATTTGACGAGAAAAGCTCGACATTGAATTTCAATGGTGAATCTAACAAATATTCAGAGTTCAACTTTCAACTCAACTCTATCTCAACTACTCTACTATGGGCAGTGGCAGAGGCGGAGGCAAGATTTTAATCGAGGTGGGCAACGACTATTTATTAGCTGCTCCTAATAAAAACTCTAAACAATAATTACCACACAAAAATAAATAATAAAATATGTTTTTAAAAAAAAAATTATGAAGGGAATACTGTATTAGATTTAGTAGATATTTTTTATTACTTTTAGGTCAAGTTTGGTAATTCAAAAATAATTTAAAAAGTTAAAAAGTTACACAAAAATTAAAAAAGACATTACTATTTACAAATAAAAAATATTAAAAAAATATTTTATATATTACAATACTACAAATGGACTGAGCAACTCTCCTCATCCGTACTTGTGATAGCGACAGCCATTACACACTTTGTTTGGGCAAAAAAAAAAATTTTCTATATGTAAAGTCGGAAAAATGTTGGGCCCATAGGGCCCACTAAGGACTCCCTTTTGATAATCCGAACTGATGACCATGTAGAAATCGTCGATTAATATATTCCTGTAAAAAATCACATTGATCGGATATCGTTAACTATATGATCAAATCAGTTTTGTATAAACAAAACGGATGGTGTGATAGTTAACTGTTGAAAAAAAAACTAATTTGATCATAAAGCTATCGATATCCGATCAACGTGATTTTTTATAAGCATATAATACTCGACGAGTTGTACATATTGTACGGTTTAAATTATTAAAATGGGACCCATAGTAGCCCCCACGGACTGATCATCACTATCTAAACACTTTGCCCCGAATGAGGCAATTATTTTCTTTGTAAAACCTTCTGGGCACAGCTGGGCAGCCGTACTGTCCAATCACCTTTCTTCCGCTATACACTTTATTTATACAATTTTTTATTACATATTTTTTCGTAAAAAAACAAAAAATTAACCTGAACATTCATATTTTCTCAACTTTTTAGTTCAAAAAGACAAAAAGTGCACTTATTTAGGACATCCCAAACAACCCCTTAGTCAAATATTTTGGGGAGAAATCCTTTCGTTGTTTTGGAAAGACATTTTGTTTTTAATTTTACCCCTTAATTTATCTGCTATTTTTTTTATTTATTAATTTTTTGTTGATTATCTGTTTAAATTGTTTTCTATTTGTTCAATTTTTTTCCTTATCTATTCAAATATGTATCCAAATTTTATTATCTATTCAATTTTTTTCTCTCATCTGCTTAAATATATCTACATATTTTTCTAACAAACAATCTTCTTTCGGACCCTATCTGTTCAAACATTTTTGTTCCAATTTGTCAAACCAACTCTATCTGTTGTCGAATTTTTTTTATCTGTTAAAATTTTGTATCTATATATGCCTTTCTCTATCTGTCAGATTAAGAGATTCGTTAAAAAAAAAAAAAATTCATGTGTTGCAATCAACAAGAGCAACAACCAAAAAAAAAAGCAAATTCAGATCATTATCATCAATAACATAGATCAATAACAACAAAAACAAACAAAAAAACCCTTGAAACATTTCTAACAATCTGCAAATCAATTTTATCTGTGCAATTTTCAAACCTATTTGTTCAGCAACAACAAAAAATCATAGATATCTTTGAACATATCTGTTCAACGATAACCAAAAAATCACAAATCAACTTCCATCACTAAGAGAGAGAGAGAGAGTAAATCGAATGGATCTAGAGCTGTGAGAAAGAGAGAGAGAGAGATGATTTGAGGCAGTTGTTCGATCTTGCTCTGTTCTTGTGACATCCCAAAATTTTATATAATAAAAATAATCAGCTTGTTTGGTTCCTATTATTAGGATTCACTTTTCAGAAAATTGATTTTTTTTACTTTTCATATTTTTTTATTTTTACTGAATTGTTTTAATATTCTAAGCAATTTTTAAAAATTTTAGATACAGTTAACATAAATACACTTAAAAAGTATAATATTTGTGAAAAATTTTTTTAGAAAATTCACTAAATACAAAAAATATAAAAAATATTAGAATTCAGTACATTTTTTATATTTTTGTATATTTATTGATTTTTAAAGTATTTTTTTACAAATATTTTACTTTTTAGATGCACCTTGCATATGTGCATCTAAAAAAGTTGTTTAAAATTTTAAAAATATTAATTAAAATAAAAAATATGGAAAACAAAAAATTTAATTT
This sequence comes from Camellia granthamiana, assembly GCA_036172215.1. Lineage (NCBI taxonomy): Eukaryota > Viridiplantae > Streptophyta > Magnoliopsida > Ericales > Theaceae > Camellia > Camellia granthamiana. Next base: position 69,658,119 of record CM069904.1, read on the forward strand.
TCAGAAAATTGAATCCAGAAAATTAAAACCAAACACACTGATTATATTTTTCAATATTTTTTATATAATTATTCACATTATTTTGAATTTAATAACCTGTATTTTTTATACTATAAATTAATTATAAAAAGATATTTTTAATTTTATATTATTACTCGATATTATTTTCTGAGTATTACAGTATTTTTATTATAATTTTTTGTATTTTTTTCGGATCAAATTACACTGAAACGTTACATATTCTGTACCAAAATCCCAACTTCGTGCCCAAGTTTCTTACCCCGTACGTCCCTTGCTTGGAGCCCCACCCGGTCTCTTTCTCCCTCGCCACTTTGCTCTCACCATCCCTACATATCTATCAAGCTATTTATCTATATTTATATATGCATATCATTTTTTATCCTCATCATCCTTCCATCTCCATCTCTCAAAGCTCTCTCTCTCTCTCTCTCTCTCTGGTTCTCTTTCTCTCTCTCTATCAACCATATATATATATATATATACACATGCATCTCTTCTCCACCTTCATCAACATCACCACCGAACCACCAGCTTCAACACCACCGAACTCCATTACTACCACTGTAAGCATCACCATCACCATCACCTTTCAACACCAAACCCACCTCTTCCATCACCACTACCATCAAGCTCAACCACCACCATCACTGCGAGCTCCGCCGCCATCACCAGACCGCCACCACCACCACCATCGCCAGCTGTTTTACCACCTAGAACCACGCTCCACAACATGTTATAAGTAAAGAAAGAGAAGAAGAAGAAACAAATGAGGTAAGTTTTTGAAATTTTAGAAGTTGGTTTTCGGACAATTTTTGGCATGTCAAAACCACCCATTACGGGAATATATGAGAAGACGAGGTAGCGTAGGACAAAGTAAGAAGCAAGGTGAAGAGATTGGCGAAATAATGAAGTTAAACTCTTGAGAATTTAGAAAACTATGAAGTCCTAAAGATAGGTCAAGGCAAAGTCGAAAATGGAAAGAAAAATCTTATTTTTATCAATTTTCAGAGTTTTGATGGCATATAAAAAGAGGTAAAACAAGGTATGTAAGGGCTGATATGAAAATTAGGCCGTGATGTGAATTAACAATGTAAAAATGAGAAGAAACGGAATCATAACGAAGGAGATAGAGTGCCTGAAGTGGTGGGTTTAAATCTATTTTTTTTTGGGTCTCTGTTGTGCATGCTTCTGCCGTGAATATACTGGGTTTTATTGTGTGCTTCTCGGCCCATGGTGCTATGGTGCATCCAAACTAATCGGGTAGTCCGATGACTTCGGAGATGACCATCCTAAGATTTTTCAACATGTAGAATTCATTTTTGAGGTCAGATTCTGCAAATTCCAAGTCCAAAGCAAAGATCAACAATCGACAAACTTGGAAGAATCAAATGAAAAATCAACAAAGAGATTGTGTCCGATTGACATGAAATTTCATTAGCATGATCATGGAGCTAGAACGGACAAATCCAACGGCTATAATCGTAAATCGAAGTCAAAAAATAAACTGTTAACAATCTAATCATAAGAACTCCCTTAAAACCTTCACTTCTCCTCTTTTTGTCGTACCTTATTCTGTTCTTTTACTCTATTATGTAAATGATTATATGTGTGATATTATATGTTGATGAGATAGAATAATTATATAATGCATAAGATTGGTAATTATAACATGATTTCTTATTTATTCGTTAAGTTGCCCTATTATTATAGAAATTGTTAAAATAACAAATAATTATGAAATCGAAATCTATTTAAATAGGACATTATTTGGTATATGTATAGTATGTATGATTTTTAGTAAATTCTAAAAAGATGTGTTTTAATAGTCCTAGTAATTCTTAAGAAAGTATCTAAAATTATTGATGAAATTATGGATTATCATCCTTATGTTATCTCTTGTGTGTTTTAGCTTTGTGATATTTTATATGCTTATTTTGTGTACTTATTTGATCATGCTTTGTGTCTCATGTTTAGCTTCGGTTAATCCTGTTGTGATTAACTATTATTCCAACTGAATTTCATAATAAACCTAAGAAAGCAAAAACTAAATGGGATGGTAATAGGTTTGCGCTTACTTGTTATATTTTGGAAAGCTATTTATAATCATTTTTGTGGTATTGAATTGATGGTGAGACGTGTTCCCTTTAATAAAATCTTGCGCAAGTGGTTATTTTCGGAACTCTTGAATGGATCGATTGTATTCAGACCGTAAGTATTTATGGAGGATAATGTTAGAGGAGGTTATGGGCAAGACTCTTATTTTTACCGTCTATTTTGAGGTCCTCGATTAGCGCTATGTGGTATGTAACCGTTGTAAGCATTTAAGATAAGGTCTGCAAAGTAGTAAAAGAAAGGGCATACCGAATAATCCGAGTCTAATTCTTGTAATTAGGAGGATGAAGTCTCTTTAGAGGATTTCTATTTACTAACATCTAACATTGTAATTCCTTTAACTATTGACTTGGTTATCATGCTTCATTGTTTATTCTATTTGTGACTATGCATTGATGTAACTGTTCGTAATTTCCTGTCATATTCTATTCACGCAAATTATATGTTTAATTTCTACTTGTTCATACTGTCTATACTTGTTCATATATTTTGAGAGTGTAGAAAGTTGGAGTGTTTATGTGTTCTTACTGGGCGTTAAGCGCTCATGGCTATTTTCGTTGACCTGGCATTAATGTTAGATTTTGAAAGAATTCACCAGCGAAGAAGATATTGTGTGTGTCAAGTATGGACTGACGTCGAATTTTTAACCTTACTACTGAAATCAAATTTATTTATTTATTTTATTTTTACTTATTGATGATGCAATTAATATACAATGGGCACCTGGCAGAACGGGTCGGACTGATCCACGCTTCTCGCACCAATATCCGAGTGATCAAACCCACCAATGAACCTGCAGATAAGTTCAACAGGGAACGGGGAGTCCCCCAGTGAACCCTCCGACGAGTAAGTTAGAAAGAGAAGTAGAGTGTTAGAGAGATTGGAGATAGAAAGCTTAACCTTCTTCTTGTCTTCAACGTTTGCTTATATTCTTTGGTAATCATTTCGTTGTCCCTTCCGACCTGTCACCTTGGCCAAAAGTCTATACTGTAGCTTACCTCGTTCAGGGTGAGGGCGTGCTGTCCCGACGGAGAGGTGTTGTCGTAATAAATGCAGTCAGGGACTACATTAATGGCGATGTGCAGTGGCAATAACTTTGCAGATCTTTGTCTGCTGATGTGGCTTGCCCTTTACCTGCCACGTGTCTGGATATCATTGGTCCTTCATGCCATGTTGATTTCCAGATGGTGCTGGGCCTCATCAGTTGGATTATGTATTGGGCCCTAAGTGGTAGGCTTGGGTTGTTCATAGTGGGTTATGGCCTTTATGGGCCTACCCACGTCACTTATAATTTGTAAAATTAGGACAACGTTGTTTGTAATATATTTAACTCTGATGTGTTATTACTTATTTTAGACTAGTAACCTTAAAAAAATTCCGTATTTATTTGTTAATATATTTCTTGATATTACCAAATTTTGGATGTCACAATTCTTGAGAGAGATCGTCAGTGAAATTGACAATTGGTGGTGCTTCGCCACCTACGACAGCCCAATCCTCCATCGGTGGTGGTTTAGAACGCAGAGGAACTCAAACGAGAACATCACTGTCTCCTCCTTCAGCCTCTCTGTTCTTCTCTATCACCTTCATTTTCTCCTCAGATCTCCGATAATCTATGCAAAATGCCCCTCTGCTCGACCCGATCCAACACTAACAATAGCAGAAGAATAAGAAGACCAACGACGATGACGCTAAAGATCAAAGACCGAAGACCGACGATGCCGCCAAAGTTCAAGATCTGCAATCATCTTCTTCCTCAAATTGAAGATCAACGAGGTGTTTCTTGAGTTCGACAAAAGTAGTGAAGAAAGAGAGAGACGAGCGAAGAGAGAGGAAGAGATGACGGAGACGATAGAGGTGGTGGTGTCGGCGGCAATGGAAATGAAAAGGAGAGAGAGAGAGAGATGAGATGGTTTGCTTTGTAGTTAGGGTTTGGAAAATAATTTATATATATGGCTAGTTTGGTCATTTTGTAGGAACTTGTCCTTATGGACAAAGTGTTTAGAATGTGGATCTTTGGGTAAAGAAAATTGAAGGTTGAATTTTTGGACTGAGTGTCCATAATAAAATTCAATGACTTTGTAATATTAAATTTTTAATTTTGTAAATTTTAATTTTAATTATTCGTTCATTTTTGTTAATTAAAATTAAATATATATATATATATATTACTCTATAAAATTCATAGAAATAGATATTTAAGACATATTTCGTATACCTACATCGAATTTAATGACTAAAATATCATTTTGTTTTTCAATTTTCCCAAAATTGTTTTATTTGATTTTTCAAAAATATTTTTAAATGATATATTCTATTTTTTTTTTTTTTTAACATGTATCTAATCTAAATATTTCTATAATGTACCCAATTTTTTTTTTTTTTTTTTGACTTAATCTCCTTTTGCCAACTATATTTTTTTGGTAACTTTTGGACTTTTTTACGAGGTCAAAAAAGTTAATGTATTTACAATGCTAATTTTTAATTGAATAGATAGTTGTAAGTAGTGATAAAACAGTTTGATTCGGTCGAGATTATGGGAGAATTTAACACCAAACCGAACTTTCAGTGTTGTTAGTTGAAAAATCAAAATAGACTATACAATATAGTTTAATTTTATCAATTTTATCGATTTTGTGTAGAGGAAGGATTCTCATGAGATTTTAAAAGATTTTTAAAAAAATTGTATTATCTCACATTAAAAATAAATGAAGAAAAATTGTAAAAGTTGTTCTACAAATATTTTCTCCCCTAATTTTTATTACAAAACATATATTGTTTGTTACTTATATTTCAATGCTCGAAGAATTAAAATATAAAAGTATTAAATATAATATTTAGGTCAATTCGGTTTGTATTAGTACAAAATTTTCAAAAATCAAAATAGACCATAAATTATGAAAAAAAAAATCGAATATTAAATTTTGGTCGTTCTTGAGCGATCAGTTCCGTTATGTCGATTTTCTTACACTACAACAAAATTAAATTTTTACGGCTTGCAATGCATGCCGTAAAAACTCTTTCACGACATGCACACAAATGTCGTTATATGACATGCCGTGAAAAGTTGAGCGTCATTTATGGTATGCAGGTAAAGTTGTAAAAAGTAATAAATTAAACATTAATGACATATTTTGTATGTCATATATAATTTTTTACGACATTTTTGTCATGCCATAAATCATCATACTTTCCATGGCATAATTTTGAATGCCGTAGAAGGTTATTTTTTATATATTTATAACATACTTTGTATGCCGTATATAATATTTTACGACATTTTCTTGCATGTTATAAATCATCACACTTTTCATGACATAATTTTGTATGCCGTAGAAGGTCATTTATAATATATTTATGACACACTTTGTATGTTGTATATAACTTTTACAGTATTTTCTTACATGTCATAAATCATTACACTTTTCATGACATAATTTTATATGCCCTAGAAGATTATTTTTAATATATAATATATATACAGAAATATAATTTTGCCTAACAGTATGCATACAGTAGCTTATAAAATGCAAACCAAGCAGCAGCAGCAACTATGAAGTAAGCAAAAAAATCTAAAATCCATACACCAAACAACATGCATACTAACTTCCATCTTCAACTTCTATCATATCAAGCTGATAACAACCTCAAACATACAAACTAAGAAAAGTATCTAAATCATAAGATTCACTAATCTCTAAAATATGACTTTAAACATCCAAAAAGCATAACTACAAATCGTAAATCAATTATTCTAATATTTAGTCCAAAAAAAATGAATTGACTAGGCCACGTAACTATAATTCCTATTGTATCTTGAAGATCATACATTTCATGAGTAGAGCGAAACAATGGCACGTTGGCTGTTACGTGGTTTATCCATACTTTCCAGCACATAGGTCCAAGGGTCACATGATGCACCTTTGAATTAGGATCCCTTGATACAATTTGGCCTTCTGCAACCACCAAGTTTGTCCCCTCCCAATGCAACAACTTACATTTGATATTACTTTGATCTTACAAAAATTAGGAGTATATAAGCATACTACATAACATTCATCCTATTTACCAAGTATTAGTTCAACAAATGAAATGAAAGTGTCAAAAAGCTTCAACCAAATTTAAAAAATTATTTATGTTGATAGAGTCAGACCAGTACATGAGGGGCTCAAAATGTCTGTTTCACTACTACTTTCAAAACATTAGTATGATTAAACTTCTAAATCTTTTAATTTGAAACATGAATCTTAAATTCCCAAAATACTTGTTGCACATTAACAATGTGAGATGGTCCAAAGAAGGGGTGGCAGGTTAAGAAATTAGGCATTCAAGTCCTATCGTTTGTTCAACAAACAATTCAAAAGGTTTTGTCCAATGTGTGTTGAAGGGTATGATTCATATTCTTTCTACCATTGTCCAATGTGTTCTCATGGTATTTACCATTTCTTACTTTCCTCTTTCAATAATTATTACATCCATAATACATAAAGATATTAATTTGGAAGAAAACATGCTATATTCAATCTGATTATGCATTCTAGAAGACTACTCTGAAATAACTACATCAAAGTGCAGAGACATATTCACTTACATGCTCCCTTCATATTACTGCTAATTAAGACTACTAAACAGAAAAGAGTGAAGACCAAGAAGATTGAATCATTTCAAAGCTAAGGAAAAGAGTGTTGCATGTTCAACTTCCACAGATGACTTAATACCCTTCTGCAATCAAGAAGTAACTGTCTCTTTACATAATAAAAGCAAGCTAGCAAAAGGCTATTGCACATCATTGCACAAAGCCAGCTAGTTAAGATGCATTACATTTTGCTTGATAATAACATGGCAGAGTACCATAGCATTCTGTACTCTCTGTTGTTTATTTCTGTAACTATTTTTTGGTTTTAATCATAAACATTTCAAAGGTTGAGACATCTCTAAACCAATTACCATATCATAATAATTGAGACTTCTAAAAAGAGCATTACTTATCGTATCTAAACCAGTTGGAAGGTTTGCAATTGAAGAACCAGCACGTTTAGATATTTTCATAGCTTCAATGCTTTCAGTAACAGAACCAACTTCATTCACCTAAAAAACCATAAAAACACTTCATTAAGCATATAACTACCATATAATTCCAACAATTAAAGACATGAAGAGTAGATACAAATGTTCTGAAAATACTATTTTCACTCACTGAAGTTGGAAGGTTGTCATGAGAAGTAGATTGGAGTAGATCAGAGCTTCTTTGGAAGGGATTGGTACCCTATACTCAAAGACAAACATGAAAGTGATTTAAATATAAAATAACAAATGATTTGAATCAAAATTTACTTGAATTAAATCATCAAACATTATATTATCATGTTTAGCTTTTCCTCTTATATCATTTTGCCTTCTTTCTTTGATAAACATGGCTCTTATCTCATCAAGTTATTATTCTAAGTCCAGCACCTTTCTTCCAAGTTTTCTCACGTGCTCATTTTGGTGTACTTGTACATCAACCTTAGATGGTAATGCCCCAAATCCCAGCCCTCATACACTCCCACGATGCTCAGGACTAAAAGTATGAAAAATCGTATCATCTTTTATAGATTTTGGACCCTCATCAGTAGAAGCCTTACGAAATGATTGAACCATTTTCTGAAAATATAAAGCATGTATTAATAAATTGATGTGAATGCAAATTATAATGCAAAAAAAGAAAAAGAAAAAATGAAGTAATATTGGTATCACAGTTGCATCAAGCACTTCATTCATGGATTTTCGTTCCTTTCTCGTATGCCCTTCAATCCAAACATTAACTCTTGATATGGATGATGGTGCTCGACTTTCTCTTCTCTAGAAAATAAAATAGAAAATGAAAATCAACTTAATTAAAAACAATCTCATAGTAATCATACTTCATACCTAATTTACAAAACTACTTGAATCACTCTTAAATTTACCATTTCATTCTCTAATCGTGCATAACCTTTACGACTCATGGTGTGTAAAAGGGTTTGCTTTTTCCTCATTGCCCTAAATCTTTTACTCTTTTCCTGTATATACAAAAGAAGAATGTCATAATTTATATGATTAATAATTCATAATTGAATCACTATGAGAAAAATTGGTGGTCTAATTAGTTCATAAAAACTAGAGAGTTTCTATGAGGAAAGTTACCTTAAATTCTTTGGAAGTTCATTGTTTCACAAATGCTTTCCATTCAACCTTTTCTACATCATCAGGTTTGGTGAGGACAATATTGTGTGCTAGCTTAGCACTTTTACCAAGAGGTCTTATTTTTTGTGATAGTTCAGATTTATGTGAGCGCTATAATCTGCCAAACTTTTGCATGATGTATTTCCTATCGCAATCATGTATTTTGAATCTAAGCTGCATTTGCATTTAAACAAAAATTTAGTGATTAGGAGAAAAACTTGAGTTGATAGTATAATAATGAATTAAATAAATATATGTTACCATCACACAAGCCCATAGCTTATCTTTAACCTCTTCTAGAATATCAAGCCATCTCTCTGTGGTTATTGGCACCATCTCTCGTGCCAAGATCCATTCTCAGTGGATAGTTTAATTGACTCAGGTGTCACAGGCTGATTCCTTTTATTGAAGTCAATTTCATCACACTTTTGTTTTCCTTTGTCATGCATCTTTAACTTTGATGCCCCCCTAGTTCTCTTCTTTAGTAGTTGAGTGGAGTCTGTAACTCCTTTCATATCATGTGATTCAATATGTGGAGAAGTAGAACACTCATCTGAAATTCTAAATGATGCATTTCTTATTTTATCCATTGTCGCAGCAATTATAGCTTCACAATCCTTCCTAATTCTTTTCTCATCTTTTTTTGACCTCTGTGCAATACACAAGGAAAAATAAGAAATAATGTGGACAACTATTGGTTATAAGTTCAATTTTATGTTAAATGAGCAATAAAGTACTTCTCCACTCATCTTGTTAGTTGACAATTTCAAGATTCAACTGTTAATAAGAAAATGGGCATTCACAATAACAATCAGATTAGCAACAAAAGAGGTAAAACACACCAACTACATAAATTGTATCAAGGTATTTTTACACATCCCAAAGTACTTTTGAAGGAACAACACAATAGTGAAGGAAATATTCATGAGCAAGACAGATAATTGAATAATGATAGACAGATAATTATTTATTTTTTCATTCAATTAGTTAAGGTGTCACGAAATAGACGTTCTACATTCTAGAGTTTGCAATATTCAGTAGAAGCTACTTCAAAGTCGAGGGTGGCAAACTATCTCTATTTTGGAGCAAATTAGAAATCAATTAATTCATTTCATCAACAAGAGAAAAGAAACAGAAATAAAAGACAAATTACCTCCTGTCTTAGCACCAACATGCAATCACTCAAGAAACAGAGAATAGAACTTCAGCAAAATTAAAGCATAACAAAAATGTTTTTGTCAAACAAATCTTTATAAGCCAAACAATAAATCTTTTTAAGCCAAACTATAAATTCTTGATAATATTGATTTCAAAGACAGTACAATATTCACCTTACTAGTATATTCACTCATATTAATTTCAAAGAAAATAGCTAACGAAATTATATAGAAAGGAAAAAACAAAAAGAATGACCAGTAAAGGAGAACCATTCAAGCCTAATAAGCATTCAATTATATGAAAATCAAATGTTCCTACTTCTCATTAATCATGCAACACTTCCACACCCTCATAATCCATCCTCACGTAGTGCTCATCTTCATCATTAGTATTTGCACCAAGTCTAGATGCATCTAAAGGTGCAGATGGCATATAGGCATCTTCATCATACATATCCAAATCACGAAAGCCTCTTGAAGGTGCTTTAAGTACAACTTCCCAACAAGATGTATCATTATCCCTCAAATAGAACACGTGTTTTGCATATGATGCTAGAATGAATGGATCTCTCTCAAATGGATTTCGTCCTTGTTAGAGGTTGATCAATGTAAATCCATCTTCAACTTTGACACTGTTTCCAGTAGTTGCCCAGTCACATTTAAATAGAGGAACTTGAAATTTGTAGTAATCCAACAAAATTATGTCTCTGATAACCCTATAGAAACAAATTTTTTCAATAACTTGTGAAATGTCTTTCTTACTAGATCAATAAATAGTTTCTGCTTCAATGGAAACACCGCTATTTTGTGTGGACATCACTTGTATGAAAGCGATGCCCATTAATAACATAGCCCAAATAAGATGTTGCATGCTTTCTTGGGCCAGCTGCAAGCCATTTCAATGTATCAGAAACCTCATTACCACATGATTCAATCTTTGCTTTCAACCACTGAGAAAAGGTGTCCATTTGTCTAGAATATAGTAGAGCGGCATCCCTCAATAAACGTCTGTCCAAAAGCTTAAGCTCTTCCGCGTGCATTCTAATAAGGAAGACAAATTGTGAGAAAAATATATCATGTAAACACTCAATTAGTAATAGATATTTATGTTATCATACTCTAAATATGGTTGGACTTCAGAACTTTTATCAACACACAACAATGAGCAATTTGTAACATATTATCAGGTATCATGATTGAATTCCCCAAAGTAATCGAGTGTCCTTCTAGTATTGTTTCATTTTCAAATTCTTCATTACGGTTATGTCGAGCACCTATTTCAGCTGCTTACTTCATGTACCCACTACAAAACTGCATGCACACTTCAGCTATATAGCATTCTACTATGTATCCCTCAAGTCTTGCACGATTCTTAACATATCCCTTAAGTATCTTTATATATCTAGACCATAATATAATTAATATGCAGGTTAATAGCTTTTTTGACAAATACATCAATAGATATACATAATAAAAAGTGATATACACCTTATCTTTCAAATGAGTACATCTAACGAAATTGCACTGGTCCACATATGCGAGCTCCTCGTCCTAGATGGATTGTCAAGTGAACCATAATGTCAAAAAATGATAGAGGGAAGAACCTTTCCAACATACATAAAGTCTCAGCAACATCTTCTTCGAGTAGTTCTAATTTATTCATATCAATCACTCTTTGACATATTTGATTGAAAAAAGTGCACAATCGGAATATTGCATTCCTTGGTCCCTCTGGTAAAAGTCCTCTCAATGCTACTGACAACAACTGTTGCATCAAAACGTGACAATCATGTGACTTGAGGCCTATCAGTTTGCACTCTTCTAATGAAACACAATTAGCAATATTGGAGCTATAACCATCAGGCAACTTTAAATCATGTAACTTAGAACAAAAGATCTACTTCTCGACTTTTGAAAGTGTATGTGATGCCAGTGGCAAATAAAAATGAGTCCCTCTGTCCTCCTCATGCAATTTGTGTCTAATGCCCATTTCTTCCAAATCTTTACGAGCTTTAAGGCCATCCTTTGATTTCCCCTTCACATTCAATAGTGTGCCAATGATACTTTCGCAAATGTTCTTCTCAATGTGCATTATGTCCAAGTTATGACGCAAAAGTAATGCCTGTAACATCAATCAAATATTCATTCTTTAAAAAATAAGAGTAACAAATTCAACTAATTTTGAAAATAGGAATTCTACTTTCTTTAGACATACATCCCAATATGGTAAATTGAAAAATATAGACTTCTTCTTCCATGGTTGAACGCAAACTGGCTCTTTTTCTTTAATGATTTGGGACTTTTTCCTTTTTCTCTCATTTGTTACTTTTCCCCAATTATTTTCAAAGTCTTTAACTACACCGAAAACATCAGATCCATTTAATGGTTTAGGCTTTCCTCAAAGTTCTTGCTTTCCATCAAACCAACTTCTTTTCATCCGAAATGGATGGTCGAGTGCAAGAAATCACCTGTGGCCCATGTACACAGTCTTTTTACTATTACTCAACCATTGTGAACATGTGTCAGTGCTACATATTGGACAAGCAACTTTTCCCTTTATGGTGCATCCAGCTAAGTTTCCATATGCTAGAAAATCATTTATTGTCCACATCAAAATAGCCTTCAAATTAAACATGAAGTTGTTGGCTGCATCATTAGCCCTGACAGCATTAGTCCATAATTCTATTAGGTCTTCTACAAGCGGCTCTAGATAAACATCTATGTTGTTGCCTGGTTGCTTTGGCCCTGGAATTAGTAATGTCAACGTGATATTTTCCTTTGCCATGCATAACCATGGGGGAAGGTTATATGTAACTAACATCACTGGCCAGTAACTATACTTTGAGCTAAGATTGGCAAAAGGATTAAACCCATCTGCTAAAAGAACAAGTCTAAGAGTTCGTGTATCTAATGTAAAAGAAGGCCACTTTTGATCGATTGATTCCCATGCCAACGAGTAAACTAGATGTCTCATCTTGTCATCTTGGCTTTTGTGAGAAGAATGTCACGTTAATTGCTTTGCCCTCTCTTGTGACTTGAACATCCTTTTAAATCTTGGTATTATTGGAAAATATCGTAACGCCTTCACAAGAACCCCCTTTTTAATCTTCTTAGTCTGTTTATCTACTTTCCAACGTAAACAATTGCATTACGGACATGTCTTTTTAAGCTCTAAATCTTTTCTAAACAAACAGCAATCATTCATACAAGCATCTATTTTCTTATATCCTAGATCAACGGCTTTGAGCATTTTTTTTTTTTGCTGAATATACAGATTTGACAAGCGTGTTATCTTCTGGTAGCATATCAAACACTATTCAAAGAAGTTCATCAAAGCTTTCATTAGAATGATCAAGTGCAGCTTTATGCTTGTATTAATCAATAATTGCTGAGAATTTAATGCACTTTGTACACCCTGGATATAAAGAAGTTTCAACATCTTCTAATGATTGTGCTAATTCTCTCTCTATCTCTCTAGTTTCACTTGTAGACTCTGCAAAATCATCATCTTTTACATGCACGTCTCTAAACATCTTATATGTATTTGAAATTTCAACATCTTCCTAATGTGACGATGCACTTAGTTGTTCCCTGTGAAAGAACCAAGAAGTATATTTAGGATCCATCCCTTCCATGACCAAGTGCTCGTACACAATCTTACAAAATTGGTGAAATAGATTTCGATAATTTCTACAAGGGCAAATGATCATTTCAGGATTCCCTACATTCGCCTTAGCTATATCTACGAATTTGCGTGCTCCATCTAGATAATTTTTCGACACTCTGATAATTTACATCAAAATTTATTATTCTAATAAAATGACCATATTAAAGCTTAAAAGTTATTGTGTTAGAGGAAAAAAAAAACCTTGAAAGATACACCCAAGATGTATCCATCTAGACCCAGATAATCTCTGGATACGATTGTGCTCAGAGCTACGTGTAATCTCTGGATCCAAACCCAAGTAAATGAGTCCACTTCCAAACCCAAGTGAAAAATAAGGTCAGTTTGTTGGAAAAGGAAACAAACAAACAAATTTGAAATTTTATTTTAAAAATATAAAATTAATTTATAGACTAATCATATTGTAACAAGTATTAACAAAAATTAAACAAAATAAAAAAAAAATGAGAAAAAAGAATTGAATAGGGAACTTGCAAATAAGAAGAAAGTCATAAGATATAGCTTGACAATGATATATACAAATGCAATCACAGGAAGAAATCATGACTATGGATATAATATAAATCTTAAATTGCTCATTTTACAAAATATATTCACAACAAGTCAACACATAAAACTTTCACAGAGGTCCCTTGAGTTAATTTCACAATTCGTTTATGCATAATATTTCTCTTAATTATTATTGTCATGCTTGACCTAGATCTTTTCTTTGGTGTTTTTCCTTGGTATGTTATTGTTTAATTTTTCCTTTGGTACTGTTCACTCCAAAAGGAGACCGCATACTCGAAACATAAATAGACTAAAACACTAAGAAAACATAAAAAAAAATATATCTTCCATAGTCTATTGATTTCTGATAGGTTTTTCTCATTTGTCCAAATTTTTTTAACAACTAGGAACTAATATAATCAAAAAGTTATTTCTTTCCTTTTGAATGACAAAGTGTGGAATTTGCCATAGTACTGAATACACATTACTTCCTAACCAGTAAGCTTCACTAGCTTTTTTGCCTTTTTACAAAAAAATAGTTGTAAAAAAAGCTTAAGCTTTTGGCAAATGGTAAATTTGTTTTGGCTGAAATAGGAAAAAAGTAGCTATTTAAGCAATTACCAAATAGGGCCTAAGTTGAGATACTTTGTTTGGATTTGAGTCATTTGACTTGAACCTTAGAAGAAGCACCAAAGCAATCAAAAGCAAAAGAAGAGAGAGAGATGGAGAGAGTTGTCAAAGAAAGTACAATTTTGCTCTATGCCAAAATTTTACTGGAGACATTTTCATATGCCAAATATCTTGTGCCTGAATGTGAAAGAGATGAAGGTTGCACGCAGAGATAAACATATCTCGTAGCTGTTCACTTTACATGTTTGTAAAATTAGCTCTTGGCATGTGTCTTCTATGCTTTAATGGCTGTAAAAAGTGTTTTGAAGTCACAATATCAGTTCCATTTCCAAATTTGATTCAAAGTAATATGTAGCTAACAATAACACAAATTGAAATCATATAACAAAAGATGAGCATACATGCAAAAATTCACACTACACTACAATAACAAATAAGAAGCAACCAAGCAAAATCAAGATAGACAGACCTAGAAATGGAATGGAGAATGTAGAGAAATTCAAAAAACAAAAAATAAAAACTAGATCTTATCAGTGAATCAATGCAGAAACAAAGCAACAAAACACAACAATTTAAGACAAATCTAAGGGTTTTGATTTCCTTCAAACCAATGTTCGATCAAATATAAAATTGCTATCTCATTTCTCTCTCTAGAAGTACGAATTAGTTACCTGGTGAATGAGAGAGGAGAGATCTAGATTTGTGTAATTTAAACTACAGATCAATGAAGAAGAACAGATTAATTAGATTAGGATATGGTAAAATTAAGAAAATAATCCAAAATTAGAAAACATATATATACGATTGATTTATATATGTAGAGAAAGAAAGTGTAGAGAGAGAGAGACGATGAATCAAACTCACAAAGAAATCGGAATCGAACTCCAAGCTCCACTGGAATCGAAATCGTTTGTGTTTCTACATGGTCGGCGACCTAGCAGTAGAAAAAATCTGTCACCGGAGATACCAAGGCCAACGACAGCGACGGAGGATTTATGGAAGGGAATCAAACTCAAGGGGAATCAATGCCGGAGAAGTGTTCATGTTTCTGAATCAGAGGAATAGTGGCTGGTGGCGGTTGGTGGTGGTGCTCGTGTGTTTGTGTGAGACGCTGATGAAGATATATATATATATATATATGAGAATGATGTATGTATGTTACTTTAGAAATTTTCCAAGTGCTTTAATCAATCCTTTGCATAAAAAATTTTTAAAAAAAAATTAAAAATTGAAGGAAAAATATGAATAGAACACTTGGAAAATTTTGAAGACTTGCCAGAAATTTGTATGTCTTAAATATATGACTTGCCATAAATAGTAAAAAATTATATGTTACAATTCAAAAATTAATGACTTGTCATAAACAGTAAAAAAAATTTCCAAGTGCTCTAATCAATCCTTTGCATATTATGTATGTCGTTGATTCATATATTTAAGACATATTAAAAAATTGAACGACATACAAATTTTCGTATGTCTTAAATATATTAATCAACGACATACATAATATGTATGACGTTTTTTTACAAAGCATTAATGACTTGCCAAAAATAAATGTCATAGAATATACTAATTATGACATGCATTTGATGCATGCTGCAAACGCAAAGCCATAAATAGTAACTTTTGTTGCAATGTTACATCACTAGTTGTGAGGAAAATATTGATTAATGTGTATAATGTGATATTGTTTAAAATTAATTTTTTAAAAATCAAACCATACAGAGCCTAAATGTAACAACCCCGACCTATGAATAGTCTGTAATCCGTAATTAAGGATGCCTAATAAGTAATTAAGAGGAAATTATGAGTTAATTGCATATGAATTGTGTTATTTATGTTTGTCTGTCATAGGAATATCTGTTTGTATTTCTGTTCTGTTTTGTGAATTGAAGGCCTTATCCGCATCTGATCACGAAATTGACTTCATTTCTGTGTTATTTAGGATTTTTAGAAAATTATGGTAGGTTTAATTGAAATTCGATTCAGAACGAAATAATTCGAATAAAAGAATACAAATTAATTAACTTAAGCAAGAATTAATTAAGTCTCTTAACCAAGCCCATATAAGGCTAATCTAATTGCTAGACTTTTCCATTACACTCTCATTTCCTCATCTTTGAGCCTAAACTGTGAGAGAGAGGGAGAGAAGGAAGAAAATTGTATTCAAGCTTGAATTTGGAGGAGATTGAAGAGAATCCAAAGGAATTAAACTCCTACTTGAAGAATTTAAGCCTTAGGTAAGAATTCAACTCATATTTTGTAACCTTAAGCTCATTTACATGTGGAATCAAAAGGGAATTAGAGTGTAATGCATAAGTACAAGAGAATTAAGCAGATTAACTTGAGAATTGAGCTAAAGAAGTAGAAATGGGAGCGAACCATGCATGCATGTACATATCATGGTATTTTGAAGATGTTTACTCTAGAATTCTCTCATGTATGCATTGATCATGGCTTGGTTTTGGAAATTCATTAAGTTTCATACCATTTCACCTTATTTGATCATGTTTTGAAAGCTTTAGAGCCAAGACAATTCATGCATGTTATCTTCATGTTATATTTTTCAAGTTCCAAGTTTGATTTTGCATAATTGGCATGCTTTTGGGCTTTGATTTTTGCGAAATGATTTTGAATTCATCATGTTTTACAAGTTTACATATGTTTCCTCAAGTTTTGGGCCCAAAAGGATGTGTTTTGTTGGTTTGAATTTGAGCTTTGAACTTGAATTTGCAATCTGGAAATTCCAAAATTTGCACCCTCCGTTCGAGCGGTGGAGTCTACGCTCGAGCGGAGATGAGAGCTCCCAGTACTTTTGTAGAGTTTAGGGGTTGGCTCAAGCGGCAGAATCTGCGCTCAAGCAACCATCCTTGTTTTAAACCTTCCGCTCAAGCGACCGAAGTTACGCTCGAGTGTAAAATGAAAGCTCCCAGAAGGTTTATAAACTTTTGTAGACCGTTCGAGCGACCAAAGTTGTGCTCGAGCGGATAACCTTTTACTCAGCTTTGCGCTCGAGCAACCGTCGAGTGTCTGTAGAGAAAAAATTCAAGCAACCAGTACCTTTGCAGACTTTACAGACCGCTCGAGCTACCAATGTTGCGCTCGAGTGGACTGCCCTATTTTTTGACAATTTGACTAAGTGTTTTGAAATACATTTTGGCATCCTCATTGCATCTTAGGCATTCATAAACCCTAATTAAGACATAATAATGAAGATAAATGCTAGAAACACGCTAAGAATGAAACGAAATAAGTTACGTACTATCCGAGTGTGTGTTTCAATATGTGTATCTGTTATATGTTTGTGTAGGTTATGCGTCGTGAGCTGTTTGATCCATTTGCTCTGCTATCGAAGCCATCTATGAGTAATAATTCTGTAAAGCTATGTTCAATATAAAATACTTTCCGAACATTATGATATGATATGACCTGTTCCTGAAAAGAATGGTACAACTGTTATTTTGAAATTACATGAATGACAGCCCAATTCTTCGAAATGTATTTGTGGTATTCTTAGCAAAGGCCCTCGCCCATGGGAGATAATGCTGTGGTTTATGGTCATAAGGCCCTCGCCTGGAGGAAACAATACTGTGGCCTATGTATGTGATATGACACCCGGTACCAGAGGTTCCGTTATAAGACTTGATATGAATGACCAATGTGATTTGTTAACGCTAATGGATGTACCACACATGATTTGAATATAAATATGAATGTGACTGTGTTTCTGATACGAATACGAACATGACTATGTTTCTGATTGTTAAGGGATTTGAAATATGATTTCAAAATCTATTATGGGCATCATTCATTAAAATCTGTACCCTGTTATTATTCACTAGACTCCAGCTCACTGTAATATTTATGTATGTAGGTGACTAGGCTCGTAGCCAGGCTCAATGATGATCACCTGGGATTCTATTTTGTCGGCCAACTTTTGTGCCTTCCGAGGAGGTTCCGGAAAAGTCAAGTGGTCAAGTTTTGTGAACATGATGCACGTTTAATTATTTACTTTTATTTGTGTGGTTAGTTATTTTGGATTTATCTATATCTCTGGTGACGTAGAACTGACAGTCTATTGACATCATATAAGTTTGTAAATATAAGTTTTAAATTTTTTATTCCATGTATGTCAGTACAGCTCAATGGACCATGTATATTTTATATCTCTGCTTCCGCTAGCCCCTTATTATGAGTTAATCTGTTTAGAGGCCTTTGGTAATCCCAAGATTACTAGCCGGTTACAGCGCTAAACCTATAGGAGTGGGTTTGGGTCGTAACACTAAATTTTTTTCAATTCTCACAACTTTATTGTTGAAATATTAACTTTTAAACAAAAATTAATTGTTAAAACATCAACTTGGAAGACACTTTGCAACGAGGGTCGTGCTATTATATATACTCTTTTTGGGGTGTATATCATATGTAAATTATGATATTTGTAGTCTTGATTGATTACTATAAATGTCATAATTAAATCTTTTTCAATCGTAACTAAAAATAATAATGAGTCATAACTATACATCACATAAGGTACAATAAAAAATATTTTTAATTATAATATATATGACAATAAGTTATAACTAAATATCACAAATGCCATAACTGAGACATATGATATACACCCCAAAATAAGAGTGTATATTATAGAATTCCCCATTCAACGATTGATATTAAACAATTAGCATTTATTTAATATCTAAACAATTGTTTTTTTATTTTTATTTTATTTTTATTTTTTTATTTTTTAAACTTGATAGTGTAAAATGAGACAAAATATGATGTGTAAATATAATTATTCCATATGACCCGAGCCGTAGCCTTAGTGGTTATGGAGATGGCACTTAGACCACGTTTGTTTGGCGGATTAAGTTGGATGAGATTGTTAGTGAGAGGATGGTTAGTGAAGAGATTATTAATGTGAATATTATTAGTGAGAAGATTAAATAAAAGTGTGTTTATTTTAATAATAGTATGAGAGATGGTTAGTGATGAGATTGTTAAATTATTTTTATATAAAATAAATAAAAACATTAAAACAAATATTAAAACAGATAGGTTCACTTGATAAATAAAATACAATTAAAAAAAATAAGATTTTTATATAAAATAGACTCAATTTGCTCACTATTTTCCTAAGCCTATCCAAAACCCAGCCGAGTTAATCCCCTTATTGAGGGGGATTACTAAGCCCCTCGCATTATCAATTCCCCCTCTCAAATTATCACCAAACAAGCTGTGAGTGAGACCTACAGCCATGGTAATCCAATCTGACCACCCACACCAATAAACAAACATGACCTTAGGTGTTAGGGTAAGGTTTCTTGTTTGTATGGTAAGACATTCACATGCGTTGTGATGTAATTACAAACATATAATGCTATTTTTGAAAATATATAAAGCTATTCCAATTTATTGGCTTGGGTTTATTTGACTTCAATATTATATGTATATATCCCTATAACAAAGTTAACTTAACATTCAAATTTATGAAATTCTCAAATTATATGAAATAAGAAAAATATTAATTGAGTATGCAAGATAAAAAAAAATAATTAATATTTATTAGTGAATTAAATAAAAGTTTTTATGAAGAATTAATGGTGTGTTGAGTTTGTTCGATGAAAAATGAGAAGAATTTAAAGAGTATATATATATATATATGTAATTTTTTTGGGGAATTTTTTTTTAAGATCCTTAATATTAAGATTTTATAAAATAAATGATATATAATATTTTCATAGTAATTAAAATCCCTTAACATTTCTACGGAGAAAATTCAATTTAGAAAAATTTTGCCTAATTCAGAGAAATTTTACCCCGACTCAGAGAAATTTCAATTTTCATAGAGAAATTTCTCTAAGTCATGGCCGAAATTTCTTTGAGTCGAGTGAATTTTTTCTGAGTCGGGCAAAATTTCTCTAAGTCGAATTTTCTCTGTGAAAATGTTGAAGGACCTTACCTCAAAAAAAAAAAAATCTTAGACCTCTCCTACTACATAAAATTAGAAAGGAATGTTTCACTAATTTTCTCATTTTTTTTTAAATCAAAAACATATTTAAAATCATTACTTGAAATATAATTTTTTAGAAATCGTGGAGGATCACGTGCACCTTGAGTCCCTTTACTACCTCAGTCCCTAACTGGTGGTTCTAAGGCCATGTTTGTTATCCCATGAATGGTAGGATGTGAAAGTATATTTGGTTGGAGAAATTTATGAGTGGATTATTAGTCCAGCCGGATTGATAATAATAATCCCCTATACAATCGGATTAACGCTAGAAAAAGTATGGTATTAAAAAAATAATGAGGAGATTAAGTGCTATTTTATTATTTTTATTTTTATTTTTACCCAAGTGCAATATGTTATTTGTAAAAAAAAAAATTATATTTGTTTTAGAATTTTTTTAATATAGAAATATTTTTTTAAAATTTTATATAAAAAAATAATTTAACAATCCCATCACTAATCATCACTCCCACTATCACTAACAATCTCCACATTAACAATCTCTTCATTAATCATCCCTTCACTAACAATCTCATTCAACCTAGTCTGCCAAACAAACGTGGCCTAATAGAAAAGGAAAATTCTAACATACATATCTTTAAAAATGATGTATTATATGTATTTTTAGTTATGCTATTTTTTTTTTATAATTATGATCAATTTTCTTCTTTAGTTATGACTCAAGAATTCTTTAGGTATGCCTTATATTTTGTTTAGTTATGGCATTTTTTATTTTTGTAAGTTACAACTCAAAAATATGAAATTATATTATTTTTTTTTTTAATTATAAGTTACATATGGTACACACCTACCATAGTGTTTCCGAATAAAAAAAAAATCCAATTCGTTACTCAAATTATCACCTAAACTATTATTAACAAAATTTTCACAATTATTTTTACTTTTTAAGTC
Source organism: Camellia granthamiana (assembly GCA_036172215.1). Taxonomy (NCBI): domain Eukaryota; kingdom Viridiplantae; phylum Streptophyta; class Magnoliopsida; order Ericales; family Theaceae; genus Camellia; species Camellia granthamiana. Next base: position 69,679,339 of record CM069904.1, read on the forward strand.
TATATGGATTAAGTGCATTTAAAACGTTGAAAAAAAATAAAATATTTTCAAAAGTATATGGAAAACAAAAAAATAATAATAATTTGAAAAACTAAACCAAACACGGAATATTTTCAAAACAATATTATCCTTTTCAACACACAAATATTTTTGTATGTAAATTATACTTAAACGGAGGCTTAATTTAATTGCACGCAGAGACAATAATTCGTTGCAATTAGTTATATTTTGTTGCATAGGATCTGAATATTTGTGTCTTATGATAGAGCAAAATGAAACAATACTCTTAATTAATTCATGCGTGCTGACTTGTATTGTGTTTCATTAAATATATTTTACTATTGTTAATGATTTAGAATAATATGAATGAACAAGTTTAAAAAGGTAATTATATTTAGTTGTTGTTTGGCAAAAAAATTTTTAATTAACTTTTCTGAATTAAGACTTTCTTAATTTTTAATTAAAAAGTTCGTTTAGATTGACTTTTTTAACTTTTGTAAGAAAAAAATGAAATAATTATAATTTAAATATAGTATTTTGTCTTATTAATTTATTTTTTTATTTTTTTTATTTTTTTTTTGGGTATTTTTTTAGTTGTAACTGGCTTATTTATAACCAAATGAAGCCTTAAATTTAAATAGTTGAGAATTAAAGTGAAAATTTTAGGATGAAAAAAATTTCAGGTAGGATAAATCAGAGTTGGGTTGGGGTGGCTGATGGTAATGGTAGTGGTGGTGGTGGTGGTGGTGGTCCAATCAATTATCATTTGTGCGATGGATTTTTTATCAATAAAAATTTTCATTAAAGTATGATTGCTAAACTGTACTTATAATAAATCTATTTCAATAAAAAATAAATTCACCCCCAACGAAGAGAAAATAGGCCTATTTTAAAAAATAGGTTAAAAGTCATTTCTTAACTTTTAATTTATTTCCTTTTTCACATAAAAAATTTAAAAAGTTAAAAAAAATAAAAAATCAACTTTTAACTATCTTTTCAAAATATCTTATAATCAGATGAAAGCATATCAGACTAGCTATGAAAATAAAAAAAAAAATACAAAATTTAAACTACAAAACAGAATCGATTATAAAAATTTGATAATAAAACAAGTTAAAGATAAAATCATAAGCTACATCTACACAGAAAACACGATAAAAACCTAACCACACAATCAAATAAATAAATAAATATAAAAAGAGAAAAAAGAAGAAAAAAAAAGACAACCTTTGGACGTCATTTGTACGATCGATGTTGACCCCCGAAAGTTGGGTCTCCCTTGTCTTATTCTCGAATAATTGAAAGGAACAAATTGCATTAATGGGTTTCCCCAAATAATAATCACTTTCTTTGATTTTAAAATTTTAGAAGTAATTTTTTAATTTTAAATAAATTACATTAAATTCTTTTAAAATTTGAAAAAATATAATTAGTTTGATTTTTTTACATAATTATAGTAACTTATTTTTTAATATGATTAAGAGACTGAAGCTTTTTTTTTTTTTTTTAATGTTAGAAACGAAAAATTTCATTAAAATATAAAATTAAAGATATAAGGAAGTAAAATGTACAAAAAAAAATATTCAGAGTGCAAACTATCTTACTACTATGACTTGTATCCACACAATCAACTGTTTGTCCTCATGAGTTTTTTAAGTTTAAAAGAACAAAAATAAAAATCAAAGTGAAAAATAGGAACGAAAAAAATAGCTAAGTAAATCTTAACGACACAATACCAAAATGCTTGAATCCTCGACATTCGGTCATCCACAGTAACCACTATCTGGCACGCCAAACACGGTTCCTCCAAAGACACTTCCCAAAGCACTAAGAGTGTATTTGTTTTGAGGGATTATTTCATGGGATTGAACTATAAGTCCATCCGGACTAATAGTCCATTGTCTCCCACGCCAAACATTCTGTCCTCCCATGCGACCACTGGCGAAGAATAGTGTTTGGTGAGTAGGTACTGAAATTAAAAAAAAAAAAAAATCATTAATTTTGATAAAATAATGTAAGTTGATCAGAAATACATCGTTAAGAGAATTTATATATTAAAATCAGAAAGTCACGAATCATTTTTTCGCTTAACACGGACCGTCATCACTAAACTAAAGTTAATGCACGACCCGTCTTATTAGGTATGACTCGTCTAACAATTTTAATACACAACAGTGAAAACAATTGTATAACCAGATTTGAATAAAAAACATTTATTACACAAAAATATCTAAAAATTATACAATCTATCCAAATTAAATTAAAACTAAAAAATACTAAATATAATAAACCATAATTACTTGGTCAGGATTTCATTTCTACCTTAAGAAAAAAATATTAATTCCTAATACCCATATAACTATCACACTCAAAGATATACAAATTACACTCTTCTACTTTCTCTTTCTTTCTATTTTTCTCTCCTTTTTTCCTTGGCATCCTTGGCCGAAGTCTCTGCCTGCTAGCTCTCCCCCCAGCTTACTCTGCGCCAAAAATAAATAAATAAATAAACAAACAAAACAAAACAAAATAAAAATATAATAAAATAAATAATATATATTATATATTGTGGAGGGTGTCGGGCAGCCGACATCAATTATATTTTTTTATTTAAATTATATATAATATAATAAAGAGAGAGGGGCATGCGAGGCGTGCTCTCTCTTTACTCTTTTTTAATTTTTTTTAATTGAATGTAAATTACAAATACATCTTTTAAGATTTATTTAAAATATAGATTACTCTTTGTAGTTTGAAAAATTATAAATATTTCTTTGTTAAAAAATTTTATTTATCAGAATTAACTAAAAAAAAGAAATTCATAATTGCTCTCCTCTACAATAATAAAATTATCTAAATTATTAATTGAAACATATTTATAACATCATTAAAAACTGTTAATTGACTTGATGATTTATTAATAAAATTGGTGATTTGTTATGAAATTCAAAACCTCAGAAGATGGAATATAATTTCTAGAACCACAGGGGTTATTTGTATTTTGATCAAATTTCAGGGGGTGTATTTGTAATTTACTCTTTATTTTATAATATATATAATGTAATATATAAAATATTAAAAAAATATTATTTGCACTAATTTATATACAAACATTTAAAATATATACAAATACACAAAATCACACAAAATTATAAAATAATACAAATTAGTAGACTAATAAAATATATGTTAGTGGGCCAAATGTGTAATATTTAGGCCTTGATCACACTCACCAACTTACATTTTGCTAGTTCTTGAGCAAAACAAACTAAAAATAAAATAAAATAAAATTTATCTATGCCATTTTCGTAGGGAACACAGTTACATTATTTAGTGTAAGCAACTAGCCTTTGAACCCTTAAATTGCCCCTAGTGGACGAGTTATAGTCTCATGAGGGTTTACAATGAATATACCCACAAAATTCATTTTTTTTAAACATTTTTTTAATAGAAAATATTCATAACAATAATTGTTAATTTTAATATATTAGCAAAAGAATTATCAGAGTTTAGAATACTAGCAATTAGTAAAAATAATTTATCTACCTCTATATTCGGTGTGTGTGTAAATTATAGCCAACAAAAATATTATTTAATCTCTCAATGAAAGAAGACTCTAGTTCTATTAGAAGCATGCTTCAACTCAATTCTATCGAGTTTATTCTCAACAAATGAAGCACTCTGAAATGACTTAGCTCACCAGTGTATATATGTGAGAGAAAACTTATGTTTAACAAAACGAAAATTTCTCACATTTAGAAATGAAAAACAATGTATAGAAAAGTATGTATAGTCTCATAATAAGAGAACTGAAAACAAAGAAATTATGCCAATTTGTCATTTGAAAAATCATAGTAATCCCGAGATCAAATAGGACTTTATTTTCGGCTGTAATGTTGGGTCAAAGGGAATTATTTACAAAATTGGGTATAGGGTGAAAAATATGTGTCCAAGAAATGAATTAAGCGAGATCAGCATATATGAAACGCTACTTTAATAACCCCCCATTTTAACTCCTTTTTTCACATGTGATTCACAACCATCTTAAATACTTTTCATGTTATTAATTTTTTTTCTTTGTTTTTTTTTTTTTTTTTGGTGATAAACTCCTTGTTCCACTCACAAGATAGCTTCCTCCCAAAACAATAGATAAAATCTATTCTTGAGACATCGGAGGAAATGAATAAATGAATAAAAAGTTTTTTGTATATGCTCAATGGGCTAACAAGTGATAATTGAAATAAGAAATTTTTTTAAATAAGATTCAAACAAAGAAATTTTTTTAAATAAGATTCAAACAAAGAAAGATGGCCTAAAATCATTTTTCAAAATATAGCATGATCCATAAGGATAAAATGGCATAAAAATGATGATTTCAATGTTTACGACCAATTTGAAAGAATAATGAGACTTAACAATGACATAATGAGCTGTCAAAGAAAAATTAAGAATAAATATAAAATAACCCTCCAAAAAGAATGATAAGCTCAAAATCTCACACGGGTTATAGTCTCCACATTAAACATCAAGATTTCAAGTCTAAGTCCAAGTCCAAGTCCAAAAATTAATCAAAGAATATTTAAGCGGCTATATGCATGTGCAGATCATCCGAATATGAGATAAAAAAGTTATTTTTAATCAAAAGATAGTATAATAAACTAAGATATAATTAAATTGCTAAGACAACAAAATTAACAATTAATCACAATTTGTTTTTTTTTTAACACCATGCACCCAACGCAGTTTTTATTTTTTTATTTTTTAGACATACAACACAACCACACAAATGTAACATGCCGGGGGCACCCTTGCGCGTTAAACAGTTTAGACTCTCGACTTTTTTTGATCTAATCTCACGAGTGCAATGTGAAACATAAATAAAGATTTGGCAAATTTTATAGAAAATCTATTTTAATGCAAAATCTTTGCCAGAAATGGACTGCATCGCCAAATATTAAAGTCGCCACCTAATATTTTGGAAAAATTAGAAAACTCGTGACTCGTTCCAAGGCCACTATTCATCGTAACCAAGGATGCATGACTCGGAATCTTAGGTCTAAGAGGGGAAGGTCATTAATTGAACACTCTCGTGCACCCAATCAAAAGATCGACCTCTACTAAACCATGATATAAGTTTTATTTACTTTATATGTTCATATTCCGATTATTTAATAAATCCTAAAATTTACTATGTGAAGTATACAAATATAGAATATGTCATTCATTTTGGAACAACTTGATTTCATGTGTTTTGAAAAAGTTTTGAAGATGTATAACCCAAAGAAATTGAGCTTACAAACCTGAAACATTAACATCATTCCAAATTAAGCAATACAACCTCCATACTAGTACATTCATACATTTATATAAAATATGCAAGTAGCTACATGGTAGGATACTAAACATAGTAAGAAAAACACACACAAGCGGGATGATAAAATATAAAAACTTACGTATTTACCGACGTCCCACGAATAGCTATAAAACAAAGTTAGCAAAATATATATGATCTTATATACAAAATCCTTATGCAATTTACTCATGAAATGCAACTAAAAATTCAGCTTCTATTATATGACATGTGAATCATCTCAAGAATATGAGGTAGTGCACATAATCACATAAGAATTGATTAAATCTATAAATGTAAATTTAGTCGAATCAAGACGCATGAAACATGGATGCAAAGCATGGATATGATGAAAAGTAAAATATGATGCTTATGTACAAATAAAGAAAGCAAATAAAAGAACGGGATAGAGAAAAGCATGGCGGGAAATTATTACAACACTTTGAATAAATAATTACAAATCGAATGAGAGAGGGAGGAGGAAAATAATACAACAAAATAAAAATAAAAAAATCTCACAAAACACTCAAATAAAAAATAAAATAGACGCTTCATGTACCTTGGGGACCACTGGAAATTAGTATGCTCAACATTGGAAGACTACTCCGTTTCGTCCAAAAGAAGCTAACTGGCCAGCCAAATAGGCCAACCAGCCAACTCAGCCTAGCAAAACCAGTCTTATTACAACACCGAAAACAGAATAAACAAGGAATATGTAGGTGGCTCAACTAACCACTTCCGGTTAGATTACAATAAAACTAATATGAAATTAAAGCAAGAAAATAAATATAAGATAGAAAATGCAAGAAAATTAAAAAAATTGAAAATTCACCTTCCAAAGAAAGAATAAACTTCTTGATTTCCAAAATTTCTTTTGATCACCTTTAATGTTGTGAATTATGTTCTCAATCCTCAATTCGAAAACTTAGAATTTGAGCTAGATTGGTGTCTTTGAACAAGTTTATGATCACTCTTTAATCTTCTTCAACTTGACAAGGATCACTCTCTTTGATCAAAATTTTAGGACTTGGTTTCAATGAATTTCTTGAGTGGTGTTATGCAAGTGAAGATGAGATATATGAAGGGTAAGGATAGCTTCATTATTTTGGCAAGACAACACTCTCTTTTGTTCAAAGTTTACTTTACTTTCTCAAACTCAACATTCTCTCTACACTTCTTCTCTCAAATTCATCTCCCAAAACTCAAGACTGAGCTCTCCTTATATAGGCAATGCAAGTGGAAGACAAAGTGGAAGAGTACTAGGGCATTAGGGAAGATGATGGAGCTAATGAAACACCAAAATGGAGCATTATCCTCAATGGATGAAGCACTAGGCAATGGAGGCTGAGTATACATGCATTTAGGGCAAAAATGTGTCAGAAAATGAGATAGTGGAGTGCCACACAACAAAAAAATCCGAGCACACTGTTTCATGGTCGCGGGCGCGATTGGTATAGTTACAGGCGCGATTTGCCTGGTAGCGGCCGCGCCGTGACCAGGCAAGTCACGGGCGTGATGAGGGGGAAAGTCAAGTTAAAAGATATAACTTGAGAAATATAAGACAAGGCGTTTGTTGTGGCAAAGTGGTTCAATGTTTCTTCTAAAACAATAGTGCAAGGGTTTGTGTGACACCCGAATTTTCTTTTTTTAATTTTAATATTGCAATAAATAGAACTCAAAAAATAAATAAATAAATAATAATAATAATAATAATAAATAAATACATAGTTTAGGAAATTGAGAATTAATCGATTAAATTGTTAAGGAAATAAATTGTGAGACACCACAAGTTAAATATTTTAGTAAATGGTAAGTGATGTTTTATAGATGGGTGGTGAGGTTTTTAAGACGTGAACCTAACGTATAATTATAAGTGATTTTAGGAATTATGACTTTTAAAATTGGAATAACATAATAAATAAATATATATATATATATATATAAAGAACCATGGCTTCGATGGGGCCAAGGGTCAACATGGCCCTTGGTGAATTCATGGAGACAAAAGCAAGGGCCAAATAGATGGCCTAAATAGAGACATCTACGTACAGGTGGTACAAGAGGGAACATCAACATGTGTAATTGTTGGCTTGGGCCTCACACTTTGTTTGGGTATAAATAGTGAAATGAAGTAGGTTGATGAAGCACAGAAACGAAGTAAGTGTAAGGAGAAGCGTAGCAAGTGAGGCTCTAGAGTGCGAAAACAATAGGGATAAATTTATATTAGAGGTGAGTTATATTATATCTTACGCTACCATAATATATTTTAAATATGTCTTGAGTTACCATAATATATTTTACGAATATTTTTAGTTACCACAATTTATTTTATATAATTTATGTTTTACGATTATGTTAATGTTTCTATTACGTGGATTATTTTTTGAACTCTATTTGCCTAAATTGAAACCCATGGATATGTTTGTTTAAATTTTAGAAAATATTTGACCATGATCTTGTCAACAATTATTTTCTGTAAGTACCGCCACGGGAGTCCCACGCCTTAGGGCACTTAAATAAATCATTGGCCCCTGTTTGGCCACCTTATGGTCCCCTATTTGTCATGGATCCATTGACCCTTGTTCTGACTATCACTCTAGTGACCCCTGTTCTGTTCTGTTCTGTACCGTGGTTATAATTATTCACGTAATTTATTTCAGTTTCTGCACTTAAATAATTTATTTATGCCACTTAAATTATGTTAATGTTTTAACTTAAATAACTATCCATGGCTATTTCGTGTCCCTACATTCACAATATAATATTTCTCACTCTGCTATGTACTTATAGCTGTTACCCCTTTCAGGTGAGTGTTTTTTTTTTTTTTTTCCTTTTTTTAGATTTTTATCTTTTTTATCGGACTCTTGTAATACAATAAAGCCCAAATGACTATGTTTGTTTCATTTTAATAAACATTTGGTACCCAATTATTTTATTTTAATTTATCCGCTTGCGCTACGACTACAAAATTATTCGAATTATTTTATTTTTATCTTATTGCGACACCGAACCTTTGGGTACCGAGTTTGGGTCGTGACAGTTTGAATCCCCCAACCCACAAGTTTAATTTTTTTTTTTGCCAAGCCATCAGCGATCAAGCCAAGCCACGCTGCAGAGAGGAACCAAGCCTCCACGAGCCGCTGATGTCACCTAACATCATTGCACAAAATTCATAGAGGAATTATTCTGTGCGACACGGTTGAGGTGCAACCGTGTATCTAGACCGTCCAATATATTTTGGCTAAATCTAAGTCATTCGAAATCCAATCACAACAATCCAATAGTGTTTTCCAACTATTTGGAACATTTCGAACACATCTGTATGGTCAGATTATGCAAATTACATATAATAAGTTTGTAGATTTTATTTGAAGATATAAAGTGAAAGAGAATATTATTCGAAGCAGAAGTCGAAGAATATAACAAAGGAGACATCACAAATGGGTGATAGAAGATATCCTACATGTCGTGGACGAGATAGACATAGTCCCAGGATGGGGGATATAAGTCAACAGGTGGTTGACTACAGTGGACAACAGGTGGTTGTACGGCTGTCAGACGGGACTTAAACACTTGGCTAAAACAGACTCAAGGTTGAAAGTAAAACTCAAATTCCAACTTTCGTACTGAGAATTTTGTGAGAAACATATTCTGATTTTCATTATCGGGTAATTAAAAGAAAGCGCCCAAGTGTTAAGGTTGGTCAAAATGGGTGTTTACAACAGACAAAGAAACTTTTTTTTTTTGAATCTAAGCTGCATTTGCATTTGCATTTTCATTATCGCAATCATGTATTTTGAATCTAAGCTGCATTTGCATTTAAACAAAAATTTAGTGATTAGGAAAAAAACTTGAGTTGATAGTATAATAATGAATTAAATAAATATATGTTACCATCACACAAGCCCATAGCTTATTTTTAACCTCTTCTGGAATATCAAGCCATCTCTTTGTGGTTATTGGCACCATCTCTCGTGCCAAGTTCCATTCTAAGTGGATAGTTTAACTGACTCAGGTCTCACAGGCTGATTCCTTTCATTGAAGTCAATTTCATCACACTTTTGTTTTCCTTTGTCATGCATCTTTAACTTTGATGCCCCCCTAGTTCTCTTCTTTAGTAGTTGAGTGGAGTCTGTAACTTCTTCCATATCATGTGATTCAATATGTAGAGAAGTAGAACACTCATCTGAAATTCTAAATGATGCATTTCTTTTTTTATCGATTGTCGCAGCAATTATAGCTTCACACTCCTTCTTAATTCTTTTCTCAGCTTTTTTTTACCTCTGTGCAATACACAAGGAAAAATCAGAAATAATGTGGACAACTATTGGTTATAAGTTCAATTTTATGTTAAATGAGCAATAAAGTACTTCTCCACTCATCTTGTTAGTTAACAATTTCAAGATTCAACTATTAATAAGAAAATGGGCATTCACAATAACAATCAGATTAGCAAAAAAAGAGGTAAAACACACCAACTACATAAATTGTATCAAGGTATTTTTACACATCCCAAAGCACTTTTGAAGGAACAACACAATAGTAAAGGAAATATTCATGAGCAAGACAGATAATTGAATAATGATAGACAGATAATTATTTATTTTTTCATTCAATTAGTTAAGGTGTCACGAAATAGACGTTCTACATTCCAGAGTTTGCAATATTCGGTAGAAGCTACTTCAAAGTCGAGGGTAGCAAACTATCTCTATTTTGGAGCAAATTAGAAATCAATTAATTCATTTCATCAACAAGAGAAAAGAAACAAAAATAAAAGAAAGATTGCCTCCTGTCTCAGCACCAACATGCAATCACTCAAGAAACAGAGAATAGAACTTCAACAAAATTAAAGCATAACAAAAATGTTTTTGTCAAACAAATCTTTATAAGCCAAACAATAAATCTTTATAAGCCAAACTATAAATTCTTGATAATATTGATTTCAAAGACAATATAATATTCACCTTACTAGTATATTCACTCATATTAATTTCAAAGAAAATAGCTAACGAAATTATATAGAAAGGAAAAAACAAAAAGAATGACCAGTAAAGGAGAACCATTCAAGCCTAATACGCATTCAATTATATGAAAATCAAATGTTCCTACTTCTCATTAATCATGCAACACTTCCACACCCTCATAATCCATCCTCACATAGTGCTCATCTTCATCATTAGTATTTGCACCAAGTCTAGATGCATCTAAAGGTACAGATGGCATATAGGCATCTTCATCATACATATCCAAATCACGAAAGCCTCTTGAAGGTGCTTTAAGTACAACTTTCCAACAAAATGTATCATTATCCCTCAAATAGAACACGCGTTTTGTATATGATGCTAGAATGAATTGATCTCTCTCAAATGGATTTCGTCCTTGTTAGAGGTTGATCAATGTAAATCCATCTTCAACTTTGACACTGTTTCCAGTAGTTGCCCAGTCACATTTAAATAGAGAAACTTGAAATTTGTAGTAATCCAACAAAATGATGTCTCTGATAACCCTATAGCAACAATTTTTTTCAATAACTTGTCCAATGTCTTTCTTATTAGATCAATAAATAGTTTATGCTTCAATGGAAACACCGCTATTTTGTGTGGACCTTTGGACATCACTTGTATGAAAGCGATGCCCATTAATAACATAGCCCAAATAAGATGTTGCATGCTTTCTTGGGCCAGCTGCAAGCCATTTCAATGTATCAGAAACCTCATTACCACATGATTCAATCTTTGCTTTCAACCACTGAGAAAAGGTGTCCATTTGTCTAGAATGTAGTAGAGCGGCATCCCTCAAGAAACGTCTGTGCAAAAGCTTAAGCTCCTCCGCGTGCATTCTAATAAGGAAGGCAAATTGTAAGAAAAATATATCATGTAAACACTCAATTAGTAATAGATATTTATGTTATCATACTCTAAATATGGTTAGACTTCAGAACTTTTATCAACACACAACAATGAGCAATTTGTAACATATTATCAGGTATCATGATTGAATTCCCCAAAATAATCGATTGTCCTTCTAGTATTGTTTCATTTTCAAATTCTTCATTGCGATTATGTTGAGCACCTATTTCAGCTGCTTACTTCATGTACCCACTACAAAACTGCATGCACACTTCAGCTATATAGCATTCTACTATGTATCCCTCAAGTCTTGCACGATTCCTAACATATCCCTTAAGTATCTTTATATATCTAGACCATAATATAATTAATATGCAGGTTAATAGCTTTTTTGACAAATACATCAATAGATATACATAATAAAAAGTGATATACACCTTATCTTTCAAATGAGTACATCTAACGAAATTGCACTGGTCCACATATGCGAGCTCCTCGTCCTAGATGGATTGTCAAGAGAACCATAATGTCAAAAAATGATAGAGGGAAGAACCTTTCCAACATACATAAAGTCTTAGCAACATCTTCTTCGAGTAGTTCTAATTTATTCCTATCAATCACTCTTTGACATATTTGATTGAAAAAAATGCACAATCGGAATATTGCATTCCTTGGTCCCTCTGGTAAAAGTCCTCTCAATGCTACTGACAACAACTGTTGCATCAAAACGTGACAATCATGTGACTTGAGGCCTATTAGTTTGCACTCTTCTAATGAAACACAATTAGCAATATTGGAGCTATAACCATCAGGCAACTTTAAATCATGTAACTTAGAACAAAAGATCTACTTCTCGACTTTTGAAAGTGTATGTGATGCCAGTGACAAATAAAAATGAATCCCTCTGTCCTCCTCATGCAATTTGTGTCTAATGCCCATTTCTTCCAAATCTTTACGAGCTTTAAGGCCATCCTTTGATTTCCCCTTCACATTCAATAGTGTGCCAATGATACTTTTGCAAATGTTCTTCTCAATGTGCATTATGTCCAAGTTATGACGCAAAAGTAATGCTTGTAACATCAATCATGTGACACCCCGTATTTTAAAGTATTAATATTTAGTGAGTGATATTGGTGATTTATTATGATAATTTAATGGTGAGATTTTTAGATAAGAATCTAATTTTAAATTATTTATTTGTATTTATCTCATCCCTTTTATATCTATCATATTGTTATTTATTCTGATATAATAATAAATTAATTTTCCCCACAATTCCCCATCACGTGGAAAAAAAAAAAGGAAAAGACAAAACCGTGGGCTACCCACAGTTTTCCCACTAAACCAACCATTTCTTTTCCCTATAAATTGAACCCCTCTTCTCCTCCTTTCTACAAACATTCAATTTCAATTGTCTCTCATTTTTCGTTCTTTTCTCCTACTTTCAGCTCTCTCTCCATTTGTGTGATGCAAATTTTTTAGTTTAGACGTAGGAATATTTAAAATGAGAGTTAGTAATTTTATAAGAGATCAAAATTATTTTTAGAGATTTATGGAGCAATTTCAGATTTATGGTGATGGAATTAATTATTTTGAGGTAAATTCGGGTTGTATACAATATGCTCTATTTAAATCTCTTTGCAAAGAGTTCTCTATTTTTAATTATCCTAAATTTGTAATCCACTTGATTATTGTGGTAAAATCATTTGTTGTCAAATCGTTGATATACTGATTATTTGGTAAAATTCTCTACAAATATTTCTGTATTAAAATGGTGATTTGTCTGACTGAATGACATGGAAATACTCTGTACATGGATTGAGTGAATCTTGTTAAATTGTTTACACCAATATGCCCGGATAAGCGTGGAGCTTGGGTGAGGTGAGTGAATAAATGAATTTGTTCACTAGTCATGTACTGAGTAGGACCAGGTATTTGTCCAGATAAATTATGGTTGATTCGTTGTGCAATTTGGTAAATTGCTTGATTATCATATCGTTGATTTAATGTCATAAATTGTTGGATTCTTGTTAAATTATTTTGTATCCGAGCCTTGTATTCCTGTCATATTGTATACTTCCCGAATTAATTTATTTTTCAGGTGCGGAGCAAATTTTAGCGGAGATCAAAATTGAGATTAGAAAGATTTATTAATATAGAGATTTGGGACCCGCCACTGTAATTATTAAATTTGGAGATGATTGTAATATTGTTTATTTCGGAGATAAATGTACTATAGAATATTTTGGAGAATAAGGTACAATTTGGAGACAATTTTGTAGTTATTATTGTTTGGAGCAAAACTTGTATATATTTTTTTTAGGCTATTTTAGTGTATTTAACAACCCGGGAGTGGGGCGTCACAAATCAAATATTCATTCTTTAAAAAATAAGAATAACAAATTCAACTAATTTTGAAAATAGGAATTCTACTTTCTTTAGACGTACATCCCAATATGGTAAATTGAAAAACATAGACTTCTTCTTCCATGGTTGAACGCAAACTGGCTCTTTTTCTTTGATGATCTGGGACTTTTTCCTTTTTCTCTCCTTTGTTGCTTTTCCCCAATTATTTTCAACGTCTTTAACTACACCGAAAACATTAGATCCATTTAATGGTTTAGGCTTTCCTCAAAGTTCTTGCTTTCCATCAAACCAACTTCTTTTCATCCGAAATGGATGGTCGAGTGCAAGAAATCACCTGTGGCCCATGTACACAGTCTTTTTACTATTACTCAACCATTGTGAACATGTGTCAGTGCTACATATTCGACAAGCAACTTTTCCCTTTATGGTGCATCCAGCTAAGTTTCCATATGCTAGAAAATCATTTATTGTCCACATCAAAATAGCCTTCAAATTAAACATGGAGTTGTTGGCTGCATCATAAGCCCTGACAGCATTAGTCCATAATTCTATTAGGTCTTCTACAAGCGGCTATAGATAAACATCTATGTTGTTGCCTGGTTGCTTTGGCCCTGGAATTAGTAATGTCAACATGATATTTTCCTTTGCCATGCATAACCATGGGGGAAGGTTATATGTAACTAACATCACTGGCCAGTAACTATACTTTGAACTAAGATTGGCAAAAGGATTAAACCCATCTGCTAAAAGAACAAGTCTAAGATTTCGTGTATCTAATGCAAAAGAAGGCCACTTTTGATCGATTGATTCCCATGCCAACGAGTAAACTAGATGTCTCATCTTGTCATCTTGGCTTTTGTGAGAAGAATGTCACGTTAATTGCTTTGCCCTCTCTTGTGACTTGAACATCCTTTTAAATCTTGGTATTATTGGAAAATATCGTAACACCTTCACAGGAACCCCTTTTTTAATCTTCTTAGTGTGTTTATCTACTTTCCAACGTAAACAATTGCATTTCGGACATGTCTTTTTAAGCTCTAAATCTTTTCTAAACAAACAGCAATCATTCATACAAGCATGTATTTTCTTATATCCTAGATCAACGGCTTTGAGCATTTTTTTTTTTGCTGAATATACAGATTTGACAAGCGTATTATCTTCTGGTAGCATATCAAACACTATTCAAAGAAGTTCATCAAAGCTTTCATTAGAATGATCAAGTGTAGCTTTATGCTTGTATTAAGCAATAATTGCTGAGAATTTAATGCACTTGGTACACCCTGGATGTAAAGAAGTTTCAACATCTTCTAATGATTGTGCTAATTCTCTCTCTATCTCTCTAGTTTCACTTGTAGACTCTGCAAAATCATCATCTTTTACATGCACGTCTCTAAACATCTTATATGTATTTGAAATTTCAACATCTTCCTGATGTGACGATGCACTTAGTTGTTCCCTGTGAAAGAACCAAGAAGTATATTTAGGATCCATCCCTTCCATGACCAAGTGCTCGTACACAATCTCGCAAAATTGGTGAGATAGATTTCGACAATTTCTACAAGGGCAAATGATCATTTCAGGATTCCCTACATTCGCCTTAGCTATATCTACGAATTTGCGTGCTCCATCTAGATAATTTTTCGACACTCTGATAATTTACATCAAAATTTATTATTCTAATAAAATGACCATATTAAAGCTTAAAAGTTATTGTGTTAGAGGAAAAAAAAAACCTTGAAAGATACACCCAAGATGTATCCATCTAGACCCAGATAATCTCTGGATACGATTGTGCTCAAAACTACGTGTAATCTCTGGATCCAAACCCAAGTAAATGAGTCCACTTCCAAACCCAAGTGAAAAATAAGGTCAGTTTGTTGGAAAAGGAAACAAACAAACAAATTTGAAATTTTATTTTAAAAATATAAAATTAATTTATAGACTAATCATATTGTAACAAGTATTAACAAAAATTAAACAAAATAAAAAAGAAATGAGAAAAAAGAATTGAATAGGGAACTTGCAAATAAGAAGAAAGTCATAAGACATAGCTTGACAATGATATATACAAATGCAATCATAGGAAGAAATCATGACTATGGATATAATATAAATCTTACATTGCTCATTTTAAAAAATATATTCACAACAAGTCAACATATAAAACTTTCACAGAGGTCCCTCGAGTTAATTTCACAATTCGTTTATGCATTATATTTCTCTTAATTATTATTGTCATGCTTAACATAGATCTTTTCTTTGGTGTTGTTCCTTGGTATGTTTTTGTTTAATTTTTCCTTTGGTACTGTTCACTCCAAAAGGAGACTGCATACTCGAAACATAAATAGACTAAAACACTAAGAAAACATAAATAAATATATCTTCCATAGTCTATTGATTTCTGATAGGTTTTTCTCATTTGTCCAATTTTTTTTAACAACTAGGAACTAATATAATCAAAAAGTTATTGCTTTCCTTTTGAATGACAAAGTGTGGAATTTGCCATAGTACTTAATACACATTGCTTCCTAACCAGTAAGCTTCACTAGCTTTTTTGCCTTTTTAGGAAAAAATAGTTGTTAAAAAAGCTTAAGCTTTTGGCAAATGGTAAATTTGTTTTGGCTAAAATAGGAAAAAAGTAGCTATTTAAGCAATTACCAAATAGGGCCTAAGTTGAGATACTTTGTTTGGATTTGAGTCATTTGACTTGAACCTTAGAAGAAGCACCAAAGCAATCAAAAGCAAAAGAAGAGAGAAAGATGGAGAGAGTTGTCAAAGAAAGTACAATTTTGCTCTATGCCAAAATTTTACTAGAGACATTTTCATATGCCAAATATCTTGTGCATGAATGTGAAAGAGATGAAGGTTGCATGCAGAGATGAACATATCTCGTAGCTATTCACTTTACATGTTTGTAAAATTAGCTCTTGGCATGTGTCTTCTATGCTTTAATGGCTGTAAAAAGTGTTGTGAAGTCACAATATCAGTTCCATTTCCAAATTTGATTCAAAGTAACATGTAGCTAACAATAACACAAATTGAAATCATATAACAAAAGATGAGCATACACGCAAAAATTCACACTACACTACAATAACAAATAAGAAGCAACCAAGCAAAATCAAGATAGACAGACCTGGAAATGGAATGGAGAATGTAGAGAAATTCAAAAAACAAAAAATAAAAACTAGATCTTATCAGTGAATCAATGCAGAAACAAAGCAACAAAACACAACAATTTCAAACAGATCTAAGGGTTTTGATTTCCTTCAAACCAATGTTCAATCAAATATAAAATTGCTATCTCATTTCTCTCTCTAGAAGTACGAATTAGTTACCTGGTGAATGAGAGAGGAGAGATGTAGAGAAATTCAAAAAACAAAAAATAAAAACTAGATCTTATCAGTGAATCAATGCAGAAACAAAGCAACAAAACACAACAATTTCAAACAGATCTAAGGGTTTTGATTTCCTTCAAACCAATGTTCAATCAAATATAAAATTGCTATCTCATTTCTCTCTCTAGAAGTACGAATTAGTTACCTGGTGAATGAGAGAGGAGAGATCTAGATTTGTGTAATTTAAACTACAGATCAATGAAGAAGAACAGATTAATTAGATTAGGATATGGTAAAATTAAGAAAATAATCCAAAATTAGAAAACATATATATACGATTGATTTATATATGTAGAGAAAGAGAGTGTAGAGAGAGAGAGACGATGAATCGAACTCACAAAGAAATCGGAATTGAACTCCAAGCTCCACTGGAATCGAAATCGTTTGTGTTTCTACATGGTCGGCGACCTAGCAGTAGAAAAAATCTGTCACCGAAGATACCAAGGCCAACGGCGGCAACGGAGGATTTATGGAAAGGAATCAAACTCAAGGGGAATCAACGCCGGAGAAGCGTTCATGTTTCTGAATCAGAGGAATAGTGGCTGGTGGCGGTCGGTGGTGGTGCTCGTGTGTTTGTGTGAGACGCTGATGGAGATATATATATATATATATATGAGAATGATGTATGTATGTTACTATAGAAATTTTCCAAGTGCTCTAATCAATCCTTTGCATAAAAAATTTAAAAAAAAAATTAAAAAATTGAAGGAAAAAATATGAATAGAACACTTGGAGAATTTTGAAGACTTGCCATAAATAGTAAAAAATTTTGAAGACTTGCCACAAATTTGTATGTCTTAAATATATGACTTGCCATAAATAGTAAAAAATTATATGTTACAATTCAAAAATTAATGACTTGCCATAAACAGTAAAAAAAATTTCCAAGTGCTCTAATCAATCCTTTGCATATTATGTATGTCGTTGATTCATATATTTAAGACATATTAAAAAATTGAATGACATACAAATTTTCGTATGTCTTAAATATATTAATCAACGACATACATAATATGTATGACGTTTTTTTACAAAGCATTAATGACTTGCCAAAAATAAATGTCATAGAATATACTAATTACGACATGCATTTGATGCATGCTGCAAACGCAAAGCCATGAATAGTAACTTTTGTTGCAATGTTACATCACTAGTTGTGAGGAAAATATTGATTAATGTGTATAATGTGATATTGTTTAAAATTAATTTTTTAAAAATCAAACCATACAGAGCCTAAATGTAACAACCCCGACCTATGAATAGTCTGTAATCCGTAATTAAGGATGCCTTATAAGTAATTAAGAGGAAATTATGAGTTAATTGCATATGAATTGTGTTATTTATGTTTGTCTGTCATAGGAATATCTATTTGTATTTCTGTTCTGTTTTGTGAATTGAAGGCCTTATCGGCATCTGATCACGAAATTGACTTCATTTCTGTGTTATTTAGGATTTTTAGAAAATTATGGTAGGTTTAATTGAAATTCGATTCAAAACGAAGTAATTCGAATAAAAGAATACAAATTAATTAACTTAAGCGAGAGTTAATTAAGTCCCTTAACCAAGCCCATATAAGGCTAATCTAATTGCTAGACTTTTCCATTACACTCTCATTTCCTCATCTTTGAGCCTAAACTGTGAGAGAGAGGGAGAGAAGGAAGAAAATTGTATTCAAGCTTGAATTTGGAGGAGATTGAAGAGAATCCAAAGGAATTAAACTCCTACTTGAAGAATTTAAGCCTTAGGTAAGAATTCAACTCATATTTTGTAACCTTAAGCTCATTTACATGTGGATTCAAAAGGGAATTCGAGTGTAATGCATAAGTACAAGAGAATTAAGCAGATTAACTTGAGAATTGAGCTAAAGAAGTAGAAATGGGAGCGAATCATGCATGCATATGCATATCATGGTATTTTGAAGATGTTTACTCTAGAATTCTCTCATGTATGCATCGATCATGGCTTGGTTTTGGAAATTCATTAAGTTTCATACCATTTCACCTTATTTGATCATGTTTTGAAAGCTTTAGAGCCAAGACAATTCATGCATGTTATCTTCATGTTATATTTTTCAAGTTCCAAGTTTGATTTTGCATAATTGGCATGCTTTTGGGCTTTGATTTTTGCGAAATGATTTTGAATTCATCATGTTTTACAAGTTTACATATGTTTCCTCAAGTTTTGGGCCCAAAAGGATGTGTGTTTGTTGGTTTGAATTTGAGCTTTGAACTTGAATTTGCAATCTGGAAATTCCAAAATTTACACCCCCCGTTCGAGCGGTGGAGTCTACGCTCGAGCGGAGATGCGAGCTCCCAATACTTTTGTAGAGTTTAGGGGTTGGCTCGAGCGGCAGAATCTGCGCTCGAGCAACCATCCTTGTTTTAAACCTTCCGCTCAAGCGACCGAAGTTGCGCTCGAGTGTAAAATGAAAGCTCCCAGAAGGTTTATAAACTTTTGTAGACCGTTCGAGCTACCAAAGTTGTGCTCGAACGGATAACCTTTTACTCAACTTTGCGCTCGAGCAACCGTTGAGTGTCTGTAGAGAAAAAAATTCAAGCAACTAGTACCTTTGCAGACTTTACAGACCGCTCGAGCTATCAATGTTGCGCTCGAGTGGACTGCCTTATTTTTTGACAATTTGACTAAGTGTTTTGAAGTACATTTTGGCATCCTCATTGCATCTTAGGCATTCCTAAACCCTAATTAAGACATAATAATGAAGATAAAGGCTAGAAACACACTAAGAATGAAACGAAATAAGTTACGTACTATCCGAGTGTGTGTTTCAATATGTGTATCTGTTATATGTTTGTGTAGGTTACACGTCGTGAGCTGTTTGATCCATTTGCTCTGCTATCGAAGCCATCTATGAGTAATAACTCTGTAAAGCTATGTTCAATATAAAATACTTTCCGAACATTATGATATGATATGACCTGTTCCTGAAAAGAATGGTACAACTGTTATTTTGAAATTACATAAATGATAGCCCAATTCTTCGAAATGTATTTGTGGCATCCTTAGCAAAGGCCCTCGCCCATGGGAGATAATGCTGTGGTTTATGGTCATAAGGCCCTCGCCTGGAGGAAACAATACTGTGGCTTATGTATGTGACATGACACCCATATAACTATCACACTCAAATATATACAAATTACAATACTGTGGCTTATGTATGTGACATGACACCCATATAACTATCACAATACTGTGGCTTATGTATGTGACATGACACCCATATAACTATCATCCATATGTCAGGATTTCATTTCTACCTTAAGAAAAAAATATTAATTCCTAATACCCATATAACTATCACACTCAAATATATACAAATTACACTCTTCTACTTTCTCTTTCTTTCTATTTTTCTCTCCTTTTTTCCTTGGCATCCTTGGCCCAAGCCTCTGCGTGCTAGCTCTCCCCCCAGCTTACTCTTCGCCTGCCTTTTATAGGCCAAAAAAAAAAAAAAAACCTGCAAAAAAAAAAACAAACAAACAAACAAACAAACAAAACAAAACAAAATAAAAATATAATAAAATAAATATAATATATTATATAATAAAATAAATAATATATATTATATATTGTGGAGGGTGTCGGGCAGCCGACACCAATTATATTTTTTTATTTAAATTATATATAATATAATATATAAAATAATATAATATTTTATTTTATACATATATATAATAAAGAGAGAGGGGCATGGGAGGCGTGCTCTCTCTTTTCTCTTTTTTAATTTTTTTAATTGAATGTAAATTACAAATACACCTCTTAAAATTTATTTAAAATACAGATTATTCTTTGTAGTTTGAAAAATTACAAATATTCTTTTGTTAAAAAAATTTATTTAACAGAATTAACTAAAAAAAAGAAATTCATAATTGCTCTCCTCTACAATAATAAAATTATCTAAATTATTAATTGAAACATATTTATAACATCATTAAAAACTATTAATTAACTTGATGATTTATTAATAAAATGGGTGATTTGTTATGAAATTCGAAACCTCAGAAGATGGAATATAATTTCCAGAACCACAGGGGTTATTTGTATTTTGATCAAATTTCAGGGGGTGTATTTGTAAGTTATCCTTTATTTTATAATATATATAATGTAATATATAAAATATTAAAAAAATATTATTTGCACTAATTTATATACAAACATTTAAAATATATACAAATACACAAAATCACACAAAATTATAAAATAATACAAATTAATAGACTAATAAAATATATGTTAATGGGCCAAATGTGTAATTTAGGCCCCGATCACACTCACCAATTTACATTTTGCTAGTTCTTGAGCAAAACAAACTAAAAATAAAATAAAATAAAATTTATCTATGCCATTTTCGTAGGGAACACAGTTACATTATTTAGTGTAAGCAACTAGCCTTTGAATCCTTCGATTGCCCCCTAGTGGACGAGTTGTAGTCTCGTGAGGGTTTACAATGAATATACCCACAAAATTCAATTTTTTTAAACATTTTTTTAATAGAAAATATTCATAGCAATAATTGTTAATTTTAATATATTAGCAAAAGAATTATCAGAGTTCAGAATACTAGCAATTAGTAAAAATAATTTATCTACCTCTATATTCGGTGTGTGTGTAAATTATAGCCAACAAAAATATTATTTAATCTCTCAATGAAAGAAGACTCTAGTTCTATTAGAAGCATGCTTCAACTCAATTCTATCGAGTTTACTATCAACAAATGAAGCACTTTGAAATGACTTAGCTCACCAGTGTATGTATGTGAGAGAAAACTTATGTTTAACAAAACGAAAATTTCTCACATTTAGAAATGAAAAACGGCGTATAGAAAAAGTATGTATAGTCTCATAATAAGAGAACTGAAAACAAAGAAATTATGCCAATTTGTCATTTGAAAAATCATAGTAATCCCGAGATCAAATAGGACTTTATTTTCGGCTGTAATGTTGGGTCAAAGGGAATTATTTACAAAATTGGGTATAGGGTGAAAAATATGTGTCCAAGAAATGAATTAAGCGAGATCAGCATATATGAAACATTGCTTTAATAACCCCCCATTTTAACTCCTTTTTTCACATGTGATTCACAACCATCTTAAATACTTTTCATGTTATTAATTTTTTTTCTTTGTTTTTTTTTTTTTTTTTTGGTGATAAACTCCTTGTTCCACTCACAAGATAGCTTCCTCCCAAAACAATAGATAAAATCTATTCTTGAGACATCGGAGGAAATGAATAAATGAATAAAAAGTTTTTTGTATATGCTCAATGGGCTAACAAGTGATAATTGAAATAAGAATTTTTTTTAAATAAGATTCCAACAAAGAAAGATGGCCTAAAATCATTTTTCAAAATATAGCATGATCCATAAGGATAAAATGGCATAAAAATCATGATTTCAATGTTTACGACCAATTTGAAAGAATAATGAGACTTAACAATGACATAATGAGCTGTCAAAGAAAAATTAAGAATAAATATAAAATAACCCTCCAAAAAGAATGATAAGCTCAAAATCTCACACGGGTTATAGTCTCCACATTAAACATCAAGGTTTCAAGTCTAAGTCCAAGTCCAAGTCCAAAACTTAATCAAAGAATATTTAAGCAGCTATATGCATGTGCAGATCATCCGAATATGAGATAAAAAAATTATTTTTAATCAAAAGATAATATAATAAACTAAGATATAATTAAATTGCTAAGACAACAAAATTAACAATTAATCACAATTTGTTTTTTTTTTTAACACCATGCACCCAACGCAGTTTTTTTTTTTTTTTTTTTTTTTTTTTTGAGACATACAACATAACCACACAGATGTAACATGCCAGGGGCACCCTTGCGCGTTAAACAGTTTAGACTCTCGACTTATTTGATCTAATCTCACGAGTGTAATGTGAAACATAAATAAGAGTCCAGATTTGGCAACTTTTATAGAAAATCTATTTTAATGCAAAATCTTTGCTAGAAATGGACTGCATCACCAAATATTAAAGTCGCCACCTAATATTTTGGAAAAATTAGAAAACTCGTGACTCATTCCAAGGCCACTGTTCATCGTAACCAAGGATGCATGGCTCGGAATCTTAGGTATAAGAGGGGAAGGTCATTAATTGAGCACTCTCGCTCACCCAATCAAAAGATCGACCTCTACTAAACCATGATATAAGTTTTATTTACTTTATATGTTCATATTCCAATTATTTAATGAATCCTAAAATTTACTATGTGAAGTATACAAATATAAAATATGTCATTCATTTTGGAACAACTTGATTTCATGTGTTTTGAAAGAGTTTTGAAGATGTATAACCCAAAGAAATTGAGCTTACAAACCTGAAACGTTAACATCATTCCAAATTAAGCAATACAACCTCCATACTAGTACATTCATACATTTATATAAAGTAAGCAAGTAGCCGCATGGTAGGATGCTAAACATAGTAAGAAAAATACACACAAGCAGGATGATAAAATATAAAAACTTACGTATTTACCGACATCCCACGAATAACTATAAAACAAAGTTAGCAAAATATGTATGATCTTATATACAAAATCCTTATGTAATTTACTCATGAAATGCAACTAAAAATTCAGCTTCTACTATATGACATGTGAATCATCTCAAGAATATGAGGTAGTGCACATAATCACATAAGAATTGATTAAATCTATAAATGCAAATTTAGCCGAATCAAGATGCATGAAACATGGATGCAATGCATGAATATGATGAAAAGCAAAATATGATGCTTATATACAAATAAAGAAAGCAAATAAAAGAACGGGATAGAGAAAAGCATGGCGGAAAATTATTACAACACTTCGAATAAATAATTACAAATCGAATGAGAGGGGGAGGAGGAAAATAATACAACAAAATAAAAATAAAAAAAATCCTCACAAAACACTCAAATAAAAAATAAAATAGACGCTTCATGCGCCGTGGGGACCACTGGAAATTAGTATGCTCAACATCGGAAGACTACTCCGTTTCGTCCAAAAGAAGCTAACTGGCCGGCCAAATAGGCCAACCAGCCAACTCAGCCTAGCAAAACCTGTCTTATTACAACACCGAAAACAGAACAAACAAGGAATATGTAGGTGGCTCAACTAACCACTTCCGGTTAGATTACAATAAAACTAATATGAAATTAAAGCAAGAAAATAAATATAAGACAGAAAATGCAAGAAAATTTAAAAAATTGAAAATTCACCTTCCAAAGAAAGAATAAACTTCTTGATTTCCAAAATTTCTTTTGATCACCTTTAATGTTGTGAATTATATTCTCAATCCTCAATTCGAAAACTTAGAATTTGAGCTAGATTGGTGTCTTTGAACAAGTGTATGATCACTCTTTAATCTTCTTCAACTTGACAAGGATCACTCTCTTTGATCAAAATTTTAGGACTTGGTTTCAATGAATTTCTTGAGTGGTGTTATGCAAGTGAAGATGAGATATATGAAGGCTAAGGACAGCTTCATTATTTTGGCAAGACAACACTTTCTTTTGTTCAAAGTTTACTTTACTTTCTCAAACTCAACATTTTCTCTACACTTCTTCTCTCAAATTCATCTCCCAAAACTCAAAACTTGAGCTCTCCTTATATAGGCAATGCAAGTGGAAGACAAAGTGGAAGAGTAATAGGGCATTAGGGAAGATGATGGAGCTAATGGAACACCAAAATGGAGCATTATCCTCAATGGATGAAGCACTAGGCAATGGAGGCTGAGTATACATGCATTTGGGGCAAAAATGTGTTAGAAAATGAGATAGTGGAGTGCCACACAACAAAAAAATCCAAGCACACTGTTTCATGGTCGCGAGCGCGATTGGTATAGTCACGGGCGCAATTTGCCTGGTAGTGGCCGCGCCGTGACCAGGCAAGTCACAGGCGTAATGAGGGGGAAAGTCAAGTTAAAAGATATAACTTGAGAAATACAAGACAAAGCGTTTGTTGTGGCAAAGTGGTTCGATGTTTCTTCTAAAACAATAGTGCAAGGGTTTGTGTGACACCCAAATTTTCTTTTTTTAATTTTAATAATGCAATAAATAGAACTCAAAAAAATAAATAAATAATAATAATAATAATAAATAAATAAATAAATAAATGCATAGTTTAGGAAATTGAGAATTAATCGATTAAATTGTTAAGGAAATAAATTGTTAGACACCACAAGTTAAGTATTTTAGTAAGTGGTAAGTGATGTTTTATAGATGGGTGGTGAGGTTTTTTAGACGTGTACCTAACGTATAATTATAGGTGATTTTAGGAATTATGACTTTTATAATTGAAATAACATAATAAATAAATAAATAAATAAATAAAAGAAAAAGAACCAAGACTTCGGTGGCACCAAGGGTCAACATGGCCCTTGGTGAATTCATGGAGACAAAAGCAAAGGCCAAACAGATGGCCTAAATAGAGACATCTACGTACAGGTGGCACAAGAGGGAACATCAACGTGTGTAATTGTTGGCTTGGGCCTCACACTTTGTTTGGGTATAAATAGTGAAGTGAAGTAGGTTGATGAAGCACAGAAACGAAGTAAGTGTAAGGAGAAGCGTAGCAAGTGAGGCTCTAGAGTGCGAGAAAAATAGGGATAAATTTATATTAGAGGTGAGTTATATTATATCTTACGTTACCATAATATATTTTAAATATGTCTTGAGTTACCATAATATATTTTATAAATGTTTTTAGTTACCACAATTTATTTTATATAATTTATGTTTTACGATTATGTTAATGTTTCATTCACGTGGATTATTTTTTGAACTCTATTTGCCTAAATTGAAACCCATGGATATATTTGTTTAAATTTTAGAAAATATTTGACCATGATCTTGCCAACAATTATTTTCTGTAAGTACTGCCACGGGAGTCCCACGCCTTGGGGGACTTAAATAAACCATTGGCCTCTGTTTGGCCACCTTGTGGTCCCCTGTTTGTCATGGATCCATTGACCCCTGTTCTGACTATAACTCCAGTGACCCCTGTTCTGTTCTGTACCGTGGTTATAATTATTCACGTAATTTATTTCAGTTTCTGCCACTTAAATAATTTATTTATGCCACTTAAATTATGTTGATGTTTTAACTTAAATAATTATCCATGGCTATTTCGTGACCCTACATTCACAGTATAATATTTCTCACTCTGCTATGTGCTTATAGCTGCTACCCCTTTCAGGTGAGTGTTGTTTTTTTTTTTTTTTTTCCTTTTTTTAGATTTTTTTTTTTTTTATCAGACTCTTGTAATACAATAAAGCCCAAATGACTATGTTTATTTCATTTTAATAAACATTTGGTACCGAATTATTTTATTTTAATTTATTTAATTTATCCACTTGCGCTACAACTACAAAATTATTCGAATTATTTTATTTTTATCTTGTTGCGACGCTGAGCCTTTGGGTACCGAGTTTGGGTTGTGACAGTTTGAATCCTCCAACCCACAAGTTTAATTTTTTTTTTTGCCAAGCCATCAGCGATCAAGCCAAGCCACGCTGCAGAGAGGAACCAAGCCGCCGCGAGCCGCTGATGTCACCTAACATCATTGCACGGAATTCATAGAGGAGTTATTCCGTGTGACACGGTTGAGGTGCAACCGTGTATCAAGACCGTCCAATATATTTTGGCTAAATCTAAGTCATTCGAAATCCAATCACAACAATCCAATAGTGTTTTCCAACTATTTGGAACATTTCGAACACATCTGTATGGTCAGATTATGAAAATTACATATAATAAGTTTGTAGATTTTATTTGAAGATATAAAGTGAAAGAGAATATTATTCGAAGCAGAAGTCGAAGAATACAACAAAGGAGACATCACAGATGAGTGGTAGATGATGTCCTAGATATCGTGGACGAGATAGACATAGTCCCAGGATGGGGGACATAAGTCAACAGGTGGTTGACTACAGTGGACAACAGGTGGTTGTACGGCTGTCAGACGAGACTTAAACACTTGGCTAAAACAGACTTAGGGTTGAAAGTAAAACTCAAATTCCAACTTTCGTACTGAGGATTTTGTGAGAAACACATTCTGATTTTCATTATCGGGTAATCAAAAGAAAGTGCTCAAGTCTTAAGATTGGTCAAAATGGGTGTTTACAACAGGCAAAGAAACTTTTTTTTTTATTATTATTTTTTTTTAACACAACCGAATAGCACACACATGACAATTTACTTTTCTTTTTTTTTTCTTTTTTTTTGGAAAACATGAACAATAACGCACAAATATATGACACTGCCCCCCAATGGCACATACCACAAAAGATTGACAAGAACAGTGAACGAGAAGGAAAATACATTAAATAAAAATTGGTCTTTTATCATCAAATTCCAAGACGGTTTAGAGCTGGAAATTTTATTCTTCTCTAAATAACCTGTCTCAGACCAAATTTCTTTGGTCTTACTCAGCAGTTCTCTTCAAAGATATACTTGTTTATTTTGCCCTGACACACAATATTGTAAACACACAAAATAAAGCAAGACACACTAATCTATTTTACCTGGATGCAGTAATTCCACTTTTTTCGCTTTTTATGATTTATGAGAAATGGGTCATCTGAGCAAAAATTATTTGACTCGTCCAAGAGTGGTCAAAAGTGAGTTACAAAATCATCTTTTAACAGAGCAGGAGTAGTATATGCAAACCTTGGATATGTGTCTTTTAGTAGGAAATCATGTAAACAAACCCTAGGAACAGAGATCATCACCAATCACGAAGTTTCAGTCCAAATCATTGTCAAATCCACTCAACTCACTCATTATTTTCTCAGACACTAGATAAATGGGTAGAGAGGTTTCCAAGGAGATAGTCTCGACCTTATCTAAAATCTCATCAGTATAATCCGAGGGTAAAGGTTCTAACTCCAAATGGGGTACTTCTACACAAGATGAAAAATATGGGGTTAAGAGTGGATCATCCTCAATAAAAGAAAAATGTGATTCTCTAAAAAGGGTAGACAATGGCTCATCTATATCACTGTCATCAAAATCAAAATGAGCTAGAGACTCTCCTAAAGAATTTTCTATTGAAAAATGAGAGACGGTCCCTTCTTCTCTATCGAGAATTTTAGCTATTTGCTTTAAATGGGCTTCCATTTTGGCAAACGATTGACTTTGAATATGCAAAAACTCATAGGTGGACTCTAAATTGCTTTGAAGAAATGTTAACACTCTATCCTCGTGATCTGAATTTTGTTGAGATGGGATTTGCGAGTGTAACAATTGTGTACTACGAAGAATTTGCAACACTCTCTCTTCAAAATAAGGAGAATATTGAGGTGATAGAGTTTCATGTTGAAAATAATCAAAATAGGTTTCAAAATAATCGAAATACTGACTCTCATATCCCTAAGAATTATTTCCAAAATACACCATAACTCCATTGTACACAAGGCTCCAAAACACTTGATAGTTCCAACATTTACTTCTGTCAAAACAATTTTATAAGAATGCTCAACTCACTTTCTTTTCTTTTTTTTCAAAAACACACTAAAGAAAAACCTGCAAATTAGTACAACACAAAATAGAGAAAAAGTACAGTAAGTAAATTGCGATAAATAAAAATACAATAAAAATTAAAAAATGGGGTATAGAACCTCCCAAAGAAAGAAAAAAAAAATGCGATAAAGTGCAATAAAATAAATGTTAGTAGTCAGGAGTGCTTCTTTTTTTTTTTATCCTCAAAGTTATATGTTCAGCGAAGGTCATCCATAGTGTCTAGCACGGTGTAACATCGGCCGGGGGGTACCCACACACGTCAAACAGTTCTGACCCTCAATTTCTTTGATATAATCTCACGAGTGCAATATGAAACATAGATAAAAGTCCAGAGTTGGTAACTTTTATAGAAAATCCATTTTTATTGCAAAAACATTTGCCAGAAATGAACTGCGTCATCAGATTTCAGAGTCGGCACATAATATTTTGAAAAAATAGGAAACTCGTGACTCGTGCCAAGGTCACTGTTCGTCATGACCAAGGATGCTTGGCTCAGAACCTTATGTATGAAAGGGAAAGGTCATTAATTGAGCACCTCCACACACCCGATCAAAGATGTTAAACCATGATATGATTTTTATTAACTTTATGTATTCATATTTCGATTATTAATAAATTCTAAAATTGACTACATGAAACAAACAAAAACATAGACTATGTCGTTTGTTTTGGAACAATTTGATTTCATATATTTCGAAAATATTTTGAATAGCGCAATCATGAAAATCAAATTTTATTTTAAATTAAACAATACAACCTTCACCCACTGACATGCATAGAGTCAAGGCCGGCCCTGGGCATAGGCCCACCAAGTCGTGGCTTAGGGCCCCTCAAAATAGACTAAAAAAAGGGGCCCATCCTATTATAGTTTAGTGTAATATATTAGATATGTGTTTAAATCCAAAAAAATTAAAGAAGGCCTAAACTAACTTAAAATAAATTGACTCATTAAAAAATTAAAAGGCCCATTCAAAATTAAAAGGGCCAATTCTCTCTCCCTATCTAATTCCTAACCCTAACTCTTAATTCAATTTTCGCAAAAATTTGAAAGAAATGGCATAATAGAATACTAACGAATTTCTCAAGAATTCAAAGCAGCAGCACAGCACAGGTAGGTTTTTTTTTTTTTTCTATGCAATTAATTAAATATTTGTCTTGTCTTTTGCTCAATTGCTATTATAATATTGGTATTTATACAAATCTACATCATCAAGAAAAATTAATCTTTTGTTACCTGTGCTATTATAGCATTAGAAGTTTAATAGTTCACATCACATAATTTAAAAGTTTTGTGTTTTGTTAAGTGGTGATGGTGTAGTGTAATGCTAAGTATTTTTTGTGATTTTGACACAAATCTTTTGTCCTTTACCTTCAATTTTTTTTTTCTTTGAATGAAAAAAAATATATGTGAAGGGCCCCAAATGATCTAGATATTTATTAGTTGATTATCGGTTTTGGGCCCAAAAAATTTTAGGGTCGGGCCTGCATAGAGTTACAACAAATAAGCAAATAGTTACATAGTATGTCACGCCCCACTTTTTATTACTCGAAGTCATTACCAAGTTCCTTAACTTAATTCAATTTCGGAGATAACATGCGGAAATAAACTCAAATGTTCAATAAAAGTAATGAACAACAATTCTCTCATTCGAATGAAAATTAAATACAACATGAGCATTCTAAATAAATTGCCCTTAGGCTTACAACAATAAATCAAATGAAGGGTGTAACCCTTTTACACATATGGCATTCCGCCAACAACAAAGAGGCCCCGTGGCCAACAATTAAGAAGATCCAAATCTTGTAGCACATCCTGCTAAATACCTGAAAAAGATTCAACAACGTGGGATGAACATATAGTCCAGTAGGGATCTCAACATGATCCTCAATAATAACAACATTACAGATAGCCATGATCATGCACACTCCTTCTCATACTAGGATAATAATATGACAGTTTATACAAAATATATATATATATATATAAATATATACCTTTCTCGAAAACAACAATTTCATTCAACGCTATAAGCGATTCATCTTTCCTTTTTCCTTTCATTAGCCCCCGTTCACAATCTTTTATAACATTAACAACTACTTAGGAAAATAAATTCACTAAGCCCATTACTCTATCCCATTACCCACACATACAACAGATGTGCCTTTTCAAAACATATTTCTAAAATGTTTGATTTTCTTTACACTTCCAAAAGATAAAAGGGCATTTTGGTTCCATCCCAAATCTAACATAACTATACGTGCATACCTTTATAAAGGGAGATAACAACTCAACTACATGCAAAAGATAACCCAATGAGGCAACTCGGCCCTCCAAAACCGTAACCAACACAATCCACAATGTTTCCAGATACACTGAAACAATAACAACAAAACTTTGCTCTACTAGCTATGTGCATAGTAAGCCAAAAATACACTTCTCACAACAATCTACCAGTTTACTAGGCGCTAGCTGGAAGGGTATGGCACCTCTGATTATAAACGCAGTCAGTTCTCCAGGCGCTAGCTGGAAGGGTATGATACCTCTGATTATAAGCGCAGGGTATAACACCAACAACCACAATACAACAAGGTATAATCAACATGTGTAAAACATACACAAAAACTATCAAGACACAAGCAATGTGTTAAGATATATGAACACATAGGTGTGTGGAGTCCATCCCCTATCTTCTCACACACACTGGAGTACAACCCCTCTCTCCTCCCTAACCAGTATACATATATAATGTATCTCAGCATTTTATCACATACAGTGTTCAATCCTCACATTACAACAATCCAATTCCCATACCTTTTGTTTTCACAAATTCTAACCCATGAACAATAAGACCATACCTCATTTTAATCCACTACATTCTTTTCAAAGCCATTCCAATTTAATTATGCGAATTAAGTCATAATCATTAAATTAGGGTTTTCCTCCCTCTTTCTCAATATTGACCTAAAAGGTTCAATTAACAACAACAATAATCACGTTAAGACCCAAAATACATAAGTATTTGCCCAATGATCAAAACCCCTCTATTAATTTATTAAATCAAATAAAATTAGGGTTTCCTCTCCTCTCAACAATAACATGCTAATTAACACCTCAATTAGCCTAAACCACAACTAACGATAATAAACCCAAATCCAACAACCAACCCAAGGTTCAACCTCATGATTTTTACAAATCCAACATGATATAATGTTTTTATGCAATACAAAAACTACCACATGTCTATCTATAGATGGAGTATTGAAAAGAAACAAGGAGAATCCCTACCTCAAACAGAGAACTCAAATGGAGAAGATGACCCGGAATCAAAGTGCTCCAAATCCACTATTCTTTAGATTAAAACGAAGCCCAAGCCACCCTCTATCTTTCTTACAAAGAGACTAGGATGGATTCACACTAGAAGGAGATGAAAATCTAGAGAGAATGTGGGTTTAGAGAGAGAGAGAGTCAGTTCTAGGGTTTTAAAACGAAAAGGGGATGAAAAAGTGATTAAAATCCCGCTGCTGCTTATCTAAACTGGACAGGCTCGCTCGAGCGAAGACCTGGTCGCTCGAGCGACCAGACACAGAAAACTGACCTCGCTCAAGCGAAGGTACGCTCGCTCGAGCCAAAGACAACCAGCTCGCTCGAGCGAAGAAAAGCTCGCTCGAGCCAACAAACACAGCCCTCAGGTCTATACTAGACGCAATCGCTCGCTCGAGCGAAGAAACCCTAGCTCGAGCGACGGACCAAAAACAAAGACCTCGCTCGAGCGAAGAGAAGCTCGCTCGAGCGACCAGCCCAAAAACTGGACAGCAACACTTGGTTTCTAAACCCAACCAATCTGCAATCAACCTGCCCAATACATCCTATAACTCAAGAATAAGGAACTAAAGGACAACAACAACAACAATAATATAACAACGAAATCTACGGAACATAAGTCCGGATACACCAACTAACTGGGAAAAGACCGGGGTCGCTATATAGTAGGATGCTAAATATAATAAAATAATGCATTCTAAAAAAAGAGCAATTTTGATCATTAAAATAGGTCTTCAAATGAGCTCCAAGGATTCACAACAGTGACTATTATGCCTCACATTCACAGCAGCCACTCCAATTCTGAGTTAATTGAATTTTAGTAGAAGAATAATTACACTACATATGAAATTTTTGTTGGTACAAATTTGACACACAAATTAGGCTTGTGCTATACACAAAAATAAACTTATCGCATAAACAAGAAAAACTTGCACCCATAAATATATATATATATATGTATATATATTTTCACTATCTCACTTATTTGACATTGTCCCTCATATTATCAAGACAATGGCATGTACAAAGTCCTTTACATGGACAACACCATCCCAAAATAGATGTTTGGAATTGGGTGCAGTAAAGTTTAAATTAGGATAAATTATTGTCTTTTAGTTTGAGTGAAATTTCATTCTAGTCATCGTAGTTTTAATTTAAAATTTTAATTTTTACGCTTTTAATTTTATTGTAATGTGGTTTCTCTGTCATATATTGTTAACATTTTGAATCCAAAAAAATCAAGTGCAAAACTAAACACTGGCAGTCCTTGTAGTTTATTTTGAATTTCACTTTGGTCTTTCTAATTTTACATATGGTATTTTTTAGTTTTAAATTTTAATGGTAAGTGATAGAGAGATTATATTACAACAAAATTAAAAGATGGCTTCAACTAACCTGCAACAGAAAAAGAAGGCTCCGGCGGTGATTCTTTCACCCGGGGGCACTCCGACGATCAAGTCAGTATATCTCTCAAAGATAATCAAGTGCTAAATTCACTGCTGAAAGCATAAATTGCGTACCTTAGACCCATGGGGTTGCCTTTCTTTTATAGTTAACTCAATCCCAGTCCCGATAGAAGCCTGACTTCTATGGACTCCCATTCAGTGCTTACTTTGGACTCCTCAAGAGATAAGGATACTTTCCCTAAGAACATTATCCTTATCCATCTTGAAGTCTTTCTTCATTCTAGGACTCTTGTCCCTTATTTGCTTATCTCGGATCCCGATATCTTCTGAGGTAACCTCGGCCTAGCCTAGATAACCTCGGCGTCATGACCAGGACACGTGGCACCTCGGCTGACACGTCGGCGTCACCTTGCCACGTGTTCGTACTCAGAAAATATATCCCCACAACTGCCCCCTAGGTTCGATTACCTCGGCATTCTGAGGTGATGGAACCTAAATCATTCCTTCCTTCCAGTACGTCGGTTTAAAACTTATCTGCCGAGATCATTTAATCAGGCCGACATGCCTCCTTGAAGACCATGGACTCCAAGGACTCTTTCTCACATATGAGCTGTTACGCATCATTTACTTCAATTGTTTTATCCACGTGTTTTGCTCTTACTGGATCGTGCCTGTGACGCGCCGGTAAGCCGTCTTATGTCTGCGTGCGCCGTCTGACGTATGCGTTTGTTCCAGGCGCATTAATTGCTCTGTTTTGCCGCCGTTTCAAGTTTTAACAAAAACTTGTTTTTCTCCTCTTTGGTCTCTTCACCTTGCATTCGACTTTCTGGCTCATTCTCTCTCTAAACTCTTTTTCTTTCGAATCCGCCATTGTTCAAGCTTCAAGCTCCGTAACTGCCTTCTTTTCTTCTTTCCGGTGAAGCTTTCGCCGTTCCGTTGCGCCTGTAACCGTCGCCTAACTTCGGCGATCTTCATACCGGCTTCATTCTTTCTGGTAAGCCACCGTTCCTTTCGTTTTCAATTCTGTGATGCTTTCTATTTACTTGCTGCCAGTACCGCTCTGTTAAAACTTTTGATTTGTGAACCACATATCTGAATGCATTTTATTCCATGATTCTGCTTTTACCCACTTCTTGAACACACGCACTGTTTCACCACTCTCTTACGCTTCTGTCACTGTTCTTGACCTTGTACCCCTTGTATTTATAATGTTCTTGATAGTTCATCTCTGTTCTTGATTATAAAGCACATCCTTGTTTTTTTCTGTTTTCCAGATCCATACCTTCAGCCCTTGCTTCCATAGATCTAGTTTTGGGATTTGTTGTATAGAACCCACAATTAGGAAAAAACTGAAATCAGCACTTACCTAGGTTTTTGCCGAGGTCCCATTAATTCTCTCGAAATATCTTCTTCTGAAATCCAACCCTTCTAATTCAGGCCAATATCATGGGTATGTGGAGATATAGGGTAGATACCCCGACTAAACTTGAGTACTTTAGGCAAGAGTTCTCCATTCCTGCCGATGTCCATCTGAGGCTGGCAGGAGATGATGACTCTATCATGCCCACAGATGATTCGATGCCCTTTCCTATTGTAGCTTTCACTGAGTGCAGACTCCGGCTTCCACTCAACATCCTTTTTCGCGAGATTCTCCACTATTATAAGTTGAACCCCATGCAACTGGCCATTAATTCTTATCGAATGATCAACGGTATCATAGCCTTAGCTAAGCAGGAAAACGCTAGGATCACCTTAGCCGATATCCAATATTGTTATACTATGTGTGGCCTTAACTTGAAGGAAAAAGGCTACATTTATTACCTTAAGCCGAGGTCCACGGAGTTCAAAATCGTAGCCGACCTCGGGGAACTGGGAATTCGGCCCAGACGAAGACCTTCATCTCTTCCCTCTTCTACGTTCAGTCTTTGTAGAGGGCAATGGTAAGAGTCCTGTATTTCAGATTTACCTGTTTTCTTACAAAGTCTCAAATACTTTATCTGTTTCTGATGTCTGTTCTTCTTGCAGCTGTTCGTAAGCCACCAAAAAACTTTCGCCAATCCTTCATTCCCAGCAAAGATTTGAGGAAACTTTTGGACTTACCAATCCAAAAACGGAGGGCCCCACTGGTACTTAATTTTATCCCGACGTACAAATCAACTCTTCCCGACGTCCCTAAGAAAAAGAAGAAGAAAAGCCTTTCTCCACCTTCTGCCACAACTCCACTGACTGCATCCACATCTCGGACAGATCAAGGATCAACATCTGATCCAGCTAATCAGCCATCAACCTCGGCTCAATACCTGATTCCGATATCCCAGAGAAAACGTCAGTGACGACTTACAGTTTCCTCTGCCGAGATGGGTCGCCCAAAATCAGTTGCCAAAGATCTTCTGGCCAGCATTCCTTCCGACGTTGATGTATAACCAACTCAAACCCAGCCTCCACCCAAACAAAAACGAATCAAAAAGGCTCAACCCAAGGCAAAGGTGACTCAGATCGATTCTCAGGATACCTTGCCAATTTCCAAGCTAGCTCCAAGTGAGAAGATTGCCTCCATCCCTGCGAAGAGGTCTGCTGAAGCACTTCCATCTAAATCTACCAGTCAAAAAGGCCGAGGTCATCTTCTGCAACGACCTCGGGGTCTAAAAAGCCGGATGCCCCTTAGGCCCCCGAGATTACCCTGGAAGACAAGCCTGTTATGGCCAGTGATAGCGCCGACGATATAAATGTCGGCGTTGCCCTCAGTACTGCTCTGCTTCTTCCAGGCGATCTGGAGCGGAACGCCGGGTTCAGTGAGTACGAGAACTACGCCCTGATGCTCCAACATTCTGTTCAGGTAAGTGTTTTTACTTAGTACTTTTTCTTTGTTCATTTCACACTTAGAATATTTTCTAATACTTCTGTTTCCTTTCAGGCCATCCAGCATGCCCATTCTTTCTCAATTCAATCTTTTGAGAATCGTGAGAAGCTCGCCGAGAAGAAGAGGGAGGTCTCTACACTTCAGAAAACCAACAAAAACTTGCAATCAAAAATGAAGATGCTGGAGGATCAGGCCGAGGTTGCCATCAAGGAGAATGACGATGCCGAGGAAAAGGCCGGTGCCGCTAAGGCAATAAACAAAGTTCTTCAGGCCCAGCTGAAAGAGGCCGAGGACAAAGTGGCCCAGGCTCAGAAGGAGCTCCAAGATGCCTTGGCCACCAAAGAGGCCGAAATCAAAGATGCCGACGAGAAGGCATATGCTCAGGGTATGGCCGATGTCACCGAGGCCTATGAGCAACAAGTGAAGCAGGCATGTAACAGGGGTTTCTCCCTTGGTTGGATGTCCCTTCTGAAAAAGCTCAATGTCCCCGAGGACTCGCCTCTTCGGAGTGCCGACGCCATTCCTCTTCCATTCCCTCTGCCGCCACCTCCAGCTCAATCTGATGATGATTCTGAATCTGAGGATCAAAATGAGGATGAGGCCTTGGTGAGGAAATCCAAGGAGGCTGCTGGGGCCAAGTCCCCTCCTCAAAACGAACAAGTCCTTGACTTGACTCAAGATGAGGAGGTTGAGGAGGTTCCCAAGGAAGCTACCCTTGAACAGGTATCATCCGATATTCCTCTAGCCGACAAAAGTATTGATGAAACCCTTGCAGAAATTGACGCCGAGCTCGTGGCGGAGAAGGTGGCCGAGGTTGCTTCTCAACAGTCCTCCGAGGTCATAACCCAAGTTGTTGCTGATGCTGAGGAATCTTAGTTTTAATGTTTTTCTTCTCTTGTCTTTTGTACTCTTGTACTTTTTGTTTTTCAGAAAATGTAAGCTCTGCATATGGCCGATGTGCCTTTTTGTTCTTGAATGTTTGATTCAACTTTCCTTCTCTTGAATGCTTGTGCCTTTATCTTCTCTTTATTGTTTTTGCATGGTTCTATACTTAGAATATTCTGCATGTCTTCAATATACTCTTCCTTCTTTGTGCAACCTTCTCGGGGTGACTTACCTCGGTTAACAATGATCTCGGTTTAACTTTAACTTGTAAATTGCTACAAATTTCAACAAGTGTTAAACAATGATCTCGGTTTTAACTTTAACTTGTAAATTGCTACAAATTTCAACAAGTGTTAAACAATGATCTCGGTTTAACTTCAACTTGTAAATTGCTACAAATTTCAACAAGTGTTAAACATAACATCGGTTTAACTTCAACTTGTAAATTGTTACAAATTTCAACAAGTGTTAAACATAACATCGGTTTAACTCCAACTTGTAAATTGCTACAAATTTCAACAAGTGGTAAAACGTCATATCGGTTCAACCAACTTGTAAATTGCTACAAATTTCAACAACTGGTAAACATTATATCGGCTTAACTTCAACTTGTAAATTGTTACAAATTTCAACAAGTGTTAAGCATCATTTCGGTTTAACTTTAACTTGTAAATTGCTACAAATTTCAACAAGTATTAAACATTTATCAATTCTCTGCCCCCTGATGTGAACTTAAGTTCCACTTGGGTTTTCATCATACATGTATTCCTGAAACATCGTCAAGTTTAAAAATCAAGCTCAAATCTTTATTTATTCACTTCAGCAAGTAATCAAAAGAGAAGAAAAAAACTATAATGAAAGAAAAGTTTCAAATTGCAAGTTTCCAAGGTCTTGACAATTCTTTGCCCCCATTATCTTCAAGCCGATATACTTAGGACCTCTACGTCCTTGTCTTCGATTTCTGCCCTTTTTATATTGCAGGTGAACTTCATTACTGCCATGGAGCAATTTTTTGCCTGCTGCTGATCTCCTCGGACCTCTTCTATCCCACGTTCTGTTGGGAACCGCAATAGTTGGTGTAATGTCGAGGGAACTGCCCTCATTGCATGCAACCATGGCCTTCCCAGAATTGCATTATAAGGGGATGGTGTGTCGATGACGGTGAACTCTGTCTTGATCTTCCTGGTGCCAGCCTGTACCTCTAAGTTTACTGCTCCCAGTGGCCATGTCGGCGTTCTATTGAATCCGACCATCGGGCCGTTGGATTGATCCATGTCATCGGGGTGAAGGCCGAGCTCTTTGTAACACCTGACGTACATGATGTCACAAGAGCTTCCTTGGTCGATCAGGATGCGTTGCACTTAGCACTCCCCAACCTGGAGGGATACTACCAAAGCATCATTATGTGGGTGCTGGACCATCTCTAGGTCGACTCCGGTAAAAGACACTACTGGTCCCAAGCAGTCATCTGCCCGATGTCTCTTGTCCTCGACTTGGTAGACATGTTGCAAATGTTTCACCTTCTAAGTCTCCCCCCTAATTTCGTTCTCGTTTACCTTCGAGTGAATTACATTAATTACCCGAGGTCCTTCTGCCTGAGGTTGCTGTGCTGGGGGAGGCGGAGCTGCTTGTGTTTTAGGTAATCTTGCCTGTTCTTCTCTCGTTCTGGCCTCGTCGACAAGGTCTCTCAGATGGCCTTGCCTTACTAAGTCTTCCAAGTGTGCTTTCAAGGCCCTACAACCCTGAGTCATGTGCCCCTTTTCATTGTAGTAAGCACAACGTCTGCCAACGTTCCTTCCCATAAATTCTCCCAGAGCTCTTTCCGGTGTTCTGAAATAAGGTTGGTTCCGAATTCTATCCAGGACTTTGTGGATTGGGATTCGGAACACCGTTGTTACTGCCTGTGCAGCCCTCAATTCTACTTCTTGCCTGTTGGGTCCGTTGTTACCTCGGCCTCGCTTCGGCGAGCCGTTGGTTTTTTCTTGCTTCGTCTCCTTATTCCCCGACGTATCTTCTTCGGCTCTGGCGTACTTCTCGATTCTGGCCATGAGCTCTTCCATACTCTTTGGCAATGTCTTTGCCAAAGATTTCCGTAGTGGACAATCATCTTTCAGGCCATTCTTGAAAGACACGACCGCCACCTCTTGGTTGCATTCGGGTATTCGATTGAACACCTCATAGTACCTTTTTGCATAGGCCCTAAGGCCTTCTTCCTTACTGATTTTTAGAGCCATCAATGCGTCGACCCTTAAAGGCTGTAATTTATTTGTCACGAACCTGGCCACAAACATCTCGGCTAGGCCCTCCCAGGTCTTCACACTTCCCTTAGGTAGTTTGTGGAACCAATCTGATGCAATCTCCCCAAAAGAGGAGGGGAACACTTTGCAGAACAACGGCTCGTTCCCACTATATAGTGCCATTGAATTTAGGTATAACCCAACGTGGAAGTTGGGGTCCGACTTCCCATCGTAGATCTGGAACCTCGGCATGCTGAATCTCTTCGGCGCCTTAAATCTGTCCAACTCTACTGAGAATGGTGTTCTCGGTTTAACAGTGGATGTTACCTCGGTATGATCTTGCCTCCTCTTGAGGTAATCCCCCAAGTCTTCTTTAGTCCGGCCAGGAGCTCTGCTGTCTCCTGACTTCAGTCTCTTTGGAGCACTGCTCTTAGCTTCGTTGTGAGTTCTTTTCGATCCTTCTCTGTTAGGTGTGTTGAAGCACAGCACCTGCCCCTGAATATGCCGATGTTCTTTGGGGTCGGCCTCCTTTGTGCGATGCGTCCTTCGTGACTCTTCCCTCCTTGATTCCCCTCGCCCGACCTCCCTAGAAGGCCGGTGTGAGTGTCTTTCGCTCTTGGTGTGCTGTGGGGCTTTTGGGATTGCATTCTGCCCTTTCTTCTGGGCCTTGGCCGTTGGGATCGGCGTGTCCTGCAGTGGGTATGGCGGCTGCATGACGTTATTTTGCATCATGAAGTTGACGACCGATTGCAGGTCCGCCAACTTGTTTGTCATCTCTTTCACCTCTTCATCCCTCCGTAGGCATCTATCCCTCCATACCTGGAGGTTATCTTCGTTATAGTACCTGTTTTGATCTGGTTACTTTGGTATATCGCCAGTCTGGCCGACGTCTTTCTCTCCGTGGCCTTGGTCACAAGTTTCTGCATTATGGTTGTCTTCTTCGATATCAAGGTCAATAGGTCTGCCACTCCCAGCAGGAGTGTCGTCCCCAATCTTTTCCTTCTGTCCGTTACTGGCCATCTATTCTTCTTTGATTCCCACAGACGGCGCCAAATTGTGTGAATGATTTTCTGATCACACTGCCCGCTTAGTAATCAGCTAGAGAGCACCGGCAGAATAGATGGCTTCAGCTAACCTGCAACAGAAAGAGAAGGCTCCGGCGGTGGTTCTTCCACCTGGGGGCACTCCGACGATCAAGTCAGTATATCTCTCAAAAATAATCAAGTGCTAAATTCACTGCTCAAAGCATAAATTGCGTACCTTAGACCCACGGGGGTGCCTTTCTTTTATAGTTAACTCAATCCCAGTCCCGATAGAAATCTGATTTCTATGGATTCCAATTCAGTGCTTACTTTGGACTCCTCAAGAGATAATGATACATTCCCTAAGAACATTATCCTTATCCATCTTGAAGTCTTTCTTCATTCTAGGACTTTTGTCCCTTATCCGCTTATCTCGGATCCCGATATCTTCTGAGGTAACCTCGGCCTAGCCTAGATAACCTCGGCGTCATGACCAGGACACGTGGCACCTCGGCTGACACGTCGGCGTCACCTTGCCACGTGTTGGTACTCAGAAAATATCTCTCCACACTAAACACTGGCAGTCCCTGTAGTTTATTTTGAATTTCACTTTGGTCTTTCTAATTTTACATATGGTATTTTTTAGTTTTAAATTTTAATGGTAAGTGATAGAGAGGTTATATTACAATAAAATTAAAAGTATAGAGATTAAATTGCTCAAATTAAAACTATACGAACTAAGTGACACTTTACTTAAATTACATGGACTAATAATACAATTTATCCTTTAATTTATTTAAACTTCATTTGGATTTGTTTCATTTGCTAAATAAATGAGTTCAAATAAAAAATTGAAACTTGCTGTATTTGAGTTGCTCAACGATAAGATTCCGCTCATCCGGCCTCTGTTAGTCACGAATGCTCAATCCCCTTTTTTCTTTGTAATACTTGGGGCTTTGACCCCTCTTTAACCAAAAATAAAAATAAAATAAAAATTCAGCTCAACTTGAATAGGTTGGTGAGTAAAATTATATATAAATTAATATTATTGAATTATGTATGAAATATATTTGTATCAATTTATTTTATCTCTATTTATGTTTGGCATTGGTTCAAATTTAAATATTTGATTGATAAAATTCATTAATAATATGAATATTTTTTTTTCTACATTTTGCTTATAAATTTTTTATTTCAAAATATGCATATTAATATAGATTTATTTTTCATTTTAAACTCGAGCTTAAACTTGTTTATGTACGTCGTACATTAGGAAACTATGCAGGTACCAATATGTTATTCTGAACACGGTTGTTTAAACAATGTAATTGATAATTGTCTCTCTCCATGTAAATTAGTTCTGATCGATAATTACACGATAAATATGTCAAGTGTTTTACATTTTATAAAATATTAGACTGATTCTTGCTTGGTCAAATAGAGATATGCCAGTGTTATCACGACGACTTGTGGTTGGATTTACATAAGATTAATGTACACGTTAAATACATTATAACCAAAGTATGAAATTGATAAAACTATCACTTATAACTTGTCATAAAAATTAAAAATTAAAAAAAATAAATAAATAAACTCTTATGAATAGCACATTATATATAAGGAGGTGAAGTCCTAATTTCAAATAACAAACTTTTCAACCCATTTGCTACAAGTGTGGAGAGAGTGGAAAACCTCGATTCAACTTGTTTGGTGTAATTCACTTCTCAAAAATTGAGTTTTTTTATTTTTTTATTGATATTTCATGTAAATTTTTTTATTTTTTAGATGCACCTAATTTAAATATATTTAAAAAATATAATATTTGTGATTTTTTTAAAATTCACCAAATATAAAAAAATATCTACAAAATACGAAAATTCAGTATATTTTCATACTTTGTTGTATTCAATGAATTTTTAAAAGTTTTTTGTACAAATTTTATATTTTTTTAAGTATATCTAAATTAAATGGATCTAAAAAATAAAAAATAATAATTAAAATAATTTAAAATTTTATTAAAAATATAAAAATACTAATTAAGAATTTTAAAAAATATTTTTAAAAACTCCATAGCAAACAGTGTGAATATTGTTGTCTCCATGGCTTACGATCAGGACCGGCTCCGAGCACAAGACAATAAATTGGGCTCCCAAAAATTATACAAAATTTGGGCCTTAAAATAATTTAAATCTTTAAACTAAGCCCAAAATTAAAATAATTTTAGACACCTCAAAGGGCCCGAACTAAAGCTGAAGAGCTAAAAAAAATGTAGTCAAGCTACCAAACAAAAAAAGAACAAAAGAACAAAAGTGATGTTAAATTAGTAATTTTGCAATTTGGTAGGTAATCCATTGAAAAGAAAAGAGTAAATAAGCTGGATTATATTAGTTTAATTAGTATTTTTTAAGGATGTGTGTAAATATGTGTAAATTGCCCTAACTTTAGAGTACACTTGGGCTCCATTTGATTAAAAATAAATAAATAAATGATGAAATGTGAAAATGATAGAAGGGAAGTGAAAGAAAAGGAACCAAAAAAAAAAAAATTTCTTGCATGAATTTGATTGGGATGAAGATTTTGTAAGAAAATTAAGAATTCTAATTAAGTAGCTACTACTATAATAAAGCTAAAACTTTCTTATGTTTTCTTGTGTCTTCTACAAAAAAAAAAAAAAAAAAAAATTCAACGAGGAGCTTAGGTTTAGTTTAGTTAGATAGAGAATACATAAAAGTGAAACAATTTTTTTTATGTATTTGTTTAGATAGAGAGCCCTAGAAAATAATGGAAACTTTCCTGTACAACTCAAATTAACTTGTTAGCTAGGTTTACGATTCCTTGCAAAATACACAGGGAAATTTATTTTTTCCTACAAAACTTGATAATGCTGATTTTGTTTTCCTTTTTGCCCATACTTCTCTCTACAACTCCCCGTTATGTGATAATTACATTTTTCCCATCATTTTTTTTGCGAAATTTTTCATCTACTCAAATGCATGCAAGAACATAAATTTTCATTTCTTTTTCTTCTTTTTTTTCACTTCACTTTCTATCATCCATATCTTTCTAAACAAATGGAGATTTAGGTGGTATTTACCCTTTTCATTTGTATTTATAAAAAAATTGTAAACTAGTTTTTGTTTATTTTTAGAAAAAAAAAAATTGTAAACACATTTGATTTGAATAAAAAAATAAAAAGCTCGTTTCCTTCTACTTTTCTTCAAAATTTCCACTTCCTTTCAACATTTATATCAATTTATAAACAAATGTAAATACCTTTCTTGAGTTTATCATTTTTGCCTTAGTTTTCAATTTGAGAGAATTTATTTATAAACTCAAAAAGTTACTAAACAAGTTTATATGACAAATTTTTTTTAATAAAATTTTTGTAGATATAAAGAAGAAACTGAAAACGAAAACATTACCAAACAAACCCTTAGTGAAGGGACAAAATATAAATGGGGCGAATCCAAGCCTTAAGCCAGTCCAAACTATTAAGCCCAAACCTAG
Organism: Camellia granthamiana; assembly: GCA_036172215.1. NCBI lineage: Eukaryota > Viridiplantae > Streptophyta > Magnoliopsida > Ericales > Theaceae > Camellia > Camellia granthamiana. The sequence continues at coordinate 69,723,077 of CM069904.1, forward strand.
TTGGCCATCCGATATGTGCTAGGCATCCACATGGACCAAATCATTGGACCCATCTCCATGTGACTTATCTTCCCAAGTTCTCAAGCACTTGGGCCAAGTATATTAATGAAAGGCCAGCCCAAGCGCAATATTGCGCTGGACCGAGCTAATGGACCAAACCCATTAATAGAATTGAAGTGAGCTGAACCCACATAACGTCATCCAAATTGGCCAGTCTATCCCTACGAACAAACCCATAAAAGGCCGAGCCGAGGTGTGATCAGGACTGAGCTGAGGGAACCTTGAGTAAACGTGGAAGCAATGAATACATGCATGTGCAAAGAGAGTACTACCTTAGCTGGTCCCTCCTCCATAGAATCACGGAATCAGTTGGTAGAAAGAATGTGATCTTTTATATGCATAGTTATAATGAGCACATGACTCCATGGTTAACCATTTTGTGGCCCTCCACCTTGAGCAATGATAAAGAAAGCCTTGAGGCACCCAAGTTCCATGAATCTCACCTAGGGAAACAAACTACGTCTTCCATATAAGTAACACTCTCTTCACATTGAAGGTAATGTATTCCAACTAATCTAATTGAATCTCATCTACTCACACTTAGAACACACTTCTCTTGCTCTCTCTATGCCTAGAGAGAGTATTTCATATTCTCTTATTACTTAAGTCTCGTTTAGGAACATGTCATTTTAATAACTTTTTGATTTTTTATGAAAAGATGTAAAGAAAAGTAAAGTGAATGATATGACAATTTATAATGATTTTTTTGGCTAAAATTAAAAGTTGTCAAGTGAGGCCTTACTCTCACACCAGAGGGGTTTTTCGGCCAATCCTGGTTGAATAGCTCTAACAGCGCTCTATTTTGCAGGTCTTGAGTTCTTGGATAGCCCAAATCAGTTTCAAAACTCCAATTCACTCATCCAGTGCGGGATTCAATACGTATACTTAGTTATCATGTTTTATTATAAGTTGTACAAGAAAATTAACTTTGTTGTAACTCCCATCACTTTCATGTTAAACAAATTAAAAAATAAAAAATAAAAAAACACATATTTGTCACTATTTCCATCTTAACTAAATTCGTTGATGTTATCGGAAAGAGTTTTCATGTTCAAAGCTCACGTCACACTAGATTTGTTAATATTATTTACGAAGCCCTAAAAACAATAATTTTCATAGGCTAATTTAGTAAGTGCAATGTAGAATATATTAATTCGTTAATATTATTTACAAAGTCCTAAAACAATAATTTCATAGGCTAATTTAGTAAGTGCAATGTAGAATAAATTAATTAATGGCTAGAATAAGATTAATGTTATATGTATTAAAAATTTTACTGAAAACACGTATTTAAATATTGTTAAATGTTCAAATATCATGTTTTTTTCACAATAAAATTACATTTGACCTCATGGGATTGATTGGTTATTTAGTGGGAAAATTTGTGAAGGGGTTTAGAAATAAAAAGGAAAAAAATAGAAAAAATGTGAATAAAATATATTTATATTTTATATAATTTCACACACATTTTTTCTTTCTTTTTTTAAATTCTTTCCCAAATCTCCTAAGAGCTCGTTTGAGAAGTTAGATTTGGACTTTTTTTAGCTAAAATAGTCACAAAAAAAATAAAATAGGCCTTTTAGCTCAATAAGACAAAACATCACATCTAACCTATAATCATTACATTATTTTTCTCACAAAAGTAAAAAAAATTAAAAAATCTATCGTAAACGAGACTTTTTAATCTCAAATTAAAATAACAAAAAAATTAAAAATCAACCCACTTCTAACCAAACACAAGCATGGGCTGTCCATCCTAAGGTGGCAATCTATTGCCACTACTCCCAAACATCACAATAGGCCATCATCTAATACATGTTTTTAAAACTAGACTAGACATCTAATACAATACATTTAATTTTTTTTTAAAAATATAAATACATGTTTTTAAAACAACAATGATTCATCCCCCCTTTTTAGGACCCCCTTTGGACCCCTCTCTCTCTCATTGGTCACCTTTTCTTTTTCTTTTTCTTTTTTTTCCTGCACCTCCAATCACCTCTTGCCACATGGCAAAGGGGGGTAAAGGGGGTGACCCCCAAAGGGGGTCCCAACCTTTATTCTTTTTAAAATTATATAAATTAAATATTAAATATTTTTTAAAACGCTTTTAATGTTCCTCGGTCAACGTTGAAAGAGCCCATGCTCCTTAGATTTGTGAATGTACCGAGCATTAGAGTTTTTGGTTTTCTTTGCCATGTCAAGTTTGCTTTCTGATTTAGTTTGGTTATATTTCTTTGTAATTCACGTATTTTGGATTTACCTAAAATAAGTTGAGAAATTTGGTGAAAAATTCAAGGTACTAATTGTCTAAGATATTAGATCAAGTGGATATTTTTTTATTGGTGAGAGATCCGTTATTTATAAAATAATGTGGTGAGAATTCTTTTTGTTGGTTTTGAATGACATTTTGTTTTTAATTTTACCTCTTAATTTATCTGTTGACTATCTATTCAAATATATATATATTTGTTCAAATTTTACCCCTCACGGCCTAGACAAGTTCGTCCAAGTCCATGGCAGCTTCGCCTGTGCCATCAATCTGGTCCGTCTGGGAAATTCTAATTGCGTTTGGTAGAATTTTCTAAATATGATTTGAGAGTATGAGTTGTATTTTGAGTTTGTGAGTTTTAGAATTATGATTTGAGTGTAGAAAATTTGTTTGGTGAAAGAGTTTTGAAAAGAGTTTTTGAATTGAGTAATGTGACATAATTTTTATATAAAAACTTACAACTCATAACCAAACATACAACCCAAAATTCTATTCAAAATTCATAAAAAATTAAAAAAAAATTAAAAATATTTTTTATTTAACATATAAAAATAACAAGTGCAAAAAAATAAAAATAAAAAATTCAAGAATATTATTCCGGTCAACCGGCCGAACGGCCGACCAGACGTTCAGGGGGACATCCGGGTACATGAATTTTCAAACGCGAGTGTGGAAATGTGTTTTGAAAACCGTAAACAAACGCTGCACTCAAACTAAAAGATAGAATCATGATTCAAAAATTGTACCAAACACAACCTCTATTTCCCCACCTCAAAACCCCCCCTCCCATTTCATTTGTTTTGATTTGCTTTGATCCTCTCTCTCTCTCTCTCTCTCTCTCTCTCTCTCTCTCTCTCTCATTTTTTACTACTACTATTGGAACTTGGTTGTCTTGTTGGTATATGTTTAATTTCATTTCGAATGAAAGCTGTACTTACTGATTGGTATACGTACTATCAATTATTGTATTTGACATAATTTTAAAGGTTTTTAATTTTGCATAATGGGTGGAGTGTATAATTTTAATTGTAATGTCATAACATATATTGCTATACTAAATTGATATATTAATTGCAGCCGGTAACACCACTGTTTCATTTCTATTTGTGATGTTACTCTACTCTGCTCCGATCCGCTAGTAATGTATTGAGTTATTTATTTTTATTTTTAATTTTAATGATATACAAATAATTTTTTTTTTGCGATCTAGAAACACCTTAAAAGTTACTTACATTTATAAAAATGGCGCTAACACATTCTTTGTGCTATTTGTTTTATTTATTTATTTTTTATTTATGAATTATATATATATATATATATATGAATGAATGAAGTTTTGTTTTTATTTTTAATAGGTTACACATATTCGATCCAAATATGGTGACTACTTCGGCAAAACTGTTGCTGGGGGTGCATGATGTCAGTAGAGGTGTGCGCGGTACGATTTAAGTGGTTTGAGAATAAAATTGTAAATCAAGTGGTAGATTGACGGATTGACGCAAATCGCAGGTAGTTTTGAGAGCATTGGCGGATTGAAGAATATTTTAACCAATTATCAATTACTTACATAATATACAACACTAATTTGCATAATATTTTATATATATATATAACACAAACTAATTTTACATAATATGTTTTATATATATAACTACTAATTTGTAACAAATTTCACATCTTAAATCTTTCTCACACTCATTTTTTACTTTGATATTTCATTAGATATTAAAATATATATATATATATATATGTATTAATTATAGTAGAGCGGAGTGGTTCGAAGGTGGATTATAAATTTTAAAGTTTAATCCGCGGTTAGCGGATAGAGCGGTGCGGATTGATACAGATTGGTGTAGTTTTAGCGGATTAAACGGTATTTGCACAACCCTAGATGTCACAAAATGCTGCACGACACTGTTTTAATAAAAAAAAAAACTCAAATTACACAAAATTTAACAAGACATAAACACATTTGAGGCAACAAAATATTTAGAATAAATTACAAAAAAAAAATCTCAGGGTTTGACCATTATAACAAAATAAATATTAAGTTTTTAATTTTGTCAATTTAAATTATAAATTTTTGATTTGTTTTCAATCTAAACCATTTGCCTATTTTCATTAAGTAAAATTGACAAAAAAAAAATGGGTACTTTAATTATTATGAAATTGAATTTAATAATTAAAATACTATTTATTTCGTTGATTTTAGTTCACAAAAATAAGTAAATACCTTAGATTGAAAACAAATTAAAAACTTAAGATTTAAACTAACAAAATTAAAAATTTAGAATTTATTTTGTTCCAAAATTCAAACCCTGAGGGTTTTTTTTTTTTTTTAATAATTGTCCCATATATTTATATGTTTGAGAAGGGTATTTATGATCCAACAATGGGCTGAGCTAGTTAGGGCCAGAATCGGGGCCCATACTCGATCGGATGGTGGGCACACATTCGATCGAGGACTTATTCCTATCAAGTTAGGACTACTTTGGGCCACTAGCCCGGTGAAGATGTACATTCAGTTGTTTAATGGAATTTGTCTTCTGAGACCAGATTCGGCCGAGCAGTTGCTCAGTCGTGGCCGTGGAGCTTGGTTGAGTCCACATTCGGGTCTGACCAACGATACCAGGCGGGTAGCGCGGCCCCAGTAAAAAGGGGAAGCCGAGGTGGCGAGTATAGCCCGGTTGTAGGGTTGATGCGGCGAGGCGGAACAGCGGAAAGAAGATCCCATCATCCGTGCGTGTTGGTACTGTTTGGCGGTTTCATCATTTGGTGCTTAGCTGTATTTGCGTTGACACATAGGAGAAAGTAAGAGAAGAGCAGGTCCACGCGTTTAGTGGGGAATGGACGCAGAAGCGTACGCAAAAACTATATAAACAGAGTTGCGCCTCCATGCACAGGTCTGGAACATCTGGTGAGCAGAGCTCAGCTACCATTTTGTCTCCTCTCTTTTCTCTCTCTCTAAGTGTGCTAACTTGATCGTTGGAGGGGTTTCTAGCAGCACACCACCGGGTAGCTCACCATTTTTGTGTTCCCAAGTCAGTCGGAGGGAAGCGCAGCTTGGATACAAGGAGTACGAAGAGCGTCGGATATTTGGCTCCTGTACAATTGGCGCCGTCTATGGGAAGCTTCGACACACAAAACCTTATTCTCCAAGCTGGTCCAATTATCCTTCATGGCAAACAACGGCGAAACTCTGTTATTTCAAACATGGCGGGCCTAGAGAGACGGACCCCCCGCCATTCCAAACATGGCGGGCCTGGAGACTTTATCTAAAGGGCTCCCAAGAGATGCGTGAGATAAGCGCACCAGGAGTACCGATCACTCTCAAAGTTCAGACGGACACTGGTGGTAAACAGAGTCGCATGCTCAATACCTAGAGCACAAGTTGAGAGACCAAAACGCCATCATCCGAAGGATGGCGGCGGAGATAGAGGCGTTGAAGCGACAAGTCAAAGGGAAGGGTGTTGCTGGAGTGGGAAACCACAATGAACGCACCCAACCCTGTCGCTTAGGTAGCCAAAACCAGCGAATGACGCCCTCATTTTCAATTATCAGGAGCTATGGAGTTGGTGACTCTGACCCGCTGGTGGAGAAATCGTGCGCACAAGATAGCAGCTACTGTCCCTCACGTCCGTCGACGATGTCGAGATACTCGTACTCCGCCCGTTCGGAGGACTTGAGGGACGTCTTGGAAGAACGAGTGCGTCGGTGGGAAGCACAAAGGGTGCCGGCACTACAGCGGCTGTCCCACAGCAGTCGCGCCAGCGAAGAAGTTGTAATACCTCCACTACGCTCAGCTGTACAAGTCCCTCTGGACAGAGACTTGGTGAAGCTGAGCGCCACCTCTTTCTCCCTCGAGATAGAGACCACGCTGCTCTTTGCGAGCTTTCACCGGCCTAAGTTTACGCTCTATGACGGGGGAACGACGCACTTATGTCCCTTATTTTCTCGTCAAGTTTGGGTGAGTAGGGCCTGAAGTAGTTCGAGAGGTTGCCGGAGGAAAGGATCAAAAGGTGGCAGCAGTTGGCAAAAGCGTTTGTGACCTGATTCAAAACCAACACCAAAACGCCCAAAGAAGTTGACCATCTTCTGAGCGTCAAGATGGAACCGAGCGACTCACTCAAAGCGTACAACGTCAAATATTTGGAAACCTTCAACAAAATCCTTGATTGCCCGACTAACTTGGCAATCACCCAATACAAGCTCGGTCTCCCGGTCAGACATAGACTGTGAGACTTGCTCACCATGAACCAACCGACGACCATGGAGCTACTAATGCAACGCATCAACGAGCTCATCCGAGTAGAGGATGATGTTGCTGTGGCTACCGCGAAGGTGAATCTGGTGGCAACAGACAAAATAGTAGCCGGAAAGGTTCATGCGGTCGGACAGGAAGCAAACCGTCCAAGCAACCGCGAAAGAGAATCATACCGCGATGTAAACCGTAACAATCAGGGTAAGGGTCGTCGCAACGACTGAGCTAACTATCCCCACGATGCCGCAGAAGATGCAAAGAGAAAATTGAATGCCCAAACAGGCATCACCACGGTTTTCAAGATCCCAATCTACCGCATCCTTAGCGAAATCCAAGACGAGACATACGTCTAATTTTCGACTAAGTTGGGCGATGCACAAAGGGGCTTCAATCCGCAGTATCGCTGCACCTTTCATGATGAGCTAGGGCACCGTACCGAAGACTGTCTGCCTCTAAAATAACACCTGAAGGAGTTGGTGGTAGCTGGTCACTTGGACCGTTACATTGACGGAGGCGTCAAGGCAGCGCCTCAAGCTCCAACCGAACCAAACGGTTTGGCCGCCTTAGACGCGCCCCCTCGAGGTGTAATCAACATGATCCATGGGATTGTTGAGCCGACGCAGGTCTGTGAGCTCCGGGAAATAATAAAGAAGGCGGAACACATGCGCGAAGTTCTGCTAGTCTAACCTGCGGTCAAAAAGGGCAGAACCGAGATGAAGGATGTTCTCAGGTTTTCAAGCAGATATCTTGAATGAATCCAAACCCCACATAACAATGCACTAGTCGTCACATTGCGCATCAAGGATTACGGTCAAACAAATTTTAATTGACTAGGGAAGTTCAATCGAAATCATGTATTATGACACCTTCAAGCTCAAAGATAAAGATTTGGCCCCGGCAACTGTAATAACCCTCACCACTGTTTACCGAATGACCACTGATTACTGTTAAACCGAGACTGATTATGATTGATAACTAAGTAATCGAAATACTGAACTGACTGATTGAAATCTGAAACTGATTGATTGAGTATATGATAGTTAAATTGCATTCTATCTGTTTGCTTGCCAAATTATCTGTTCATGTCTTTGTGTTTAAACTGCAAATTGAAGGCCTTATCGGCGGCCGAACCAGAAATTGATTGATGTTTTAGGACCATCATAATTTACGTGATTTTATGGCATATTCAGTTAAAAAGTGATTTGGTATGATTAAATTAGATTAAATTAAGCTTAATGTCAAGAGTTGGCCTAATTACCGAATTGCCATTGTTAGTGGGCCCTTATTATAACATATTTGAGCCTTAATCTACTTCATTCAAAGCATTTCATCAGCTCATTTCCTTGTAATTGCCGACCAAGAGAGAGAGAGATTGAGAGTATTGAGCTCATCTTGTGTTTTGCTTGGAGACTTATAGAAATTGAAGGTTGAGTTCATAATTGAACCCCTAGACTTGTCATTGAGGGACCTAGGTATGAATTTCATCCTCTAAATTGTATATTTAAGTTCCTTCTAGCATGAATCGTGGTAGTTTAAAGAGTTAAGTCATGTATTGGTTCCATAGTGTTGAATTGGAGCTTAATTCATGCATGCACGTTTACATCCTTGAGTTTTGATGTTATTCTTCATGAAAGTGCACATGCATGTTCACATTTTTACATTGGACCATGATTTCATCTTGTTTTGAAAGGAATTGGCTCATTAGAGCATGTTTTGAAGCTTTGCATTGATTTGAAGTCATGCATGTCATGTTTGGGATCATGTTCATGAAATTTGGTTTGAAGTTGGATTTAATTGAAACACCCTTGGGCTTTGATTTATCAAATTGATCTTTGAAACATGTAATATTATGGGTTTTGAAGTGTTTTCCAGAAAATTAGCCCAAGAGGATCGAATTTGATGCATTTAAACTTGTTTTGAGCTTGGAAGTTCAAATCTGGGAATTCCAGATTTTGGACTCCAGCTCGAGCGGGGTAAAGTGGCGCTCGAGCAGGAAATTCGTGCTCCCAATACTTTGCACTGTTTGGTGGTCCGCTCGAGCGGGGTACTTGGCGCTCGAGCGGGACCTTGTGTCTTACGCTCGAGCGGGTGTCGAGCGCCCATCGAGCGTGATTTTTGAGCATCCAGTACTTTTGACTGTTTTACAGTCCGCTCGAGCGGGTAAAGTGACGCTCGAGCGGGAACCGTTGTCTGCATGTCCGCTCGAGTGGAGTAATCCACGCTCGAGCGGAAACTCTGTTTTTCTGAAAATTCTGAAAATTCTTTTAAAAAGTACATCTTTGCATCCTCATCTCATTCTAGGCATTCCTAGGCCTAGTTTAAAGCATCTTAATGAGGATATAAATGTAGCACACACCGAGGCAATTAGGGATTAAGTTACTATCTTTCCCAACTGTGTAGTTTAGTGTGTGTGTTCAATCTGTTAACTGTGTGGGTTGGCTTTCTGAGGAGACGCTCTAGCTTACTGTAGCCCAGAACTCTGTGAGTAACAACTGTGTAAAGATATGTTCAACTGTGAATATTTCTGACTGTTTAACGGAACTGCTTTCTGAACTGATACTGTTAATTGAATGAATGTATGTCCTATATTCTGAACTGTATTGTGGCATCCTTAGCACCCACTGTTTACTGTTTACTGTTACTGTTATAGAGATCTCTGTCGGTTCCCTTGTTAGAACCACTACTGTTTATTGACTGATGGCCATCAATAACTGTTCGGTCTTTTGAGACCTACTGTTTACTGTACTGTTATGCTAATGGATGTACCACATATGACTGAATGACTGAACGACTGAAATACTGATTTAATGAACTGTTTTCATTACTGTAAGGACATTCATTCTAAACCTCTTTACGCATTGTGTTATTCACTGGGCTTTAGCTCATTGCTCATATATATATGTAGATGTACAGGCACCAGACCACGGCTAGAAGTGTCGGGGTAAACTCCAGTTTTGTCAAGCCAACCACTGTGCCTCACCGTGAGGTTCCGAGCCCGTCAAGCTATGGCTTAGGGGTGTTTTAATCTCCCCCGTCTATCTCTGTACTTGTTTTGTATTATTGTATAGACTGTTAGCACTGCACTGTACTGTTTAATAGGGATTAAGTCCCTGTTCTGAATAATTGTATATAATGTACATACTGTTTTGCACTGATTGTGCATATGTATGAAAAAGTCTTTTTGCATACAGACTGTCACAGCTTATTGGACATTGTTTATTTACTGTTTTGGCTTCCGCCAGCCCCTATACTCTGTATTACTGTTAAGCAGGCCTTCGGTAATCTCGGATTACTGGCCGGTTACGGTGCTAAACCCATAAGGGCGGGTTTAGGTCGTGACAGCAACATCGTTGCTGATTGGCTTCAACTCACAACCAAAATAGCCGGTCGGGAAAATAATCTTACCAATCAAGGCAGGGTCCGTCGTGAAGCAGGTTGAGTTTTGGGTTTTGAAGGTGCCTTTTACTTACAACCTCATCCTCGGCAGAGGATGGCTTCTTGCCATACAAGCAATGGCATCGACTTATCACCAAGTCATAAGGTTCTCCTCTATTGTTGGGATAATAGAGGAAGTTTGGGGCGATTAAATCATGGCCAAGCAGTGCTTTGTGGCCGTGAACGGAAGTCGAGTTGCCAAGGGTTTCATGTAGATGATCGAAGGATCGGAAGATTAAAGTGTCCTGAATGACGTAGGTACTAGGGCCGAGGAAAAGGCCGTCGAAGACTTGGTGGAGGTACGGGTCAATGAGAATGATCCGGAGAAGTTCTTTCTGTTGGGATCCAGCCTGGCCGCCCAAGAACGGTTGGAGATGGTTGAATTCTTGGTGGTAAACATCGAAGTGTTTGTATGGACACCTTACGACATGCCTGGCGTTGATCCAAACTTTATTTGCTACCAACTCAACGTCTTTCCAGATGCCCGGCTTGTCATCCAAAGAACTTGGAAATCTGCGCTTCATCACGCCGAGGTAGTGGTAGAGGAGGTTAAAAACTTGCTTGAAGCGAGGGCTATCTAGGAGGTACACTACCCTCGGTGGGTTTCCAACACAGTTGTAGTACCAAAGAAGAATAGGAAATGGCGAGTTTGCGTCGACTATAAGACGATCAACCGAGCTTGCTCCAAGGACAGTTTTCCCTTGCCTAGAATTGACCAACTGGTGGACTTTTAGGGCGGGCACAACAGGCTCAGTTTCCTGGATGCTTACCGCGGCTACCACTAGATTTCCATGCATGAGCTTGACCAAGAAATCACTTCTTTCACGACTCCAATAGGATTGTTCTGCTATAGAGTTATATCTTTTGGGTTGAAGAACGCCGGGGCAACCTTTCAGAAGATGGTTACGAAGATGTTTGCTCCCTTGCTTGGTCACACAATGGAGGTCTATATCGACGACATGGTTATGAAGAGCAAATGCGAGGCCAACCACTTAACCGACTTGGCGGAGATGTTTGCCATTCTCAAACAACACAAGTTGCGTCTGAATGCATCGAAATGTGCCTTTGGCGTGGGGTCGAGGAAATTCTTGGGCTTTTTGGTTACCAACCATGGCATTGAGGCGAATCCCTCCCAAATCAAGGCTATATAAGAATTGAAGCAGCCCAACTTAGCAAAGGATGTGTAACATCTTACCGGGATGGCAGCCGCGCATAACTGATTTATAAGCCGGTCATCAGATCGTTGCCGCCCTTTTTTTCGAGCCTTGAAGTCCAAGTTTTTTTGAAATGAAGAATGCGACAGAGCCTTAGCCGAGCTAAAGGCGTATCTATCTTCCACTCCACTCTTGGTCACGCCGAAGCAAGGCGAGGAACTTTATCTTTATCTGGACATTTCTCACTATGCTGTAAGTGCGGTGCTTGTTCGGGTAGAAGGCATCCAACATTTGTCGATCTTCTATGTGAGCAAAACCTTGCTCCCGGCGGAATCGAGATATTTGCCGCTCGAGAAACTCGCCTTAGCACTAATGATGGCCTCAAGGAAGCTGGCACATTTTTTTCATGCTCACATGATTATGGTGCTTACCGAGTTCCATTTGAAAGCCTTGTTTGAGCGAGCAAACTTCTCAAGTCAAATCCTGAAGTGGGCAGTCGAGTTGGGACAATTCGACGTCAAGTTTCAACCCCGAACCGCTATCAAGGCCCAGGCATTGGTCGACTTCGTTGCAGAATTCTCACCAAGGACTCACCTAGTTTGCCCGGTGGACCTTATTGACGCAACCGGGTTGAGGGGGATAAATACGGAGACAATTGCACAGCCAACTCCTACTCTGGCCTCTTTGACCCTTTTAACGAAATTGAATATGAAGGTTGACACGAAAATTGTGCGCCAGAGCAGAGACCTGTCACTTGAAAAATAACCACGTCTTAGCAATGCGCTGATGGATTTGGGAATAACAGGCCAACCTGTTGGATCCAATACTGCATCGCTAAGGGAGGAATGAAGGCATGCAAGTTGCAACTATCACTGGCCCGCTTGATGCGGAAATAATCGAGCAGCTGAGCAACTCAGAACACTTGAACCTCAAAAAGTCCCAAGACCCCGCAGAATGTTGGAAGCTTTTTATTGGCGAAATGTGAAAACTTTTTGTTGATGGCGCTTCAAAGAGACATGGAGCCGGGCTAGGCGTAGTTTTGATTTCACCAGATGGACTGACCATTGAACATTCCATCACATTTGGGTTTCCAGTGTCAAACAATGAGGATGAGTATGAAGTGTTTCTAGCCGGACTAAAAAGCGCGCTTCAATTGCAAGTATCTAAGCTAATGGTCTACAATGACTCCCAACTCGTTGTAAACCAAGTGTCTGGAGAATATGAAGCCAAAGATGACAAAATGGCCAAATACCAAACTCTGGTGAGAGAGCAGATCAAGAAGTTTCAAGCCATAAGAGTCCAACAAATAGGCAGAGAAGACAATAATTGGGCAAACGAGTTGGCTGGTCTGGCTTCCATGGTTGACAAATCAACCTCTGGCCCTCTCTTGATTGAATTCCTTCCTAGACCTAGTATAGAAGAACCAGAGAAGACTGAAGTCCTCTGCGCCAAGCTAGGTCCTTCTTAGATGGACCCCATTGTTCTGTTTCTGAAAGAAAGAATCTTGCCAATCGACAAAAAAGAGGCACACAAAGTCTAGGTGAAGTCTGAGTGGTTTTGGCTCTCTTCATCCGGTGCTTTGTATAAAAAGTCTTTCATAGAACCTTACTTGAAATGCGTCCATCCAAACAAAGTTGAAGCCTTTTTATTTGAGATTCACGAAGGAATGTATGGAAGCCATATAGGGGAAAGATCTTTGGCCTACCGTGCTATCTCTCAAGGGTATTGGTGGCCATGCATGTAGGCCGACACCCAGAAGTATGTAAGAAAATGCGAAAAATGCCAGAAATTCGCCCACCAGATTCACCAACTGGCCAAAGAGCTTCTTCCACTCACAAGTCCTTAGCCGTTCGCAATGTGGGGGCTTGACATAGTGGGTCCACTCCCTACCGCACCAGGCAACTGTAAATTCTTTATTGCGGCAATAGATTACTTCACCAAGTGGATCGAAGTTGAGCCCCTAGCAACAATCAAAGAAAAGAACGTGAAGAAATTCGTCTAGCAGAATGTGATAACACAGTTTGGAGTTCCCAAAGCTTTGATCTCCGACAATGGCACCCAGTTTGATGGAAGGTTGTTCAGAGGATTCTGTGAGGAGCTAAAAATAGGGTTTTACAATTTAACACCGGCCTGTCCTCAATCAAACGGCTAAGCCGAAGCTTCAAACAAAACCATTCTAGATGGACTAAAGAAAATGCTAGAGAAAGCCAAAGGCAAGTGGACCAAGGAGCTTCCAAATGTCCTCTGGGCCTACCGAACAATGCCGAGACGCTCAACCGGGGAGACGCCTTTCACTTTGGTATACAGTATGGAAGTGGTCATCCCATTGGAGATTGGTATGCCCACCATCCGCAGTGAAAATTTTGAGCTAGATCTGAATGCCGGAGCCATCGCCCTTGAATTAGACCTTGCTGAAAATGCAGAGAGAGGGGCCCTAGTCCATGTCGCAGCGTACCAGCAAGAATTGTCTAAGAAATATAACAAGACGGTTCATCCTAGATAATTCAAAGTTGGGGATTGGGTTCTGCAGAAGGTGATGGGCAACACTCTGGTACTTAGCGAAGGAAAGCTAGAGGCAAATTGGGAAGGGCCTTACAAGATAACGGATTTAGCAAGCAAAAGGGCATATCGTCTAGAAGATTTGGACGGCCAAGCCATACCTCGGTCATGGAACGCAGCCAACATAAAATTGTATTACTTTTAATTTGCACTTCCATTGTAATTTTTGTAGAAAGCAGACGTACCCCTCCATTTTTCAATGAAATTCTTTCAGATATGGAAATGAATCAAATTACTATACTTGGAAATTTTGTCATGATTGATGGTTTAAACTGAATAAGAGATAGCTGTCTCTCAATCGAGATGTCTTGTCCGGCCAAAGAAGTTGATAACTTGTTCAACTCCAAATCTTTAGCCGAGGTGTTTTGCCTGGCTAAAGGGGTTGATATGTTCAACTCCAGTGTTAAGCCGAGATGTCTTGTTCGGCCAAAAGAGTTGACGACTTGTTTAACTCCAAATCTTTAGCTGAGGTGTTTTGCCTGGCTAAAGTGGTTGATTTGTTCAACTCCAGTGTTAAGCCGAGATGTCTTGTCCGAACAAAAGAGTTGATGACATGTTCAACTCCAAATCTTTAGCTGAGGTGTTTTGCCCAGCTTAGGGATTGATGACTTGTTCTATTCCAGGTTTTTAGCCATGGTGTTTTACCTGGCCAAACGAATCGATAACCTCTTCAACTCCAAGTTCTTAGCCGAGGTGTTTTGCTCAGCTAAAGGAGTTGATGACCAGTTCGATTCCAAGTTTTAGTCGAGGTATTTTGCCTGGTTAAATGAATGGATGTTTCATTCAAGAATATTGCATGGTTGTAAAGAAGGAAAACAATGTAATTGCAAACAACAAAAGTTGTAAAAATTTTCATTCATTTCGCATTCAAGTACAGGGGTTAGTAGCCCGGTTACACAAAGTTCAAAAGAAAAACCACAGAAAATACAAAACTAAGTTAGGGGAGGAGGGAGAGATCGGCAAAGGCATCTCTGGCCTCGGCGCCAGTTTCCTCCAAATCAACCACGGCGGCCACGTCGTCGCGCTTCTTCTAGATGGTCTCACCTTGATCTCCTCCTTCCTCGGTTTCTTCCATGGTCTCTTCTTCAACCTCCTTTTGCAACGAATTGAAGACGTTATTAGCATAAGGCACCATGTAGACCGACAAGAAGGCGAGGGAGGAGTGGAAAAGACTTCAGAATCAGATCCTTGGCCTAATTTTTCACAGGTTGCCTTCCAATTGGACTTGAAGAAGATGTCCTTGGTCGCTTCGACTTGTTTGGGGTGGCTTCAACTTGTTTGGTGTAGCTCTCCTCGGCCTCTTTGAAGCCGAGGTTATTGGTCTCGTCTACGTTTTTAACTCCTCCAGCTAATTTTACATAATATGTTTCATATATATAGCTACTGATTTGTAATAAATTTCATATCTTAAATCTCTCTCACACTTATTTTTACATTGATATTTCATTGGAGGTTAAAATATATATATATATTAACTATAGCAGAGCGGAGCGGTTCGGTTGACGGATTATAAATTTTAAAGTTTAAACCGCGGTTAGCGGTTAGAGCGGTACGGATAGATGCGGATCGGTGCGGTTTTAGCGGATTGGGCGGTATTTTGCACAGTCCTAGGAGCAGCTGTGGAAGCCAAGGCAATCACAGTCCTTGAACTCTGACCGGCAGTAGGTATGGGGAGAGGATTGCTCGGCAGCTCGGTTGAGGTGGCGGTGATGAGATTCTTGATTCGGCTCTTCTTCGTCATTTCTTGTTCCTCGGTCAATCTGATTAGGGAACGTCTGAAAATGTCAGATCTGGTGGTGGAGAATGCGCTTGCAAAAAGTTTGTGACTTTGCTTTTGCGGAGAGCTAAGTAGCGGTAACTTGGCACGTAACTGAGAAGCTTGTGACAATCTCGGTGCCGATATCGTAGCGCAATCCTAATCGCCTCCTCTTTCGGATAGAGATAGTTGGCTTATAACTCTTCAATAGCTGTAGAAAAGAAGGAATTAGTTTGGTAAAAAGAATACTGACAAAATTAACCAGTCAAGAAGCTCAGCTTACAAGAAGAACCAAAGCCTTTACTGATGTACCAGCCAGGCAATTCAGCTGTTTCATAATTACTGGACACCCAGAAGAAATCGTCGCCATGTATATCCTTGCCTGGTGTGCCGGTCACTATTTTTTCTCTACCTGGTCTTATTTTTAAATAATAGTTATAGCCATCTTTTGTTCGATCGAGCGTGTATTGGCACAAAATCTCGTCCAGCCCTAAATTTAAGCCTAGCCGATGATTTAGCTTGGCAACACCGTTTATTATTTTGTATGTGTTGGTCGATACTTGTGTGGGAGCTAGCCCGGTTCGTCTAAAAAATTCACAGATCAAGGGTTGCACGGGAAAACGCAACCCTCCCTCAACTATACTCAGCACGGTGAAGGGGCAAGATTTCAATATTTTCCATGGGTTGATGTCCTCCTCACCGAGCTCTAAGTGTATGTCGGCAAGTACGCTGTACTCCTCTCGAAATGCGGCCAAAGCAGCCGGTGTGTCTACAAGGTAACGATACCGCCCCATGGGAGGCTGGTTTAACTAGACCGGCTGGGTTGAGTTGGCAAAAATTGTGCACTGTGGTTGCTTGGTCTTTGAGAGCCCTGGTGTTGGTATGCCCAGTCCCTTAGGACTCTACAGTTAAAAACCAAGTGTAAGTGGGAGCGCGGTTGTGCAAATGAGCTTGATTTTAGCTCGGTCTGAATAGTTTGGCGGAGTCTAGCTCGGTTGAGAAGCGGGCCAGATATTAGCCCAGTTACAAGACCATGTGCAACCTCTACCTCGGTTTTGTATTTTAGTTTCACAAACAAGAACTTGTCCAATCAACCTATGTTTTCAGATCAAGATAGTATCATTTGCCCCGTCTGTCCCAGATCCGCTCCTATTCATCTTAAAAGATAATGAACAGTGGTCGATGATGGGAAATACAAGGGCTATCCAGTGCAGATGATCAAACAGAGCCCTAGTTCGTTTGACCCTACTTTAGTTTCTTTGTGTTTCGTAATATTACCATATCATTTTAGAGAAAGTGACGGGAGAAGCTCAAGAACAGGAAGAGTATTGAGGAATGTAAAGGAGTTAGGAAGAACTTACGGAATGGGGCTTTAATCGGCGTCCCAGTCGGCAGGCAAGTCTCTGAAGATCACGACGGCGTTAATCCACCAAGGAAATGCTTCGATTAGGGCAACAAATGCAAAAGTAGGGAGGTTGGTACGTCGTCACTCTGAGTCGTCTGTGTAGGAGGAGATGAACAGTGGAAGTACAAACGTAAAGAGGCATGCCAATATATGTGAGAGAGAAAGGGACGCCAAAGTTTGAATAAGAAGAGACGGCTGAGTTGGCTATACGAGACCAATTGACGAGCGACATATGTATGATGAGATTGGAATCAGTATTGAAAAGACGAATTGGACAGACCAATTACCAGCCAGGCAAGTTGTGAAAATGAGCGCGGCAATTAGCACAGTTAACTTAGTTGGTCGATTTGGAAACTTGCATAACCGAGCATTGAACGGAGCAGACGGTGACCGAACAAGAAAGCGAGCTCGGCTAATGAATGTAGTCCCAGTCATGCTAGTACGGATGGAATTAAGGGGCAATTGAGAGGGGTATTTATGATCCAGCATTGGGCCGAGCTAGTTAGAGTCGGAATTGAGGCCCCTATTCAGTCAAACGGTGGACACACATTCGACCGAGGACTTATTTCGGTCAAGTTAAGACAACTTTAGGTCACTAGCCTGGTAAAGATGTATGTTTAGCTGTCTGATGGAATTTGTCTTCTGAGACCAGATTCGACCAAGCAGTTGCTCGGTCGTGGCCGTGGAGCTCGGTTGAGTCCACATTCAGCTCTGACCGAGGATACCAAGCGGGTAGCGTGGCCCCAGTAGAAAGGGGAAGCCAAGGTGGCGAGTATAACCCGGTTGTAGGGTCGATGTGGTGAGGCGGAACCGAGGGAAGAAGATCCTACCATCCGTGCATATTGGTACTGTTTGGCAGTTTTGTCATTTGGTGCTTAGTTGTATTTGCGCTGACACATGGGAGAAAGTAAGAGAAGAGCAGGTCTAAGCATCTAGTGGGGAATGGACACAGAAGCACGCGCAGAAACTATATAAACGGAGCTGTGCCTCCATGTACAGGTCTGGAACATCTGGTAATCAGAGCTCACCTACCATTTTGTCTCCTCTCTTCTCTCTCTCTCTAAGTATGCTAACTTGACCGTCGGAGGGGTTTCCGGCAGCACACCGTCGGGTAGCTCACCATCTTTGTGTCCTCAGGTCAGTCAGAGGAAAGCACAACTTGGATATGAGGAGTACGGATAGCGTCGGATATTTGGCTCCTGTATAATGTTTATTATACATGAATGAAGAAAACTTGAAAATTTAGAGTGCTTGGAATTCTTTGTTTTATTTGTATACTTTTTTTGTTTTGTTTGTTTAATTTGGTTGCTATAGTTTTATTTATATACATTTGATAGTCACATATTATATTTTTTTGTATTTTATGGTTGTTACAAGTTATATAATTGAAGTGCTATGCGTTTTATTTCAACATCAATTTGCTTTTAAAATTTACTTTTGCAAAGTGATTTTGAAACAAATAAAAATATTATATAACTCAATTTTCATATAATTTTTTGCCTTGATTTTTTGGGAGATTTGGTCAAAACTCCATCATAATAAAACTTTAATACATTAAGGGATTGTTTGGGATGTTCTAAATAAGTTCACTTTTTGACTTTTTATGAAATATGGGTTGAGTATGGGTTGGGTTTGAACTGATGTGATAGAGAGGTGATGTGACTTAAATAATATGATGTGACTTAAATAGGATAGTGACTTTTTGACTTTTTTAGAGGATGACAAATAAGGCCTAAGAACAAGTACAAAAAAAATTTCTTAAAAAGTCCAACACATACCACTATTATCAAAATATTAAACTTTAAAATAACATAACTTTTGATCTAGATGTCGGTTTTTTAATAAACTTAGTATTTTTAGAATTCTCTCATCAAGGTCAATCAAACAAGATTTGTGTTGACTATGAAATTCTTAAAAAAAAATAAAAATATTACCGTCGAAATTGATGTAAACAGTAACATGTTACTCTGTCTCACAGTAACATGTTATTTTGTCTCACACTAACATATTACTCTGGTAATATTGTGCAATAAATTTTTTTTTTTTACTTTGTCTTACTTAATTATGCGTCTCTTCCTTAGGGGGTTTATGAAGCAAAACAAATTGGGCTGTTCTTTTCATCAAATAAATGTCCAATAGAAGGGTTTTGACTAAATTTTTCAATTTTTTTTTTTAACTAATCAAACCCATTCAAAATTCCCCCCTTAACTAAACTCATTCAACTAATCAAACAGATTAACAAAAATTGGGATTGATGTTATGCCAAACACTCATATTGTGAGACTTAAAATTTATTTTATTGCCATAGTTAAATTCTAAATTTTTTTTTTAAAAATATAATTTCTCCTAAATATTTTGTTGCCTAACAGGGACAAACCATAGTGTAGACTTTAGGGGGCTGTGGCCCCCCTGTCCTTAAAACTACCCTGTTACTTGCAATGGTTTAGAACAGAGTACTGAAAGATTTTTTGTTTGCATGTCTCCCTTCCCATTTCATGTCTTCAAGAGCCAATGTTTAACCAATATGACACGTGTTTGAAGGAAATTGAAAGTGAAATTGAATATAATATATTTAGGGCAATACTATAATTATAATTTACTTTAACGATTAAATCTATTTTGTGCGATATTTGAAGTGTGCGTTTGATTCTTATTAGCTAGTTAAGAGACATGTCTTTATGAATAATTTATTTTTTGTTATTGTTGTTTATAACTTTCTTTTTTATATTGTGAAATTACGAATGAGTTTTTTTGGCTTATAAAAACAAATTATAATCAATCCAAAAACTAAATTCTAGATTTTTAGCCATATTAAAAAAAATGTCTAAAAAAATTAAGTTCAATTGCACAAGTCAGTCCTTTCTTTATTAACATATGCTTAACACAAGCTAAACTTATTGAATTTGAATAGCACTTGAACTAAATACCTTAAGTTGGCAAGTCGACAAGTCGAGTTTGGACAAGTATAGGCAATTTCAAGTATTACTAGAATTGGATCGGGACAAGTTTTGAACTCAATCCAACCCACTTAGCTTGCACCTTACCTATGACCTCTCTGATATTAAAATCCTAATTCTATCCCGGTTATCTAAAGTATATTTTTGTTTCATGTATTTTTTTTTAAATATATTAAAATGGTGCGGTGTGATTGTCACAACATCGTGTTGTAATAGAGCCAATCTTTAATCTTGATTAGTCTGTCAAATTTCGGGGAGAATCTTAAGATTGATATTTAAATATTAGAGACTCATCTGAAGAACCGACATTTAAATGTGCTCCCCAAATCCACTTGTTATTTTCTTCCCACAAATGTAAAACTTTCACTCTTTTAAGTGTATTGTGTTATTGACGTGGCATCATAAAGGTTGTACAGGACAAAAATAATCAAACATAAGGAACAAAGTATAATTTACTCAAAATGAAAAGAATTGGTTTAGGTGTTGGTAGACTTTACTCTCAGCGAGATGTGTCGACATTCGGGGGGTTGTTGAGAGAGGGGAGAGGGGTGACCCGCGAAGTACATCTCTATCATTCAATTTTTTAAACATAATATTGCAAATTAAATTAAAAATTATTTAAAAAAATAAATAATTTAAATTTATTTCATATGTAAACTTTATATACTCTATGGCCTTATTTGGTAGGGTTTATTTTCAACTTATTTCAGCTTTTAGTTTAATTTAAGCTATTTTGATGTATTTGGTTCAGTTTAACAATGCAGCTTATAACTTTTTGTAAGTCAAAAATCAACTTATTCTTTGAGTGGGGAGGAGAAACTTAATTTATAAATAAAAAATCAGCTTATGTTCACAGTTATAAGTTAAAAATTGTTAAGTTATAAGCTATAATCACTTTCCCACAATTATACCAAACGAGCCTTATATATTTATTCAATCCCCATTATACAAATACAATCCGAATAGATTCGGAAGAATGAATTCCTAGTATTTTTCTTTTTTAAAACAGTCACAGCAAGTCAGCCAGCCAATTGTTGGTAATGGTGGTTGGTGATGTGGTTGTTTGCCCACCCACCCTTGTAATAGTAAGTTGTAGCCCAGCCCAGTAGAGTATATTTATAATCAGACAGACCAGCAAACAACAATTATTTGTGCAATTAATTATCAATCTCGAGGAGATCGAGATCGGTCTGGTCTGGTGGAGCTATTTGTTTGAGCCTGGTAGTGGTAGTGGTACGTAGATCGGAAAATGAAGGTGATAGAGAAGATCAGAGAGGCAGAAGGAGGAGATAAAGTAGTGTTCTCGTTCGAGTTCTTTCCTCCGAAGACGGAAGATGGAGTGGACAATCTGTTCGAGAGGATGGAGAGAATGGTGATTCATAACCCATCATTTTGCGACATCACATGGGGAGCTGGTGGATCCACTGCAGATCTCACTCTCGAGATATCCAACAGAATGCAGAACATGGTGTGTGTGGAGACCATGATGCATCTCACCTGTACCAACATGCCCGTTGACAAGATCGACCACGCCCTCGATTCCATCAGATCCAACGGCATCCAGAACGTCCTCGCCCTCCGCGGTGACCCTCCTCACGGCCAGGACAAGTTCGTCCAAGTCCATGGCGGCTTCGCCTGTGCCCTCGATCTGGTCTCTCTCTCTTCTACAATCTAACTCAGATTATTATTTAATTTAATTTAATCTCAGCTTAATATTGGCCCCGTTTGGTAGGCTTATAGCTTATAACTGTTATAACTGTTAACATAAGTTGATTTTTGATTTATAAATTAAGGTGCTCCTCCCCACTCAAATAATAATTTGATTTTTTACTTTTGTTAACCTGAACCAAACATATCAAAATAGCTTAAATTAAGCTAAAAACTGAAATAAGCTGGAAACAAGCCTTACCAAACAGGGCCATTGTTTAATTTAATCAGCTTTCTTGGCTTCCTAATGGTTAGATGCCTTCAGATTATTAAACAAGAAGGCGAGGTTTGGCGTATTAGTTTAGATGAGACTGTTAGTGATGCGATGGATAGTGCGAAGATTGTTAATATAAGAATGATTAGTGAGGAAATTAAGTAAAAGTCTGTTTGTTTTGATGATAATATGGGGAATAGTTAGCGATATGTAATTGATAAATTATTTTTATATAAAATAGAAAAAGAGTCTGAAATAATTCTAAAAAAAAATTAGACATTACAGCAGTTGAGGGAAAAAAATGGTTTTCTTCCAATCCCGTGGGACTCATTTCTCAATCCCAGGTCTATGCTAGTCCCATTGCTCAGTGTGATTGTAAATCTTATTGGATTATTAATCCGGTGGTTAATTACACAGCCAAACGTGCTTTCAATGGAGCCCACGTCAATCTTATTCGAGTCCTACTACTCATTCTGGATAACAAACGTGACCTAAAAGAGTAGACTGTAAGCTAAGTAGTTTATCCCGGTAGCTTAATGTTTGGTTTGGAGTTTATAAAAATAGTTTTCTGACTTTTCAATTCGTATTTTTAATGATTTGTTTTTTTTTATCAATTTTTCTTTTTAAGTCTATCTAGATTAGATTAAGTGCATCTAAAAAATAAAATTTTTGAATAAAATATTAAAAAAAAAATCACTAAAACAAAAACAATACGAAAAATAAAAAACTCAAGTGAGTTAAACCAAACAAGGTGAGAAGTAACTTTTTTTTTTTTTGTTTTTTAAAGATATTGTAACTACTTGCAACATAAATGACAAATATTATAGGACTGGGTTTCACACATAGGGCCTTGGAGAAGTCTTCTCAAATAGCTATTAAAGATCTTCTATAGAGTGTAGAGCATTGTAAATGAAATCATTAAGTAAAGGAATTGTAAAGTTTAACTCCTCTTTTTTGTTTTTCTCTAATAAAATTCTCTTTGATGCCAATCAAAAAAAGGATTGTAAAGGTTTTATAGTGGCTATGGTTGACAGGAATGGAAGGTTGGAATTAGAGAAAAAAGACAATAGATGAAAAGGGCAAATGAAAACTCAACCCTAACATAGCTTCTTCTTCTTCTTTTTTTATTTTTATTTTTATTTTTTTAATTCATTTGATGCTTCAAACAAACTTAAATCTCTTTTTACTAACTCTGAAGTTTTCTGCATGGTTATACATGCCCAAAAGTAACCAAAAACTTCATGAAATAAGGGTTTAAAGAGAAAAAAAAAGAAAAAAGAAAAAAAGAAAAAGGCCTTCACAAGTAGGTTGGGCTTGGCTTGCTAAGGAGCTCATTTAGGCTTGTCCAACTGTTAAGTGACTTGAGCTTGAGCTTGATCTTGGTATTCAAGTCATTTTTAATAAATCTCAATGTAACAACCGAGGTTTAGATTGGAGTTCGTGTACAAGTTGCACCTACCATGATTTATTTGCATATATGTAAGCATGTTGATTTAGCACTTCCTTAGTTTGATGTTACTCGCTCAGTCCCATTTTATTTGTCCATTTTGGAAATTCCGACATTTTAATGGGAAGTGCATTAAATGCATTTGAATTCAAATTCAAATGCACTATTTCCAACAATTGCCTCTTTATTTTCCACTTTCAAATAAACTTATAACTATTTATAAGGGATAGTTTTGGAAACTTACACATTCTATGCTTTGACTTTTCAAAGTGGACAATCTTTTTGGAACATCTCAAAATGGAATTATAGAAAAACAAAACGGTATGGAGGGAATAGTTTTTTGTATTTATATATATATATATTTAATTTTTCTCGCAACATTTTCTATGCATGTGTGCTCCTCTTCCTTTAGATTTTGTTCTTCTTTTGTTTGTAATCTCTTTCTATCACTTCTCATAACTTCCATTTAGTATAAAATTTTTCCGAATCTTCCAAAATTTGGGTAGAGATAGGTTGAGAAATGGATTTGGGGTCTGTCTTCGCAAGATTTTATCATTAAAACTTGTTGACATAGAGTTTGGATGTTCCATCCTTTTTTTTTTTTTTTTTTTTTTTTTTTCGTTTTTAAATCAGGGTTTGCATATTTGAGAAGTAGCATTCATCCCTTCTTTAGCCAAGTTGAGATAAAGTTGAAAACCACCTTACCCAGGCAATAATTTTCTTGGCCATATTAGTTGAGCTGAGATTAAAGAGATTGCGCCAAGGTCAAACCCTGCCATTGCAAATACTCTGCTTGGGATGACTGTTAGCAGCCAAGTTGTGGGAAGGGCCCTATTACTTTCATTATGAGATTTTAAGCCGATCCTCTACGCTTACAAACTATGCCACTTATAAATAAATAAAAAATTTAAAAACAAAGTCCATTTGTCCATTAAGTACTTCCATTCATAATTGTTAATATACCTACATTTAGCCTTATGGTGATGATTGGATTGTGGGTGTTAATGCCTAATTCCTTTAAAAGTATTTGCCCACATAAGCTTGAAAATTCAATATCTTATTGCTTACGTTACTTACATGGGCTCTTTTAAATGTATGTAGTACTTGTGTCAAACACTTGACACTTGGGTGAGGGTATGGAATACGTGTTTGATATTTCTGGTTGGAATTTAACCTACCAGCATATTTAGTAATTTGGGTTAATCATTAAGCTAATTCATATTATGCATGAAATGATTGTGACGCCATGTGAACACTATTTTATCCTAAAAAATAAAAGAAGCATATTAAGAAATTTGAATATTTTGTTGTGTTTGTGTGTCCTTAGATATGATAGTAGATGAATCATACACTTGGACACATATCCACATTTGACACCCCTATTTTTTTTTTTTGTGTGGGTACATCGGAAATAAATGACACCCCTACTTAAGCGCATGTAACATAGCCCATGGCTTGACATAACCATTGCTCCTGATGTTGCCACTCCTTTTAATTCTGTTTTGAATGAAGTTTTCTCTAATTAACATAAGGTATTCTATCTTTAAAAAAAAATTGGTATTAAGCTTTCTTTTTTCTAGGGCAAATTTCACTTTATCCCCCTATAGCCCATGTGCTCATAACCCCCTATCATTTGGAGAATCACTTGTAATCCCTATAATTTGTAGACTAAAAGGCACCACCATAGTTTCCACTCAAATTAACAAAAACTGCGTTACGCACTCCTATATTCTAAATGACAAGAGGCTATGTGCAAATAACCTAAACCACAAGCGGTAAGGTGAATGATTTAGTTGAGAAGAGAAGATAAGGGTTTTTTAGTTCAATTTACAAGTATCGTTAATTGAAGTTAGTGTCATGTTTTAGCTCCCAATCCGGTTTGTCTGCTTCCCCCCCCCCCCTCTCTCCCAATTCTTCCTCATTATTTTATTCTATTTTATTTGATCCGATCCGATCCAATCTCTCTCTCTCTCTCTCTACCATAGTACCACTACAACTATTTGATCTTTGGCTGTCTTGTTGGTATATGCTTAAATTTCATTTCTATTTTTGATGCTACTCTACTCTACTATACTCTGCTTTTGTTTGTGTGTTATTTTTAATTTTAGTTTTATTTTTATTTTTGATTAATGATATACAAATAAAAAAATTTGTAGATCCATAAACATGTTAAAAGATTACTTATATTTACAAAAATGACAACACATTCTTGTGTTACTTGTTTGTTTTGTAGTATGAATTTTATATATGAATGAATGAGAATTCTATTATATACACACCCACATACCACACATATCATATGCATTTTTAGTTATGACCAATTTTTTGGTTATGACTTGTTTGTGTTTGGTTATGATTTATTTATTTATTTTTTAGTTATGACTAGAGTTATGCCATTTTATAAGGTGCATATATACCATAGTCTTTCCTTGAATGAATAGAGTTTTGCTTTAATTTTTAACAGGTTAAGCATATTCGGTCCAAATATGGTGATTACTTTGGCATAACGGTTGCTGGTTATCCAGGTTTTTTTTTAATTTTTTTTTTATATTTAAATTTCTTTCTACTGCTTTCTTTTTTATATTATTTGATTCTGAAAAAAAAAAAAATGTAAAAAAATGTTGATAATAACTTATTTTCTTTTTAGAGGGACATCCTGATGTCATCCAAAGTGATGGATTGGCCACACCGGAGGCATATCAGAACGACCTTGAATACCTTAAGAGAAAGGTATTGTTTGTTATTATTTGAAAAAATTTATGCTCCTTTTAAGACTTGTCTCATTAGTACTGTGTTCATTGTACAGGTTGATGCTGGAGCTGATCTTATTATCACTCAACTTTTCTATGATACTGATATCTTCCTCAAGTTTGTGAATGATTGTCGTCAAATTGGAATAAATTGTCCCATCGTTCCAGGTATTATGCCCATTAATAACTACAAGGGCTTCATCCGCATGACCGGTTTTTGCAGAACTAAGGTATGCTACTTCCAACATATTTTAGGCATTAATTCATAAATTACTTCCTTCTTTATTTATTTCTAATTTTGGCCTTCCCGCCTTGCTGTGCTTAATCTTCTAACAAATTTTGAAATTTAATCTACCATGTGTTCACTGCTAGATAGACGTTTGTTAATAATGAACTTAAATTAATGGACCAATGAGCTAGAGGAAAATTTTAATTTAGTATTGACCATTGAGATCAAATTTTCAAAATACCTGATCACTTGGGAAGTATTATATGAACATTTATTTGCAATTGCATCATGTTATGTTTTTTATGTATGGCAAGGTTAAAAGAATTCACTCAATTCATAAATCCTCTATTTTATCATTGGTAACAAGAAGCTGCTACTGGCAATTCCATCAGTGAATGGTCAATGCATCAATCTCCACCTTCTAGACTACCATTTTCAGCTTTATTATCAAGTATCATCAACCAGCCTTTTTACCACCTCCTAATGATCATACATCACATAATTAAAAAAATGGTCATACATCACATATTGATTTAGGCAAGCATGTTGAAACATTAGTCTGTCAAATTTCAGAGATAATCATAAGGCTGATACTTAAATATTATAGACTCATCTGGAGAACCAACATTTGAATGTGCTCCCCAAATCTACTTGTTATTTTCTTCCCATAAATGTGAAACTTTCATTCTTTTAAGTGTATTTAATTGTATTGGCAGATACCAGCTGAGGTTACTGCTGCCTTGGAGCCTATCAAGGACAATGAAGAAGCTGTTAGAGCTTACGGAATTCACCTCGGAACTGAAATGTGCAAGAAGATAATGGCTAATGGAATTAAGACATTGCATATTTACACTTTAAACATGGAAAAATCAGCATTGGCAATATTAATGGTTTGTTCTTATCTCCCCAATAAAAATATAAAAATATCTTCTCTCGAAAAGTCAACAATATTGTTTGCATAAACTATGTCTATGTCTGTAGTTGTGCCTTACTGGATAGACTTACCTTGACAGAATCTTGGACTGATTGAAGAAACCAAAATTTCAAGGCCCTTACCATGGAGACGCCCTGCAAATGTTTTCCGCGTTAAAGAAGATGTTAGGCCAATATTTTGGTAGGCAAGAAAACTAATATAATGGTCCAAACTAGTTTTAACACTACGTACAGTATCCTGCATTATATAAATTCTTTGGTAAATCTTGTGAAACGTCTGATCTGTTTTGAACAATGATGGTAGGGCTAATCGTCCAAAAAGCTACATATCAAGGACAATTGGTTGGGAACAATATCCACATGGGCGATGGGGTTATTCTCATAGTGCATCATATGGTGCACTAACTGACTATCAGGTATCAAATCTTTTTGGCTGTTAGCTTTGATGTTAGTGTAGTTGCTCATTGCGTCATTGTTTTTTATATATGCCTGGCAGTATTATGTTTTCTTTGTTATTTAGTCCAGCATGCTAACTACAATCCAGCGTGCTTATTCTGCAGTTTTTAATTTGTCATTTATTGCTTGCTTCTAATGCTAGTCGAAAATTATGATTTTATGTTATCTTTATATGTGAGCTTGTGTGCTATCAATCAATGTTTTAAAAAGCGCGTCTAGGCGCTAAGTGAGGCGAGGCGCAGGGTTGGCGCTCGGAGTAGACGAAGCGAGGCGCATTGCGAGAAGCGCACATAAGGCGCTGAGGCGCGTGCCTTTCGCCTAGGCTGAAAGCGCACACTTCGTGCGTTTCGGCTAGGGCTGACCTGTTTTGTGTTTGTGTAATAGCCACATAGGATTAAAACTCTTATACAATACAAATCTGTTGGTGAGCTTCTTCGAATCAATTGATCTGTGAGCTTCTTCAGGTTCGTCTCTGCTTCTGCTTCTTCTCTTCTGCTTCGTCTTCTCTTCTCCTCTCTTCTCCTCTCTTCTCTTCTCTTCTCTTCTTTCGTCGTCTTCTCTCGCTTCAGTCTAGCTCACGATCGCAATCTCTCTCGCCCTCTCTCTTGCGATCTCTCTCTCTCTCTCTCTCGCCTTCTCTCTCGCCTTCTCTCTCGCTATCGCGATCTCTCTCTCTCGCTCTCGCTTCTGTCTTTTGATTCATATATATATAATACATTATATGATACCTATTATATAATATATAATATATAATATACTTATATAATATATACTTATTCATAGTAATAAAAAATATAAACACATGTATATAAAATAAAATAAAAAAAATAATTAAAACACATTATGTAAAAATTATAATAAAAAAAAAATATATATATATTTAAAAAATTAATTATTTTTTTTCTTCTTCTCCTCTTCTTATTAAAAAAATTAATAATTACATATTAAATACTTTCTATGTTGAAAATTGTGTTATATTAATATTTTGCTTGACTTTTATAACTTGCGCTTCGCTTTGGTGAGGCGCGCGCCTCGCCTCGCGCCTCGGCGCTTAGGTTGCAGGTGACCTTGGCACCTCAATGCGCCAAGAGCTTTTTAAAACACTGCTATCAAGGACAACCAAGGGTTTGTCACATTTTTTCTTGGTTTGTCTTGATTGGTTTTTCAACGAAGTTGGGACAAAACATGTGTAATATATGGCTCCATGCACAGTCAGACACAAACTATCTCTCTCACACACATACTCGGATTTGAGGTTTATGTATTTCTTGTGGGGTGTAAGGGATTTTCTTTTAATGTGTGGAAACAAGGATTGAAAGGATTGAGTGTGGACCTAGGAGTATAAAAATGAAAATTTAAAGATTAAGATGAAGGGTGAAGATTATTGCAAAATGTTCATGCCATTCCTCGCTTAATATTATTTAATGTCAGCTTTCTTGGCCTCCTAATGGTTAGATGGCTTCAGATTATTAAACAATAAAAGAGTAGACTCTAAGCTAAGTAGTTTATCCCTGTAGCTTAATGTTTGGTTTGGAGTTTTTAAAAACAGTTTTCTGACTTTTCAATTTGTATTTTTGTATTTTTAATAATTTGTTGTTTTTAATATTTTAATCAATTTTTTTTTTTTGCAAATTTCTTTAGATCCACTTAATCTTGATATACTTAAAAAGTAAAAAATTTGTACAAAAATCTTCAAAAAATTTATTGAATACAACAAAATACGAAAATGTGCTGAGTTTTCATAATTTATTTATTTATTGTATTTGGTGAATTTTTTAAAGTTTTTTTTCACTAATATTATACTTTTCAAGTGTATCTAGATTAGGTGTATTTAAAAAATAAAAAATTTGCATAAAATATTAAAAAAGAACACGGAAAATAAAAAACTTAATTTTCTAAAAAGTGAGTTAAACCAAACGAGGTGATATTATTGCTTAAACATGGAAGTAACTTTTTTTTAAAGATATTGTAACTACTTGCAACATAAATGACAAATATTATAGGACTAGGTTTCACACATAGGGCCTTGGAGAAGTCTTCTCAAATATTAAAGATCTTGTACAGTGTAGAGCATTGTACATGAAATCATTAAGAAAAGGAATTGTAAAGTTTAAGTCGTCTTTTTTTATTTTTTCTCTAATAAAATTCTCTTTGATGCCAATCAAAAAAAGGATTGTAAAGGTTTTATAGTGGCTGTGGTTGACAGGAATGGAACGTTGGAATTAGAGAAAAGACAATAGAGGAAAAGGGCAAATGAAAACTCAACCCTCATAGCTTCTTCTTCTTCTTTTTTTTTTAAAATTCATTTGATGCTTCAAACAAACTTAAATCTCTTTTTACTAACTCTGAAGTTTTCTGCATGGTTATACATGCTCAAAAGTAACCAAAAACTTCATGAATAAGGCTTTAAAGAAAAAAAAAAAAAAGAAAAAAGAAAAAAAGAAAAAGGCCTTCACAAGTAGGTTGGGCTTGGCTTGCTAAGGAGCTCATTTAGGCTTGTCCAACTGTTAAGTGACTTGAGCTTGAGCTTGATCTTGGTGTTCAAGTCATTTTTAATAAATCTCAATGTAACAACTGAGGTTTAGATTGGAGTTCGTGTACAAGTTGCACCTACCATGATTTATTTGCATATATGTAAGCATGTTGATTTGGCACTTCCTTAGTTTGATGTTACTCGCTCAGTCCCATTTTATTTGTCCATTTTGGAAATTCCAACATTTTAACGGGAAGTGCATTAAATGCATTTGAATTCAAATTCAAATGCACTATTTCCAACAATTGCCTCTTTATTTTCCACTTTCAAATAAACTTATAACTATTTATAAGGGATAGCTTTGGAAACTTACACATTCTATGCTTTGACTTTTCAAAGTGGACAATCTTTTTGGAACATCTCAAAATGGAATTATAGAAAAACAAAACGGTACGGAGGGAATAGTTTTTTGTATTTATATATATATTTAATTTTTCTCGCAACATTTTCTTATGCATGTGTGCTCCTCTTCCTCTAGATTTTTGTCTTCTTTTGTTTGTAATCTCTTTCTGTCACTTCTCATAACTTCCATTAGTATGAAATTGTTTTGAATCTTCCAAAATCTGGGTAGGGATAGGTTGAGAAATGGATTTGGGGTCTGTCTTCACAAGATTTTATCATTAAAACTTGCTGACAGAGTTTGGATGTTCCATCCTTTTTCTTTTTCTTTTTCTTTCTTTTTGTTTTTAAATCAGGGTTTGCATATTTGAGAAGTAGCATTCATTCATTCTTTAGCCAAGCTGAGATAAAGTTGAAAACCACCTTATCCATGCAATAATTTTCTTGGCCATATTAGTTGAGCTGAGATTAAAGAGATTGCACCAAGTTCAAACCCTGCCATAGCAAATACTCTGCTTGGGCTGACTGTTAGCAGCCAAGTTGTGGGAAGGGCCCTATTACTTTCATTATGAGATTTTAAGCTGATCCTCTATGCTTACAAACTATGCCACTTATAAATAAATAAATTAAAAGTAAATAAAAAATTTAAAAACCAAGTCCATTTGTCAATTAAGTACTTCCATTCATAATTGTTAATATACCTACATTTAGCCTTATGGTGATGATTGGATTGTGGGTGTTAATGCCTAATTCCTTTAAAAGTATTTGCCCACATAAGCTTGAAAATTCAATATCTTATTGCTTACGTTACTTACATGGACTCTTTTAAATGTATGTAGTACTTGTGTCAGACACTTGGGTGAGGGTATGGAATGCGTGTTTGATATTTGTAGTTGGAAATTTACCTACCAGCATATTTAGTAATTTGGGTTAATCATTAAGCTATCTCATATTATGCATGAAATGATTATGATGCCATGTGTACACTATTTTATCCTAAAAAATAAAAGAAGCATATTAAGAAATTTGAATATTTTGTTGTGTTTGTGTGTCCTTAGACATGATAGTAGATGAATCATACACTTGGACACATATCCACACTTGACAACCCCTGTTTTTGTTTTTTTTGGTTTTTTTGTGTGGGTACATCGGAGATAAATGACACCCCTACTTAAGTCCATGTAACATAGCCCATGGCTTGACATAACCATTGCTCTTGATGTTGCCACTCCTTTTAATTCTGTTTTGAATGAAGTTTTCTCAAATTAACATAAGGTATTCTATCTTTAAAAAAAAAAAAAAAGAAAAAAAAAGAGGAGGTATTAAGCTTCCTTTTTTCTATGGCAAATTTCACTTTCTCCCCCTATAGGCCATGTGCTCATAACTCCCTATCATTTGGAGAATCACTTTTAATCCCTATAAGTTGTAGACTAAAAGGCACCACCATAGTTTCCATTCAAATCAACAAAAAGTGCATTACGTGCTCCTATATTCTAAATGACAAGAGGCTATGTGTAAATAACCTATACCACAAGCGGTAAAGTGAATGATTTAGTTCATAAGAGAAGCAGATAAGGGTTTTTTTGGTCAATTTACAAGTATCATCAATAGAAGTTAGTGGTTTGTTTTAGCTCCCAAACCACAAGGGGTTAAGTAGTTATTACTAAAGGGGTTATGTGCATATGGCCTCTATGTCTTTTACCACCCTCCATGTGTATCAAATTAGTTCTCCTCTAAGAAGCACGGACACTTCTAAGAAGTTGACTACATTTGATTGGATCCTATTAAAAACCCTTTGATCAACAAAATAACAACAAATTCCTTAATGGATTTCACTTATTATACTTTGTATGGGGTTCCTAGGTCTATTTTTTGAATGTCAAGAGAGATTATATTATATCTTTGAATAATTTTATGGTTCTTGGGATTTGGACTCGCATCTCTTACTACAAATCCCATTTAGATGGTGTAAACATGTCCTTACATAATAACTATTTTATAAAATGTGACAAAATCAATTTATTTAATTTTTTTTTTCATATATACGATTATTTAACATAATTTTTTATAGTCTGTACTGAATTTTAATGATTCTCGATTCGATTTCACAATTCACAAAATTAGGATTTTGATTCACAATACGATTGACAACTATGGGTTTTCATATATACGATGATTTGGGTTTTGACATTGTTGCTGACCTAGGAAAAATAACTCAAGAATGGTATTCACGAAGGACAGGAAAAAAGTGAGGAAGAAGAAGGCTCTAGGAATCCCAATAAATTCCTCAAAAATAACGCCCCAAAGGCAAAGTTGGACAAAAGATTATGCAAAATCACATAGGTTTCACACTAATTCTCTAAAACTCAAATTTATAGGAAAAAGGAATTACACTAATAGTTCAAATAATAAGCTACCGGGGTTTTGATAAATTTTTTAGTTTATAACTTCTAAATTAGGAAAGTAAGAAACTTTGACAAAGGACATATTTGGACCTAATAATAGCCATATATGAGACCTAAAGCCCTAATTTAACCAATAAATTGATTCATGGCCGATCCTTGCAGCCTTATTCTAGCAATTTGCAAAAGTACACCATAACTACTAAAACCTAATAAAAGCCAACAAATTTGTCTAGTGGCATTCTAACCTGTAAAATATTAAAAGTAAAACTGAAATTAACCATAAACATGATTGTAAAGCCCTATGTATGCTCTATGTGAAATTCTGGACTTGCAATTTTTCTTCTTTCCATACTCGTCAAAAGTTGTTTGAGATGATTTGGCTGACCATTTGAATGTGGACTAACATGCTGGTATGCATGAGCAATTTGATTAAAGTCAAAGGTGTCAAAAGGACAAGGGGGAAGGCCAAAAAAGGACATTGATTGAGGTGACATGAGACGTTGCAACTGCCTTGGATTTTACCCAGGATATAACTTTGCATAGACACAACTCAAACTCATGGAGAGAGATTCATGTAGCCAGTCCCAAGTTGGGGATTAGTGCCTAACATTTGATATTTTACCTTCAACATCACTATTAGAAACTAAGCAGCACATATATGGACATGTAAGAGTACCACAAGATTAGGACACTCCAACACAACAACATGAGAAGGATTACAGAATTCACATTCTTTTAGATTTTTCTATATGCAACATAATGTTCATGAGATTATTTTCTCCTCTTTTCTTTTTTGTTTTTTCTTCAAATCTTCAAGCCTTTTTTGCTTTTGCTTTTGTTTTTGTATTTGTTTTTGTTTTGTAATTAGTAAATAAGGGCTTAGACCTGGAACAATTGCTTTGCTGAGAACATCTCCTCTTTCATCAATCTCTCTCTCATGTGGCTATTTTGTGATGTTCCCAACAGTTCATGCGACCTCGTGCACGTGACAAGAAACTTCATGATGAATGGGCTGTCCCTTTGAAGAATGTTGAAGATATTCATGAGGTATGGTTTTCAACTAATTTATCCCATCTCTGAATGCCAACGAAAAATAATTTCCCATTTAAATGTGGCCCGTCTGGAATTGGTACATATCAGAAATTTATGAACTACTGCCTTGGGAAACTGAGAAGTAGCCCTTGGTCGGAGTTGGATGGTCTTCAGCCAGAGACAAAGATGATCAATGAACAGTTGGTGAACATGAACTCAAAGGGTTTTCTCACGATAAATAGTCAACCAGCTGTTAATGGAGCAAAGTCTGATTCCCCGTCTGTTGGTAAGTGCAATGCCTGCATGAGTGTATCCTGTAACATATCCTCTCAAAACTTCCAATATATAGAAAGTAAATCTCACTGTTAAACATTATACATGCATGCATTAATACCCATTTACTGGATTTTTAATAGTCATGGACAAATTTGTGAGTCTGCTATTTGTGTTCCAGATTTCTCTACTTCCAAACCATGCCCGTCTTCCAACTCTCTCTCCCATGCATCTCTCCTTGTTTTTAAAAATAATTCAAAATTATTGTAACCAGGTGAAAAGCATCTAGTTAATTTGGCATACAAGAGTGAAACTCAATTCACCTTTTATGTGCACATGTACTTGAGATTTTCAGGCCTACTGTGGCCATCATAATCCAATTTAGAAAATGGCTTTCCTCCAATTTTTTTGATTCCAATTTTATGGTCAACACAAAAGAAAATAAAAGTTAATGAAGGACTATCACGGTGTAGAGTGTGCATTTGAGTTCACTTGGATTAATTTATTGTTGGCTTAATACTGTGGTGTGTGTTTTCCAGGATGGGGTGGAGCAGGTGGATATGTGTACCAGAAGGCCTACGTAGAGTTTTTCTGCTCCAGGGACAAGTTGAATGCTCTTGTTGAGAAATGCAGCGCTTTCCCATATGTGACATACATGGCTGTGAACAAAGACGGAATCTGGATTTCTAAAGTCGGCCAAACTGATGTGAATGCGGTGACATGGGGAGTATTCCCAGGCAAGGAGATCATCCAACCAACTGTGGTGGATCCTTCCAGCTTTATGGTGTGGAAGGATGAGGCATTTGAGATCTGGTCAAGAGGATGGGCTCAATTATACCCAGAGGCTGACCCATCCAAAAATCTGCTCGAGGAGGTCTGTTTTCTTCTTCTTCTTCTTCTTCTTCTTCTTCTTCTTCTTCTTCTTCTTCTTCTTCTTCTTCTTCATATATACTCATCTTCTTGATCATCTACTGATTTTATTGTGTTTCCTTTTAACCATGAATTTGGAAATTTCCCAGTGGATTAGATTAATGTAATGTTGTCATTATTTTTTTGTTAACAGGTGCAGAGCAGTTACTTCTTGGTCAGCTTGGTGGATAATGATTACATCAGTGGTGATTTGTTTGCTGTTTTCAAAGATTTCTGAGATGAGAGACAGATGGATTTTTTCACTATATTAAATGCCACTGAAGCAATTATTAATTGTAATTGAAATAAGGTAGACTATGGTTATTGTTATTGTTTGTGATAGAGTAGATTGGATTGGATTGGATTATATTTTCTACTCTTAAATTGCTTATATGTAATAACAATTAATTCCTTCTGGAATTTTTGATACCTTCCCGTCTTCATAATGCAAATTGCATATGAAGGAGTGGGGTAGCCATTTTAATTCATCTATAAGCAGATTTATGCCCTGCTTTTTGTGTTTGAGTTTCTGATATCTTGTTGGTAACAATATATATATACTCTTCAAGACGAGTAAGTGGTGTGTGTATCCAATGGATTATGCAGGGAAAGGCCTACTACTACTACTACTACTACTACTTTCATAATCAGTTTAGCCGTTTGAGTTCGCTTTCTTTCAGTTGTCAATTTAGGTCAATTGCCATCCACCAATTCCATCCGTTAATTCTAGATCGGTATGATCGCCTGCCCTCCTCTCCTAAGACATCATCCATCTTTGTACTAATTGCTGTCCTGCTCCTCTGCCGCTGCCGCTGCCTGCTTGACAAAGAGCCTAATGCCTTGATTTCCTTTACTGTAAAAGCCTCCTTTACTATGACATCCCAAAGAATGCCGTGTAGTATAATTATATGATCATCTATCCTTGAATATTCTAAGTCAAATTAACTCTCACATTATACAAAAGCTAAAGTTTATAAATGAGTAGTTAGGAAGTTTTGAACATGCGAATTTTACTATGAATTGTTGAGACTTTGTAATTAGTCACCTCTTGAACATAGTAAGCAAGTGTGCATCACATCAATAATATTTTTACATGACATGATTGAATAGTTAGCTTAATTTAATTGTTTTACAATACTCTAAAGATAGAAATATGAATTGATAAGATGAAATCTTAGAAGATGACATGATTGAATACTTAATTTAATTGTTTTACAATACTCTAGAGATAGAAATATGAATTGATAAGATGAAATCCTAGAAGATGAGTTCAACTGGTAAGAAACTTAGAAGTGAAAGACATGTCTTGATAAAACAAACTTAAGAAGAGAAATACTTGAAAATTATTAAGAGTTAAGGGACACATAAGTTTAAAATTTGTGAATGCTAGAATGTGCCTATGCATTAATTGAGGAGCTTAAAGGCCTTAAACTAATGTACTTGTCATTTTGATGCTAAGTGACATTTTGCTAATCATGATTAGTGTTAATTAAGTAAGATTAGTGAGCCTTAATCAATATTAATTAAGTCAAACTAGATTAAGTTTAAACTTGATTAATTAGAGACTAACATTGATTAATTAAACTAATACCTGTTATTGATTGTTTTATGATAATAATATTTTTATCTGGTGATTTCATTAGCACTTTGTCTCTTATTTTAGTGGCAAAGTGCAAACTAAAAAAAAAGTGCAAATGGTACCACTAGGTAAGGATATTATTACCCTAAAATTTAGTAAATGTGTCTTGTGCTTTACATATGATTTGATTTTTAAATATAATAAGATAATACTTTAAGGGAGTTATAGCGACCCCGGGTCTCTACCCGACTGTCATGGTATTCTGGATCCGAATCTTGTTGTTTGATGCTGCCGGTTATGTCTTTTTTCTTTACACCTCTTGAATTTGAGTTTTGGAATGACTTGAGCGTGTTTAGAAAAGGTTGGTTGCCTTTCGGTCTAGAATCTTGTTGCCCAAATTTCGGTCTTCCGCTTGAGCGGGCCTTCTTGCGCTCGAGCGGAGTTTGCAATCTTTCAGTATCAGGTGTCTCTACAAAAGTACTGCAAGAGTGTTTTTCACACTCGAGCGAAGTTTCTTACGCTCGAGCGTGTCTGAGCTCGAGCGGCCCTTATGGCGCTCGAGCGACTGTCTGCAATTTGTGAAATACTGGATGGGTGTAATCTACGCTCGAGCGGTGCTCTTTGCGCTCGAGCGAGTTGTTGTTATTGTGTCTGACGCTCGAGCGTGAAATTCTCCGCTTGAGCGAACTGCGCGTATATCAGATCGTAAAAGTGACTTTTTACATAACTTTTTCATCTCTTTTTCATCCAAACCCTAAGTTGAGAGCTTCTCTCTCTAGAAATACTCTCTCTCTCTCTCTCTCTCTATATATATACATATATATTTGACCTAGATCTAGTGATCTTCTTACCCTCCTTCCTTAGACAAAAAGATTGAGCTCTTCTAGATCTTCATTTCCATCCAAGAAGAAGTGGGATTTGCCATTTTTAGAAGCTTCACCCTTGTCTTGCCCTTCTCATTGGGCTTCTACTTTGAGGTAGGGATTTCTTGAGTTATATATACAAGTTTTGCTACATTGTTGTTGATTTAAAAATGTTCTTGATGTTTTGTGTTGATTTTATTGGTTTTGATTCAAAATGTAGAGAGAGTTTTGAATGGGGGTTTATATCTAAATCTTCTACCATTTCTTGAGGGTTTCCCTCTACTAAACTCAAAGAAAATCACTAGATGGAGCTTTTTTTTTAAAATGATGAAAGTTTATTTCCTATGAAAACCCTAGAAATTGGGGCTTTTGAAAAATAATGAACGTGCCTTTGAAATTATATATTTTCTTGTATCAAGAGCATGTATGAGACTAAGTCTCACCAAATGTTTAACAAGATAGCAAAGTCATGATATATATATATATATGTGTGAGTGTGTGTGTGTGTGTGTGTGTTGGAGACTAAGTCCTCTTTTAAAATCCATTGATAATTGTATGTTTATGTAAAGTGGTAAGATGGCAAGTTGTTGAGTACCATAAGTGATGTGAAAATGCTTAATCGTAGTGTAATAGGAAAGTGAAATGAATGATGGCATGTTAGCCATATTGAAAGTTTGGTCATGATGAATTAATGTTGAGGAATTGTTGTGGTGTGTCGAAGACACATGGCTATTGTGTGAAATGAGAAAGTGTAATTATGCGTTGGAGACGCATGGTTATCTTGTGAAAGAACATGGTAAGGAGGAAATGAAAATGTGATGTTGAATATGGTTGTAGACATGTTTCTTTTGTTGAAAATAAAAGAATGCTATGAGTTAGTAGTTGTTGCATCATATTCTCAATTGTTTTAAAGTCATTATTGCATATCATGACATGAGTTGGAAAAGCATTCATTTTGAGAAAGATCATTGTAACGAGAACTAATGGAAATGTGTATGGGGTAAATACGTTGGTAAGTTCGGGTAGGGGGTGTAAATGAATTTGATAAGTTGGCCCGAGTGTCCAGGGTGAAAGACCCGAAAGCCGCGCGGATAGGTGTCAAGCCTTCCGGTTAATACTGGTAAAAATGACAGTTTGGTAGTATTCGTAGAGTCTACTTGCAGACACCAGCCTAGGGATTACCAGTGTCGTATTTACTGCCCCTTGATTAAAAGAATTGGAAGTTTGAAATGGATGAGATTGCCTAGTATCATTGAAACATGGTAATTTTCAAATGGTGCATTAAAATGACGTTTTTCTTCATTATGGCATGGCATGGTAACACATTTACATCTGATGTTGAGAAGTTTAGCATAACTGTATGTACTTTGTTAGAGTTCTCTACTGGGCTTTATGCTTACTCCTATGAGTTTTGGTGTAGGTAAAGATGTGGTGAGTCCGCCGAATTGAGGGCGTGGAAATGTTTTGAGAAGAGTAGTGTGCTCTTTATTTTGTCGTGAAAATTTGTAAAGCCAAGGGCTATTTTTGGTATGGGTCCGAGAGACCACTTTTGTGTAACCAGGCTATTGCCATGGAAGATGTAAGCCCATAAGGGCATTTCTTTTATTTTACTTTCACATGGAAGTTCATATGTTTCACATGCTAGATTTGGGTGTTTTCATATCTTTGAATATATAATTGCATGTGGAACCTTTGTATAAACCTTAGATATTTTTGAGACAGAGAATGGAGAATGATTGTAATTGAGGAATATGCGTGATTGATGTATTATTCATGTTGGGTTTATTTCGCGGCGTGACAGGAGTTTATTGTTGAGTTTTGAATTTCAAGAGGACAGTGCAAATGGGTCATAATTAAAGGGGTTTACTGTAATTTACCCTAAAAAAAGCCCCCAAAAGATTTTTTTTTATTGATGTAGTAAATTATTTAAAATTAGTAGATAGTTGTTTCTCAAATATATGGATTATGTATAGAGTGTTATTGACTATACCTATTATAATTGTTTATGGAGAAATAAACTTTTTATAAGTGAATTGATTAAATTTTACCTCGTCAATTATGTCACAAGAATGATTGAATAAATTTGATTGATAAGTTGAATTATACAAATTTGATTGGTATACAACTAATAATTTGAGTTTTATATTGAAAAATTTGGAAGTTTAAAATTTTTAAATAAAATTTTAATTATGAACGAATTTGATTTTGCAAAAAAAAAAAAAAAAAAAAAAAAGTAGTTTAAAAATTGGCCCATATTAAAGCTCACTTCAGATTTTTTTAATTGATTAAAAAGCCCATATTAAAAGTTTGCTTTGGGACCTAGAAAAATTAAGACTTTTTTACTAGCCGGTCCCAATAATTGAATATTACCCATTAGATCTTAAGTTTCTATCTCATGCACCAGCAAGTCCTATTATATTTTTTTTATCCCGATTTTACCCCTGTTGTTATATTTCGCGCGTTTGGTTTGAATTTTGTGGTTCTATTTGATTTTTGTGAGCTTTTGGGAGCAAGAATTTGAATATGGAACTGATTCGTGAGTGAATGGAACTAATTTTACTTGGAGATTATCGGTGAGTGGAATCTGTTTGCGATTTGGAGTTGAATTATAATCGATTTGGAGTTGATTGCAGCTGATGATCATGGAGTTCTGCTGCGACTGTAATTGATTTTTGCGATCAGGTTCGTGATTTTGTTAGGTTTTTGGTTCATTTGATTGATATACATATATATGTATCTATATCTAGATCTATATATAAGCAATTCTATGATTTTGCGATTCTTCGATTTTGTTGATTTGTCGATATTGGAAACTGTTTGGTTATGTATGCAGAGTTATATACTTTTGCTTGAGTTTGTGATTTTGATTTGGTTTTTGATATTATTGTTATGATGTTGTTTCTGATATTGAAATTTTATTTTGATGATGATATTGAAAGGTTTGAGATATGTATATGTGATGAATATTGAATTTTTTTTGTTGCAAAATTATTTTGGTTGAACACAGTTGCTGGCTTGTTATTTTCTATTGTGATAAAATTTATCAGTGAGTATGGGAATAGGAGATGAAAAAGTTGCATAGTGGTTTAATAGTGTAGGTAAATTTTGTTATTTTCTTTAGTGATAAAATTTATCACTATTGGTTTTTGGATGTGTTTGAGTTGGTTGATAATTTTATCACTGTATTAGAATTTGTTTTAGTTTGTTTGAATTGTTTGCTAAAATATAATTTTTGTTTGTGACAGGATTTATAATGATGGATAATTCTATGTTTTTAATGTGCAAGTTTAGAGGTGTGACATTAGTTATCAAGTATAATGATGAATTTAATTTCAAGGATTTAGTATATAAATTGTGTGCCAAGTGGAGTGAGTTACTTGGTAGTTCTTTGAATCTTTCGTATTCAATGCCTGGACATTCTTGTTGTAGTCTAGAAAGTGAAGAGGATTTGGGGAGGTCATGGTTGGACTTGCACTTTCTTGTGACATTCATCGTATTGATATTTTTGTGAAGTGTTGTTCTTTGGGTGAAGATTATATGATTTGTAATGGTGAAACTAAGAGTGTTGTTTGTGAAACTGATTTTTTGCCTTCATTTTATTCAAATGAATGGAAACCTTTGCTCTCCGATGGTTGGATTAATTGTATGAAAGGAGTGGGACAAAGGTTTGCTCAAGGCGTTCTTGAATTTCAAGATGCATTGTCAAAGTATTCTATTCATTCTGGTTTTGATTTCGATTTTGTTAAGAATGATAAGGATCGTGTCACTGTTCATTGTAAGAGAAGGGTAAATTTGGGATGTTTATGGGGAGTGCATGCTAGATTGAAAAATTCTAGTAAAGCTTTTGTTATTAAACAATTTGATGATGTTCATTCGTGTGGATCTTCTTTTCGTATAGTTAAACATGCCTGGATGACTTCGAGTATGATTGGTGGGCTAATTTCAAGTGAGGTTCGTAATAAGCCTTTGACATCAGATAGTGCGGTGGTTTGCGATTTCAAGGATTACTATGGAACATAAGTTTTTTATCGGCGAGCTTAGATGGGTGTTGGAAAAGCAAGGGGTGCTGTTTTTGGTGACTATTCATCGTCATTTGACAATCTTCGTTGGTATGTTGATGCCGCTAATGATGCTAATCCGGGGAGTGTTTTTGATATGAAATTTGATGTTGATAGTAAAGGAAGACATTTCAAAAGGTTGTTTTTCGCTTTTGAGGCATGTATTCATGGTTTCAAGTATTGTCAGCCTGTGTTGATCCTTGATGGAACTTTCTTGAAAGGAAGACACAAAGGTTGTTTATTGGATGCTACGGCAAAAGACGGTAATCAAGGTATATTTTGTATCTATTTTTCATTATTTTTAAAACAATGATATCATTTTTGTTACTGGAGAGTGTTGATTATTGAGTATGGTCAATCTATTAATGATAAATTAATCATTGGTTGGTTGAGTATGTTGTATGCTTTTGTTAAATTTTTATATTTATACACTAATAAATTTATTATTGATTGATTATATATGTTGTATGCTGCTGTTGAATTTTTATAGTTATACAATGATAAATTTATCTATGGTTGGTGCTATATACTATATGCTATATACTTTGTGTTTTGCTTTTGTTTTGTAATCTTTTTTATTTGTTACTGATAAAGTGTGTATATATATATTTTGTAGGTTTATATCCGTTATGTTTTGCTATTATTGATAGTGAAAGTTACGATAATTGGCATTGGTTATTGTCAAAGTTATTGGTTATTTTGACTCCGGGAAGGGATATTGCGTTTGTGACCGATCGGCATGGAGGTTTGCTGAAAGCTTTAGCTAAGGTGTTTCTGTTTTCTTCTCATTCTTTTTATCTAATGCATTTGAAGGCAAACTTGAAGACTTATTTGCCAGTGAAGAGTCGTGAATCTAAAGTTTTGCTTACTCTTTTTAGTAGATGTGCATATGCTCTTACCATTGAGTTGTTTAATGAGCTATTTGAAGAATTTAAGGGTCGTTGTGGTCGTAGTGTTTAGAAGTTTCTTGATGATTTGCCTAATGAGTGTAGGTGTAACGCTTATTTTCAAGGTAAGAGGTATGGTGAAATGTGCACAAACGTTGTAAAATCTTTTAATTCATGGATTAGGGATGAGCGCCACTTGTTTTCAACTAGTCTTGTTGATGTTGTATGGGTGAAACTAATGGAGTAATTTTCAAATAGGAGAGAAGTTGAGAATAAGTGGAATCGTATTGTTTGTCCTATTGCAGAGAAAAAGTTAGAAGAAACTTTTAATGATACAAAGGCATGGATAGTTAAGAAATGTAGGAAATTGATTGGGATCATTCAGTTATGGTTGATATTGGGAAACATTTTTGTTCTTGTCGATTGTGGGAAATTGATTCTTTTCCTTGCAAACATGATTTTTGTGCTATAAAGAAGAGTGTGAAGGATCTGAATTGTTTTCTTCATGATTACTACCATGTTCGTAGTTATTATGGTTCGTAGTTATTGTGATTCATATTTTCATCCTATCTATCCAGTTCCTAATATGTGGAAGCCAAATATAGTTGTTGATGATGACGTTGTTTTATCTCCTCTTTATAAGAGATCAGCTAGGCGTCCAAGAATAGAGAGAATACTTTCTAAGGGTGAAATCAAGAGAATTAGGGTGTAGTAGGTGTGGAATGATGGGAACTCATAATCGGACGACATGTAAACAAGCTTTGGTTTAGTTGTATTGATTTTAATTCAATTACTTCATTGAGAGTGGAAAGGTGTTAGTTGTATTGAATGATTGGGTATTTTTTGAAAGATATATCATTTCGGTAGTTGCATTGGATGATTGAGGAATTTTTTGAATAGAAATTATATTTTTTGCTCATATTTTTACAAGATTAAGTTTCACAGATTTATATTCTTTGATTTTGGTTAAATGTAGTTGCTGTTTTTGGTTTTTTCTACAATGGTAAATTTATCACTGGTTAGTTAGGATGAGTTGGTGGATTATTTTTTTTAAGAGTGATAAATTTATCATTGTCTGAATGAAGCAATCAAGCATTAATGGGGTTGCTAAATTTTGTTATTTTTAAGAATGATAAATTTATTACTGACTGTATGAGAAGAGTTGATGGTTTCTTATATTTATGTCAGTGGCTGATGAATTTATCACTGTTATATCCAACCAAATATTTTTTTTTCTACAGTGATAAATTTATCACTGTCTTAAACCCAATACAATCAATTGTAGGCAGCTTGAGGCTACGCTTCCCAATCTGTCCTACATTACTGCCACTATGCCATTTACTAAATGGGATTCTTGAAGCAAAATATTTTGAGTTTACAATTCATTTTCACTTTAAATTGTTCAACACTTCAATCTAGGAAATGCTTTAGCCATGTCATGTTCAGATGCAACAGTTTAAGCCGGTGATAAATTTATTCCCAAACTTGGAAATATCTATAAACTGTAACAGTGTTTTAATTTTCAATTTAAAAAATATAACAGTGTTTGTGTTTTAATTTTCAATCTAGGTAAATTTTTTATTATTTTTTATAGTGCTTTGTTTACTTGAATTGGGAAAAAGGAATGAGAAAGGGAGTTACTAGTTTTTGTTAGTTTGAACAGTGATGTTACTGGTTTTTGTTAGTTTGAATAATGATAAATTTATCAATGTAAAAAAAAAAAAAAAAAAAAGTGTCTTGTTAATAATCAAGGAATCCAAACCTGTTATTAACATTTAAATTTGACACAAATAATCATATTATAATCAATATTTTGAATGATTCATTCAAGCATGAATAGTAAATCAGCGAGTAAGAGAATTGAAGTAAAGTAATATTCATTCAAGGATGAATAGTAAATTTGAAATTGTAATAACTAAGTATTGTAATATTCATTGAAGCAAAGTGAGAATCAAAATGACCAAAATATAGGTAACACTGTAACAATCAAACAAGAAAAATATGTGAACTATTCACATTGTAACAACCAAATTAATCAATGTTTTCTTCTCTTCCAAATATGTTGATTGTTGTGGAGTCAATTCATCAATATTTTCTTTTCTTTTGTTTTCCACATCTGCTAATTCTTGTGGAGGCAAGTCACCAATGCTTTCATCAACTATTTGTTGTAGAGTAATTTGTTTGTCAGT
Organism: Camellia granthamiana; assembly: GCA_036172215.1. NCBI lineage: Eukaryota > Viridiplantae > Streptophyta > Magnoliopsida > Ericales > Theaceae > Camellia > Camellia granthamiana. The sequence goes on from CM069904.1 coordinate 69,767,739, forward strand.
CAAGAAAATAATTAATATATTGACTCTCAAGTGATTACATTCTTGATCGGAGAAAGTAGGCATTATATTGTTGTTGGAAACATATTGTCTTATGATATAGCAAACAATGATTCCACAATCAAGCTTGCAAAAACATTTTGAGAACAAAATATTAGCATTTTGTTTCATTGCATTTTTTTTTTAAAGAGTGTTTTGTTATTGATAAACTTATGAAGTGTCTCCTTATTGTAAGCTATTTATGACACTCTCTGTCTGTTGTTAAAATTTATCTGGGGTGATGAGAGTAGGCTGCTTATTCGTTATGTATTTGTCAATAATCTTTATCACTGAATTAGGCAAACTATGACGAATTTATCACTTAATTAACCAAATTAAGCAAATGTATCACTGTATAGCAAATTTTACATTTCAAATTGCAAATGAATATGAAGATATCATAATGAGGATGAATACGACTGATAATTTTAAATTTATAAAATATGTTTTAAATTTAAACAACATAGAAAATATGCTTTTAACTTGAACCGATTCATATTTTATGTATGTTAGAAATGCACATCAAATGAGTGTCTCCTACCATCTCCTTAGGCTCTTAAGGTAACTAAAACTAATATCACTTATTCTCAAAAAAATAAACAAAATTTAGAATCGATTTGCATTAAAACTTACTAAATTGATTTGAAACCACAGAATGCTAACCGCATTCAATTTACCAACAATCAACTCAACTTTACAATATAAACAAAAATGCGTAAATAAATAATTTTCTACTGTAAATGAAATGCCATGAAGATTTATCAGTCAATTAAGTTAAGAAAACAAACAAAGGTTATACACTGAAGATTAAGAAAAATTTATCACTGAACTAGGCAAACTATGAAGAATTTATCACTCAATTAGCCAAATTAAGCAAATCTATCATTGTATAGCAAAATTTAAATTTCAAATTGCAAATGAACATGAAGATATCATGATGAAGATGAATACAACTGATAATTTATTATTGCATAATACAGAAAATCAACATACATAGGTTCAAGTCAAATTTTAATTTACGTAATTAGGATTATAAAAGAAAAGGGGGAGATGAGTTTGACTCACGTTTTATCGGCATGATTATCAGAGATTAACTAAACCGGGAGAGAGAAGTATGTCAGAAAATGCCAGACATGTCTTTAGAATCTTGATTTCTTCCGAATCTCGATTAAAATGTGGGAGGTTAAGAAAGGTTGTAAACATAAATTAAGTTAAGCAAACAAAGGTTATTTGAAGCACCATTTGCATCTAAGATATATTATTATCTTAATAATAGACATTTTTGTGCACAATATGGTTTTATCTTCAACAAGATAAAAATTTTGTTCATTCTATTTTTCATTCAAAACTTATCATAACTTGTTTGTGCTAGTCAAGAAGTTTGTTGAAATGTGGTCTAACTGTAGTAAAATAACCTCAATTCTAATACACAAGTTTTGATTAGATAACTAGAACATGTGTCAGATAACCATCAAAATTCGAACTAACAAACCACAATCTAGCTTGAGTGATAAATTTGACTAACTTCTTGTCAAAATTTTCTATTTGCTTTTAACTTGAGCCAGTTCACATTTTATGTATTTTAGAAATGCACATCAAATGAGTGTCCCCTACCATCCCGTTAGGGTCCTACCATAACCAAAACTAATATCACTCGTTTGAAAAGGTAAACAAAGGTTATGCACTAAAGATTAATCTTATTTATCATTGAACTAGGCAAACTATGAAGAACTAATCACTCAATTAGGCAAATTAATGAAATATATGACTGTATAACAAAATTTAGATTGCAAATTGCAAATGAGCATGAAGATATCATGATGAAGATGAATATAATTGATAATTATCATTGTATAATACATAAAATCAACATGAAGAATTTATCACTGAACTAGGCAAACTATAAAGAATTTATCACTCAATTTGGCAAATTAAACAAATTTATCACTATATAGAAAAATTTAGATTGCAAATTGCAAATGAACATGAAGATATCATAATGAAGATGAATACGACTGATAAATTCTTGATAGTTTAATACAGAAAATCAACATACATAGATTCAAGTTATGTTTAATTTACATAATTAGGGTTATGAAAGAAGAATGAGAGATGAGTATGACTCATGTTTTATTAGAATGATTATTAGAGATCAACCAAATTAGCAGAGATGAGTTTGATCAAATCTCAATCAAAACGTGGGAGATTTCTTCGAAATCTGGATCAAAACGATGGAGATCTCTTTGAAATTTTACACAATCTGGATCAAAGATGTGAGAGATTCCTTCAGAATGAAAATGCCAGAGATCTTATGGATTGTTCAAAATCGGCAAAACCTATCCAAGAGATGATTGAGACATCGCGTGTCTTTCATGCGCACATTTGGGGGAGAGAGAAGTTGTGAGCAACGGTGTGTTTCACGCTTGTGATAACCAAGGGTAAAATTAGAAAACAAAAATGGGAGGACTTGATGGGTATTAAGATTGAAAAATGGGATGGTCTAGTAACTTCTCCAAAAATTAAAACCAACCTGAACCCACCACTTCTTTCCCTTTTCCCTTTTCACTTTTTTTTTTTTATTCATTTTTTTATTATTGCACTTAGTACATTTGCACTTTGACCCAAATTTTACTTTTATGCCTTCACTTTCAATTATAATAGTAATCCCTCACATTTTAAATAAAGTTCCAATGTAACAACCTCGATCTGTGATTAACTGTTAAATCATGATTAAGCATGCCTAATAAGTAATTAAGACGAAATTCTACATGAATTGCATGTGTATTGTGTTATATGTGTTTATATTTGGTTGGCATAGGAAGATCTGCCTGTGTTTTTGTTTCATTATGCGAATTGAAGGCCTTATTGACATCTGATCACGAAATTGACTTGGTTTATGTGTTATTCGGAATTTTTAGAATTTTATGGTTGAATTAATGAAATTTGATTCGGAACCAAATAATTAGAATAAAACGAATATAATTGTTTAATCTAGGTAAGAACTAATTAAAGCCACTAATGGACCTATATAAGCCTAATGTTGTCTCATACCTAAGGGTGCAACTCGGGCCAGTTTGGTTGGGTTGGGAGGTTGTCCAAGCCCAGCCCAAATTGTGCTGAGACCTACCCAAGCCCGAATTGTAACCCGAGGTTGTCTGCCCAAGCCCGACCCGAGTTGCCTGAATTATAAATGAATTTCAGTTTTTTTTTTTTTTTTTTTTTTTTTTTTTTTTCAGCTACGTTATTAAATTATTAAAATTTGACTCTATTTACATTTTTTTATTTATAGAAAATCATTAATAAAATAAATAATTTATATAATGTAAGAGAGATGCCACTATAGTAGTCCTTACAATTTATGAGTGAAAATAAGAAGTAAAAAAGTAAGATTTAGATTTATGTTATTTCTATATATAATATATATTCAATATGATTTAATAATATAAATTATTTTAATATCAAGTAATGGCTAATAATTTATATGTATATTTAATATTTTTATATATCCTATATATGTATAATTCGGGTTTCGGGTTGCTCGGATTGTTTGACGTCTTTGCCCAACCCGTCCAAATTTAATTTGGATTTTTGAATTTTTGCCCAAGCCCATACCGAATTTGAAAATATTTTGTCCAAGCCCTAAAAAAAATTCAGGTTGGGCTCGGGTTGAGCCCACCCAAGTTGCACCCCTATACCACACACACTTCATCATCTTTTGACATCAAAACCATGAGAGAGAGGGAGAGTAGGAAGAAATTTGTATTCAAGCTTGGAATTGTAGAGAATTGGAGGATTCAACTTGGAAACTCAAAGAATTGGACATCTAGAGTACAATTGAACACTTAAGGTAAGAATTGAAGCCTTTAGCTTTGTAATTAAGACACTTAACACATGAATACAAGAGAATCAAGTTGAATCATACATGAATTGAGCTTAAGAGTGTAGAAAAGTAGAACAATCATACATACATGCATGCATATGTCATGGCATTTTGAAGTTGTTTTCCAAAGAATTTCATCATGCATGTTATTATTTCACCTTGGTTTTGGAAATTCATCAAGTTTCATGTCATTTTATAAGAAGGTTGGAGTTCATGACAATTCATGCATGTTATGTTTTGGAAGTTTCAAGTTGAATTTTGAACAATTGGCTTATCGTTGGGCCTTGATTTTGCGAAATGATCCTTAATTCTTGGTGTTTTACAAGTTTAGACATGTTTTCTCAAGTTTTAAGCCCAAAGGATGTGTTTTAAAGCTTTGAAATTGAGTTTTGCATCTTAAACATCAATCTAGAAATTCCAAAATTCTGCATCAACGCCCGTGATAGATTCTGCACTCGAGCGACCACTCATTGTTTTGTATTTCCGCTCGAGCAAACAAAAGTTGGCTCGAGCATAAAATTCATGCTCCCAAAAGTTTTATAGAACTTTGCAGACTGCTCGAGCGACCAAAGTTGCACTCTAGCGAGGATCTTGTTTACTCAGTCTTTAGCTCAAGTGACTGTCAAGCGTCAATTGAGCGGAAAAATCATGCAACTAATACTTTTGCAGACTTTGCAGATCACTCGAGCGACTGATGTTGCGCTCGCTCGAGCGGACTACCATATTTTTGGAAATTTGACTAAGTGTTTCAACTCATATTTTGGCATCCTCATTGCATTTTAGGCATTCCAAGCCTTAATTAAGACACAATAATGAAGATAAAGATTAGAAACACACCAAGATAGAAAAGAAATGAGTTAAGTGTTTTTCAAGCTTGTGTTTCAATGTGCATCCGTTATGTATTTGTGTAGGTCATGCGCCATAGATCGTTGGCTCGACTGTTTTGACTTTTCTGTTATTGGAGCTATCTGTGAGTAACAACTTTGTAAAACTATTTTCAGTTACAAGTATTTTCTAACTGAAATGATATGATGTATTTTTTGAAATGCTGTTTTATGAATCATGAATGAATGTCCATTTTTCTGAAATGTATTTGTGGCATCCTTAGTTCACGTAGCCCTCGCCTGGGGGTAACAATACCGCGACTTATGTTCATGTGGCCCTCACCCGGGGGTAACAATACTGTGGCCTGTGTTCACGTTGCCCTTGCCTGGAGTTAACAATACCATAGCTATTTGTGCACAAAGATGTTGACCTTTATGGTCGTCGGTACCGACTATGCATGTGGGTCTTATGACCAATCTAATCTAATAGCTAACGGATGTACCACATATAACTGCTTATGAAATCTATATAAGTATGTCAATCTGAATTTGTTTCTGATATGAATTCTGATTTCTGAATCTGAATTGGACATCATAACCCTTTACTCTGTTGTTATTCACTAGGCTCCAGCTCACCGTATTATTTATGTATGTAGGTGACCAGGTGCGGGACTAGGCTCAGTGAGGTTCGCCTGGAGATTTGTTTGAGTCAGCCAATCGGTGTGCCTCCTGAGGAGGTTCCAAAATGTTTTGTGATTGAGTTTTATGACCATAATGCAAGTTTAAGTTATTTTCTTTTATTTGTTTGGTCAGTTTCTTTGGGTTTATCTGTATCTATGGTGATGTAAGACTGACATTCTGATGACATCATATATGTTTGTAAATATAAGTTTTAAATTTTCTGTCCCATGTATGTCTGCACAGCTCTATGGACGTTGTATGTTTATAATTACTTCCGCTAGCCCTCTTATTATATGTTAATCTGTTCAGAGGCCTTCGACAATCTTAGGATTACTGGCCGGTTATGGCTCTAAACCTGTGGGGGTGGGTTTGGGTCATGACATCCAATCTCGCACTTCCGTCCATCTATTATTAATAAAGCTAATGAAAATTGAAAATAATGGGACTAAAGTGAAATTTTAGTAAAAGTGTGATAGCTAAACTAAGATTTTAGTAAAATTAAGACTTTAGTAAAAGTATAAGGGTGCTAATGAGATAATAAAAATATCACATATGCTTCAAAAAAAAAAAAAAAAATTCCATCAACTTTGTTAACAATGGATGGATGGAAATGTGAGATTACAACTTGACTTAAAATATATGGGATTGACTGTTATAATTAAAAGTAAAAAAAAAAAAAACTAACGTATAATTTTAATAAAAATATAAAAATATTAAGTATAATTTATCTTTTTTTTCCCTTCTCTTTCTCTCTTTTTTCCTCTTTCTCCAACTCGTCTGATAACAACATTTTTGCAGAAGCTACAAAATTTTAGAGGGCAATGACAATGACAGAAAATATAATAATTAGTAATTCATTTATGTTTTATTTATCAATTGAGTCAAACTATAATTCCAAAGTAAAAATAATTATAGAAATCAAATGTAAAAAATAAAATACAATCTAATTCTTTTGTTTTACCTCATCCCTTGTTTTTGTGTCACTTGTTTGCATATAGATCTGTCGCATGTTCGGGATATCCGAGTGTGCTAAACAGTTCAGACCTTTGATCTCTTTGATCTAATCTCACGAGTGCGGTGTGAAATGTAGATGAGAGCCCAAATTTGACAATTTTATAGAAAATCCATTTTTTTACAAATTCGTTGTTAGAAATGAACTGCATCACCAGATATCAGAGTCGCCACCTAATCTTTTGAAAAAATTAGGAAACCCCGTGACTCGTGCCAAGGCCACTATTCGTCATAACCAAAGTTGTCTCGGTTGGAATCTTAGGTATGAAAGGGGGAAGGTAATTAATTGAGTACCCCCCGCTTACCCAATCAAAAGATCAGCCTCTACTAAACCCTGATATGAGTTTTATTGACTTTATATGTTCATATTCCGATTATTAATATCCTAAAAGTTACTATGTGAAGTAATCAAGTATAGACCACGTCACTCATTTTGGAATGTTACAATCTCATGCATTTTAAAAAAGGGTTTTGAAAATGTGCAACGCAAAAGAAATCGGGCTCACGTTCATGAAATCAATATTGTTCCAAATTAAGTGAAACAACCTCCATCCATCAGCAATCACAGAATTATATCAATTAAGCAAGTAGTTGCGTGGTAAGATATTAGACATAATAAGAAAAATACACACAAGCGGGATGCTAAAGTATAAACACTTACCTTGTACTTTCTGATGTCTCACGGGAAGCTACAAAACAAAGTTAGAAAATATACATGATCCTAGATGCAAAATTCTAATGCAATACATACATAGAAGTGCGACTAGAGATTTGGCTACTAACATATGACATGTGAATCATTTGAAGACATGCAATAGTGCTCAAAATCACATAGGAATTAATTAAACTCACAGATGCAAATGAGCCAAATTTTAATGAATGAAATATGAGTGCAAAACATAGATATGGTGAAAAATAAAACATGATGCTTATTTACAGATATGAAAAATGTAAATGAAAATGGATCGAAAGAAGTGGGAGCAGACAATTATTACAATACTAAATAATTATAATACTGAATAAAAGACGTGAGGTTTGAGAATTATTACAATAAACAACTATCTAACTCAAACATAAGTTGAATTTAACAAATCAAATAATAATAATAATAATAATAATAATAATAATAATAATAATAATAATATATTTGAGAGAAGTGTGCGTGGTGGTTTCATCCATCATTGCATGGAAAACATATGTTATTACATTTTTTATATTATTATTAAAAAAAACTACATATTTAAAACAGTAAAAAAAAAATGCAAGAAAATAAAGAAATTACATCAGGTAAATCACATAATTAAAAGAAAGAGAGAAAAATTCAAAGAAATAAGGAATCTACATCGGGTGGCTCAACCATCTATCTCTAACAAGCTAAATCACATATTTAAATATAAGAGAAATAGAAATAAAATAAATGAGGAAACTGCGAAAACTCACATTTGGAGGAAATGATGAATTTTATGATTACCAAACTTTTTCATAACATCCTCATGGTTATGGAATATGCTTTGAAATCTCAGCAAGAAGCTTCAAGCTTAAGCTTTAATGAAATTTTGGGTGGTATATATCAGTGGATAGAAAGGCTCAACATTTTTTGAAACAAAAATTTTTTTAACCAAAATTTTCTCTTCCAAAATTTTTTCTTTTTTTTTGAAACAAAATTTTCTCTCTCAAAATTTCCTCTCTTTTTCTAACTACAAAATGAGGGGGTATTTATAGAATTCCAAAACACTCAAAACACATGGCTAGCCATATGATATTTCCAAAAACATATGGCTTGTTATGTGGTATAGGAGGCTATTTTTCCAAAACTGCTAAATTTTTTGAAAAAAAAAAATTCAGAAAAATATTTTTGAATAGGTCTAAATTTTTTTGGCCAAAACAGGTGTAAGGTTCGAATTAAAGCTTAAATCCGAATTTTCTGTTGAGGAATTCGTAAAATAGCACATTCCAATTTTCATCATCTGGTGTTCGGAAGAAAAATGCTTGTCGCATTGCCCGGGAGGTACCCCGAGTGTGCTAAACAGTTCAGATCCTCAATTTTTTTGATCTAGTCTCACCAGTGTAATGTGAAACATAGATGAAAGTCTAGATCCGACAACTTTTATAGAAAATCCATTTTATTACAAAACTGTTGCCAAAAATGGATTGCATAATCAAATCTCAGAGTCGCTACTTAATATTTTGGAAAAATTAAAAAATCCATGACTTGTACCAAGGCCGCTGTTCGTGTATAAGAGGGGACGGTCTTTAATTGAGTACTCTCACTCACCTGATCAAAGATTAGCCTCTACTAAACCATGATATGAGTTTTATTTACTTTATATGTTCATATTCCGATTTATTTAATAATTCTTAACATTTATTATGTGAAACAAAGAAGTATAAACTATGTCATTCATTTTGGAATAATTTGATTTCATGTATTTTCAAAAGAGTTTTGAATAATGTATAGCTCAACAAAAATTGAGTTTACAAATATGAAAATTAATATTATTCCAAATTAAACGACACAACCTCCATTCATCGGCATTCATAGAGTTATATCAAGTAAGGAAATAGCCACATGGTATGATGCTAAACATAGTAAGAAAAGAAAAAAAAAACACACACACACAAATGGAATGGTAAAGTATAAACACTCACATATTTACTGACGTCCTGTGGAAAGCTGCAAAACAAAGTTAGCAAAATATGCATGCTCTTATATACAAAATCATAATGTATACAAACATAGAATGCAAGTAGAGATTCGGCTACTAAAACATGACATGTGAATCATCTCAAGGCATGAGGTAGTGCATATAATCATATAAGAATTGATTAAATCCATAGTTACAAATGAGCTGAATCTAAATATGTGAAATATAGATGCAAACATGAAATATGATGCTATTTAAAGATATGAAAAGTGAGTAAATAAAAGGGATAGAAGAAAGGGGGGCATAAAATTATTACAACACTAAATAATTACAATACTAAGTAAAAGACATAGGGTTTGAAAATTATTATAACAAATAACTATCTAACTCAAACCTAAGCTGAATCAAATATAATAATAATAATAATAATAATAATAATAATAATAATAATAATAATAATAATAATAATAATAATAATAATATAACCAAACATAATAACAATAATAATATACAAATATTTATTATTATATTATTATTAAAATAAAAAAAACTACATATTTAAAACCATAAAGAAAACGCAAGAAAATAAATGAGAAAGTTGCGAAAACTCACATTTGGAGGAAATGATGAATTTTCTGATTACCAAACTTTCTTCATAACACCCTTGCAATTATGGAGTATGCTTTGAGATCTTAGCAAGAAATTGCTAGTTTAAGCTTTAATGGAATTTTTGGGTGATAAATATCAGCAGATAGAAAGGCTCAAGATTTGTTGAAATAAAAATTCTTTTAACCAAAATTTTCTCTCCACTTTGAAACAAAGTTTTTTTCTTTTTCATAATTTTCTTTTTTTTTTTTTCAAAACAACAAAATGAGGAGGTATTTATTGAATTCTCAAACACTCAAAACACATGGCTAGCCATGTGGTATCTGAAAATCATGTGACTTGCCATGTGGTATGAGAGCCGATTTTTTCAAAACTGCTAAATTTTTCGAACACAAAAAAATTCATAAAAATAGTTTTGAATAGATCTAAAATAATTTGGCGAAAATGGGTGTAAGTTTGGAATTAAAGCTTAAACCTGACTTTTCTGCTGAGAAATTCGTGAAATATCACATTCCAAATTTCATCATCGGTTGTCCAGAAGAAAGCACCTAAGTGTTAATGTCGGTCAAAATGGGGTGTCTATAGTTGTCCCTCTTTGACAGAGCTTGATACGTCATTTAATGACGTGAGTGAATGTCAAAGCTCGAAGACGATCCTTTTGACAACGCCGTAAGACTTGGGCAAACAAAAACAAGATGTAGATGCAGTTGGTTAAATCCGAAGGTTGCCTACGTATCCATTTGCCAGGAATCAAACCAGTGTAGTTCAGGGTAGAATGCAAGTGATATGTTCGAAATGCAATTGAAAGTTGGGCTTACACGCCTCGTGAAGTCGGTTGTTTTAAAAATTCATGATTTATGCAATGCAATGGTGATGAGGATGTGAAGACGACAATGTGAGAGGCAAGCCTCATGCAAATGATATGAAACATACTAAAGTGGAATGCAAACAAACATGTTTCACATGAGTGAAAGAAAGTCTAACCAACAAGCATGCCTAACTATGTCTCACATAGAAAGGGAGATGGTATAACCAAATGAACTCGAGATCTAAACACGTCTCATACGAGATGAGGAAATGTAAACTTGAGATCCAAACTCGTCTAACACGAGAGGAGGAACAAACTCCAACTATGCTGAAATCATGAGAGGAGAAACAGACTCGAACCACTCTTAAATTGTGAGAGGGGGAAAATACTCCAAACACACTGAAATTGTGAGAAGAGGAACAAACTCTAGCCATGCTGAAATCATGAGAGGAGGAACAGACTCCAACCATGTTGTAATCGTGAGAGGAGGAACAGACTCCAACCACGCTGAAATTATAAGAGGAGGAATAGACTCTAACCACACTATAATCGTGAGAGGAGAAACAAACTCCAACTACCCTGAAATTGTGAGAGGAGGAACATACTCTAATCACACTGAAATTGTGAGAGGAGGAACAATTTCCAATTATGCTAAGATCATGAGAGGAAGAACAGACTCCAACCACGTTGTAATCGTGAAAGAAGAAACAAACTCTAATTACGCTAAAATCGTGAGAAGATGAACATACTCCAAGCACACTGAAATTGTGAGAGGAGGAACAAACTCCAACCATGCTGAAATCATGAGAGAAGAAATAGACTCTAACCACACTGTAATTGTTAGTAGAGGAACAAACTCCAACAATGATGAAATCATGAGAGGAGGAACAGACTCCAACCATGCTGTAATCGTGAGAGGAGGAACAAAATCCAACCACACTGAAATCATAAGAGAGGAAACATACTCCAACTATTTTAAAATTTTGAGAGGAGCAAGAAACTCCAACCATGCTGAAATCATGAGAGGAGGAACAGATTCCAACCACGCTGTAATCGTGAGAGAATGAACAAACTCTAACCATGCTGAAATCGTGAAAGGATGAACATAGTCCAACCAGACTGAAATTGTGAGAGGAAGAACTGTGATAACCATGTGATGACAAGCCCAAACACGTTTTACGTGAAATGGTGAATGCAAGAAGAATGTAATGTGACAGATCCACAAGAACGGTGTGATAATGGGATACATACACGGGAGTGATGCGATTATGCAAGAGATGCAAAGGGGACAATGTGGTTGTGCGATAAAAGCATATGAACAATGTGATCGTCCAATAGATGTGCATGAATGCTACGATCGTGCGATGGATGCACATAAACGGCGCGATCATGTGATAAATGCACATGAACGGTTGGATCGTGCGATGGATGCACGAGAACGGTTAGATCGTGCAATAAATGAACGATTGTGGCTTGAAAATGGCGCCAGAGCAAACTTTGTTTCGAAAAAGGTGATGTTGATTCAAACACCAAATTTTGAAAAAGATTTTGGAACTCAATGTATGGATCCATTTCATTCTAGGAAGCCATGTTTTTTAGAAAATATCTAGGGAAGCAGTGTTCCAGATAAGCAACTCATGGGGAAAATGCCATGTTCCCAACTTTGATTTTTTTTTTTTTCTTTTCTTCTTTTTCTTTCTGATATTGTAATTGAAGTGTGTTAGAACACAAATATGCATAATTTTTATTTTTGTTTTTTGTTTTTTGTTTTTTGTTTTTTGTTTTTTGTTTTTTTTTGGGTTGTAAAATTTGGATCGAGATTTGATCCTTGAAAAAAGAGTTTTATTTTGCAAATCATGGCATGAATGGCACATCACTTGAGCATGAAAATATTTTACTTTGAATTTGAATTTGAGAACAGTTAAAATTGAACGAGTTTTGAACTGGATGTTGAGCCTTTAACTGACCAGAAATAAAAAAAACGACTTAATAAAGCAAAAGCAATCCAAACAACCTATTTACATTTGTTGAAATAACAGGAATTCAAAACAAGACTCAAAAGGACAAACCATTAAGCCTATACAAATTTTGCAAATTTTTTTTTTTTGGTTCTGTACAACTCAAACGATTAGCTAGCTGGCTAAAAAGTTGGCCTACCGATTGATTTGTTGGGTGGCCGGTTAAAAGATTAGGCAACACACCTAGAAATGACTATATTTCAACTAGCCGATTGAAGAATTGTACGGTCGGGGTAAAATGTGACCTTGGTAACGAGGACTCGAGAGTGCGGTGAAAAGACAGAAGACTTGACTCGACTATGCCCCTAGTTCATTACTTTGACTTTTCCTTTGCTTTTCTGGTAAAAAAGTTTTGATCAACATGAGAGCTAGATTAGCATGCTTGTTCCATTCTATGTTTTGAAATCATTTAAGCCAAGCTGTGAGTACTCAAAAATTTCTTTTTTTGGGTCCAATGAACGGTTTGGGTCTTATAAAAATGGAATAATTTTTGAGAAAATCAGTCACTCTCATTAAAAATCATCAAAACCTGTTTTTTGCAAATGGCCACTACCCGACTAAACATGAAATCAACCCTTGAGATGCACTACCTCAAATCAGATAACCCAAACTTGATCTGTCTTACAACTGAATCTACCGTGAAGAAAAGATAGGACAATTGAACCGAATGAAGACAAACCAATTGAACTTGGACATAATAGCCGAGTCGGATAAAGGTACATCAATCAAACATGGATGGGACAAGTGAGTTGAAAATGGTTGTGGCCTAACTTTAGGATGAAGCTTCCTACGCATCCTAAAGATAGAAATCAGGCCTTACGTAGTTCCAGGTTAAGGTTCACTTGGGTATTAAAACTCTCCTTTTGCGCTCTAACTTTTGCCAAAACTGCCCTTCCGAGTTTTCAGCTTTGCGATTTTTTGCATTTTTATTTTTTTAAAAAATTTGTTTTTCATGCTCTAACTTTTTCCTGGGTCGCCCTTTCGACTTTTCGGCCCAATGAGCCTCTCATGGATAGTACTTTTTCAGCTTGGCCATGTTGATTGGTTATGAGAATTCTAAGCCATCCAAATCTATGAGAATGACTCTCCACTTGTCCCTAGGGTTGTGGATAGGAACTCGATGTCCTTCAACACTACATATTCTTCTCTCAGATTTCAAGTTTTGACTTTCTTTCCGATCTCCATTGGCTTGAGAAACGACCCAGTTTGAATCTCTGATCACATCCAACCTTATTGCCCCTAGTTCTAGAGTTGCTTCCAATCCGACTATGCAAGCCTCATATTCTTCTTGATTTTTGGACACTCTGAATCAAAGTTTGAAAACTAATAGGTCGGGCCTCAAGGTCGAGTGGGATCCTGTGCTGTACAATCTCAAGATCAATTCTAGACATATCTTCGTAGGACTACACAAAAACATTTTTGAAATATTTTAATAAAGCGACTAATCGCTTGCATTTCTTTAGAGACAACATGGAATCAATCTGGACTAAACAAAGATCCTTTTCAGTATCCATATTAATTAAAACAATCTCATTCATCAAGGGCTTAACATGCCTTTCTTTCTCTCAGTCAATCAAAATTTTCAAAGCCTGAGGAATTTCTTCTTCTTTGTTTTCATCAAAATTTTGGTCAATGCAATAAACTAAAGGCACAAAAAATAGGTGGAATCTATGGCATTTTTATTCAGAAAAAACTTTGACTCAACGATTATAACAAACTCAAAAGAAAAAGACAAAGAAGACCTAGAGAGGACAGAGGTGTCTAGGTTAGCAATCTCGAAATCAACAAACTCTGACTGGCTAGATTGACTTAAGCCTAATTTTGACTCTACAGACTCAGTGGAATCAGACTCAGACTCAACATTCGACTCAAAACTCAAAATGACACATTTCTCGAATTATTAGTTAAAAGTATGGGCCAGCCACGACATTCAAAATAAAGTTCGTGCAATCAACAGGTGGTCATTCCTCGATCATAGAAACGGTCTGATAGTCCACAAGTTCTAGGGATTCACATTAGTAGTCTTTCTAGGATATCAGACTTTTCAAAAGCTATGGTGCTATAATGACTTAGCAAAAAGAAAACCAAAAATAATGCCCCAAATTAGAATTTCGGCAACACTTCGGCTCAATTCGCACAAATGATCACTGGATGCCCCACCGAAGAACTGAACTCAACCCCACAAGTTGACTTAAACTGATATGCCTGAACCACTTACCTAAATTTGAGAACCTCTGTACATATCCCATGCATAGCACATAGCAAGAAAGAGAACAAACACTTCTATGGCAGGTAGGGTTACCCTATTCTAACTTTGAAATGATCTTGAGCTTCACTATTCAAACAAGTGGAATCATCACATCATAAAAATGGGAGAGCATCCTCTCCTAAGTTGGGAAGGTTCTATAATTCACTATATGTACAAGGTCAGCTCTACTCTAGGCATTGAATTCAAGATAATGTCACTAAAAAGTCATTTGGTTAATAACCAAGTAAGATTCTAGGAAGTCGGAAGAGTTAATATAGCCTCTTTTTTGAGTCTGATAACCTTAGATAGCGGAGCTACCTTTTTGACATATCTTAAGAGGTATTAACACAAGGCATCATAAGTAACGCAGAGATAGGTATAGTGTCAGAAAAAGATTGGTTGTGTTCCCATCACGACCTGGGCAACAATGCATGAAATGCGATGAACATATAAATGAAAATAAAATTCATATCATGGAGTTCGAGTCAAGGTTTCTTAATATCCTCAGCAGAGTCGCCAGAAACTATCGCATCGCCCAAGGAGTACCCAAGCGCACTAAACAATTCGGATCTCTGATTTCTTTGATCTAGTCTCACGAGTGCAATGAGAAACATAGATGAGAGTCCAGATCCGACAACTTTTATAGAAAATCCATTTTATTACAAAAATCGTTACCAGAAATGGGTTGCATCACCAGATTTCAGAGTTGCCACCCAATATTTTGAAAAAATTAAGAAACTCGTAACTCGTGCCAAGGCCGCTGTTCGTCGTAACCAAAGATGTTTCAATTCAGAACCTTAGGTATGAGAAGGGAAGGTCCTTAATTGAACACCTCCGCTTGCTCGATCAAAGATTGGCTCTACTAAACCATGATATGAATTTTATTTACTTTATATGTTCATATTTTGATTTATTTAATAAATCCTAAAATTTACTATGTGAAGCAAACAAGTATAGACTATGTCATTCATTTTGGAACAATTTATTTTCATATATTTTCAATAGAGTTTTGAATAATGTACAACTGAACAAAAATTGAGTTTACAATCATGGGAATTAATATTATTCCAAATTATGCGACACAACCTCCATCCACATGGTAGAATGCTAGACATAATAAAAAAAGAAAAAAACACACACACACACACACAAACACACACACAAACGGAATGCTAAAGTATAAACACTCACATATTTACTGACGTCTTGTGGAAAATTGCAAAACAAAGTTAGCAAAATATACACGACCTTATATACAAAATCCTAATGCAATACATACATAGAATGCAAGTAGAGATTTGGCTACTAAAACATGATATGTGAATCATCTTAAGGCATGAGGTAGTGCATATAATCACATAGGAATTGATTCAATCCATAGATGCAAATGAGCTGAATCTAAATATATGAAATATAGATGCAAACATGAAATATGATGTTAATTACAGATATGAAAAGTGATTAAATAAAAGGGATAGAAGAAATGGGGGTGAGAAATTATTACAACACTAAATAATTATCATACCGAATAAAAGACGTGGGGTTTGGAAATTATTATAACAAACAACTATCTAACTCAAACTTAAGCTGAATTTAACAAATCAAATATAATAATAATAATAATAATAATAATAATAATAATAATAATATAAACAAACATAATAATAATAATAATAATATATAAAAACTATTTCATATTATAATAATATAATATATAAAAATATTTATTTGTGCTATAAGAGAATATGTATGCGCCTCTACTATTACCTTAGGGTTTTAGTAGGATTGGCAAGTACTTCTTGAAATGGTATCAGAGCCAGTTCTGGTCAGGGGTTCGAGTCTCACTAGGGTAATATCCCCCTTGAGATTAAGGGGGGCAAATTCCCATGGAAGGTGGGGCCCAAATACCAGACTAGCCCACTCATCACATGAGGGAGGTAATGTGCTATAAGAGAATATGTATAAAAATATTTATTATTATATTATTATTAAAATAAAAAAATTACATATTTAAAACAGTAAAGTAAACGCAAGAAGATAAATGAGGAAGTTGCGAAAACTCACATTTGGAGAAAATGATGACTTTTCTAATTACCAAATTTTCTTCATAACACCCTCACGGTTATGGAGTATACTTTCAGTTCTCAATAACAAATTGCAAGTTTAAGTTTTAATGAAATTTTTGGGTGGTAAATATCAATGGATAGAAATGTGGTAAATATCAGTGGATAGAAAGGCTCAAGATTTGTTCAAACAAAAATTCTTTTAACCAAAATTTTCTCTTCCCTTTGAAAAAAAGTTTTTTTCTTGTCCAAAATTCTCTCCTTTTTTTTTTTTTTTTTCTTCTTCTTCTCTAAAAACAACAAAATGAGAGGGTATTTATAGAATTCTCACATGGCTAGCCATGTGGTATTTCCAAAAACACATGGCTTGCCAGGTGGTATGAGAGGCGATTTTTCCAAAACTGCTAAATTTTTTGGATAAGAAAAAATTCAGAAAAATAATTTTAAATAGGTCTAAAATAATTTGGCGAAAAAGGGTGTAAAGTTGGAATTAAAGCTTAAACTCGACTTTTCTGTTGAGAAATTCGTAAAACAATTCATTCCAATTTTCATCATTGGGTGTTCAAAAGAAAGAGCCCTAGTCTTAAGGTTGGTCAAAATGGGGTATCTACAACGCCTAAGTCTTAATGCTGGTCAAAATGGGGTGTCTATAGTTGCCTTTCTTTGACAGAGCTCGATACGTCATTTAATGACACGAGTGCATGTCAAAGCGCGAAGACGACCCTTTTGACAAGGCCATAAGACTTTGACAAACAAACAAAATGTAGATGCAGTTGGTTAAACCCGAGGGTTGTTTATGTATCCCTTTGCAAGGAATCAAACCAGCATAGATCGAGGCCAAAACGCAAATGACATGCTCGAAATGCAATTGAAAGTTGGACTTACATGTACCACATTGCTGAGTTTTTGAAAGTTCATGATTTATGCAATGCAGTGCAATGGAATGGGTAATATGTCAGGGAAGCCTCGTGTAAATGATATGAAGCATAACAAAGGGTATAATCCAAACACGCTCACATGAGAGAAGGAAAGGGTTTTAACGACAAACGAGACCTAGACCGTACCTCGATACGAAATAAGGGGCTAGTTTTAACTAGGTAAAGGGGAAAACGGGTTTTGACCAACAAGCGAGACCTAGACCGTATCTTGATACAAAATAAGAGGCTGGTTTCAACCAGGTAAAAGTCAAAAGGCTTTTGACCAACAAGCGAGATTTGGACCATACCTCGATACGAAATGGGGGGCTGGTTTCAACCGAGTAAAGGAAAAAAGGGTTTAACCAACAAGCGAGACCTATACCGTATCTCGATATGAAATAGGTGGTTGGTTTTAACCGAGTAAGAGAAAAGGGTTTAACCAACAAGCGAAACCTAGACTATACCTCGATACGAAATAGGGGGCAAGTTTCAACTGGGTAAAGGGGAAAAGGGTTTTAACCAACAAGCGAGACCTAGACCGTACCTCAACACAAAATATGGGGTTGGTTTCAATCGGGTAAAGGGAAAAAGGGTTTAACCAACAAGTGAGACCTAGATCGTGCCTCGATATCAAATAGGGGCTAGTTTCAACCGGGTAGGAGAAAGAGGTTTAACCAAAATTCTCCCTTTTTCTAACAACAAAATGAGGGGGTATTTATAAAATTTCAAAATACCCAATACACATGGCTAGCTATGTTGTATTTTCAAAAACACATGGCTTGGTATGTGGTATCTCAAAACCATGTGGCTTACCATGTGGTATGGGAGTCAATGTTTCCAAAACTGTTAAATTTTTCGAAAAAGGAAAAATTGAGAAAAATATTTTTGAATATCCAAAATAATTTGGCCAAAACGAGTGTAAGGTTGGAATTAAAACTTAAACTCGACTTTTTTGCTGAGGGATTCGTAAAATATTACATTCTAATTTTCATCATTGGGTGTTCAAAAGAAAACACCCAAATCTTAAGGCCGGTCAAAAGGAATTGTCTACAAGATCTAAAAACCTATAACCTAGTCAATGGATTTGCAATAAGTTATTATGTAAAAGCAAAGTCACAATATCTTCACTTGTTTTTTTGTTTGATACTTGTTTGGTATATTAATTTTGTTCAAAAAAGCGGAAAAAGATAGAAATGATTCTAATTTTTTTTAAAAACTACAAAAATATATTTTCTCTTGTCTTTAAAATAGGTTTTCATTCTCTCATCTCTCCCACACACCTCTAGCCACCACCCACCACTGACTGTTGGGTCAATTGGCCTTCATTGAGCTCTGGCCACCTTCCGATGAAACGTCGGCAACTAGTTGGTCACTGCAATTTATACACCAAATAAATTGTCTATTTCGATTTTTTACACAAATAAAAAATAACAATTAATTCCATACTTTTTGTAAACAGATGATAAACAATAAAAGGCTGTTTGTTTGGATGATATTAGGAAGATATAGGCGTGGACTGGATATTAAATTAGGTGGGGCCATTATTTTTTTTTTGGTTACCCTACATTGTTGTTTGGCTATTCTAAATATAGGGTCTGAATAATTTCCTTCAAAAGAGAGGGATATGCAATACCACCCCATGATATTGTATATTCTCCAACATCAATATTAGATTTTGTCTTTATCTAACAATAAAAAATAAATGAATAATTGTATGGATACTCACTTTTACTAAAACTACATGAGGTTAAATATGATTGACTAAAAAAAATAATGATACTTAAACATCCAGTGATATTGACACATATTTTTAATACATATAGCATTGCACAAAATGAATACTCTTTCTTATTCCATGTTATATCCTACCATAACTAAACATAGTAAAATTCATCCAACAATATATATAATATCCCTCATATTTTGAACATGTTATATCTCATCCTATATCCTTACATATTACATATTTTCTCCAAATACTTAAGGAGTGTTTGTTTGGTGGGATTAGACCATGAGATTGGATTCTATGTCCATCAAAATAAAAAGTTCAATATTTGCTTAGAAAAGAGAAGGTCGGACTAATAATTTCACATATACGACCCTATTTGTTTTGGGAGATGAAGAAAGGGATTAGATTCATAGTTGTAACAAGCTTGACTTGTAATTAGTTTATAATATTTGATTAAGAATGCCTAATGAGTAATTAAGATAAAATTCTAAGTTAATTCCATGTGCCATGTGTTATGTGTTATGTGTGTTTATATTTGTTCATTGTCAGAATATATGTCTGAATTTCTGTTTCGTTGTACGAATTGAAGGCCTTATCAGCGTCCGAACGCAAAATTGACTAGGTCAATGTCTAATTTGGAATTTTTAAGAAATTATGGTAGGTTGAATTGAAATTTGATTCGGAGTCAAATAATTAGAATAAAGTAGATTAAATTAAGTTAGCTTGAATTAATTTAATCATACTTTATTAGCCTAAGCTAAATGCACCTATATAAGGCTAATACAAAGTTATAGAACTTATCTATCTTGCCATTTGAGCTCAAAAACGTGTAGAAGAAGGAGAAGAGAGGAAGTGAGTGTAATTCAAAGAGAAAAGAGGAGATTGACGGGAAAATTAAGGTTGGCTTAGGAACTCAAAGAAATTGCTTCATAGAGTCCAATTGATCAGTATAGGTAAGAATTTAACTCATAACTTGTACTTAAGACATCAATGTATGAAAGCAAGAGATTTAAATGTTTGAAAAAAAAATAAAAAATGAGAATTGAGCTTAGAAAGATGAATTTGAAAGTAATTCTTGCATGCATATGCATTTCATGAAGTTTTGAAGTTGTTTTCAAAAAAAATCTTTCATGCATGTGGTAATTCTAGTTTGGTTTTAAGAATTCATCACATTTCATACCATTTGACCTTAATTGATCATGCTTTAGAAGGTCTAAGTTCAAAAGATTACATGCACGTTATATATACATACAATTCAAGTTTGTTTTTGAACAATTAGCATGCTTTTGGGCCTTGATTTTGCGAAATGATCTTTAATTCATGATGTTTTATAAGTTACAAGTGTTTTCTCAAGTTTTGACCTAAAAGAATGAGTTTTGATGCATTGGAATTGAGTTTTGGAGTTTAGAGAGTAATCTGGAAATTCCAGAATTTGCACTCTTTGCTCAAGCGGTAAAAGTTGTGCTCGAGGCTCGAGCAACCAAAAGTTGGCTCGAGCGTAAAATTCAAGCTCCCAGTACTTTTGCAGACATGAGCTTTGGCTCGAGCGACAGAATCTGCGCTCGAACGACCACTGTTTTGTTTTCAAACTTGGCTCGAGCGAACAAGATCTTCGCTCGAGCGTAAAATGAGAGCTCTTAGAAGTTTTACAGACCTAGGGGTCCTCTCGAGCGATGGAAGTTGTGCTCGAGCGAATTGCCCTGTTTTTGAAAATTTAACTAAGTGTTTCAAAGTACATTTTGACGTCCTCATTGCATCTTAGGCATTCCTAAGCCTTAATTAAGACATAATAATGAGGATAAGGATTAGAAACACACCAAGATAGAAAAGAATTGAGTTAAGTGTTTTCTGAGCATGTATGTCAATGTGTATCCACTATGTGTTTGTATAGATCACGCGCCATAGACTGTCTAATCTGTCTATTCTATTATTGGAGCTATCTGTGAGTAATAACTCTGTAAAGCTACGTTTGACTTTAATTATTTTATGAGGATATGAAATGATCTGTTTTTGAAATGCTATTTTTAGTATGGATGAATGATTGTCCAGATTTCTAAAATGTATTCGTGGCATCCTTAGTATCATGTGATATCTGTAATCTGCTTTGTATACGTCTCATGTAATCATGAGTCAACTGTACGTCCCATGTGATCATGGGTAAACTATTATGGATGCTTATGAACGTCTCTGTGTACATGAGTCAACAGTTTACGTCCCATATAAACGGGTCAACTGTTCTGTTAGTGCTAATGGATACGTATGCTTATCTGTGAACTCTGAATATACATATGATTATGAATCTATTTCTGATCTAAACTCTAATTTCTGAATCTGTGATGGACATCATTCATTAAAACCTTTACTCTGTCATTATTCACTGGGTTCTAGCTCACTGTATTATTTATAGTTCACTGTATTATTTATGTATGTAGGTAATCAGGCGCGTGACCAGACTCAGTGATGATTGTTTGGAGATCTGTTCTTTCAGCCAACCATTGTGCCTCCCGAGGAGGTTCCCGTTTTGAGAAGTGATCAATTTTTGTGATCCATGTTTAAGACTTTTATTTTCTTTTGTTTTGTCTGAACAAGTTTATATTCTGTTTATGTATTGGGCTAAGACCCATTTCGGTTTATCTGTATATGAATTGACGTCTTATATGTAAATATAAGTTTGAAATTTCCTGTCTCATATACGTCTACACAGCTCTATGGACATTATATTTTGATATTGCTTCGGCTAGCCCCTTCATTTTACTAATTTGTTTAGAAGCCTTCGGTAATTCCAAGATTACTGGACGGTTATGATGCTAAACCTATAGGGCGGGTTTGGATCGTAACAATAGTATGTGTAACACCCCAAAAATTTCCCAACATAATCTAGGTATATCAACCGACATTCATTAAGGAATAATGGCAATTTTCCCAATCATCATGACCTTGATCATTAAAGTTTGCACAAAATAGTCCCACATGCGAATTATACATTCAATGATATGAAATACATGAATCTATAACATGTAGAACACCAACTCTAAAAAAAATAAATAAAATGCCCCCAAGGGCTTACAAATTCCAAGACTTAAGCCTGGTTACACAAAAATAGTCTCTTGGATTCAAACAGTTATAGCCCTAGGCTTACAAATACAATCACAACAAAACAGAGCCTTGTGCTCTATATATATTTATCCACGCCCTAGATTGACGGGTTCACCACGTTCTTTCCAGCACCAAAATTCCATAGGGGTGAGCATAAAGCTCAGTAGAGAATTCTTAACCAAGTATATACATTTATGCAAAATTCTCAATATGAAATGCACATGCCATGCTATGCCATTTAAAAGAAGATTTCATCTTTCATCTTTTGAAAACTACCATGCTTAAAGACAATTTGAAATCTCAATAATTCAGAAATTTACAATTTAGTTAAGGGGTAGTAAATACCACTCAGGTAATCCCTAGGTTGGTGTTTGCAAGTAGGCATAACTAGCGCTACCAAATCCCCACTTTCTCGGTAGCTAACCGGTAGGCACGTGGTACCTCCTCTGCGCGTGTTTTCGGTCTTTTACCCCGAACACTCAGGCCAACTTAATCAATTTCATCTACACCTCCTAACCTTACTTACCAACGTATTTACCCAAAGCATTTCAATGAAACTCATTTCACAATATTTCTTTCTCAATGTAAGGTTTCAAATCCCAATTCAAGATTTTATAACAAGCAATGTATTGAAATGCCCATGCAACAATTATCCATGTGATGCAATAGTTATCCATTTACAAAACTTCCACACAAATGCTCTATTTGTGATCAAACATTTCCATTTCTCTATCCAATGCATTTCACAAGATCATCACATATCCACATGAACCCTTGAAGAGTAATAACATTTTCATACCCAAACATTTTCAACAAACTTATCATTTCATGTTATGTCACATTTTAGTGCATCAATCACCCAAAATCAATGATTCTCATATTTCAAGAAAATTTACCATTTACTAAGTAAAACAAGAGATTTCTCAATTACTCACTCATTTCAACATTGTAACAGATAAACATTCACAAACTCTCAACATCTCTCATAGAATCTCAAGTTCTAGGTTTTTGTCAAAACTCAACATTTCTTCATTTTTCAAAGAGGGAATCTCTTCCCAAATCATCCTTTCTCATAATATAGTCAAGCTATCAAATATTGTAAGAAAAATAAGGTGTAAACCCATTTTTGCAATCATCATTTCATATGAACCAAAATCAAAATCACTACACTTTCCAAAGAGTCCCACATCAACATAATCTTGCAAAATATATATATAACTTTAAGAAAAATCCCTACCTTATGTTTTAAAGAAGAAAAGATGAGAAACCCCCAAATTTGACGATGTTGAAATCAAATCTCCACCGCATAAGATGAAGCTCTCGGTTAGCTCTCCAAATTTGATGAAGGAAGTTGGGTCAAAACTCCAGTGAATCCAAAGAGATCAAGGGTTTAAGATGTTTTGGTGGAGGTTTTAGAGAGAAGGAGGAGCAAAAGTTGATTTTAGAGTGAGAAAATGATATACAAAAGTGATATACACACAGCCCAAGGAAGAAGAAAAAGACTGACTTTCGGACTCAGCGTCGCCCGCACGTGCGGCACCCATTCCCGCACGTGCTGAGCGTGCCTTTATCCCCGCACGTGCGGCCTTCATCCCCGCACGTGCGGCCCTCTCCTTCTTGCACCTGCTGTTCCACGTGCTTTTATTTTAGTATGAACCTAGGTTTTCCCCTGTATTCCGCAAGTGCGGCCTCACCTCCCGCACGTGCGGCCCTGGTCCTCCAACCCAGAATTTTCTCAGCTCAACTCCAAACCTTCCGAACCCAACCTCGCACCCTTCGAAACAAGTGAAATTCAACACCGAAATAAACAGGAACAAAATTTTGAGAAAAACTTCCGAACACAACAAACCCAAAGTTAAACGAGGAAAAACAAAACAAGTAGTGCACCCGGTCATCACAACCTCCCCACTATAGGAAATTTCGTCCCCGAAATTTAAATAAACTGCCCAAACAAAGGTTTTCTAGCAATCACAACTATGTCATCACAATCTCAAATCACAAAATAGATCTTCAACTAACATTTACCACCATCCTCATGATTATCTCAAAAACGACAACCGCTTATAATAGGCATAAGAAATGAAGCTTTTTAGCAAAATATCATTCCACCACAACCTCATGCTTATATTAATAATACATACACATTTTCCCTCCAACACTAGGGAATATTACAAATTAAAACAACTAAGCATTTTCAAACAAATCTGGATACTTGGAGCGGATTTCCGCCTCCCTTTCCTACATTGCTTCCTCAATCCCATGGTGTCTCCAAAATACCTCTACTAACGGTATAGTTTTGCCTCATAGCACTTGCTCCCCGATGTCTAGTATTTGAACCGGTCGCTCTTCGTAAGAGGCATCCTCGTCTACCTCTAAATCAATCCAATCAAGCCCATGAGAAGGGTCGGGCTCATACTTTCTGAGTATAGACACATGAAACACATTGTGAACTCCTGAAAGTTGTGGAGGTAAAGCTAACTGATACACCACCTCCCCAACTCGCTTTAATATCTCGAAAGGCCCAATAAACCTCAGAGACAATTTACCACTCTTATCGAATCTCATCAAACCCCGTCTTGGTGAGATCTTAAGGAACACATGGTCACCAACTTCGAAGGATAAAGGTCGTTTCCTCTTATCGGCATAACTCTTTTGTCGGCTTTGGGCCGTAGCTAACCTCCTTCGAATGAGAGCAACTTTCTCAGTTGTCTCCCTAACAATTTCTAGGCCCAACAACAGTGCATCACCCATCTTAGCCCAACAAATCGGTGATTTACAAGGTCGGCCATATAAGGCCTCAAACGGTGCCATTTCGATGCTAGCTTGGTAACTATTGTTATAGGCAAACTCAATCAACGACAAATGCCTCTCTCAAGACCCCTTGAAATTGAGGACGCAAGCTTTAAGCATGTCCTCCAAAATTTGAATGGTACGCTCCGACTGCCCATCAGTTTGAGGGTGGTAAGCGGTACTAAAGGTCAACTTAGTTCCCAACGCCTCTTGAAGGCTTTGCCACAATTGGGTGGTGAAACGAGGATCTTTGTTTGATACAATGGTTATAGGAACTCCATGAAGCTGAACTATCTCTCTAATGTACAACTCTGCCAAGTACTCAACTGAGTCACCGGTGCGTATTGGAATGAAATGTGCAGACTTAGTCAACCTATCAACAATCACCCAAACGGCATCATTGCCCCACTGTGTTCTAGGAAGCCCAACTACAAAATCCATGGTAACGTGCTCCTACTTCCACTCGGCTATCGGTAAGGGTTGTAACAAACCCGCTAGTCTCTGGTGTTTAGCTTTCACTTGTTCACAAGTAAGGCACTTCAATACAAAGGAAGCGACATCTCGCTACATAACCCTTCACCAAAACTAATGACTAAGATCGTGATACATTTTGGTGCCTCTCGGATGT
This sequence comes from Camellia granthamiana, assembly GCA_036172215.1. Taxonomy (NCBI): domain Eukaryota; kingdom Viridiplantae; phylum Streptophyta; class Magnoliopsida; order Ericales; family Theaceae; genus Camellia; species Camellia granthamiana. Next base: position 69,793,719 of record CM069904.1, read on the forward strand.
ACTGCAAAGCGCGAGTGATGGAACTCTCGAAGTACTTCCTCTCTATAAGATTCTGGTACGAACAAGCGGTCTAGATAGTGTACACTTAAATCCGAGTGAATGTACAGACCCTTCTCTTCCTTCTTGTTGGAAATTCTATCTCGAATTGACTCCACCTCACGGTCTCCTTGTTGTGCCCCTATAACTTTACTAATCAAGTAGGTTGTGTACTCAGAGTGAACAAGGTTGCACTCTCCCCGGACTCACCCAAGTTCAAATCAAACTTGCCGATATCGCCTAGCATAACCCATTCCCGAATGGCCACACTTGTCAAACTACTCACAGATTTTCGACTCAAGGCATCGGCCACCACATTGGCCTTTCCCAGATGATAGTGCAATTCAAAGTTATAGTCCTCCATAAATTCCATCCATCTCCGCTGGCGTAAATTCAAGTCTTTTTGGAAAAACAAATACTTTAGGCTCTTATGGTCGGAGAAAACCTCAAACTTTTCACCATACAAATAATGCCTTCAAATTTTCAAGGCAAAAATTACCGCCACTAATCCCAAATCATGGGTGGGGTAGTTCTTCTCATGAGTTTTCAATTGTCGTGAACCGTAGGCCACAACCTTTCCCTCTTTTATCAAGACATAACCAAGCCCATCCTGAGACACATCACAATAAACAGTGTAACCCAAGCCTCTTTCTGAAATTATCAAGATCGGTGAGGTGGTCAATCTAGTCTTAAGTTCTTGGAATGACCTTTCACAAGTCTCACTCCACACAAATTTGACACCCTTTCTAGTCAACCTAGTCAAAGGCACGGCTAGTCTAGAAAAGTCCCTTACAAAACGTCGATAATACCCCGCCAATCCCAAGAAACTTCGGATCTCAAAAACATTTTTGGGTTGCCCCTAATCCTGCACGGCGTCTATCTTTGAAGAGTCTACAGTTACCCCCTCTCTTGACACTACATGACCCAAAAACTTCACTTCGGTGAGCCAAAACTCGCATTTCTCAAATTTGGCATACAATTGGTGCTCCCTAAGCAAGTCAAGCATTACCCGCAAGTGAGTCTCGTGTTCTTTCTCGGAGGTTGAATAAATTAAGATGTCGTCCACAAAGACGACCACAAAATGATCCAAGTATTCTCTAAAAATTCGGTTCATCAAATCCATAAAGGAATCCGGTGCATTACTCAACCCAAAAGGCATTACAAGGAATTCATAGTGGCCATAATGCGTACGGAAGGCCGTTTTCTGGATGTCCTCCTCCCGGACTCTTAACTGTTGGTACCTCGACCTCAAATCTATCTTTAAAAAGCAGCGAGACCCTCTAAGTTGATCAAATAAATCATCTATTCGGGGTAGAGGATTCTTGTTCTTAACAGTAACTCAGTTCAACTTGCGGTAATCAATACACAACCGCAATGACCCATCATTCTTCTTCGCAAAGAGAGCTAGCGCTCCCTAAGGCGATGTGCTAGGGCGGATAAAGCCCTTGTCTAAAAGTTCTTGGAGTTGAACCTTCAACTCGTGCAATTCGGCGGGTGCAAATCTATACGGTGCCATGGAAATCGGTGCCGTGCTAGGCGCTAAATCAATGGTGAACTCAATCTCCCGATGGGGTGGCAAACTAGTAAGGTCCTCGAAAAATACGTCCGGGTATTCACAAACTACCCTTGGCAACTCAACATGGTCCTCGTCACTCTCACTATCCAAGAGAGTTGCAAGAAGGCCGCCAAGCTTGTTCCTACTACAAGGGTCAAAAACTGGCGACAAGACTCCATCAACTCGGTCTCCCAGAAAATAAAAACAATCACCGCTCGAGGTGCACACTGTAACTCTCTGACGAAAACAATCAATCACCACTTGGTGCGAAGATAGCCAATCCATGCCTAGAATGACATCAAAACTCGACATGTCTAGCAACACAAAAGCAAATGGGAGTCGACGTCCGACAACCTCTATCTCACAACCACGACACCCCCGATCTAAGTCAACTGTATCCCCAACTGGTGACTTTACTTTGAGCGGAGATGCTAACTGTGCCATCTCTAACCCCAATGCAGACGTAAATGCAGTAGATATGAACGAATGAGACGCACCCGTATCTATCAACACATTAGCCAAAGAATTACACACAACAAAAATACCTCTCACCACTGAGGATCTTGGTAACTGCTCTAGTGCGGTAACCGCATACACGTGCCCTTGTGGCCTCTGATCAACCTACTTATCTCTCGGAGCATAAGCCTGCTGCACTGACTGAGCCGAAGCGGCTCCTTGATTAGCTCGCGAAGTCTGGACTGAGTGAGCCTGTTGGTGGCTTTGAGTCTGCCTCAACCCTGATGCGCCTTCCAACTGCGGACAAGCTCTCTTCATATGCCCTGACTGACCGCACTGATAGCAAGTAGGTCCTTGCCCTTTATTCTGGGACTGACTCTGGGATTGGTTAGGTGGTAGTGGTAATATCTGTCGTCCTTCCCCCTTTTGTGGACTTGAAAAGGCCTTGTGGCCAGGTTGATCACACTTGAAACAGGAAAAACCACTCGGTATACTCTTTCCGGGGCCCGCACTAGGCAAAGGAAAGGTGGATCTAGACTGGTGTGGTTGGGAGTGGGATGAAAAGTTTCCCCTGTTCTTCCTACTAGGTCTAAAATCTCCCTGTGAATCTTGGCTGCTAGACCTCGAACCCCGAATCATTTCCTCTTTGGCTTGTACCATAATCTCCACATATGCCGCCGCCTCCACAAGACGGTCATAATTTTGAATCATGTTTCCTGCAACTTTGAACAAGATTTTGGTTCTCAATTTGTTCTCAAATTCAATGTAACGGCGTTCTTCCGTTGCCACTAACTCTGGTGTGAATCGGGGCAAACTAGAGAAGGCCGCTTCAAACTCGGCCACGGACATGTTAAGTTGCTTGAGGTCCTGAAATTCTTGTCTCAACCTCCCCCTAGCAGTGGGAGGTAGGTACTTGTCTTGGAAAGCCACCACAAATGCTTCCCATGTTAGCTCTATTCGACCCTTGGCGTATTTCCACCATTGGCTCGCATCCCCCTTGAGGTAGTAACTCGCAAGAGTCACCCTTAACTCGCTATCCTCAATGTGAAGCGTCTCAAATGTCTTCACTATTTGTTTGAGCCACTCATCCGCTTTTTTTGGCTCGGGACCACCGTGGAACTCATCCGGTTTGGCCTGCAAAAACTCCCTAGTGAGAAAACTTGCCCTCGTCTCTACGGTATTCTCTCTAGCTTGGTTCTCCACCCTTAGTATGTTCATTGATTCCCTCAAGGCCCCTGCCATTTATCGAGCTAGGGCCCCCATTGCGGCTTGACCCGCGTGCCTCGAAATTTCTACTTGCCCCACTTGTTCGGCCACATTGGCTTGGCCCAACCCCTTCGCTTGCACCAGAACCTTATGGACCGGTATTTCATGCACTCCCCGGTGAGCCCTACCACACCTTCCACCCCTACCACCATGGGTTTGACCCCTTCCTGACATCCTAATTAAGGAGCAAGGTAAATAATTTAGCACATAATTCCAAATGTGCTTGCAACTTGCCTCACACGTTAGGCTACAACAATTCTATATATATTCTACCACGCAAACAATTCAATTCCACACCACATAAGAACTTTGTCATGTAAGCACATACAGATTATCCTCTTGTGATGAAATTTGTCCTACGAAAAACCAAGAATTCTTAGTAGAATGAGTATTGATCAAGTACTCTTCTAATAAGACCTTAAGGAAGTTAATGGACGCAAACAACATCCTAAAAGTTCAATCCCATACCCACATAGTCATATAAATATGTTATCACATAGTCACAAAATACAAAATGTCTCCTAATCATGCGAAACGAACTCATTATGGTAAAACAACCACTCCCCATGAGCCCCAAGTATTCAAACCTGGTAGCTCTGACACCAAGTTGTAACGCCCCAAAAATTGTCCAACATAATGTAGGTACATCAACCGACATTCATTAAGAAATAATGGCAATTTTCCCAATCATCATAACCTTGCTCATTAAAGTTTGCACAAAATAGTCTCACATGCGAATTATACATTCAATGATATGAAATACATGAATTTATAGCATGTAGAACGCCAACTTTAAAAAAAATAAATAAAATGCCCCTTAGGGCTTATAAATTCGAAGGCTTAAACCCGATTACACAAAAATAGTCTCTCGGACTCAAACAGTTATAGCCCTAGGCTTACAAATACAATCACAACAAAACAGAGCCTTGTGCTCTATATACATTTATCCATGCCCTAGATTGGCGGGTTCACCACGTTCTTTCATGCACCAAAATCCCATAGGGGTGAGCATAAGGCTCAGTAGAGAATTCTTAACCAAATACATACATTTATGCAAGATTTCCAATATGAAATGCACATGCCATGTTATGCCATTTAAAAGAAGATTTCATCTTTCATCTTTTGAAAACTACCATGCTCAAAGACAATTTGAAATCTCAATAATTTAGAAATTTACAATTTAGTTAAGGGGCAGTAAATACCACTCAAGTAATTCCTAGGTTGGTGTTTGCAAGTAGGCATAACTAGCGCTACCAAATCCCCACTTTCTCGGTAGCTAACCAGTAGGCACGTGGTATCTCCTCTGCGCGTGTTTTCGGTCTTTCACCCCGAACACTCAGGCCAACTTAATCAATTTCATCTACACCTCCTAACCGAACTTACCAACGTATTTACCCTAAAACATTTCAATGAAACTCATTTCACAATATTTCTTTCTCAATGCAAGGTTTCAAATCCCAATTCAAGATTTTATAACAAGCAATGTATTGAAATGCCCATGCAACAATTATCCATGTGATGCAATAGTTATCCATTTACAAAACTTCCACACAAATGCTCCATTTGTGATCAAACATTTCCATTTCTCTATCCAATGCATTTCACAAGATCATCACATATCCACATGAACCCTTCAAGAGTAATAACATTTTCATACCCAAACATTTTCAACAGATTTATCATTTCATGATTATGTCACATTTTAGTGCATCAATCACCCAAAATCAATGATTCTCATATTTCAAGAAAATTTACCATTTACTAAGTAAAACAAGAGATTTCTCAATTGCTAACTCATTTCAACATTGTAATAGATAAACATTCACAAACTCTCAACATCTCTCATAGAATCTCAAGTTCTAGGTTTTTGTCAAAACTCAACATTTCTTCATTTTTCAAAGAGGGAATCTCTTCCCAAATCATCCTTTCTCATAATATAGTCAAGCTATCAAATATTGTAAGAAAAACAAGGTGCAAACCCATTTTTGCAATCATCATTTCACATGAACCAAAATCAAAATCACTACACTTTCCAAAGAGTCCCACATCAACATAATCTTGCAAAATATATATATATATATAAAACTTTAAGAAAAATCCCTACCTCAAGTTTTAAAGAAGAAAAGATGAGAAACCCCCAAATTTGACAGTGTTGAAATCAAATCTCCACCGCATAAGATGAAGCTCTCAGTTAGCTCTCCAAATTTGATGAAGGAAGTTGGGTCAAAACTCTAGTGAATCCAAAGAGATCAAGGGTTTAAGATGTTTTGATGGAGGTTTTAGAGAGACGGAGGAGCAAAAGTTGATTTTAGAGTGAGAAAATGATATACACACAGCCCAAGGAAGAAGAAAAAGACTGATTTTCGGACTCAGCGTCACCAGCACGTGCGGAGCGTGCCTTCCGCGCGTGCGGCCTTCATCGCACCTGCTGCTCCACGTGCTTTTATTTCAGTATGAACCCAGGTTTTCCCCTGTATTCCGCACGTGTGGCCTCACCTCCTACACGTGCGGCCCTAGTCCTCCAACCCAGAATTTTCTTGGCTCAACTCCAGACCTTCCAGACCTAACCTCGCACCCTCCGAAACAAGTGAAACTCAGCACCGGAATAAACAAAAACAAAATTTTGAGAAAAACTTCCGAACACAACAAACCCAAAGTTAAATGAGGAAAAACAAAACGAGTAGCGCACCCGGTCATCACAGTATGGACCAAAAAATATCATGTTTGTTTGCAAAGTGGAGCTTGGGATTGGTAGTCCGTTCAGACTATCATGGGCCTTTGAGCAGGGGATTAGTAGAAGCCTCCAATGATTGAGTTTCAAAACTGATGAGGTGAGTTTTTTAATCACTAACAAAATTTCCTCATTAACAATCTCCACACTAACAATATTACCCAACCTAACTCTAAAAATAAATGGGTCCTATGGGATAACTCAATCCCATGAGAGTTGTAGGACAAAAATGGGTGGGCTGAGTCAAATTTTGAATTAGCTAGTTAAATGATAAAATTGACATAAGTATATAACATTTCTTTCTTTTATTTTTTAAATATTTAATTTTTAAACTTGTTGATTTTTTTTTTAAACATGTATAAATTAATCTCGTAATACATAACATAACAATTTTATTATTTTTATTTTTTTCTTGTTAGCAAAATAATAAAACGAAATTTGCTTCTAATGTTCAAAAGGAAATAATATATAATATATTTTTTAAAACATGTTAGATTTTTTATTTTTTATTTTTTTTAAACATGTGTAAATTAATGAGATGATACATATAGTCTTCTCTTACACAATTATTATTTTTTTTTTTGGCAAAATCATAAATGAAAATATAGGTCGTAGTTAAATAAAATTAAAAATGATCTTAGTAAAATAAAATAAAATATACTTGAAATTTAGCATTGTCATTATAAATAATTCAAGGGGAAATTACTACCTAGTGGGATAGAGAAAAAAAATTACAAAAATAAGGAAGAGTGCAAGTGAGACTTGCACCCCCAGAAATTTTCACTTACACCCTACTGTAGATTCACTTGTACCCTACATGTGTTATAATTTTTTTTTTCTACTCTTCACTGGATAATTATTCTCCCAAAATTCAAAATGACAAAATGGTCTTTTGAGAAGTTATCATTTTTCATAATTTTCTAAAGCTCAGTTTGGTTAGGATGAAAATGATAAAAACTGAAAAGAAAATGAAAACAAATAATATTTTTTTTGAGTTTGTTTAGCATGAAAATGATGAAAGTTATAAGAAAGTTAATTTTCTTGTATAACTCATATTAGCGTGGTAACTAAATTTATAGTTTCTTGCAAAAAATGCACAAAAAAAATAAAATAATAACAATAAAAATAAATAAATAAATACAAGAAAGTTAAAAATATGTTATAAAAATAGTTAGTTATAATTAGAATTCCTATTTTCTCGCAAAATTTTTATCCTAATCAAATTCATATAAGAAAGTATATTTCATTTTTTTTTTTTTTTTTTTTTTTTTTCACTCTATCATTTTCACTTTCTTTCATTTATTATTATTATTTTTTTCTAATCAAGCGGAACCTAACAAAACATAAGATTCACTAGAATAGTTATTTCTAAACATGTAATCCTATAACAAAACAAATATGAGATATATCATTTCTAGTCAAATAATCTAGAGACTATTTATCGCAAGGGTTATTTGGGATGATATAAATAAGTGTACTTTTTGACTTTGTATGAAAAGATAAAGAAATAATGTGACTCAAAAAATATAAAAAGATAAAAAGTGTGCTGTTTTAGGGAATGCCAAATAATCCCTAATAATCGATTGTATTGAAATTCTCCTTATCTAGTCTAACTAAACAAACATGATCTTATATCCTATTTAGACAATCAAACATAGCCTAAAAACTGAAGAAAATTTCAAATTAAGTATAAATTTTAAAAAATAATTATAAAAAAGTAATAAATTTTATAAATATTAATAATTAAACTCATAATTGTGTAATAAACTTTTAGAAATATATCACAGAGGGTAATTTTTCCTAAAAACTAAGGTAGCGTTTGGATTGAAACTCAAATCATGATTTGGATAATAAAAAAAATTCAAAACTCTTTTCAAACCTCATAATCAAACAAAATTTTCAAAATTCAATTCAAAAACTTTTTTCAAAACTCATAACCAAACTTTTTTTAACACTCTATTTAAAAGAAAAAATCTAAAAAAAAAAAAAATTATTTTGTTCTTTAAAATTATTTTTTATTTTTTTGAAAAAATAGTATTTTTATTTTTATTTTTGAAGAAAAAATAATAATATTTTTTTATTTTTTGAATTTTTTTTTTTTGCTATTTTTTAAAGTATTTGCCAAATAATTTGTTATGATTTAGATATATGAGATATTTAGTTTAATATTCCTATCCAACTTTTAGTAATAAGAAATGTCCACAATACATTTTTTTTTTCATAACTTAAACTCCCTCACCCACACCTATATATCATACACTTTCTGATTTTCTCTCCTTTCAATAATATGTGGCGATCTTGAAATCAAGAGCTGCAGATTTAACTTTATCATCAAGATTAGGAATTTTCTCATATGAAGTCAATTGAAATCTGTTGGCACTATAAATTTGTAATTTTTATTATTATTTATTATTTATATAATTACAGGACATATGGCATCCTCCTATTCATTTGGAGGTTATGAGAAGTTATGAAATGTGAAAAAGATGATGGAGAATAAAGTGGAGAATATGAAGCATGAATTAGAGGTTAAAGGAAGTTAAGAAAACATAGAGAGATATGTGGTATTGTGGGAATGAAGATGGAAGAGTGGGTAGTTTTAGGTGGTTATTGGGTAGTTATTGCTGGAAGTTTTTTTCTACAAATATTTGTTTATAAATAGCCATTCATGGCTACATTGTAAAACATCCAGAATTCATAATCAAAGACAATTGATTTCAATATTTCTTGTCATTTTTCCTTATCTTAGAAGTAGTTTAACATAGATTTATATTTCGAAGTATTTATTTTCAGCATTTCCTTTTCAAAGCATTTTATGCACTTCCTTTCGAAGCATAGGAGTAGAGGTAAGTAATTATTACTTTGATTGTTCACTTAATAGTCTTTCTCCGTCTCCCTCATTCTTCTTTTAATTTTTCTTTTCTCTACACTTGGCAATTTTGAAGTCCTCTTTGTTGAGGCAAAAGAGCCATCAACGCAATCGCTTGATAATTAGTTTGAATTTAATCTGTAAGGATTTTTCAGTCCTTGCTGGTACGCTCGCATTTATGATATTTTCTTTCGTAGGAAAAATAAGCCAACAATTTTTGGCACGCCCAGTGGGACGTCAAGTGTAAAAAATGAAAAATGAATTGGATTTGTCCATTTCAAATAGCCTAGATGAAATTTATTGGCGTAAACAAAAAATGTTGAATCTTCAAGAAGAGATCCATTTTCTTAATGAAATAAACTTTCATCCCTTACAATATTATTTGGTGGAAGAAAAAAGACACCATTTAATTGGAGAAATTCATCAACTTGATATGGAAATTCGCCAATGGAATGATGAGTTATCAACTCTCACTACCAAATCTTTAACTGAGGCTTTAATGGCCGGAATTGGTGAAATTTTTCAAAATTTTTCTATGGTTAAAAATAGCAAAAGCAAAGAGTTGATTTCATCAATGGCTCGGGGGGTTCAAAAGCCCGTGTTAAAAGAGCCAAATTATGAAATTAACATAACGAAAGAGCATATTTTTGAGCCAAATTTGGCTAAGAATAATGTTCTATGCATGGCTCGGGCGGTCCAAAAACTAATTTTTAAAGAGTCAAGTCATGAAAATAGCATGTCTATGGAGGATTTTCATAAGCCATTAATGGCTAAAATAAAAAAAATAGCCCCATTTGTCTATGAATGATAAAAGTTATTTGGCCAAAGAACATATTCTCAACCCAAACATGGCTAAGAATGATGAACAATTTAATGTTCATGAATATGAATTTTTTGAAATTGTTCAAAATGTCAAGTTGTTTGAATTTTTAAGGCCATCTTGTACTGTGGTTCTTGGTGTTCAAAACCTACTTTGGATTTGTGGATCACACCAAAATATAATTCTGATAATGTGGCTAATAAAATTAACAAATTGTTCTTATGAGTTCGAAGCACTAAGAACAGGAGATGACCATTTAAAATGCATGAACTTGGCTAGGAAAAGCCTATGCATTTAAATAAGTGGTTGAGAATGGCTTATCTTTTCAAATTGATGGCCAATTATTTGTATGTACACAATCAAAGCATCGAAGATACATTCGAAGCATCAAAAGTTGTTTCGAAGGTTGATTACTTCACCTTCGAAGCTGTATAAAGCTTTGAAGATACATTCGAAGCATCAAGAGTTATTTCGAAGGTTGATTACTTCACCTTCGAAACTGTATAAAGCTTTGAAGATACATTCGAAGCATCAAGAGTTGTTTCGAAGGTTGATTACTTCACCTTCGAAACTGTATAAAGCTTCGAAGATACATTTGAAGCGTTAAGCCTAACATTGAAACTTCATTGTAAGTATCGTCATTCTATATCAATGCTTTCAACCTTCGAGGGGTGATGTTGTTCCTTCAAAACTATGCCGCAAGACCTTCGAACGATGAATTTGGTCTTTTATACCACCTTCGAAGCTTGTTATTGATCATCTAATCATAATTTCATACTTATTCGAAGCACTTTATTAGTGCTATTATATCATTCGAAGTACTTAATTGGTGCTATTATATCATTCGAAGCACTTTATTGATATTATTCAAAGTATTTTATTGCTTAGATTAGTCATATGCTTGGTTCGGCCCTTCAAAAATTCAAGTAAACATCATTTTTAAGGGCCGCGGGGGGTAATGTTGGCATCATAAATCTGTAATTTTTATTATTATTTATTATTTATATAATTGCAGGATATATGGCATCCTCCTACTCATTTGGAGGTTATGAGAAGTTATGAAATGTGAAAAAGATGATGGAGAATAAAGTGGAGAATATGAAGCATGAATTAGAGGTTAAAGGAAGTTAAGAAGACATAGAGAGATATGTGGCATTGTAGGAATGAAGATGGAAGAGTGGGTAGTTTTAGATGGTTATTGGGTAGCTATTGCTGGAAGTTTTTTCCTACAAATATTTGTTTATAAATAGCCATTCATGGCTACATTGTAAAACATCCAGAATTCATAATCAAAGACAATTGATTTCAATATTTCTTGTCATTTTTCCTTATCTTAGAAGTAGTTTAACATAGATTTATATTTTTCAGCATTTCATTTTCAAAGCATTTTATGCACTTCCTTTCGAAGCATAGGAGTAGAGGTAAGTAATTATTACTTTGATTGTTCACTCAATCGTCTTTCTCCGTCTCCCTCATTCTTCTTTTAATTTTTCTTTTCTCTACACTTGGCAATTTTGAAGTCCTCTTTGTTGAGGCAAAAGAGCCATCAACGCAATCGCTTGATAATTGGTTTGAATTTAATCTGTAAGGATTTTTCAGTCCTTGCTGGCACGCTTGCATTTATGATATTTTCTTTCGTAGGAAAAATAAGCCACTGTATGGCATTTGTGTCTAGAATCTCCAGATTTTGAGTTTCAATCAGGTTTAGGGTTTTACAGACTTTTCTACCATGGATTTGATTTGACTTTTCATATTGTATTTATCTAAGACCATCTCCAACGCTTCATCAAACTTGGCATCAGATTTGAATTTTGGTGAAAAAGTCACTTTTTGGTACTCCAATGATTTCAGCAAACAAGTATCAAAATGAGAATTCAGCAAATAATTCATCAAAGTGAGAACAAGTTGCTCCTTTCACCAATACACTGTGCATAGCCGTTAAAGCAGAAATTTGTCAAAATTTTACACATGGTGGTTGACTACCTGGTCGACCCCCTGGTCGACCACCCGGTTGACCAATCGGTCGACCAGCTTCAGCAAATGGTTCAAAAATTGGTAGGTTCAAACAGTTCAGAAAGGTAAAAAAAAAAAATTGCCTTATCGGTCGACCAACCGGTTGACCCACGGGATGATTTTTCTTTTTTGATGCACCGTTGGAGCAACTGATATTAGATTGAAAAAATGAGCCATTTTTTACTCAAATTTGGTGAAAAAAATACTGAACCGTTGGAGATGCTCTAACTCATTGCAATGTTGAAGCAATTTCTCAGTAAACTACCTCGAAAGTCATCAAAACTCGATACCATTGAATTGCCAATGGGTGGTATGAGCAATAGTTCGTCTTCCCATGGTGGTGGTTTACAACGTACCACGTTCTACTCGATCAAACGCCGCTAAATGAATCTCGTTGGCGGTGTTCCCATCGAGTGTTGTCTGGAATCGAGCCTCTATTAGCATTCAGAGATGTTCTCAGTTTAGAAAGATTGAATCTTTTTATCAGTAAGTTGAGTTTATGTAATATGTGTTGTGTAGTTTAATTTTCTCTGATTTAGTCAAAACACACAGAAATTATGAGTAAATTAGAGAAAATTGATCAAAATATAAAGAAATTTGTGAGTAAACCAGATAAATTTCAACCTAGAAAAATTTTAAAATATATGAAAAATTAAAGAAATTGAGCAAACTAGACAAATTTTTCTGGATCCAAATTTCTTTGCATCGAAATTTCTTTAAAAACATATTGAAAGGCCCCAATCACTATGAAAATATTGCATATTGTTTATCCTATAAAATCTTAATACAAGTGACCTTAAAAAAAATTCCCCTAGATATATATGGGCAATTCAATTTTTTTAAAATTTTTTTTTTAAATTTAGAAAATCAAATATTTTAAAAATAAATAAAAAAATTCAAATTTTTTTAAAAAGAATATTAAAATATTAAAAAATTAAAATGTTATATATTTAAAATAAAAAATATTTTTTTAATTTTTAAATATTTAAAATATTTTTTTAAAAAAATAATAGCGCACAAATGTAGTAAGGGGGTATTTAAGATGATCTAAATAGGTATATTTTTTGAATATTTAAGAAAAGATATGTAAAAAAATAAAAAGGTGATGCGATTCAAATAAGTACACTTATCTAAATAAGTACATTTATATAGTGCATGTCAAATAGCCTCTAAATACCGAGCACATTTAAAAAAAATAAATATTTACAATAAAAATATTTATCCTAAAAAAATAAAATAATTTTTAAAAAAAATATTTTTTAAAAAATAAACTCAAAAAATTTCAAAATATAATTTAAAACTCATTTAAAAAATTCAAAACTTAAAATACAACTTAAATTTTTTTTAAAAGTCAAAACTTTATAAAATTCATAACCAGACAAGTTTAATATTTTCAAAACTCATTTCAAAAACTCAAAATAAAAACTTAAATTCAAATCATAATTAAAAACTAATCCAAAGGAAACCTAAAGTTTAGATATAAGATTTGATATAGGTATCTTTTGACAAAAAAGATTAAAAATAACTTTTTTAAATCACAAACACTTCTTATGTTTTTACACACACTTATAAAAGAAAATTAAAAAATTAAACTTTTAATCTATTTTTTCAAAACAAGACAGATGCTCAAAGAAACGGCACACAAATCTTGGAAAACCACCTAAATTCTAATAAGTAGACAACGCAACGCAAGCTGTTAAAATTGGCAATTACAAAAAAATTCAGTAATAAAACAAGCTGTCAACATCTTCACTAATAATGATATTTTATTTTTATTTATTTATTTTTTTCATTCACAAAATAAAATAATGATCCTTTTTGTACACACCCACCAACATAAAAATATCGTCTTCTCCTATCCCCCCAACTCAAACTCTCCTTCCTCTCTGTTTCTCCTTCTCTCTACTTTCTCTCTCTAAAACATAAGAAGAAGAAGAAGAAGACAAACCCCCCTACCCTACCCTTTGTTTCCCTCATCAAAACCAATCCCAAAAACAAGAACAAGAAAAATCATTCCAAATACCTTCCAATTTTGTACACAAAGTCATTCACATATATATACACAAACACATATACATTTCACATACATACATAAATATATATACATATAGATATAGATATAGAAGTAATTTGTAAATGAGGTGTAAGAATCACCATACCGATCTCAGTAGCAGCGTCGGAGTTTGCGCTTCTTGCCTCCGTGAACGCCTCTTTGTTGTCATCGCCGCCCAAATTCAATCTCAATCTCAGTCCCAAGAAGATCGCCGGAAATCTGACGCACAACCACCGCCTCTCGCCTTTCCTCGCTCTGTTTCGCCCTACGTCTATTGCAGGAAATCTGACAACACCTCCTGGAACCACCACCACGACCAGCTTTTCTATGATACTCATCAACTAGGCCCCACCGGAGAACGAGGCACCGTCGCCGGAAACAGGAAACTCAAGACTCGCTTACCTCTCTTCGGACGATTCTTCGGATCCAAATCGAAGAACACCGATTCCAACCCTAGCGTTGTTTCAGATTCGAATTCTCGCAATTCGTGCAACGTATCATCTTCTTCGCCGTCGTGGATCTCCACTATGCTCTCCAAAAAGGAATCGATTTCCGGATTCGGCCGGAAAATTAACCGGAATCGAGATCATGGAATGTCGCCGGCGAGGGTTTCGGACTGCGACGGATCGGCCAATTGCGGGTCGCCGAGGAGGGCGGTGAGGCGCGGCGGAGGAGGGAGGCATAATCAGGGAGGTAAGGTGGCCGGATTGAAGTTCTGTTTGAGTCCGTTGGTGCGAGCGTGCCCCAATCACAATCAGCAGTGGAACCAGAAAGGAATGCCGGCGGCGGAGATGGCGGTGTCCGGTGATATAAGGGTTCCGGTGAAGCCTCACCTGTCAGCTGCGGCGGCGTTCTGCGGGAATAGGTCGAGAAAGATCGCCGATTTCGGGAGAGTCAAGTAAAATGAGGTGACAACCGTTGTTGGCCACCGGGTGATACACGGTAGGACGAAAGTACGGTTTTGCCCTCGTTGCCTTTCATGTTTTTGTGCTCTGTATATTTTCTCCCCTTGTTATAAATAAATACATGGGATTAAAAGCAAATATTTATGATTTTTTTTAAAAAAAAATTTTAATTGCAAAAATGTGATGGTTGTTTCTATTTAAACCCACATTTTTTGTCATAGGCACTGTACTTTGCTATGTACCCATTACCAAAATTTATTATTTGGGTTAGTTTTCAGAATTTATTTATTTATTTATTTGTAAATTTAAAAATTAATTTGATAAAAATTAACACCCAAAAAGCTAAAATTATTTAATCCTTAAAAAAATAATAAATTTTTATTTTTATTATCTTCACCAAAATAAATTTTGTTTTATTCAAAAAATGTAGATTTATTTTTGCTCTCTACAACAATAATATTCTAATAGCATCTCTAAAAGGACAGGAGCGGAGAGGAGGCATTTAGAATATTTTAGCCTCCGTTTGGCAAGGAGGTTTGAGGTTATTTTAGTCATAAAAAATAAAATAGACTATTTTAGTCACAATAAACAAAAATCACATCTAACTCATAATCATTACACTATTCTCTCATAAAAAAAGTCAAAAAGTCAGAAAGTCCTTTCCAAATCAAACTTTTTAGCTCAAGTTAAAATAGTCAAAAAAAAGTCAAAAAAGTCAAAAAATCAAAAAGACAACTCATTTTCCAAACGGAGGCTTAAACATTTTGAATAGTCCCATCTCAAAATGAAATTTCAATATGATAGCCAACAAGATAGGCATTTTGTCTCATTTTGCTTAAGCTAGCTATACGTGGAGAGTTTAATCCTCATTAAACTTGTTACACATTTATATTTTCACTATACACATTTTAAATACACTATTTAACAAACTCTCTATTCTTTTCTTATACTATTTAAACATTATTTTTATTAATTTTAATTTAAAATTATTTTTTATAATACACAATTAATTCCCAAAAAATATCAAATGTAATATATTATAATGTTTGACTAGTTCAAACCACTAGCTACATTTATTGATTCAAATCTACAAAAATTAATAATTAGTTTGATAGAGTTAAAATTTAATAATTTACTTACTATTTTAATTAAGAAATAAAAATAACTAATTTGATTGATATGCTCTTAGAGATTAGACAAACAAATTCTAAAAATACATATGGTACTATTGGAACATGCGCACTAGGTAAAGTGATTAGGTGAAACATAATATGTATATATATATTTTTGTTAGACATAACACCTATTAGCGTTGAAGTTGCTCTAATCTGCCACTAATTTGAACATATCTCAACCCTTTTTCTTTCTACCCTTATTCTTGCAGATACCTTCTTCCTTTATGTTGTTAAAAGTCATTCTTAACGTCAAGTTGGAATAAGGGTATTATAGCCAAGGCAAGAATGTCACAAATGATGATCATTTTAGCAAGAGTGCTGCTATTAGCACCTACCAAAATTCTTTGGACCCCCTATTTCTTTGGACCCCAACCCTAAACCCTAAATTTTAATAATATTTTTTTGGACACCCTACTTATTACTAAATCTACCTATATTCATAATATTTTTCACAATGAAATGCACACCCACCTAATTTTTCATTCCTCTCCTTCCCTGACTCACTCAATTTTCAGAGTTTGGAGCTTTGGTCCAGTATAGAATTCTTAGACCCCAACCCTCTATTACTCTTGTTGCCATCTCGGCCGTTAACGGAGCATTCTGACGACTCTCATCTTCTCTGAACGCTCTCCGTATCGCCGAATCAGTAACCTCTCTCATCCTCTCATCATTATCTTCTTCGTTACTTTTTGTATCTTCGTCATCGCTGAGATTGATCGAAGATACTCCAATTTCTACGTGATTTGTATAATTGTTTGCAAGATGAGGAAAAACAGAATCATCGTCTGAATCGCCATCAGAATCATCGTCTGAATCGCCATCAGAATTCTGAATGTAGCCCAAAACAATTTGTTCACCACTGTGTAGCCGAAAAAATGTATTTTGTTCAGAACTGTTTTGTTGAACAATAATGATCTTGTCAGCACTATATGTCCGAACAAAATTTGTTCATCACTGTGTAACTTGAATATATTCCAATTCACAACTTAAAATAACATGAATTAAATCCATGCAAAATATATAACTTAAATCCATTCCAATTCACTTTTTCCATTCTAAGTTAGTTTGACAAAGAAAATTACATAACTGAATATCTGCATTAATGTTCGGAACCTATGTATTGAACGAAAGGATTATGTTCAGTACTGTATTACCGAACATAATTCTAACAGTCAGCAAACCAGTACCGAACAGCTCGAGCGAAACAAGAACGACCGAAAACGACCGAGAATGTTAATGCAAGACAGATAAACTTATAAAATGATGAAGTATACGTTATACTTGAAACAAAACTTTCTAGTTCAATAGCGTTGATGATGGTAATAAAGATGACACATTCAAGATTTAAGATGATTATGAAAAATAATAGATTTAGGGTTTATGTTAGTTGGTTATGAAAAGTAATAGGTTTAGGATTTACAAACATAGAATACGTATAGTTGGAGTTGGAGGTGGGGGTGGGGGTGGGTGTCTAATATTATAGAGTATTAGTTCTTATTGATAGGTGGGTGTTCCATTTAATAATATCTTTTAATGTAATTTTACTTTAGGGTATAATTGTAATAAAAAAAATTATAAAATGGGGAGTCCAAAGAATTTTGGCAGTTACTAATAGCAGCACTCTTTTAGCAACTTGGGAAAAATGTTTCCCCTTGAAGAATATTGAAAAGTTTCCCGAATTTTCTTTTACGTTGTCTTTGGTTGAGAGACTTAAGAAAGAATTTAAAAGCGAAAAGAACAAAGTTGTGTAAAACTAAATGACATATAAATATATTTTATTCACATTTCACTTATATTTTTTCCTTCCTTTTCCTAATCTTTTTCCAAATTCTTCAATGAGACACAACGTTAAGAAACAAATGCCATTAGCAGGGAGAAATGAGTCCATCTATCTGCCTAGCTTTGATAGATTTAATGAGTTTAATTGAGAAAAAGAAAAAAAAAATTTGAATTTTCATAACTATGCTATTGCTAAACCTTGTAACCATCCCTGTGATATTACTATTTGATATCATAGGATTAATCACATCACTCTATCAAAAACTAAAAAATAAGTTCTCTCTTATCCCATGCTATATATCTTACATTAATCAAATATATTACAAACACCCCAAAGGTTGACATAATTCTATTTGTTATTCTATTTATTATTATTAGGGAATTGCAATCTTAATTTCATGATATTTCCAATATCAAACATGATAAAAAAAAAATTATACTGGTTATCAAACTTAGTTTTAGGGTTTTTAAAGGATAAGGGGGTAATGACTTGGGATTTGAAGAGGGGTTGAGTAAGCATTGTGAAAATTTTTGTTTTTGATTTTGTTTTAATGATAGTTTTGTTTACACTAATGCTAGGGAAAAATTATGTGCAAAAATATAGTTCTTAGTAATAAAAATAAAAAAAGGTCAAAAAGTATTTTTGTGGGGAAAAAAAAAACACAAAGAAGAAGAAGAAGAAGAAGAAGAAGAAGAAGAAGAAGAAGAAGAAAAGGCAACCATGTTTAGAGCTTCTAAATTCACTTTATAAATTTTTTACTGCACTTTTTTTACTGTACACAAATTTCTTAAGAAGATATAAATTAAAATGCATAAAATGGATTTTTATCCTTTTTTTTTTTAAAACACAAATGGACTTTTATCTAAAATTACATTTTTTATAATACATACTTATTAAAGAAGTGTATCATATGTGTAGTTATGACTCATTAATTTGTTTTAATTATAATTAAAAATGATTTAATCATAACATTTATAATAGGAGAAATTATAAATCAATAGTGTTTTCACAAAATATTTATAAATTTATAAAAAGATTATAATTTAATTATTAAAATTAATATAATTTTTCACTAAATATATATGTATTATTAATATGATAAATTGTTATAACTTTTATATATATATATATATTGAAGGCCTAATTTCTTAGGAATAACTTTTAAGATTAAACTTTATAAGAAATTGAAATTTGAGAGATATTGTAACCTAAAATGGAATTATAAGACATATAAGACTTTTTTTTTTTTTTTTTTTTTTGATGGAAAATGATTTGGACCCACTAGAGGAGACTCCCAGAGACCCAGGGGAAGCTGATTGGCCCATTTATTTATGGAAAATGGCTGAGACCCCCCAGTGGGGGTACTGGGGGTCCTCTCTCATTGGTCCAAAATTTTTTTTTTTTTTTTTTTTTTTTTTTTTTTTTGGGCCTGTGGCAGTGCCCCACCTGGCACTGGGGTGCTGGGGGTCGCCCCCCACTGGGGGTCCCCAGCATTGCCCTTTATTTATTTATTTATTTATTTTTTATTTTTTATTTTTCTTTCAATGACTAACCCCATGTATGTGAGAGGTGATGGGGGTGGGGAAGGAGTGGGTCTCTATCAAAGTTGTTTTTTGATCAAACTTACATATGAAGACTGACTTGAAATGGACTACAGAGAGAAATCACTTGATTTGATTCTGAAATTACACAGAAACACCCTCAAAGATCAGAGTGGAGATTGTTGTGCTTCTCAGGAGCGTGGTGGATGATGCTCCTCTTATACATCACATATTTTTGGAAAGTGCTCGCTTGACAACTAGCATATCCACTTTCATCAAGGGTTGTGGTGGGGCCACGTGTAACTGATGACTATGAGCTGACCTTTTTAACTCTTTTAACATGTGCCAACTAGAAGTGAGGGCGAATCGGTTCAGTCCCGAAACTTTTAATTCACTATTTGTTCGTTAGATTGATGTTAAATTGGTAGTTTGGAAAAGATTAATCCGCATCTGTTCCTTTAATTCGGCGGATATGGATTAAGTAGATTGGTAGATGAATGCGAATCGGTTAGGTAATTTAAAATTTTATAAATTTTTAATATAATTTAACTTGTACATTTCCTTAAAAAAAAAAATATTTACAATCACTGTATTCTTCATCCAAAGAAAGAAAGTTTGAAATTTTAGAATATTACAATTACTGTATACCTTATCTATATATTATAATTACAACATGTCTCATCTAGATAAAGTATTACATAAAATATTAAAATCCGTGGTTCTTAAAATATAAAAAAACAATTCAAACTACCAAAATTATAAACAGAGCAGTAGTAGAGATTGTATGCATCTGTATTGTTATATCTATATATGTTTTTGAAAACAAAAATTAAACAACATACATTATCTTATTTATTTATTATTTTTAGAGTTAGATTTAAAAATAAAAAAATATAAATAAATAATACATTTATTTTTTTTAATTCAAAAAATATATTTAAGTTAAAAACTCTTTTTCAACAAAATATATTCAATAGAATAGTAAAATTCTTTTTCAAATAAAAACATAAACAAAATATCTAAATAAATTGAAAATATAACGTTTTACAAATTATTAGGAGTGCTTGCGGTTTGACGATTCGGTTATGGGCAAAGAAATTTTAAATCCGCCATCCGTCCAAAACTAGACGGATTGAAAAAAATCAATTTGCAACTGTCTACTCGTCATCACATATGTGGTAGATTAGTTCGATTGGTCAGTTTGGGTGAATCAATATGTCCGCTGTCCATCCTTAGTGTCAACAAAAATCTTTGTGAAATTTGTGCAAAAACCTTTGTCAAAAAAAAAAAAATATAGTGGGTGTTTGGGAAGTGAGTTTTTATGTAGATTTTAGTAGATGTAGGTTTTTATGAGATAAAAAATTTTTAGTGTTTGGGAAGATAGTTGGGTTTTTATGTGGTTGGATGTGATGTTTGTGAGAGAAAAAGTGAAATGATTATGGGGTTGGATGTGATATTTTGTTTGGATGTGTTTTTTTTGATTTTGCAAAACTTTTGTCTTTTAGTGGTTTTTATGAGATAAAAAATTTAGGATGGTGCTTCCCAAACACCAATACACTCCGCTAGTGAAACATCAGCATATGCTAATGATTATCGTTAGGTAAATCAATGTCTTATTCGTAAAAATTTTAATATGTAATTGATTAGAATATTATGTAGCTATTATGTTCTAAAATTATTTAATAATATAAAAAATTATTAAATATTTTAAAATGTTCCATCACGTGGTATTCAAAGACAATAAAAAAGCCTAACATAAATGTCATTATTTATTTACAAAACGCTAGACACTAGATTTTTTTTTTTTTTTTTTATATATAAATGTGAATCTCATATAGGTCCTGTTTGGTACAGTTTAATTTCAGTTTATTTCAGCTTTTAGTTTAATTTAAGTTATTTTGATGTGTTTGGTTTAGCTTAACAATATAGTTTATAACTTTTTGTAAGTCAGAAATCAACTTATTCTTTAAGTGGGGTAGGAGAAACTTAATTTATAAGTCAAAAATCAGTTTATGTTCATAGTTATAAGCTATAAGCTGTTAAGGTATAAATTATAAGTACTTTCCCACAGCTCTACCAAACAGGGCCATAATGGTTCTGATTGAAAATAAATTATTTTAATTGATTTTTTTAATTTTTTATGAAAAAATATATATCAAATTAAAAAAAATAATATGATTAGACGTTTTATCTTTTTAAGTATTTTAGTAAAAAAAAAAAAAAAAATTCACCCGAGCATATATCTCATACTCATGCAAATATTATCTAACATTTTTAATAATTTTTTTGAGATTCTAGTACTGCACTTAACAAGTAAGTCAACATTTTGAGCACCAGTGGTGAAAAAACAATACAAAAAGGACATATTTGATTGGGTGGATTAGAGTATGGGATTGAAATTATTAATCCGTGGGTTCAATTATCCTATATTTATTTTAACATTTTGGTTTAGGATTATTAATCCAATAGACACTACGTCAAAATTGGGCTTTAGCGGCGGTTTTTTACCGCCCTTAAAGGCTGTAAAACCGCCGTTAAGGCCTTTAACGGCGGTTTCGTTACCGCCGTAAATAGGTTCAAATTTTTCAAAAAATAATTCTTTCTTCTTCCACTCCCAAAGTCTTGAACCCTCAACCTCTCATCCACCCACACCAACCACTCCACCGCAACCACTTTTCATGAATTATATTTCCTAAATAAATATTTAAATATTACTTTTACTTTATTGTAGATGGTCATGTTCAACCCTAACTGCGCGTGGTCACCACTCATCGGAGCTCGGCCGACAAAGACCGCCGTCATTAACGACGGTAATGAGAGGGCTTTAGCGGCGGTTTCATTACCGCCGTTTAAAAATGGCTTTAGCGGCGGTTTCATTACCGCCGTTAAAGGGTCATTACCGGCGGTTTTGTTAATGGCGGTAACGAAAATCACCTTTAAAGATACATTAATGGCGGTATTAACGGCGGTTTCGTTACCGTCGTTAATAGTATCTTTAAACGGCGGTAACGAAACCGCCGTTAAAAAAACCGCCATTAATGCCCTGTTTTGGCGTAGTGAGATAATTAATCCAATAAATTTGTAGGATTATTAATAATGGGGTAAGGGTAAGATTATTAATCTAATAAATATTAATCTAATTGAATAGTGAATACTATATTAATTTAATAAGATTATTAATACTTCACTATTCACCTTATAAATCAAACATGATCAAAAGGAATTGAGGGAGAGTGGAGATTGGGTCCTACCCATTGAATTGTGAAGTGTGGTGCGCTCTCTCAGTTGAAAAAGTCTATGTGTGCACTGTTTAAGGGTGCACGTTATATTCATGATATTATAAATTGATATAATTTTATTATAATTGTTTTTAAATTAATTATAAAATATATAATTTTGTCATAAAAAAATATCGTAATTAAATAAAAAATTTAATTTTATACATTTTGTTTTTTTATGACAGAATTATATATTTTATAATTAATATTATAAAATTTTATAATAAAATTATATCAATTTATGCATATGAGGTGCGTATAAGGGTTCATACCTTTTCCATCTCTGTATACTGGGTCAACATTGAGTGGTGTGTACGGTGGATGACCATGTTTAAGATTAACTACGCTATAATCCTTTAATTATGAAAACTATACAATTACATATTTTTGAGGTATCTGAAAGGGGTATATAAGGGTAAAAGTAATATATTTTTATAATTAAGAGGATTAAAATATATTAATTTATAAATAAAAAATAATATTTGTTAATAGTTGAAGAAATCTCAATATAAATAACCCTTTATTTTATGACATATATATTGTTTTCTTTTGAAAGTCAACACAAATTGTAGGTCCTTGATGCAGGTTGAGTTTAGAGGAGATGCTACAATGTATATCCTAAGAAAAGTGCATACTATATGTATTTTATAACTTATTCAAAAAATGTCATAATTTTTCACGATAAAAATCATAATTTTTTTTTCTTTATAAAATATTATTATAAAAATCATAAAGTGTCATAATAAAAATCATAAAGTGTCGTAATATTATTATTCTTAATTTTAGGATGCACACTATAAATTTATTATTTATAACTTTATCACAAAATATAATAATATATATCACAAATAATCATAACTTTCATCACAAAAAATTATAACTTTCATACGATGTGAATTCTTTTAAGGAGGTTGTAGATTTTTTCCGAATATAAATATTTTATTTTTATTATTTTAGTAATTAGAGATATTATTTAAGATTAAAATCTTTAATTTTTCATTAATTAAATTTCTTATTTCGTTTATTTTGCTGCCCTATAAGTATTAGGATTATTTATTTTACAATAAATTCTTTTGTTAATTTTTTAAAATTATTTTAATTCTAGTTATTTTAGGAATTCTCTTCTATTATAAATAATGGTGGTAAGTCTAACTGCTCTTCAACTTTTGATTAATAATATACAATTTTTTTGAAAATTTTCATTTTTTTCCTTCTATAATTCAAGTATTCTTCAAATTCATTAAATTGTAAAACAATTACAATTTTTTATTATTTTTTTTTGCTATGCAATTCTGCTATTGTTTACTTTGTTATGCTTCATCAATCTTACTCTTTCAACTAATAAAATACAAACTAAAATATTAATATTGTGTTTGGTTGAGAGGTTTGAGGAGGAATTTGAAAAAAGAAAATAAAAAATATAAGTGAAATGTGAATAAAATATACTTACATTTCACCTAATTTCATATATCTTTTTTTTTTTTTCATTTTCAAATTTCTTTCGAAATCTTTCAATTAAACACAGTATAAATGAATTTGCCCTAAACCATGCAATAATTTTCCAACCGAAGTGTGCGTCTTAATTGGGTTGGAGTTAAGATGAGAGTGATGACTAGCTATGCAATAGCGTTGCAGAATTAAAATATTCTCTCTGACTCTTGACTTTTTTTTTTTTTTTTTTTTAAGTTTTGGTGGAACCAATCAGGCTGAACATTTTGTGTGACCCTATCAAAATTTGTCCTTCTTCAGATCTTTTAATGAACGGTCCAAAAAGTAGGGTCGCGCACAATCCAGCGGTGCTGCTTCTAGGAAAAAATTGACAAATAATGGTCGTTATAAATAACCGTTATGTTTTACAAGTTTGTAACATAATTATAAAACTCGTACCGTATTTGATACGTATTATATTAGAAAGAAAAAGAAATACAAAAAGATGAATATCTTTTTGGTTAATTTCTTGATGAGTTCCGACTAATTTTAATAGAATTGAATGGTATGCAAGAAAAGAGAATTTTTAAATATTTTGTTTTGTTATATATATATATATTATATCAAATATATTATATAATATGCATGGTTGCCTTTAGAAAAATAAAACAATATAATTTTAGATGGTTAAATTATATGCTTAAATATTAATATGCTCAAATTATTTGCTACTAGACAATTTAATACATATGTATGGCCTTGTTTGGCTGGAAGTTATTTGGTTAAAATAGTCAATAAAGATAAAATATGCTAAAATAGTTAATAAGACAAAATATAACATCAAACCTATAATCATTTCATTTTTTTACTTACAATCTTCAAATCAATTAAAAAAAACCAACTATCATCCTAAACATAATTTTTTAGCCAAGTTAAAATAGTTAAAAATCCAAATAGCCAACTAAAATAACCTATTCCAAAACGGGGCCATAATATTTTTGAGATAAATCCAAAATGATACCAGCAAACATATTGGTATTAATAGGTATGTAACTAATTGAAAAAACGATACTTTGTCTAATAATTATGGTTTGACGTGATGTTTTTTGATTTGTTAGAGCATCTTCATTTCAACTTTCAAAAAATTATATGTGAAATTATTTTGAAAGTTTTAAGTGTCAAATTGACATATAGTGTCTGTTTGGTACATCTTATTTTCAGCTTAAATCCACTTATAACTTAAAATAAGTGATTTTGAAGTGTTTGGTGTACCTTATGGGTGTAGATTATAGTTTTTTATAAGTGGAAAATGAGCTTTTTGATTGAGTGGGGGAAGAGGTGCTTTTTGAAACAGCTTAAGCGGGAAGCTGCCATTTGAGGGGCAAAATGACTTAAATGCCCCTTACAATTTCAAGTTATTACAAGTGTGCCATGTATATAAATCAAAACACACTCATTTTTCTCTCTCGTAAGAACTAGAGAGGCGATTTCCGGCGACAGGTGGCAATTTCTGACAACGGCGGGTGATTTCTGGTTCCTGTCTCTCTCTTCGTTATCTCTTCTCTCTCTCTCTCTCTCTCTCTTCGCGATCTCTCTCTCTCTCTCTCTCTCTCTGTGGTTTGTGCGGTCTGAAACCCTAACGTCGCGATCTGAAACCCTAACGTCGTGATCGGAGAACCATCGCCATCGCATCAATAAACTAGAGCTCTCTCTCTCTCTCTCACGATTTGCTCTGTTGTCACCTCCGGTCACCACCGCCATCACGATTGCGATCGCGATCTGAAACCTAATCACTGCTATTGCGATCGACATGTGCTCTCTCTCTCTTTTTTTTTTCTCTCTCTCTCTCTCTCTCTCTTTGCGATTGCGATTGCGATCTGAAACCCACCGCAATCCCTCTCACTCTCTCTCGATCTGCGTTGTTTGTCGCCGCCACCTAGGGGTGAGCAGCGGATATACCGATCCGCCAAAACCGACCGAACCGAACCGATCCGCCGCATTTTGGACGGATGCGTGATGACGAGCGGACGGTTGCGGATTGATTTTCTCCAATCCGCCAATTTGGCGGACGGATGACGGATTTGAGGTTCCTTTGGCCGCAACCGAACCGCCAAACTGCGAACATCTTTAGTAATTTATAAGATTTTGTGTTTTCAATTTGTTTAAATATTTTGTTTGTGTTTTCTATTGAAAAAGAGTTCAAATAATCTGTTGAAAAAAAGTTTTTAACTTGAATATATTTTTTGAATTGAAAAAAATAAACATATTATTTATCTATATTTTTTGGTTTTTAAATCTAACTCTAAAAGTAATAAATAGAAAATATGATATATGGTGGTTAGTTTTTGTTTTCAAAACATATATAAATGTAACAATACAGAGACATACAATCTCTACTATTGCTCTGTTTATGGTTTTGGTGATTTGAATTGTTTTTATATTTTAAGAACAACAGATGGTAATATTTTATGTGGATGAGGCATGTTGTGATTGTAATATGTGGATGATGCATGCAGTGATTGTGATATTCTAAAGTTTCAAATTTTCTTTCTTTGGATGAGGTATGCAGTAATTGTAATATTTTTTTAAGTTTTTGACTGTAATATTTTTTTTTTTTTGAGAAAGTGCACAAGTTGAATTATATTAAAAATTTATAAAATTTCAAACCGCCAAACCGATTCGCATCCATCCACCAAACCGCCAATCCGCTCAATCTACATCCGCCGGATTGGCGGACGGATGCGGATTGATTTTCTCCAATCCGCCAATTTGGCGGACGGATGGCGGATTGGAGGTTTCGTGGCCGCAACCGACCCGCGCCCACCCCTACCGCCACCGTCGCGATCGCGATTGCGATTTGCGTTGAAACCATGGCCACCGGCAGTTGTTTACCAGCGGTGTTGAAACACTAAAAAAAAAATTGAAGAAAAAGGAAAAAATCAATATTAATATTAATTAAAAAATAAAAACTTGTATATTTTTGAAGAAAAAGAAAAAGAAAAATCAATATTAATTAAAAAATCAATTTAATTGGTATTAATTATTAATAAATTAATATTGTATATTTTTGTAATGAATTAATTATTAATTGATACTAATTAATAACAATTGTTGATTATTAATATTATTTGATACTAATAAAAATTAATTATCAATATTAATTGATACTAATTAATAATTTTAGTATTAATTCAAACTAATTTAGCCATTAATTGATGATACTAATTAATAATTTTAGTATTAATTGATACTAATTAATTTATAATGGAAAAAAATTGTTACAATAATACTTCCATTACATTTTTATCAAATGTATCAATTTTTATATTAGTTGATACTAATTACTGCTAATTATATTAACTTTTATTAATGAAATAATTTTTTTAAATTAAAACTGAAAAAAATGACAGAAAAAATTATTTTACAGCTTATCAACCAAACACTACTCTGCTACTTAAATCCATAATCTCATAACTGCATCAAACAGGTTAACAGCTTATGTTCACAGTTATAAGTTATAATTTGTTAAGCTATAATCTATAATCACTTTCCTACAGTTCTATCAAACGGGGCCATATATAACTTTGGGATGGATTTATCTTATGTTAAGATATCAATATAAGAGAATTTGATGGGCCTATAGGGTTCACCAAAGGTCACGTTTCGATGATCCAAACCATTTACTTTGTAAGGCTCAATGTATATTATTCATAAAAAAAATTAATTAGATCCACTAATTATAACTTTTTCATTTTATCACATTTGTTTCTGAAAAATAGATGATAAATATATTTTTGAAACAAGCTATCCATTATTTTAGAGACAAATACTATGAAATGAAATGTTACAATTATCGGATTGACCTCCGTTTGATTTGAGTTTTGAAAATCAAGTTTGAAAGATAATTTTTGAAAAGAGTTTGCAAAATTTAAAAACTTATTTACTTATTTTGAAAATAGTTTTGGAATAATTTGTAATTTTTCTTGGGGCCAGGCTTGTCTCTAGTCCACACTGGATGGTGCAGCTGGGCCTGTGTGATTCACCATGGGTCTTATTTCGATAATTCAAACTGTTTAATATGAAGAGCTTGTCAAGTACTTTATTCCTGTAAAAAATCACGTTGATCGGATCATATTTTTGTCAATACTTTATTTAAAAGATTATATTTACCGTTGACAGAAATCTGATCCGATCAAGTATCTATCAATATTCGATCAACATAATTTTTTACAAGGATAAAGTATTTGACAAGTTCTACAAATTGAATGGTTCAGATTATCAAAACAGGACCCATGGTAGGCCCTACGGTCCCATTAGCACACTCTAGTCTGATCCCAGATTAGAGAGAACCTTGCCCCCATTTTTTTTAATTTTTTTTAAATTTTTATAGTTGAACAGATGAGTGTAAGAGAAAATTGATTTATTGATGTATAGAATATAAGAGAATAAAAGAGGAGAGAGGAGAAGAAAAAAATGATTGATTGATGTGTAAAAAAAAAAAAAAAAGGAATGAGAGGAAAGAAAAAAAAATTTGAAAACAATTTTCTCTCATTGTAAACCAAACTTGTTTTTGGATTTTTCAATCCAAAAGTTGATTTAAAAATTAAATCAAACAAAAAATTTTCATGAATGATATACATTTATGGTCTTACAAAATGAATGGTTCAGATTTTCGAAACGAGACCCGAAGTAGGCATTGTAAGCCTCTCAAGAGAAGCCTAAAAAGAGAGAAGTGCCAAAGACCCATATTTTTAGACTCACAAAGTGATAAGCAAGTTGGGGCTTATATGATTGGAAAAAAGTTGACACATATGATCCTATATCATTGTGGGTTAATTTGTGAAAACTTTTTATGGGTATCAAACATTAAAAAAAAAAAAAAAAAAAAACCCTACTCAATATATTAAATTTATTATTATTTTTTATTTTAATTTTTTTAACACTCTCATAAGTCCTTTGTCACGGCCCCATTCCGCTCCTAGTAGAATGGTGCCGTGATGGCCAGTAATCCGAGATTACCAAAGGCCAACTTACAAAGATTCACACACAATCAGAGTATACATATGGGGCTTACATGTGCGGAAGCAATAAATTTAAATCTAAGTAGTCCATAAGAGCTGTGCATAGATCAAATGAAATGACATACATCTTAACATGGTTTTACAACTTGAATACAAAATAAAATGGAGTACATATTACATCTTGATCAAAAGGCTTCTCAAGCCAAAATATACAAAAGAAATGAATTACAAACTAAGAAGCATAATCTTCAAGATGATACAAAACATGAATCAAAACATCTTGCACATAACATCTTAGGCGTCACTGCCTTCTTGCTCGTTACCTACATATATATAAAGGGGAGGGTGAGCTTGGATACTCAGTGAATGATATAATTAATAAAGATTTGAATGAATGATATCCGAGATCTTTATCAAAACGATACATATCATAGCTTGTAACAAAACATGGGATGAATCAAGTTCATCAATCAAAGTCTTTCAAATCTTCTTGGGATGTTTAATAACATCTACATAATACAAGGGATGACATTCCTGACAAAACAAGAGAATAATCGACCCGAAATCAATTAGACAAACCCACCTGTACAAGACCGTCGGTGGCAAGGGAGATATCTCAAACAAGGGTACTAGTTGCATTATAGTCCTCTAACACTAAGGACTTTTCAAGAATGTCATCAAAATAAACATAATACTTGATACAAAAATTATAGGACAATCATTCATGCTTGGTCAAATACTTTTCCAAAACGAAGCAAAGCTTTATCAAAACTTTATAACATAGATTTATTAAAAATACCACTCACATAGCTCTTCGGGTGTTAAGGCAAGGATCCAAGACCTACAAATACATAATAAAGTCTACTGAATACACTTTAAGAAGACAAGAAGGAATGCTCAAAGATAGTTGTGCAATGCATCCTTAAAACAAGCTTTACATGAATGAAAATAATCCCGACATTTCTTTCCAAAACCAAGTCAAGACAAAGTAAAACATGTGCTGGGAGTTAAATCACTGTTTTTTCATCTAGGGAAAACATGCTGGGTACCAACTAGGTCTTGGAATGGATGCACAGAGATGATCTAGGCAAAAATGACCTAGCTGGGTGAACCCGGGAGGTCTTGGCTGTGACAACCCTCACCTCTGATTAGTGCTAAACTGTGATTGAGCATGATAAGTAATTGATTAGAATGAAATCCTAATCTGTTTGTATGAGTGTGATGCTTTAATTGCATTTCTATCTGTCTGTCGTAGAATGATCTGTTCGTGTTTTTAATTTGAATTGCGAATTGAAAGCCTTATCGGCGACCGATTCAGAAATTTATTAGTATTTTATGCTAATTAGGATTTATGTGATTTTATGGTAGGTTTAATTAAAACTTGATTAGGAAGGATTGAATTAGAATAGATAAAGTTAAATTACATTAGTTTGTATTTACTACCAAATTGCCATTGAGTGGATTAATGCTAGGCCATTTATTTAGTCTTGATTCATATGTGTTTGGCATCATTCTTCATCACTTTTCCTAGGCCAAAACCGAGAGAGAGAGAGAGAGTTGGAAGAAAAGAGTTGATTCAACAAAGTTTGGCTTGGAACTTAGGAGAATTTGAAGGGGACTTGAGAAATTAGGCTCTTACACCTAGAATTCAAGACTTAAGGAAGGGAGTTCTTCCTCTTAATTGTGAATTTAAGTTGTTTCTTGCATGGTCCATGGTAAAATTGGTGATTAGAGTCAAGAGTTAGCTCAAAAAGTTAAATTGAGTAGCAATGTGTGCATGGATGTCCATATTATTGAGTTTTGAGATCAATTACATGAGAATTTTCACATGCATGTCCATATTTTGGTTGTAGTCCATGAATTCACCATGTTTTAGAGTTCAATCTTGCATTTGACCATGTTTTGGAGCATTGGAATTCATAAGAACTCATGCATGTTGTGTTCTTACTATGTTCATTGAGTTTCATTCAAAATTGCGTTCAATTATCACACCTTTGGGCTTGATTTTATAAAATGATCTTTGAAACATGTTGTATTATGGGTTTTTAAGTGTTTTCTAGAAAATTAGCCCAAAAGAATCGAGTTTGAAGCTTTAAAGGTTGAGTTTTGTGCTTGAGGATCAATCTGGAAATTCTAGATTTTGGATCCACGCTCGAGCGTAGGACTTCACGCTCGAGCGTACACTCTGAGTACATGCACTTCCGCTTGAGCGTATAAAGTCACGCTCGAGCGTGAGATGCATATGCCCAGAAGTTCGTGTGTTTTGCAGTCCGCTCGAGCGAGAGAATTCACGCTCGAGCGAGGGTCTGAGTCTCACGCTCGAGCGGAGGTCGAGCGTCCGTCGAGCGTGAATATCATGCAACCAGTACTTTTCGCGAGTTTGCAGCCCGCTCGAGCGAAGGAAGTCACGCTCGAGCGTAGCTTCATTGTCTGCATGTTCGCTCTAGCGTAGAAAGCCACGCTCGAACGTGGACCCCTGTTTTAGAAAATTTTGAAAAATGTTTTAAAGTACAGTTTTGCATCCTCATTTCATCCTAGGCATTCCTAGGCCAAGTTTAAGGCATCTTAATGAGGATAATGTTATAGAACCATACCAAGTCAAGTTAAGGGGCTAAGTTATTAATCCCAAGTGTGTAACTTAATGTGTGTTCGTTCTGCAACTGTGTAGGGTTGGCACCCGAGGACCCTGACTAGCCTGTTTTTAGCCCAGTGCTTTGTGAGTAACAATGTTGTTAAGATATGTTCAATTATAACTATTTCTGAACGATTGATTATACTGCTTTCTGAAATGGCATCGTTTACTGAATGAATGTTTGTCCTATTTGTAAACTGTATTCGTGGCATCCATAGCAACTTACTGTTACTGTACTGTTACTGCTACTGTTATAGAGATCTCTGTCGGTTCCAATGTTTGGAACTACTACTGTTTACTGTTTTGATGGCCATCAACTGACTGTTCGGTCTATTAAGACCTACTGTACTGTTTTGCTATTGGATGTACCATATATAACTACTATGGTTTCCAAATAACTGTTATGGCATGAAATATGAGTCACTGATTGAATAACTGATTTACCGATGCAAATGACTGTTTTAATTAATGAATGGACATTCATTCTTAACCCCTTTATACATATGTTATTCACTGGGCTTTAGCTCACTGTTTATATTTATATGTAGGTGTCCAGGCACAGGACCGAAGCTAGGAGCGTCAAGTTAAGCTCTTGTTTTGTCAAGCCAACCATCGCGCCTTACTTCGAAGTTCCGAGTCCGTTCAAGCTAAGGCTATTTTTGGGGTGTCTCAGTTTCAACCTTTTGTCTCTGATCTGTAATAAATGTTTAAGACTTGACTGTACAGTTATAGTTAGGGATTTGGTCCCTAACCTGGATGTTTGTGTTTATGACGTATGTATATATGTTTTGGTTATGAATGCGGCTCGTTTATAAAAGTCTTTTTGCATTCAGATTGT
Organism: Camellia granthamiana; assembly: GCA_036172215.1. Classification (NCBI taxonomy): domain Eukaryota; kingdom Viridiplantae; phylum Streptophyta; class Magnoliopsida; order Ericales; family Theaceae; genus Camellia; species Camellia granthamiana. The sequence continues at coordinate 69,826,116 of CM069904.1, forward strand.
CACAGCTCATTGGACATCTTTTTATTACTGTTTGGCTTCCGCCAGCCCCTTACTCTATATTACTGTCAATACTGTTAAGCAGGCCTTTGGTAATCACGGATTACTGGCCGGTTACGATACTAAACCCATAGGGGCGGGTTTGGCTCGTGACATTGGCCGAGGTCCCACACCTCTTGGCCGAGGTATGGTCACCTAGGCTTCGGTGTGCAGCTGCCTGCCGAGGTGTTACAAGGTGCTGGCAAGGGTGTACCATGGTCGGCCTAGGTGTGCAGAGGTTGGCCTAGGTGTGCATGCAAGATAGGCTAATGGTGCAAGTGATCATGCAAGGTAGGCCAAGGTGAAATACGATGCTTGGCCTAGGTGTGAGATCTAGGCAAGAGTGGTCTCGGTGACCACACCTAGGGAAATGTGAAGTTTGGAAATCTAGGTTTCCTCCCTTGAAGAACATGAATGCTAGATTCATAACTTTTATTCCAAAATCTGAGATTTCATGATATGAGTTCAAAAACATGGACCTTGGTACCCATACTTGGAGATTTCATGAAAACAAACACAAAAACATAGAACTTGGTATAAACTTTCGGATCAGAACAAGGCTTTTCTTCAAGAACACATGAACATCATTTTCTCTTTCTAAAACCAAACTTTAAATCAATGCGTGGCTTATGAATCATGCTAGATCACGCAATGCGATCGGATCAATATAAAGAACAACAAGAGTAGATCAAGAATCTAACCTCAAAACACGGATCAAACGGTTCAAATCTAAGGATCAAGCTTGGAAATCTAGTTCTCTCTCTAAGAACCCTTTCTTCCTTTTTCCTAGAGCTTCTCTCTCTTCTAGGGCAAAGATATGACAAATGATGTGGGTTTCTCATTGCTAGCTGACTTAACCCTCTACTGGGACACGTGGCAACGACTAGTTGGCTCTCTTAAAAAAGGTGACAGAATGAAAAGACAAGGATATGACAAAGTGTATATAACAAGTAAGGTGACATGGGTACTCCGGCAGGTAATGATCTCGAATTAGGACAAGGCTTCAGGCAAAAGGTTTCAATGATCTCGGCTAGGAAGGATAACACTTGACCTAGCTGTGCCACACCTTGGCCTAGATGTGCCACACCTCGGTCTAGGTCATACCAGTCTAGGAACAAGATCACTAGGTGCAAGAATCAAAGATCTAGGACGCCTAGATGATAACATCTCGGCCTAGATGATGCACATCTCGGCCTAGGTGATGCACACCTCGGCTTAGATGATGACATCTCGGCCAATATGCCAGGGTGAAGGTGGAGGTCAACCAAAGTGGTTTCAAGATGGTCCTAGGTGTTGGCGCTCAACAGCCTAGGTGTAAAAGGCTCAAAGGTGTGACCTAGGCTTGACATGACTTAGGCTTGGCATGACCTAGGCTTAACATGACCTAGGCTTGGCATGACCTAGGCTTGAGATAGAAAGGAAGGAACAAAGCATGCATACAACACTTAGGCAAATCACCTAAGTACAAAACAAGACAAGGACCTTTACTTAGGCAAAACAAGTCAAAGTCTACAAATGCAAGCTTAACAAGACAAAATCATGCAAATGGACATGAACATGACTAAGATATGAATGTGAGTTATTACATCCTTACTATTAAAATAATTACAATCAAATAATTTCACATATTCTTTTTCATATGTCAAAATTGACATTGCTTAAGATATACCGAATGCCATCTCACTTTGGAGGCTCGGGTGGAGCACAAGTGTATGCCAAATGTACTGGTAAAAAATACCACTTAAGAATGGGCAACTAGGGTGAAGATGCTCTTAATCAGTGATTTTTTTAAAATCACAAATTAATGATAAGATAAAAAATAATTATAAATATGTGAAGTGTAATTTTTTGGAAAAATTACAAACTAGTTTTTTTTTTTAAACAAATAATTTTCGATTAGTGATAAATTTTATGAATATTAATAATTAAAGATAGATTTTTTCATGAGCTTGTAATTGTTTTGTAAAAAAGCCATTGAATGGTACTCTCTCTCTCGTGTAAAGAAATCACAATAAAAATTACACTCCTCATCTTTTAATAAAAAAATTTCCCATTATTAAAAAAAAAAAAAACCCTTTCTTTCTTGTTACATCAAGAAGAATTATCTTAGGTCTAGCAAATACTACGGTGGGGACATATTTTTGGATCATCTATGTGCCTTAGGTGGTTAGCCAAGGTGCCATGTGGGTGGTCTTGGATTGCCGAGATATGATGCGATCATATCGGAGTCCAAAATATTCGGATAAGGGACAAAAGTCTTAGATAAGGATGGACTCTTGAGGGAGTTTGTTCTAATATGTTACACAGGAAGGCAACCCAATAAGAGGAGGGGGGGGGGAAATTGGGTTATTAAAAAATTTGGGCAAAAAATAAATTTCAAAAGACTAAGTGATTAAATGCAGCAGACAATCAATGAATACATAGAAAATAAAAGGAAAGGAAAGAAGAGTTCAACACAAGGATTTATAGTAGTTCAGCTCACCGGCCTACGTCTACTCCTCAAGAGACCTCCTTGAGAATTTCTTCACTATGAATCAATGCACTACCAAGCTTCACCTATCTTGTGGATTTTTACAAAGGATTTACTTCAATCTGTTGAGGACCTTTCAACTAAATGCCTCTCTTTACAAGTGTTTCACTCAGAAAATAAGGAATAATAATAAGAGGTACAACTGTCATCTTTTACAAATATTCTCTCTCAAAAGATGGATATGAAAATATAAGCTCACAAGTAATTAAAGACCCACTCAGATATGAAAGTGGAAGTATAATGGAGTATATTAAATGCTTTTTGAATGCTCTTGATTATTCTTGAATGCTTTGGGTTTATTGTATTAAAGAAGTGTGTAAGATCGAATAAGGAGAGCTTCATCTTTATAGCATTAATGACTTCTAATTGTTGGAGAGAAGAGATTTGAATCTTCTAGCCGTTGGAGCAAATCATGGAGGATATCTTCCAGCCGTGTTTGATCAGGGTAAGGTGAATGCAAACTGTAGGCAGGTCTTGGCAAGAGAAGGTTCATTAAATGCACAAGCTTTTATTTAATGCTCAATCTCATAAGTCAACTTCATGGTAGAAGATATGGTGCCAGAAGCTCTGTTTAGGAGTCAAAAAAGATGACATAGTCTGCACATAAATCTGAAAAAGTGACTGAAAAAAGGGTTGTGTCAGTTCATATCTGATTTGGCAGCTAGATTTTTGAAACCCAGATTTTACGGGTGTCGAACCCTGTAAATTGGGTGTCAACCATTTGCTCTTTTCTTTTCTCTGAGTTGAGTTCCAAGTGTTCCTGGTGTCGACCCTTATTATTCTTGGTGTCGACCCTTGTTGTTGGATTGCGTTATGAAATTTAGTGTCGACCCTTCTTCATTCTTGGTGTCGACCCTTATTGTTAGATTGTATTTTGAAATTTAGTGTCAACCCTTGTTGTTCTTGGTGTCGACCCTTACTTTTGGAATACTTAGACATTTTGAGCTTCACTCTGGTATCGACCCTTGCAATTTTGGTGTCGACCCTTAGACGTGTTTCAAGCATAAATAGAATTTTATATACAAGTGCTAATCTCATGTTTTGAGGGGTTAAAAACCATTGAAAAACAACACTCTAGAAACATAAATCTTGTAGAACCATTGAAGCACAATTTGTATACTATTATTTTGAAAACTTTGAATAATAAAATGAATTCTAAATATTTGTTAATAATCAAAATCAATAAGAATTTAAAGTTGAATAACCTTAAGGATAACATAATCTAAATAGAAGGAGTCTAATATTCTTGTAAGGGATAGAGTCCTATGAAGGAAGACTTTTAGAAAAAAGTGGGCACTGTCATTATAAAAGGAAGGTATCCTCGTAGGTCTAAGATATGTTTTACTTTGTGAGCTTTGATATTAAGTTGTTATCTTTGAGAAATAATTTGACTGATTTGACCATTGGAATGCCCTGGATGGACAAGCTACCGATGTTCGTTATCTTCTTGTGAGTAGGTGTTGGGTTTCTCTATTCTATCGCGTGCTCTTAGACTTTGTTTCTTGAATCTCGGCAACAAGATTCGATTGGTTGTGAGATCAGATTTCAACACTCACAACTATATCTGGTTTGTTCTTTCCATAACAAAATGACATATATTTATTCTTCTAAAAAATCAAAAAATCAATCAAAATTTTCATTAATAGAAAAGCAGAAGGTTTCTCAACTTTCTATGTACATCAATTTTTTTTTTTTGGTTTAAATTTTTTTTTAAGGTTCTACAACTAAATAAGTAAATAAATAAAATTGCAATTAGGGTGGGGTTGTTAGGGTTGATTTTTTGGTTTTTTTAGAAAAAAAATGATCCGTTCATACAATTTTTTCCCGCAAATGATGTAGCAAGTAAAAGTCAAAAAGTTGATTCACACTCAAATATTCTCTCAAAACTCTCCTTACATGTATTTTGTCTTGCCACAACCTCATTAGGGGGATTGTGAGGGGAATAAATTGTGTAGATGTACCACTTCTACCTTTAAAAGTTACAAAAATAACGCATTTGGAAAGTTGTTTAAATTTTTTTTTTAGTAGTAAAAAAGTTGATGTGACATTTAACTTATGACAAATAATTTGAAAACTTTTTAATTTTTTTAATATTTAATAAAAATTAGTTATTTTAACCTAAGCTCAGATACTCACCAAAAAAAAAAAAAAAAAAACAAAAAACAAAAAATTACTAAAATGTCAACCCCAAGAAGCCTTCAATGTTTGCCTACTTCAATTTGAAATATTGAGCTGACATTGGTTGATGTGAGCAAAAGTCTCTGCTTAACCCAAATACAATAGTCGAAATGGGTTCTCTATCCATGCTACCATATTGCTCATAATAGGCAATTTCTAAATACACTTTAAAATTTAGTTAAACATTCATTTCTTTGAACACTTCAACCTAACTCCCATACTTTAAAGCCATCTCATTTCATTGAACACTCCAACCTAACTCCCATACTTTAAAGCCATCTCATTTCAGTGAACACTCCAACCTAACTCCCGTACTTACCTTCACTCCAGCCACCAAACAACAGTTATAATTTTTTTTTTTAATTAAATAATTTTTCATAAAATAATAAAATTGTCCCTCTTAGAAGATGAAAGAAGAGAAGTGTTAGGTTTGAGGAAGGGGCTGATAAAACAGTTAGTACAAATTGTGTAAACAACTTTATTTTAATTTTGCTTAATTAAAAAGGAAAAATAGTGTATTTAATTAAAAGGAGAGTGAGAATAAAAAATTAAAAAAAAACCCATATTGTTTTGTACTTTTTTTTTTGAGGAATAATTGTTTTGTACTTTGTTTCTACTCCTATTTTGGAGTCTGTTATTATTTGGTTCAGTTAAAAAAAGAAAAAAAAAAAAAAACAAAACAAAATAAAAAAACTGTGATTGCAAAGAAGACATTGGCCATGTTTGGTAGAGCTGTGGGAAAGTGCTTATAACTTATCCCTAAACAGCTTATAGCTTATAACTATAAACATAAGCTGATTTCTGACTTATAAATTAAGCATCTCCTGTCCCACTCAAAGAATAAGCTGATTTCTGACTTCCAAAAAGCTATAAGCTATAAGCTATAAGCTATAAGCTAAACCAAACACATCAAAATAGTTTAAATTAAACTGAAAGCTGAAATAAGCAGCTTTTAAGCTGCACCAAACAGGCACATTATTCATTTCTCGAGTAACAAAAATAAAAACCCACAATTACGTGGTGGACAAGGACAAATCAACTGCGAAAGCAATTGTTAACTAGTGCTATCAGGATATTGGTTTGCATAGATATTGAAGAAAAATGTTAGAAATAAATCATAAAAAAAAAAGAAGATAAAAAGTGTTTTGAATCAACAAAAATAATTTTAAAATTAATAAAAGTATACTGATCATGTTTGATTTAGTTTTAAAAAAATTGTTTCAACATTTTTTCTAAAAATTAAAAATTAATTTAGTGAAAGAAATAAAAAAAAGTAAAACACTTATTATTTTAATATAATTTTATCTTTTAGGAGGTCATAATAAAAATTTTAAATTATTCTTTTGATATTTATTTTTATCAAATTAATTTCTATTTTTTTTTTAAAAAAAATTTGACCACTATATTCTTCGTCTTTATTTTTTTCTTCTATTTAGAGACACTCTTAATGAAGGCCTGGACATTTTTTACACTAATCAACATTGGGGTAATCACCATTAAGTAGTTTTGTAAACATGGTTTTTGGTGCTCAAAATTTATAAGAAAATTTGGGGGTTCAAAAAATTGTAATCTATATCTTGACCAATAAAAGAAATAAAACCATTGCAAGAAATAATTATTCAACTCATTTGATTCATTTTAGTGGTAGCTTGTACCCATCATGGTACTTCTTGCAAGAGAAGAAAGGGGTGCAGGGGAAAGCTTATAACTACAACTTTTTTTTTTTGTTTTTGCACCCACCAGATGCATTATTGCATTGTAGTTCTTGTATTTCGGTAGACATATATGTATAAAAATTATTCATAACAAATAAATTTGATCTAAGATTCATCATCATTTCTTAGGGTGAGTGGACCCCAGCACTATCTCATCCAACCGTCGGAGCAGGGGGATATACCCTTACCAGCCACCATTTGAGAATCTCAGGCCTGAAAATCATTATCTTTATTCCCGGCATTTGTCCTCTGCCTCTCTTCGGCTTAGCAAAATGGTCTTTTCTGATGGGACCTTGTTGGGCTTTACTTCTACTCTAGATGCGGTCTCATTGGGGTTAGACCCTACTATGATGTTGGCCAAACAAGTCGAATTATTCCTCCCTGATTGACTCAAATATGTCATTAAGGCACGATATACCGTTGGGTTTCAAGCCAAACCTTCATTACCATTTATTCCTTACCAACCCCAATGGATTTCGGAGCTTCGAATGACTATTGAACATTACGTCCTAGATACCCCTCAACCATCATACTCTGTCTATGGTCATAGCAGGTTTGAGGCTAAAGGGCTCTTAGCGACCTTCAGTCATCTCCCCTTTGACATCCTTTGCATTGAGATTCCTCACAAGAACTTTCTTTGAGCTTGTGATGTGCTTATTCGAAGTCATTCTCTTAATTCTGCTGCACTGACTGAAGCTGAGATTTTTCTCCACTATCTCCTGTCCGTCTTGAACTTGCATGCTCTATTTGAAGCAGAACGCCACACCTTGGAGGATTCAGATAGCTCTTATTTGGATGCCAAATGTGAGGCTCTTGGAATTGTATCTGACTTGGATAATCTTGATTAACTCTCTGACCATGATGATCATTGTCCTTCCCAAGAATTTCAAGAGTCTACAAGCTTCAGAAAGCTTGAGCGAGAGTTTTTGGAGACCCAAGCAAAAAAGTCCATGTTGAAACTCAAGCCTTTTTAGTATCAGCAATTCGTAGTAGACACAATAAAAGAGAGACTGAAAAAAGAAGACGAACTCATAAAATACTTTTGAGTCAAATTTCATGACCTTGTAACTTTTTCTTTTTCCTACTTTTATGAGGTTGAAACTGTCTTCTTGTAATTTTTCGCATCTTCTAATGAAATGATTTTTTTTTTTTTTTTAATTTTTAAAAATAAATTATGTGAACTTTGTATGTACTGATTTGTTTTTAGTCCAGTTCTTACATTACTTTGATATTCGAAGGTCAAGAATTCACTAACAATCATCTTACCAGTTAAAACAATTAATGTTTTTCACGGCTTCAAAGCAATTCGCAGTTTTAAAATTATCTTCCCAAGGCTAGAAAACAATCAACATAGTTGGTACCTGTAGACACCCCATTTTTGACCGACCTTAAGACTCAGACGTCACCGATTGAGCGCTCGGTGATATCGCATATTGTGCTCGTTCAGAAGTTTCAGAGTCTCAGCTGCGAGCCTTGCCTCCGGACTTCCGGGCTCTTTCGTGTCTTGCCTCGGTTTGCGAACCAGGCTCCGTTTTCTCTGTTTTCTCTTCCCGAAGGGAGGGAGAGGTCTCGTAGATCATCTCTCAGTGGTCGTAGGCTACGTTTCGTGGTCGTAGGCCATTTTTCTCGTTTGGAGCCCGGTTTCCGGTTTTTCGGAGCCGACGGCTGTGTGCCTCGGTTCGGGACCGCTTAACCACCTCCGTTTGCCCCGGTTTTTGGTATACGCCCCACCACCATCCATTCCAACAACTTGGAGTTGTTTTTCAGAGCTTAGGAGCACCATTTCTCAGACCAAGAGCTGCTGGTCCATTGGTCTTCAAGGGTAAGCTTCTTTTCCCTCTTTTTTGTTCCTGTCTTGCTCTATATCTAAGCCTTGCTTGCAAGCATTTTTGGGCTCCGACCCAAACTGTAAATAGTCATATTTTGAGCTCATTTTCATATTTGATTGAGGACCTTTTGCTGTTTGAGGTCTCCTACTATCACTTGCCTCTTTAACTCTCTTTTAGGCCTATTTTTGCATGGTATTTTAGGCTTATTTGTGAGCTATTTCGTGGCTTGATGTAAACTGTAAAATGTCTTCTTTTGAGCCCCTCTTCAACTTTGTTGATGGGCTCTCTTCGGTTTGAGGCCAGCAGCTACCACTTGCCTCTTTATCTCTCCTTTAGGCCTATTTTTTGGGGGAAATTTGAATTGGTTTTCCCCCCCATTTTTCCCCCCCTTTTCCCTTCTCTCCCTCTATAAAACCAGCAGCTCCAGCTACATTTTGGGTGACAAAAAAATGGTTTAGAAGCATTATACATATAACCTCCCTCTCCTTCTCTTCCAAGCTCCAAAACCCTAAGCCTCTTGCACCATTAACCCTACACCTCATAGCACCACACCTCCATCCTCCATTCCCACACTTTGAGGCTGATTTCTAGAGGTTAGAAGCTCAGAAATTTGGCCCAAAAGCTGCTGGTTTGCTACTCTTCAAGGGTAAGTCTCTTTTCCCTCTTTTTTGGCTCTATTTTGTGCTATATCTAAGCCATACTTTCTTGCATTTTTGGGCTCCGACCCAAACAGTAAATAGTCACATTTTGAGCTCCTTTTCATGTTTGATCAAGGACCTCTTTCTTTTTGAGGTCTCCTTCTACCACTTGCCTCTTTATCCCTCTTTTAGGCCTATTTCTTGCATGATATGTTAGCCTAACTTGTGAGTATTTCTGGGTTTCAAGCCAAACTGTAAAGTGCTTTATTTTGAACCCCTCTTCAACTTTGTTGAAGGGCTCATCACTGTTTGAGGCCAGCTACTGCCTCTTTCTTTCTATCTCTCTTTTAGGGCCATTTTTGCATCGTATTGTAGCCTTACTTGTGAGCATATTTGAGACTTTCTATAAACTGTAAAGTGACTTATTTTGAGCCCCTCTTCAACTTTGTTGAAGGGATCTTTTCCATTTGGAGCCAGATTCTGTCCCTTGTCTCTATTCTCTCTTTTAGGGCCATTTTTGCATGATAGATTAGACCTATTTATGTTTATTTTTGGGACTTGTTATAAACTAGAAAAAGGCTTGTTTTGATATCACCTTCATGTTTTATTAAGGACATTTTCTTGTTTGAGGTCACATGCTTCCTTGAATGCTTGATGGTCCCTTGTTTTGAGCCTTACACCTAAGCTCCAATGGCATGCTTTGTTTGGCCTTCTAGCCACTGGAATCCAGTGGATTTCCAGTGGCTTTGATGCTGTTTTAAGCCTCCAAATCAGAGGGGGGTGACCCCCTCTCACCTTGACTAGTTTGGTGGTCATTTTGGCCTTCCAAAGAGGCCCTATCTTGCATGCTTTGTTGACTGATTCCAGGGCCAATTTGATGAGTTTTGGGACATATTTGATTTCCAGAGTTGTTTTGGTCATGCTTCATGTCTATCTTGCATGTGCTTAATAATCCCTTTGTATGCCCTCTAAAGGAGCCCCTCATTTGTGCATGTGTTGGCTGCATTTCCATGTTTATTTGGGCATATTTTGGCATGTTTAGTTCACTGATTTTTTCTGGTTTGATGAGATTCCATACGCTTCATGTACTTGCCATATAAACCATGTTTGATAGTCAAAATTGCATGCTATGTTAGGCCATCTTGCTAGCATCTTTTGGTCATGCCTTAAACTGGAAATGTGCATGTTTTGGGACTGCCTTGGTTCTGTCTTTAGGTCTCATGATCGAATAGTGCATGCTTTGTATAGCTATAGGTCATTGCGCATGCCTAGTTTTGAGTTTCGGGGTTCATCTCATGCATCGGATGCCATATTGCCATGTTTCGGGGCTGTTTAGCATCATATTTTAGCACTGAAATTTGCATGTTTATATGCCATATTCCATGCCTTGCCATGCTTTGGTAGAGTGGCATTCGTGCCTTAGGATCGGTTCCCGGTTTGCGTGCATGTGTGCACGCATCTCGAGTGTCTCATTTCCATCTAATGGCCACTGATGTGGGTGTGGCTGAGGTTCACTCGTATTGGTGTAAGTCCATATCGCATTGTGTATGCCATCTTAGTTCACAGCATTGCGTATGCTAGGTTGTATGTTAGAGCATTGTGTATGCCATGTTGCATCGTGCATTGTGTATGCCATTTCATAGCATTGTGTATGCTAGGTTGCATGTTAGAATTGCATTCATGCATGTCATGCATATTGCATTGTGTTTGGGATAGGAGTTAGCCCGAGCATGGGAAACGAGGTACGTTTCGTACTTCGAGTGACGGAACGTGTCTCAATTTCCAGTCACCGACACTTCGGATTATCCATGATGGAGCCTCGGTCTTGTTGTGTTTTCATGTGCATTCATCCCATATTGAGTTGTGCAATTCGACACCTCAGCCATTATGCATCGAGATGCGTGATTGGTGGCACGAGGATCAAGGCATGCATACATATGTGAAAATACATTGCCATGCCCCTTTTCCTGCTCTCTGTTGCAGCAAATCAGAAATCAGCAGCTTTCAAAAGCCTTGCATAGCATTCTGGCATCAATTGCAAACAGAGGCTAATTGGGGCATCGCGATGGATTTCCGTGCCAAGCAACCCAAACATGCATCATTCATCATCCGGAGCAGAGTCGAGGCAGTCCCTAGCTTGCATGCTAGTTTATTACTTTCCTAGTTTAATTTGTTAATCAATTAGAATTTTGTATTTATTCGGACTGTAACTATTCATTCGAGACTATATATTATTTATTCGGACCCTCTGAGCGAGGGCACAATTGTAATAAGTGTGCGTGTGTGTGATGTATGTCTTCTAACCCCACGTCTTTCTCCCTTTTATTTACCAGTTTATGATGGTTAGATTAGGGCATGTTTCAATTAGCATACAGTATGATAGCATGTTTGCATTCATTCATCTGTTTTGCATGCACCGAGCTCGGCGCATCATACTAATTGCATTGTATTTCAATTCCAAGTTGAATACTTGTTAGCTGTAGCATTCCATATGCCATGTTTAGAATAGCCGAGCCTGCTATTGTAGTTGCATTCCTGCATGTGTTGCATTAGGCACTTCTGTATATTTAGGATCATGCATGGATTTTTAATTAGCTTCTGTTTTGGCTTGGAGTACTCGGTAAGTTTTATGCTTTAGCATCCTTGCATGTGTGTGAGTGACTGCCATGATAGCATATTTGCCATGAGGCTAAATGCTTATGTGATATAACTACCTGAATGCCTGTGGGTGAAGGTTGGGTTATTTGGATTGGAACAATTCGTTAAAATGTGTGTTTTAAAGCCCACTAGATAGTGGCAAAATCATGTTTTCTAAGCCCACCCGAGGGTGGCAAATCCACGTCTTAGCCTACTTGCGAGTAGCACCATCAAACCATTTTCAAATAAACAAACATGAAATGTTTTGTTCCAATTCAGGCGATCCAGTCTATACTTGTATGCTGTGCGCATCACTTAGTAAATCTAGGCTAATAACCGGAATAAGAACGCATAATGTTTTCAAAACTCGATATCATGGTTAGTAGAGGCCGATCTTTGATCGGGCGAGCGGGGGTGCTCACGAAGTGACCTTCCCCAATCGTACCCAAGTTCCCGAGCCGAGGCAACTTTGGTGATGACAGACACATGGCCTTAGGCAACGAGTCAGGGTTTCCTAAATTTCCCAAAATAAAATATTTAGGTGGCGACTCTGTATCTGGCAAAGCAGTCCATGTTTGGCACTTCTTTCTAAAAATCTGTTTTCTCAAAATGATTTGCCGGATTTGGACTCTTTGGTTCAGATTACGAACCGTGACAATTTGAGTCCGAGCTGTAGTAACCCAAAACGAACAGAACGGGGCTCATCCCTCCCGGGGCGTTCGGGGACGTCTATAGTACCCCACAAGGTTTCATGCTTAAAAATGCATTTTCACTTGGAAGCCTATATTTAAATGCTTGGCCTAATATAAACTTTATACTGTTTTATGCGGATATTTCTTGAAATAACCCAACCTGTTTGAAAAGAGAAACATATACATATCCAACCATTTGTATTAGTTTCACTTACGCTTCTTCTTCAAGACTTATTTTGCCTTTTCCACTTCTACTTTCAAACCCTAGCTTTCACACCAAACAATGGTGTCTAGTTCTCAAACTAACCCATCCATGGAACTCCGACGTTTTAACTTTTGAATTTACCTCAGAAGCTAACCTTGCTATAAACCCTATTGACACTTGCCTCTTCATTCCCCAAGACACTGATACGGTATTTGGTTTGGGTCTTGCATTCAAAGGTACTCCTCCAATTGAGATAGTGCAGTTGTATCCTTGCCTTGAAGATCATATTCTTCAATACCAAAGCCAGTTACATTGGGATTCTTGGTCCGATGGCAAACCATTTCGAATGTGGCCAATGGTTAATGGTGAGTGGATCGACGCGTACTGTCTACTAGAGAATTTTTCGGCCTAAACTATTAAGGCAGAATTGTCTTTGGCCTCCAAAATCCTACTGGTAACCTATCTTACTCACACTTCCTCAGTAGAAAGAATAGAGGAACTGGTCTTGTTAGTGACCATGAACTTTTTGACTTTCTCCTTTTCTGGTTGTGCAAATTTGTAATGTGCACACCTTTACAAAAGATTGTCATTGAATTGATCCCTTTGGCCAAAGCTCTTGCTTCGGGCAATTCCATTGCCCTTGTCCCTTTCATTATTGGCAATCTTTATAGGTCATGTTCTCCTTTCTGCGAAAAGCCCTTGGATCCCAACGTAGGAGGCCCAATTTGGATTCTTCAGTTATGGCTTCTGGTTTACTTTCCTGAATTTAGGGTTCAATTCATCGGCTACACTAATGATATAGATGTTGTCACATATGGAGAGTTGTATGGTAAAGTAACTCTATGGAGTTCTACATTCTAGTTTTACTTCCAATCCTTCTTTGAACTTCCTTTGAACCTAGAACCTAAATTTTTTTACGCCATTTGACCCCAAACAAGGTGTTCAATGGCTCCACGACCTGTTGGCAGATAAAGAATGCACAAATAGAGTTCATAAGGAACATTGGGTATCTATTCTTACTGAACCCTATTGTCTCGCTCAATTTGCTAGGCAATTTAGATTAGTTCAACTTGTCCCTGCTCCATACTGCTCCTCCAACAATCCTCAATTACAACATCGAGAATTAAGGGTAGCCTCAACCAGAATTAATGACGCAGTGGAGTTCTTGTGCAAGAATATGGCTACTTTCAGCTTGGCTCCCTTTGTTTCAACCCCCTACAACCTCTCTTTCTTTACAACGATAGTGGAGGCTTAACATGGACCTCCAATTTACTTTGTCATTGCCCTTAATATTGGAGGACTTAAGCCCTCCTAAGACCAGTTCAAAAGATGACTCCACTTCTCTCAAAGGGAGTCCAATAGGAGCAATGGAGTTAGAACAACCTGTCCTTGTAGCTGCACCAACACTTGCTGCTACTCTTGATTCAGCCACAAGGACTTCTTCTAAATTGAGTAAGTATCATTCTAAATTCAAACATTATGGAGCTTGTTTCATATCCACATCTGAATATATGTTGATAGTACTAATGCTTTTCCATTGTTTGTTTTCCTTTGTAGAACTTGCTTCTGCAATTGATAGGTGGGAGGTCTTGGCACAACTTGTGGCAAAAAAAGGGCAGAAAAGAAGTAGAAACACCATTCTTGGTGGTGGTTCAGCCACAAGGGCTTCTTCCAAATTGAGTAAGTATCATTCTAAATTCAAACATTACGGAGCTTGTTTCATATCCACATCTGAATAAATGTTAATGGTACTAATGCTTTTCTATTGTTTGTTTTCCTTTGTAGAACCTGCTCCTACAATTGATAAGCAGGAGGTCTTGGCATAACTTGTGGCAAAAAAAAGGGTAGAAAAGAAGTAGAAACACCACTCTTGGTGGTAGTGAGTCTACTCACAGTGGTGTTTAAGCTACTCTAAAAGCTCTTGCTTCAGACTCAATAATTGAAGAAGAATAAGATGAAGAAAATATAGTAGATGATTCCCCTCTTATTACTTGGAGGAGAAAGACCATTGAATCAGTTCTTCCTCATACTTATACCTCATTAGGTATATAATTATCTCTTCTCTAAAATAACCCTCATGTTTTAACTCTTCTCTTTTAATCTTTCATTTCAGATGTTAGTACTATCAACAGCCTTGAATGTCAACTCAACCCTTACTGCAGCCTATAGAAACTCTCATTCCATTTAGTCATGAAATCTCAACTCTAATAGAGTTTACCACTTTATCTTCTTTTGAACCATTGGTGCAACCATTAGTGGAAAGAGTTTCTTTGTCAGAGGTTGACATAGCTGAGGGTTTACCAGATGCTACTACTCTCACAACTCTTGCAGAGATTGTTACTTCTGAAGCTTTACGAGAGAGTAATTTTGCTGGGACCTCTATATCAGAAGACCTCCCTTCTCTTAGCATCACCTCTACCTTTCTGATGCAAGAGTCAAATATAATGAGAAAGAGCTCCCACATTCACATCAGTGTTGGGGAAGTTATAGAGATGATAGAACCAAAGTTATTGGCATTTGAACAAGAGGTTTTATAACACCCGTTGTTGTTCCTGTGCCCTTTACTACTGAGCGTGACCCTCTTCTATTGGCAGGCTCATTCATTAGCCAAATTTCATTTGATTCGTCCTCCGCTTCTCAACATTCAAGTGTTAAGGTCTGCTTTGCACTAGGCTATTGAAGGATTTCTCTAGAGTCCCCTTATTGTCTTTAAGGAATCCTGCTTTCAAATAAGGGTTCGTCTTGTGCTATTAGTCTTTAATCCATCACCAATCACCTTTTCCTCAAGTGTTTCTACAAGTCATGTCATTTTTGGACCTTTTCCTTCACCTCAATAAGCTTGCTTCACATTCTCAGCAACAACTTGCACAAGACCAAGCCTTTGTGAGTTCAACTCAAATCAAGGTTATTTCTCTCAGAACTGAGTATGTAGAAGCTTCATCTCAACAGAAGATTCTTTTTGCAAGGAAAGAGGCCGTAGAGAAAGAACTTGTAGAGGTGGAAGCAACCTTGGTCATCAACCATGAGAAGATGCAAACTTCTATTACTAGACTGCTGGACCTTAAGGCTGGTATGTCCAAATCACTTGAGCTACTTCTTTCTATAGATAATAGGAAGCTTATTGTACAGGAACAACCCAAACAATGTAAAACATTTTGGACCTAACTATGGGACTCTATACAATTTCCATCAAATGAATGAAAATCAGACTTATCAACTTGTCTTGTGTTGTTTTACTTGTGCTTATCTATTGCCAACTTTCACTTCCTTGTTGCATGAAATTTTCCAAACAGTTGGAAAATATGCTTTCAAGAATTTACTATTGATTTTTCTTTGATATATGAAACCATTAAGGTTCCTTAAGTGATAAGCACTATTTGGAAGCACTTTATGAACTTGAAATGATCCTTTCCAATTAGGTGACCATTTATCAAATTTGTTGCTTTTGATGCCAAGGGACAATATGGTTTTCCATATCAAATCACCTTCATCAAAACTTTGATGATGTACCCTCTTATTATAGCACCTTGCAGCCTTTTGCTTTTGGATTAACATTTTGTTTAAAGCCAAATTATGGCTTCATCAATGTCTTCCAATTCCATACACCTACTTTGATTATACTGGTCTTTGTCAAAATAATCTTGTGCTTTGACCTTCAAAGACTTAATGTTGATCTCAACTGGATGTACAACATCATGCTCATAAACCATGGCAAATGGTGTGACTGTACTTGATCTTTTTGAAGTTCTATAAGCCCATAGAAATTCTGATAGTATATTATGCCAATTCTTGGGATTATCTTCAACCATTTTCTGAATCCCTTTTTAATGGCTTTATTGGATGACTTTTCTTGTCCATTAGTCTGAGCATAATAAGGAGTGGATTTAATTATGTTTACGCCACAATTCCCAACAAAAGCTTTCACTAGACCACTCTCGAATACTATTTCATTGTCAACAGTGATAGTTTGAGGAATTTAAAACCTATGAATAAAATCTTCAATGAAGCTAATTACCTCACATTGATCTATAGATTTATAAGGTTTTGCTTGAACGCATTTTGTAAAGTAATCTGTGGTCACTAGAATGAACAATGATGCTTCAGAGATGGAGGGTGAATCTTTCCAATCATGTCCATCACCCATCCCCTAAAGGGCCAATGTTTGATTATTGAATGCAAGTCATCTATTGGCACATGCCTAATCATTCTATGTTTTTGGCATGCTTGGCAACCCTTTGCATACTCAATATAGTCCTTAAATATACTTGACCAATAATATAAATGCCATCTCAATTTTAACCCTTGGCTGATGAGCACCACAAACTGGGAATCCTCAACTGGGAATCCTCAAAAACTTTTACAACTCTGCCTTTAATCCTAATAACAGTTCTAGCTCTATGGTCAACGCTTCATATCAATTTAGTTGTTAAAGCAATATGATTTATCGATTCTGAAACCATGTTTAGTTTGCACACCAATTGAAGATTCAATTACAATTCGTACTCCAACCAAACCATAATTTTCAAGGCACAATACTGACCAAGTGTATATCATTTTGGTTTTCCTGCTGTCCCTTAACAGATTTTTGAGGAACATATTCGAGAAAAAATTCTGATAGAGCTAAAACCCATTTACCAATCCTACCACTCAAGATAGGTCTTGTCAACATGTACTTGATTAGACCAGTCGAAGTAAGTATATATACAATTCTAGCTAAAAGGTAATATCTTAATTTGATTGCAGCAAAATACAAGGTCAAACAAAATTTCTCAATAATTGAGTATTTATATTCACAATAATTTAAAATCCTACTAAGGTAACAAATTGCTTGTTCCTTATTTGCTTCATTGTCTTGAGCCAATAAGACTCCAATGGATTGTTTTTCTAATGCTATGTACAACTTTAAGGGCTTGTCTTCTCTTAGAGGCATCAACACATAGGGCTTAGCCAAATAGCCTTTGATAGCTTCGAATGCTGCTTGATGTTCTGCTTCCTACCTAAACTCCTCATGATCTTTAAACTTCAATAAAGAAAAAAGACTTTAGTTTTACTAACTGTATTAGCAATAAACCTTCTAAAGGAATTAACTTGCCTAATAAATTTTTGCAATTCTTTCTTATTTGTGGGTGGCTTTTCTTTGATGATGGCTTTGACTTTATTTATGTCGATCTGTGGACCATATATCCCAAAAACTGACCAACATACACACCAAAAGCACATTTCAGAGGGTTGAGCTTAAGTTGATAGTGCCTCATCCTTTTGAATGAAGCGTCCAAATGAGCCAAATGATCTTCGAAGGATTGAGACTTGACTATAATTTTATCAATGTAACACTCTAGAAATCCGCTGACTAGATCATGAAAAATGGTATTCATGGCTCTTTGATAGGTTGCCCCACCCAAAAGGCATATTTACCCAACTTTTAATAATCTGATTGTTCTGATGAACCCAACTTTTAATAATCTGAAAATTTCTTCTTTAACTTTGAGAGTTACCTTTGGACTCATCTTTTAAGGCTTTTACTTGTGTGGTTTGTAATTAGGTTTGATAGAGAGCCTATGTTCCACTAGCTGCCTATCCAATCCAGGTAACTCACTATACTCCCAAGCAAATGAGTCTTTATATTATTTCAATAAAGCCAACAATCTGGCTTTAGAAATCAGATCCATCTAAGCACTAATGAAGGTTGGATTCAAAGTTGCTTTTCCTTCCAGATTCACTTCTTCCAAAGGGTCTTAAGCCTTAGTTGTCAAGCTTTCTCAGACTTTAGACTCTTTTATTTCTTCAGGTGACTCCATTTCTTGTTGTTTCCCTTCATCATCTTCATAAGCAAAGTTTGTCTAGAAAATTTCATCTTCCTAAATTTTGGCTTCAATATCGAAAGCCAATAAGTTATTCAAAGCTAATAACAAGGCTTGTGACATTGTTTCTGATTTAGAGCCAATCATTTGACTCATCTTTGTTACATGTTGGCTCATCCAAACTCTCTTGGATTCTCTATTTTAGATAAGTCAGTTCTTCATCTGTATTGTGTTCTATATCCTCACCCTGAGTTTTCAGCACACTTCGAGGTATCCTTCCATGTTCATACAACTTTGCGTCACACCCCAGACTTTCCATGATTCGACCCATGTAAATAACCATAAATAGTAAATGAAAAGATATTAAACCGACCAAACAATAAGGCGGGCTCTCATACATGCTTGATTAATATCATACATTCCACATTATAATTCCATTACATACAACCTATCTTCAGGTTTTAGATGTCATAAATATACAGTATAGAAGTCGAGCTGTTAGTATTAAACAACAAATGTGCCTTAAGGCTTACATAATAAAAGGGTTCAACCTTTAACCGAAAAATGGCCCACGACCTAAATAAAAGTAAGGCCCTTGGCTTGATCATCAAAAGCTCTTCAACTCAAGCACGTATCTTAGTGCATCGCCTCAAGTTCGGGGCACACCTTCAACACTTGAAATGGTTTCAGCCATATAGGGTGAACATATAGTCCAGTAAGAAACATTTCAAAAACCAATATAAGATCACCAGTATTGATGTTCATGATGCAATATGTATATATATGTGTGGCATGTTGAATGACAATGTTAAATTAAACCATCACTTTCCAGACCCAATACGAAAACTTGGTGAATCCTCCAAGCCCATGTATCTACTAGTGGTTATCGCCAAGCACCACCTGTGGTCATCGCAAAGCACTAACAACGACTAGTGCACTTATATAAAGCGACACTCTGTCGGCGACCGTCGCCAAGCGTCACCTCAATTATACATGGCTCGGATTCACCTCAATCACTTAATTAAAACCCATATTGTTTTCATCTTATTAAGGCACTCATAGTAATACCCATATATCGCAAACATGCTTATGACATCATCGTTCGTAACAGTTTTTATTTTTAACATCATCATCTAGGGTATAAAATGGTAAAATCTAACACCCAAAACTCTCATCAATTTTTAATGGTAGTAATATGTTTAACAAGAACAACCAATCCAACTCACCTAAACTATCAAGCCCTAACTCCAAAATTCATGTCCTTTGCCAAATTAATCATAACAACAACTTTTCTTTCCAAAATAACAATAACCACAACAACTCAACATGAAGTTTTTGCATTGAAACTACCACAACCACATCAACAAGCTCATATAAAGTTAAAGAAATGAACCCTACCTTTTGTAGAGAGGAGGTAGATCTAGGAGCCAACTCCAAAAGCTCAAATCCACTTTTGGCGAAGATTAGAAAGATGCCCTCACCGAGCTCCACAATAGCCAAGAAGGAAACAGAGATCAAAACCAAGCCTAAGTAAGTACCCAAAAATCAAGGTTGAAGATCCTAAACCTAGGTTAAAATCACACCAAAGAGAAAGAAAGTGAAAAGGTGGACCAATATAGATATTTTTGAGCACTGCTGTATTTTATAAAGAAAATAGATTGCGGGCGCGACTAACTCTTCGTGAGCATAGGACAACACACCTACAAAAGTGCTAGGAAGTGATTTCGGTCACGACCTGATCGCAGGCAAAATGACATTATTTGCAACCACCATTGCGGCCTACTGCAGGCCACGCAACTTTCCTAAGCCTAAGATCTAAAGACATGTTTTGGTCGTGGCCTGACCACAGGTGTGACCTTATACATCACGGAAGCGATCATGCTTACTGCAATCGTGAGTAAGACTAGAATAAAAACTCACCCAGATTTCATGGACAACTCTAAGTGCACCAAAAGTAGTCCCAGCAACTTAACAAAGTAACAAAAACAGTAAACAAGATCATAATGACATCATTAACCATTCATAAGCCCAAAAGTGTACCGGGGCATTCATACAAGTGGGTTTCAAATCGGGTTTTAGAACCGAGACATTACATTTGCTTTTGTGAAATCTACATGAGCTGTGAATGGTTAAGGGTCTGCTTGTATTTCCTCTATTTCTCCATCTCCTAGGGACATGATGATCTTATGGTGCAATGATGATGGCACACACTTGTTAGTATGTATCCAATCTTTTCTTAGCAGAGCATTATACTTGGCCTTGCTATCCACTACAAAGAAAGTTGCAACACAGTTTCTGGATCCCACATTGAGGTTGACTGGTAAGATCCCTTGGGTCATTTGTTTGTCTTCTGTGAACCCTGCTATGGAGGTGCTAGTTGGGATAAGTTTTAGGTTTCTTAAACCCAGCTTCTTTAGAGAGGCTTTGGGCAACAAGTTGACTGTTGCTCCATTATCCACCAACACTTTACTCATTAATACTCCATCAAAATAGGCCTTGATATACAAGGGCTTGATATGTTGAGTCATGCTTAGAGTTTGGCATTGAAAAGGATAGCAAGGAGTAGCCTCTTGAACCTCCATCTTCACTATTTTTTCGGAGTCTGTCTCCTCCACCATTTCAATCTCTGGGATAGAAGCCTTCTTATCTAATTCTACCCATTCTTCAATAGATGGGCTTCTCTTTTTTTACGATCTTCTTTAAACCTATGATGCAAAACATATACCATATTGACGTTAGCAGTAGGTAATGAGCCAAATTGAATTTGGATTGGCTCACTTTTTGCCTTTGACCCCTTCGAAGGTTCTAAACTACTTTTAGATTTCTAGCCTCCTTTTATTTCTATGGGAATAACCAATTTCAAATCTACGGGCTTGGTCTGTTCAACCATCACAGCTTCGAACAAACCATCTTCCATCTTCTTTAAGCCATCTCGTTGGCTTTCTGAATCTTCAAACTCAGATTCACTTTTCATTAAGGCCTTGGACAAGCCTACTAGGCTGGCATTTTCTTCAGTTGTTAATTCAACATGAATTTAAGCTAACTGTTCTCTCTTTTCTTGAGCACGATTGTATCTCACATGCTCTTTCTTAACCTCTTTGTCTTTATTTTTCCTCTCTCTTCAGATTATTTTGATAGAGTCCTAGAGTTCCTTTTGGTACCTGGTGAATTTCCTTTGAATTTTCCTTCTTTGTGATCGGGAGAGAATGGGTACCAAATCTGGCTGCCTACTCTTTGGATCCTTCAACATGAACCACTAGTTAAGTGCTACAGGAGGTGGCTTAACTATCTTTAATTTTTGATCCTGTTGAAGTTCAGCCTGACTTACTTTAGGCCTGGTCTGCAAAATAACCAATCAAGGACTCCTGGTCCCTAGGAATACACCTGCATTTTGCTTGTGTAAAGAGTGTTTGGCTTCGAAGGTCTAACTTCTGGACTTCTTCAAGTCTTCTCTTCTTGTATGATTGGTAAAGGAAGTTTGTTCTCGAATCCCCATGGGTTCTACTTGTGAATAATCCTTTCATTCCCTTTCTTCTGCCCCAAGTTGTCTTTTGAGAAGGAGTCACTGATTTATATGGGGCATAAGTTTGGCACAATCTTCTTCTAGGCCTCCTGGTTACAAAGCTTGGAGTGTTATCCTTGGACTGACCGTCTAAGGTATTCCTTTGACCTACTTGTAACCTTCCTTGCACCTTGGGCAAACCCTCTGAACAACCAAGGTCTCCATAGTACATGCGTTCACTGAGTGATCAGACTATTTTGGCCATGGGAAGAACCAATTTCTTCAGTCCTCTGAGATGACTTCCTTTCTTTCGAAGAAAGTTCTTGCCTCATTTCATTCATCTAGATGTCTAAAACATCCAATTCTCTAAGATTCAAGGCTCTTTCCAAAGATTGAATAATTTAGTCTGGAACTCCGACATTAGTTTCCACCTCATGTACCTCTGCAGAAGAATCTTTGCCATTTTGTATTGCCTTCTTAGTCTTGGCTGGAAATTGTAGCCTACCATTCTTGATCTGCTCCTGAATCTTGTCTTGAAAAAATAATGCAATTTTTAGTAGAATGAGACCGTGTATTATGTCATTTACAATACATTTTACTATTTAACTAATTTGAAGTTGGCATAACTACTCCTTTAGGTAGCTTTAGAAATTGTGCTGCTAGTAAATGATCAAATATTTCATGAGCTTTAGAAATATCAAAAGAGTATTTTCTATGAAATTCTTTCCTTTTAAACTGATGATCTATTGTAGTTTCCTTTTAACTAAGGCATCACATATGTATGGTTCTTTGTCTACAATTTCAGCAACATTTATTTCTATGTTAAGGTCTCTATAATAGGTCCTATTTGAGGAATTGTTTCTATTCTGTTCTTTTTCTAGCAATGACTCGTACCTAGACACTTTATAAGTCAGATTGACTAAGTCTCTAAAATCCGTTACATCAAACTTCTTTCAAAGCCTAAACTTTAAGCCATTTTAAGTCAATCTAACAAATTCAGGCTCTGGAAGGACCACCCTATACTTACTTCTGACCCTCTTAAATCTGGCTATAAATTGAATGGCCTTTTCCTCTAGCCTTTGGCTTAACCTTGCTAAGTCATCCATTGTGACCTCTGGCTCCGTTTGGAAGAATTGTGCATGAAACACTTCCTCTATTTGTAGCCAAGTTTGAACCGTACCAGGTAATAGACTGATATATCAAGTAAATGTTGGGCCAATTAATGAACTAGGGAACAATCGAAGCTTCATATAATCATGATTCGTGTATTCCCTACATTGCCATGTGAACTTAGCAATATGTTCTATGGTTGATTGGTTTTCATCCCCCCTGAACAAGGTAAAATCTGGGACCTTATATCCCCTTGGAAACTCATGTAACCTATCTACCTAATCAGGGTATGGCTTTCTATAAACTAGAGTTTGAACCCCTCAAGCCATAGGACCACACACTTTTCGCACCATATTAAGCAATTGGTCCCTAGGAATAACATTAGGGACACATTATGGGGCTTGATGTGACACATATCCTTGATGGATTTGTTGTCTAGGGGCTTGAGGCTACACATTTGGTATGGCTTGCACAAAGGGTGTAGCCATTTAGTCTAACGGATATACTGTAGGATTTTGTGCCTGCTCATATCCTATGATGTCTTCCTCTCTAACTGGAACAAGTGGTGGCCAAAAAGGTTCCACTGACCCCCTGAGCGTAGGTTCGAAGACTAGATTTGACATCATCCGTGTGGTATTTTGTGTTTGAATCTGACCATGCATAACATTACCAAATGTATTCGAAGGTAACACCTAAGGCTCTACATACACAGCTTGTGTTTCTTGAGCATTAGACACTCTTCGGTAAGGCCCTGGATTAATTAGAGGTGCAGGTCTAACCGATTCGTAGAATGATTGTGCATTTCTTGCTTTATTGTCACAACTATTTTGACAGCTACTAGGAATTGCTCTAGGTTGGGTTGACATTTGAATAGAACTCCTATTATTTAAAATAAAACCTATACTTTGACTTCTATTTTCCAACCTATTATCAATTCTTTGAACTAGTGAATCATTAAATGAGTCAGACCAATTGTTTAGATTTTTGGTCATTATTTGACTCATTATGGACATCATTCCACTCAATTGTTCATTTGACATGCTAAGAGTGAATATTAGTGGTTCAATCCTACCCCGACTACTTTGACTAAGTGTTTGGCCTCAAGAAGGTACATGCTCATAAGTCTGGCCTTGTGAATGACCAATATGTTGAGTAGGTGTATCCATTCTTGGGTCAGGATCTTCTTTTACCAGTTGATGGCCATCTAAAGGTAGGCCATAAGTATAAGGATGGTCAATTATGGCTTCTGTTCAAAGCAAAATCCCCTCTTCTTGTATTTCAACATCTTCGTCATCTAAATGTTCTTCGCCTTGGCACTGTGTTCAAACCATATTTTCAACACAAAATTGGTCCCACCGGACGTGCCAAAAAATATATGTTGGCTATTTTTGACACTTCTAAGGTTAGAAATATAATAAATGTCAAATTTTATTAAGCGATTATGTTAAGGTTCCCTTAGCCTCAATGAAGAAGACTTTACTGTGTTACATTGAAAAGATGAATCAAAACTTTAACTCAAATTCATAATAGAATGGGAGGGAGAGACTTGGCAAAAATTGCAATTGATTAATTGAATAAATAATTACAAAATGTTACCTTTAGTAAGGGCAACTTCAAAGCTTTTACAAGGCAAATCTACCCCTATGAAATGTAAGTGCAGTGCATAAAAGTAAAGTACAGAAATTTAAAGATAAATGAAATTGGCAAAGATGTAGAGTTTGGATTTGGTCAGGGGTCTCTTCAATATTTGCCTCCATCTATTTATACCCTCTCTTGGCACCTTCAAAATAGTTAAACTGCTATCTTTTGCCATGATCTCCTTCATTCTTGCTACTTTTTAAGGCCACAATCTTCTTTTCGTGCATGTGTAACTGCTAGCAATTGCTCTTTGTTAACTTCTTCTTCACGTGCCTCTCACATGTTGCTCATCATATTTACCGATTGAAAACTTGCATTCGCAGTGGGCACTTTCGAAGGTGGAACTCTTCGGTATTTGAATACCTTTTGCTTGCCACTTGTTATTTTTGCACTGGATGATTTAAATGTGATGCCAACACAATTATTGTGAGTGATACATTCCTTTTACATTATTGCAATGGCACCTGTTCAAAAAAGATTATTGCAATGGAACGAACAATGATCTTCCTTGTTCTCCAAACTCCATTAAACTATTAGCTACTTTTTAGGTAGGGGTGCTCATTTACCGGACCAAACTGAGTTTGTGTCGGGCTGACACTACTTAATAAGGAATTTTATGTTTGTTCAAGTTTGCTCGGCCCGAACATCAGGCCTATATAATCAATCCAAGTACAGTCATAAATAAATCATAATTCTCAAGCCCGTCCATCAGGCCATATATATAAATCATAAAAAACAAAATATTTAGACATCATACTACGTGTTATTTTTTCATAAATAGACAAAGGCATATAAAGCAATTAACTATTAAAGATTTAATACCATATTAATTAAAACTTCACAATTTTTTAAACCAAACACACCCATAATTCCAAAAGTTTAAAATTTTTTTAAACTGAATTGTTACTAATGCATCAAACTAAAAATAAAATTCATAATTTAAACTTCAAATTTCTTCAAACATTTTCTATGTGAATGTCTTCAACAAAATAGTGACGAACATATTACAAATCATATGGCCAACAATAAAAAGGTATATACATTTTTAATATATTATATAAATTAATTAATTAAATTAAATTAAATATGTAGCGGGCCGGGCCGGGCCGAGCCAAAAATATAATTCTAAAACCCAGCCCATTCAAGTTGAAAATATCAACCCAGCCTAATCCTATAAACAAAAATAATATTTCAAAACCTTAAAAAAATAGGGTTGGATTGTGCAATCTAGGCAGGCCAATAGGCCGATGCCCACCCCTATTTGTAGGGTGTCAATATGTAGCCAGAGGAAATTCTATAATACACATCTTAAAAATATATATATATATATATTTATATCATATGTCTCAGTTATGTTTTTATAATAATTTATTATGATTAATTGTGATGTTGATTATGACTTATTAGGTTATTAGTTATGACTTAATTATAACCTATTATAGTTGTTATTTTGATTATGACCGAATAGGTTTTTGGTTATGCCTCAAGTGGTATTCGGTTATAATTTATTGTAGCATTTTTAGTTATGACTAAAAGTAATTTGGTTGTAACCCTTTTTGGTTTTAACACTACCAAATATCATAACTTGCATAGGTACACCCTTTTTTTTAGGGTGTGCACTGTAGAAGGACCTTAGTAGCAATGCATTAATTTCAATTTCAAGATTTTTATGTATCCAAAAAAAAAAAAAAAAAAATGTATGTTGAAAATGAAGTGTTAGTATAAATTTAACTTGATATTAGAATAATCAAGTCTACACATTTCATTTTCAGAATAATTTTAAAAATATTTTCTGCAAGTGTGTTGTATTGTTGATATTTATAATGACTATGATTACCCAACTCCAGCACCACAATTACTTAACTTGTCAATATAAAATAATATTAGACCTTCCGTGAGGAGTTTTTAAATACACCCATTTAATTTTAATACCCACAACTTCAGCACCACAATTAGTTAACTTGTCAATATATAATAATATTGGACTTTTCTTGAGGAATTTCTAAATAACCCATTTAATTTTTTTCATCCTCACCACATGCATTGCAAATCTTGTACATTTTACAGAAACACTAATACATGTAGATATTGAAAGAAATTTAGTAGGCATATTTGGCAGTTCCCAATCTAGGCAGTTTTTGGTATTAACTTTTCACAGAATAGTAGTTTTGTGGGTGATTCTTGATAGCATTTTGTTCCTCTAACTAGTGCCAATATAGCATTTAGTTTAGAATAAGAGCAATGGTATTATTTTTATTTTTCACTCTCTTTTTTCTCTCTCTCTCTCTCTCTCTCTCTCTCTCTCTCTCTCTCTCTCTCTCTCTCTCTCTCTCTCATATCAACTCTAACTATGTTAGTCATTTTTAGCTAGTTAAATGAGATTTAAAAAAAAAACAAATTTTATTTTAGTTAATTACTTTACCTTATAATTACTCCAACGCTACTATTTAGCTCTCTCTAATTTATAATTGATAGTGTGATGGGGACATAATTTTCGACTTATCCACATGGCGAGACTTTGGGCTAAGGTGTCACATGGCGGAGTGTAATTGGTCGAGATAAGAAAATGATATACACCTAGGTTGAGATACACGACGAAGAATACGAGTCCTAATAGAATAATTACTCATAGATTGGATGGGTTAGAACTTGTAGAGGGTCAGAAATTAAGACCCAAACTAAGTATGGGCCTAAGTATTGAGGTCACCCCAAAGAGGCGACCAGGAATGAAAAAGGAGCATGGGCCAAAGCCCAAGGGAAGTGGCCCAACAGTGGGTTGAAGCAGGTCCGACCCGTTAAGGGTCCAAGTAGACTCCATAAAGGAAAATGCCTAAGTCAAGTTGCAGAGGCAACACTTGCAGCGGTGAAGTTGCGGAGGGAACATATGCAGCGGGAAAGTTGCGGAGGCGCTTTGTCCCAGCGCCGCCGTTTCAAGTAATGTCGGTGCCGCCGCCATTCCAAGTAATGTCGGTACCACAACCATCTGGAGTTGCTGAGGAAAGAAGAAAATCGAAACAACTAAGTTGCAGAGGCAGTACTTGCAGCGTCCAAGTTGTGGAGGCATTCTGTCGGTGCCGCCATCTCTAATATCTTCGGTCCTGCCGTCTGAACTTGCCGCGGGAAATGACTACCATAGTAACTACGACCGCAACAACTAAGTTGCAGAGGGAATATCCTGCCAAGGTGATAGCAGCCTTTGAGAGAGGCCTCCCTGTGAAGCCCCTGAAAAATGTATTCTCTTTAAAAATCCTAATGTTTGAATTATTTTCTTAAAGCCCCTCAGTTCCTTGAATTATTTCGAATATTGTCGGTTAGCATTTTTTTTATTTTATTTTTATCAAAACAAGAATATCTTAGCCGAATTAGGTTCCTTAGCCTAATTTAATTTAATTCTACATAAGTAAGGTTCCAATACACGAGTTTAATTCAAAGCTCTCACTCTTTATTTAAATTCAAGAATTACCCCAAAACTAGTATATGTACTTTTATATTATAGGTACCATCAATCAAATTGAGATCTATATATATACATTGGGAGATGTGTCCCTAGTACCTAAGTTGAATAAAAAATTAAGCCCCATCACCCTTCCCAATGGCCGGCCACCCTAGGAAGATGTGAGGAGCCTATTTTCAAGAATTGTAATCATTATATTCTAGAAACCCTAACACCTAGTACCCCTAGACCTAGGGTTTTGTTTCCAATACTAGTTTCATTTCAACTAGGGACCAACTAGATATTGTCTAATCCCATGATTAAGCTCCCTAATCATTTCTATTCCATTAGACTCCAAGTAAATCCTAACTTTTCC
Organism: Camellia granthamiana; assembly: GCA_036172215.1. NCBI lineage: Eukaryota > Viridiplantae > Streptophyta > Magnoliopsida > Ericales > Theaceae > Camellia > Camellia granthamiana. Next base: position 69,854,436 of record CM069904.1, read on the forward strand.
ATCCAATTCCAACTAGTGGGCTTTTATATCTTTTTACAACAAAATTTGTCTATAAATACCACCATTCCCTAGCTTGGCAAACACAAACAACACACTCACACACACATTCGGCCTAGAGGAGAGAAAGGAGAGCAAGAGAGAAGTCTTGAGAGGAAGTGGAAGGAAGAGGAGAGCCATCTTATTCAAAGCTTAGCAAGTAAGCCACAACACAACCTTCTCTTTCATTTTCCTTTTTCAAATACATGTTCTTAAGGGTTCTAAACATTGTTTTCAGATGTGTTATTGATGAGTTACTTGTGTTAAAAATGATAAGAGTTGAGCCATGATTCTACCTCTCTTGTAGTTTCCCTCATTTCGGTACAAAACTATCCTTTTCATACCAATCTCTCAAACTTTCCAAAGGCACACATTCAAGCAAATTTTATGAGTTTAATATATGTTAGTTAGCATGTTTTCATCACAAAAGAAACAAAAATTTTCCCTTAGTGGTTCCCTTTTCTCACAAATCTTCTTGTTTTGGGTATTGTGCCTTAGAATCTGTTTTTGCAGCCAACTTTCAAAATTTCTAGAAAAATGTAGAAAATTTTTCTGGACCTATATTTTATGTCAAAATCTTCCTTAAGGGGTTAGCTTTCAACTAAAATTGGTTTCATGGAAAAACAGTGAGCGGTTTGCAAGAAAATCAAATTTTCGTAACGGTCAACGAATCTGGACAGCGCTGGTGTGTTTTCTAAATAACTTAAAATATAGAAAAGCTATCCCATTTTTGAAATATGTTCTGGAAACTAGATTAAATTCTCTACGAACCATAGGAAGTCCGAGTCCGGTAAAAAAAATTCTAAAATAGCCCTTTTCATTCTAATCCTTATGTGATATTGAATCTGGAAATTCTGTTGTGCATGGATGTTTTATGCCCTTGTGTTCCTGAAAATGCTTATTAGCTTATGATCATATCTTGGCATGATATTATATGTGTTATGGTTATGTTCTTTATCTTCTTCATCTTAATGATGCATGCTTATGTGGATATTATTATCTTGTTAAGTTGGTCTAACCTTGATTTAAAATATTTAACTCAACGGAAAACTTAATTGGGATGGTATTGGGTTTTCGATCACTTGAGTAATGAAAAGATGATAATGTGTGATGTATGGATTGTTGGGATGCGTTCCCTATTTGGAAGTTGAAGTCTTGCGCAAGTGGTTTTCGGAACCCTTGAACGGAGCGGTTGTATTCGGACCCTAGGTGGTTTGGTGTGAGGAGGGATTTGGGCAAGGCCCATTATTACCGTCTCTTTTGAGGCCCTGCGGTTGGTGCTACGCGGTATATAACCGTTGGTAGGCATCCGAGGTTAGTTCTACAACAAAGCAGCAAAAGAGGGGGCATACCGAATAATCCACGTCCGATTCTTGTGGTTGGGAGGACGAAATCTCTTTGGGGGATTTCTAGTTTACTAACATCTAACTTATAACCCTTTATTTATTTAGTTGACTATCATGCTTTACTACTTGATGTTATATTTGTGATTGTGTATTGGACTGGGAAAAAGGGGCGGGGTGTGTGTGTGTTTACTGGGCATTCAAAGCTCACGGCGTATCATGCCAGGTACCGAAAAGGAACTTATAGCTGGAGATGACAAGCCTGAAACCTTCGAAGACTTTTGGCTATCTTAGGAAAGTTAGAAATTTCCTTTTGATATTTTGTAAGACTCATATAAAGATTTAAATTCTTTTTTGGGATGTAATGTAATGGAACAAGCTTTTGAAATTAAGGATATTCGTGATTGTTATGTACTTATATTCTATGTATACACCTTATTGTTGCTTATGAGACCTTGTGTCAATACCTTTTAAGATCTGTCAAAAGGGTAGTGCGCTGCCTAAGAAAGCCAGATTTAGAAGGGAGACTAATTTGACTCCTCCAGCGATCTGGGATCTTATTTGGTTATTGACCATAAGACTCATTAGTGACTCTCCCTTGACTGCAACCAATAGTGTAGATTCAGGGCGTCACACTCCCTCTGCAAGTAGAGGTTAATGCTTGGCGTTGATAGCACGCCCCAAGGCATTACTAACCTAGGGTCGATAGCAGGCCCCCTCCCCAAAGTTCATTTAACTTGGCGCCGATAGCAGGCCCCAAGACTCACTAGTTGGAGCTGATAGCAGGCCCAGAGATACCAGTTTACCGCGGCGATCCCGTGAAGATGGGAGCAGGGTAGCCTGAGTATAAGGGACTCCCTTCCCATTACCCAAGTCATGGACATGCATTAGTCACACAGGTAGGATTAAGGAAGCCCCCTTGGGCTTGGTATTAAGGAACAACATGGTCGATAGCAGGCTTGGCTGTGGCCTTCACCTTGGGAAGTTGGGGAGTTTGTGGTTAGGAGGCTAAGGGTGGAGGTTTCGCTGAGGTGAATACGAACATAGTCGATAGCAGACTAATGAAGTCCTGAGAATGCATGTACTGGCCAGGTAGAACTGAGAAGGCAAGTGCAGCAGCAAAGTTCACCGCTGCAAGTGCACTTGCTGAGGTTCAAGTTGAGAAGGCAAGTGTAGAGGCAAACACTCCCGCTGTAACTGCACTTGCTGAGGGTCAAAAGGGAGTTGTAGCGCCAAACACTCCCATTGCAACTACACTTGTTGAGGCTTAAAAAAGTAGTTGCGGAGGCAAATAGATAATACATAGTACATGCAGAGGGACACGTGGAACCTTTAGCCTGGTGGCTCAAGGTAGAATATTCCACGTGATCCTCTGGGGCACATGTCTTCTCTCTATTTGGCCACTTGGTGTCTTCTTGGCACCAAGCAAGAGCCTATAAATAGGACCCATTTCCCAAGATTCAAAAAAGAGGAATTTTGGGGATTTGGGGGAGATGCTGCCCATTTTGGTACTGCCACACATTTCTTCTTGAGCCACTTACTTCACCCTCACCCAGTTACACACTGTTCAACTGCCCAGATAGTTGTTGTTACTCATTCTCCAGCCGTTTCCACCATTGTTGGGCCATTAACATAGTTTTACCTCTCTAATCACCTCTCTAACCTTGAACCCCCCTACAGAACTCTTGTGAGATGTTAATCCCAATCCAACTATGAGAGATGAGTCCTAGATAATGTTTTATTCCTAAAGGAAATAAGTTTTTGATAGGAAAACAACTTCTAGAAGGAGGCAAGACACTCTTTATAATGACAGGCACTCCTTTGAATCAAAGGTATGTGAGATTTTGTGCTTATGCTTATTGTTACTCTATCCAATTGTGTTTCGAGAGTTAATTATTGACTTTATCATCGAAGTGTCCTCCTAATTGACGAGCAAACGGGTTAGTTATTGTTTCGATCTTGCAAGTGTGGATCTCGGCAACAATTACATGCTTATCGACTTTGTTCGCAGACTTACAAGAGAAAGATTAGAATGTTGGTTGCATGGTCGGAAGATTAGAATATTGGTTGTGTGATCGGATTTTAACACACATATATTGTTTTATGATATGCCATATCAACATTAGATATGAAGGGAAAGAAGATAGAAGGTTCCTTCAAGTTTGCAGAGCTTGCAATGGCTCTTTAGATGTTGAGCACAAAAAAAGATGATGCTAAATTAATTGAAAATAGCTAGCTATTTTATCCAACAAGTTCCACTAGCAGAGCCAAATATCTCCAACCCACTAGATGTATAATGCCTATTAGTTAAAATGTTTAGTATAATTTATTGTTTTATACTCCAATATAGATATATGATTATGTATTTTGTCTCAATTTATATTCACTAGCTAAATGTAGCTAACTTTCAAAGGTTAGGCAAAATCTTTTTGACCCTTATGATCATTTCCTTTCATCTTTGTTACTAGCATAACATTCCATAAAGTGAATAATATTTGAATGAATAGCTTTTTTTTTTAGATGAACTAAAAAAGTCTGCTTATTGGCTTATTAGTTGATTTAAGTCACGTCACTTTTTTATTTTTCTGCATGTTTTTTGGTAATAAGTAAAATAATTAGCTTATAAACCATACCAAAAAACAGGATTTGAGTGGAAACATGAAAAACTGGACAGGCAAAATAATTTATATATATATATATATTATAATAATTTTAAATAGGTAAAATATCTAACAGCATTGTAAACTGGAGTTGTTCAACAAAAAAAAAAGAAAAAAGAAAGTAACAGGGCCTAACAGCATTGGAATGCTCTTTTCGCACTAGTGCTTTGAAATGAGAAATATAATTATATGTTGCAGTTTTTTTAGTTTAAGAATTAAGTTTTTTATTTTTATTTTTTATTTTTTATCAGAGAATTTAAAGTTTGTTTTTTAAAAGTTCATGCAAAACTTTTTATCAATCTGTCCATTGTACAGGCAGCTGAAGCACGAAGTAAAAGCTGTAGAAGCAAAAAGTACAAGTTGTTGAAGGACATGGCCATTTTCAATTTTAGTTAAAAAGTTATTGTAAATTATCACATTACACTCCTTATTTTTTATATATTTTTTAATAAAAAATTAAAAAATTATTAAAATGACATGTTTTCAAACTAGACTTAATACGACATTTAAAGCTAGAATTTTTGTTTTCTTTTAAAAAATTATAATGTAATTATATTGAAATAAAAATATCCATTAAACGTGGATGTTTTAGTTCAGTAGATGGATTAAAAAACGTTTTAACTAAGAAAATTCGTAATGGATAAATAAAATGTTTATTAGAAATTTTTTTTTAAGTACTTATATATATATATATATATAAAGTGCTTGTATCTCAGTTACTCTATAAGATGTTCTTGTATTCTAATAAGTCTTATTATTTTGGACATTTGAATTTCCAAATATTAATTATCATATTTAAGGCATTTTATGGAGAATTTTATCCTTACAAATATTTTTTGAAACCTTAGCAATTTGATGAAGTGAATATTCACATTAAATAAATTTGACAGTGTGAATATTCACATTATGAAACATTCACACTGTCAATGTGAACATTAATGTGTGCTTCACCCTATTATAATGGATATTTTGGTAACTATATTACCTATAAGATTTATTAGAATATAAGAAAATAATTTGAAATATAAGCAAATGAAGAGGAGTTTATAAATAAATGCCCCCAAAAAATAAGATTACAATCTATTTTATATTAAAATATATAGATTTTCTTATTTATCATTATATTTTTGGATATTCAGGTCATAGGTTTATTTTTTAATCTTTTGGCTCATTAGGCCCAAGCTTTAATCTCATTGGCTAAAAGGACACAATTTGTCCAAAAAGATACTATCTGTTGAAGTAAACCTGTTTGTCTATCTTGAAATCACCCAATTTGTCTATCTGTTAATTTTTTTTTTTTTTTTTGCTGCAAAACTATCTGTTAAAATTCACCAAGTCTATTTTTCTATTTGTTGAAATGTGACACATGTCACTTATTCAATACTCTATCTGTTAAATATCACACATTTTTTTACCTCACCACCACCACCTGCTGCTGCCAATCACCGCCACCCATGAAATTTTCCAACAACTTTTTCTAACAACTTTTTTGGCGTGTCCTTTTCATCAAATAAAATTTTGTCTTTGATCAAATGCCTTGTACACTTTTTAGGACGGAAATTTCACTAATTTCTCTATACATTTGCAATATTTGCATTAGTTTCATTCCTTTTAAAGTTACTAAAAAGGAGGTCAATATAATTATATTAAAATTATAGAATTTTTTTTTCAAATCTAAAAAGAAATAATGTAATTTATCTAAATCTAAATTAAAATGTATAGAAGTGACCGTCCGAACTATAATATTTGGTTACTAATTTTCTTCATTTAGTGGACATGGTTTTTTTTTAGATGTTGGACCAACTCAACTTATGAACAATGAGAGAGATAAAGAGGTCCAATCACCGAGAGGGAGAGGGAGATGGAGATGGAGATGGAGATGGAGATGGAGACGGAGACGGGGATGGAGAGAGAGAGAGAGAGAGGGGTCCAATTACAAATGGAGTGCATTACTCCACTCAAATCAACTTGGTTCAAGACTTCGCAGCAGCATCCATGTGGACCAAGCTTATGAACAATGTAATCCGTTTGGAAAGTGATATTTGTGACAAAAAAAAGTTATTATATTACGCTTTTTATTTTTATTTTTATTTTTTAAATTTTTTTCATAAAAAATCAATAAACGAACTAAAATAATTAATTTCTAAACGGTATAAGTTTGTTTGATAATCTCCAAATGTCTATGGTAGACTATAGTGATTCCCAAACCACTCGTCCACTCTTCATTTCATTTCAACCCCTAAATTAATACTTCATGCCACAACATGTCACTTTTAATTAATTATAACCCAACATTTTAGTGAGATTGTTATAAAAATTAACAATATTTGGGCATGTCAACCAAGTTTTTTGAAGAAAAAAAAAATATATTAACCTCTCTTTAAATTCAAAAAATATATATTGAATCCTTTTAATTTAGTATAATTGCATTGAATTCTCTTAAAATTTAATTTATTTAGCACTTATTGTTTATATTAATAATTCGTTAACTATATAAATAAAAAAATATTATAATGTCATATATTTTATACTATCATATAGATTTTATCTTTTTTTATTTTTGTATTTACACATTATCTAAGCTAATTTCGATTGTTTTAATCTAATGAAAATAGAAATTAATTTTATAGAATTTATTATCAGTTTATTTTATCGCAACAAAAAATCAAAGAGAGAAAAAAAGATAGAGTTTCATCTAAAAGCAAGAAGACCATGTCAACAATAATTGATTAATCACAATTATTGTTTGAAAAAAGACCATGTCAACAATAATTGATTAATTGTAATTAATAGTTTTCAAAGTCCGTGTCAATTATGCTGTATTTTGACAAAGAATTTAAGAAAGAAAGTTGCTAAGAGACCGGAAAATGAAGAAAAAAGTGTACAAAATTTAATTCTTATTTTGGATTCTATTAACTTGTGTCATTGAAAAATGTTATATACTAATTGATATATCAATTGATGATGCAGCATAATTTAAGAGATTTTTAAAATTTGTAATGTAATTAATGAGTGTGGTCAATAATAATATCATAATTAGTGTTGGTACACTAATTAGTACACTAATTGATATACGTAGCACCACCGTATGTCATTAAAATACATGTTAAGAAAGTAATTAATGAATTTAACTACCTTCACTTTGTATTGGAAATGTAGAACGCAAGTAAAAATTAATTTAATAATTTTCTATTTTTTATTCATGGGCAAATATATCCTCACTTTTGAGGTAACAAAGTTGTCTCTTACCGTGTATTTTATTTATTTATTTATTTATTATTTATAAGGAAACTGTATTATATTAAAAGTAAAATACGTGAGTACTGTGTTGATACAAGGAGTTTTTTTTTTTTTTTTAATATTCTAAAAAAAAAAAAAACTATTTAGAAAATTGATCCACTTTTTAAACTATTTGGGAAACTAACTTGTTTTTGAAATCGCATTTTGAAAATGGGATTTTGAAATTGAAATTGCATTTTCAACCTGCGATTTCAAGGTGAAATTGCATGTTGAAAATGTAATTTCAATTTCAAAATCACATTTTAAAAATGCGATTTCAAAAAGTAGGTTAGTTTCCTAATTAGTTTGAAAAGTGGGTCAATTCTCTAAATAATTTTTTTTTTAGAATATTTAAAAAAAAAAACTCTGATACAAGTCAAGAGATTATAGCATTATTTTTGCTAAAGATAGAAAAAAAAAAGTTCTTTGATTTGGAAGCTCATATTTCATCATAAAAAATATAAATAAATAAATAAAATAAAGCAAATCGGGCCATAGGTCTAAATTTGAATTTCATTTTGTAACTTGTTTTTTGTGTTCCTTGAAGGGGTTTAATCTCTTCGGATACGATAACCCTTATTACAGGAAATTACACTTTTAGCAACCAACTTTTTGGTCGCAGAAAGTTGATATCTGGTCGTAAATAGTTTTTTGCGACCAAAAGAAGTTGGTCGCCATTTAGTCGCCAAAAGCCCGTCAGGGAAGGTTTTTGGTGACCAGAATCGAAGTTGGTCACTGAAAGTTATAATTTGCGACCACATATCTTGGTCGCAAAAAGCATTTTATTTTTTAAAAGTTGATCATTTTGCAACCAAAAAATTAGTCATTGAAAGTTAACATTTGCGACCACTTATTTTGGTCGCTAAATGTTATCATATTTGGTCGCTAAAAGGGTGATCATTTGTGACCACATATTTGGTTGCTAAAAGGGTGATCCTTTGCGACGACATGTTTAGTAGCTAAAAGAGTGATCATCTACAATGACATGTTTAGTCGCTAAAAGGGTGATCATTTGCGACCATATATTTGGTCGCTAAAAGGGTGATTATTTGTGACAAAAAAAACAAGTTGCGGAAATATATTGACGACGAAAATCAACTTGGTCATGGAATAGCCATATTTAGAGACAATTTGTGATTGTAGGAAATTCTATGCTTTAGTTATCATGTCCATGGTCACCAATAGTTATTCGCGACTAAAATTTTATTGGTTGCAAAAGAGCTTTTAATTTCCCAAATCTAATGCTAATTTTTTTTAATACCTATAATACATTTGCAATTAATGCATAATTTATATCCATCCAATCAATTTCAACATACCAATCCATCAACAATCCAATCTAAAAACAAAAAATCATCGACTATAAAGTCAAAATAGTAGTTAATCTATCTAATTTAGTCCAACCTGTCAACATGAACACATTACAAGTCCAAAAATAACCATCCATTTGTTTAGTTTACAACGAATTTACATCAAAAACATATTTACCAAAACTATCAAACATTTCAAAAACCATTAATATCCAAATGCGTGTCATATTTGTCTGATGCGAAATATATCAAAAACTCCATATATAAACACAACTTAAAATTAATTCACCGGCAAACTAAAGTCCATAAACACGCATGACTACAACTCTAGCTACCTGCAATAAAGAAATGAAGAAAGCGTTGTTAATAATAATAATATTTTTGCTTACATTTCTATTTAATTTTGTAAAAATCTGTGGATCTAAAGGCAAAACTATACACTAAGTTTTATAACATGATGTCAATTTAAGTTTTATTAGTAAACTAAATGACTATGGCTCCATTTGTGCAACTGAAAACTATAAAAAATTATTATATCAAAGCTATATAGGATGAGGCCTCCATCTAGTATGCTATGAGAAATGTGGAAAGATCAAACGAACAAAGCATGTAGAAGTGCAAGGTTCTAGGAAAATATGCATAACAGGAGATAAACATGTGGAAGATAAACCAATCTGATACATACGACTTTCACTGACTTTTTGTCTCTCTGTGATTAGCTCAAACACCACATCAATCAAAAAGTTCACCATCTCAACTATAAGCAAACCAAATAGTTTGCACTTCATACAAATATGAATAAAGAAAATGCATGATTGATTCAAACACACAAATTTATTAGTACCCTGTATTTTGAGTAATGCATGAATCGTTGTGCGCATTTTTCCTTGCATTTTTTGGCTAAGTGTACGGGCTTCGAAATTGTATTTTCATAGGACTTGAGTTTGGGATGGATGACCACATAAGCCTGATGTTTGGCAGACCAGTCTTGGGCAAACACATATTCGTTTAATAAGTAGTGCAAGTCCAGCCCAAGCCCATCCTAGCCAATGCCCTCCCCTAATCCATCAATAGGTACTATAACTAAACTTCTACGAGCATTGACCTAATGATTTATCACTTAGTAATCAATTGATCTATCACATGGCCACGAGATTTTGTCTCAACATGGTGTTCACCTCCTTCTCTACTCGTTCTTGGTGGTTGTTTCCTAACTTCTCGGTCTTTCCATTTGTCTATCTAATAATTTCTTTACAATCTTCACGTTTTTTAGTACACTCAAGTCAAACAAAACATATTCTCTGGAGATTAAGAAAGGATTAGACTAGAGTATTTCAAGTTTAGGTTTGGGTTTCAGTGGCCTTGTGCAAGGCCTAGTAGGTTGGGCTTGGCCAGTCCCTTGACCAAGGGTGAAACCAAAATTCCATCTAAGAATGTGTACTAAATTGGTGTCCCATCCTGCATCCCCTCCACTCTATCCTTATCATCAGATCAAATATGGATGGCTTCATATCAATTTCATTACATAACAAATCACAACACAGTTTTAAACCATATTTTTAAAAGAAAATTAGTAATTTCAGCTCAATTTGGTCACGTAATCCCTCAATTAAGTACAACTCAGTTTCAATAAAGTTGTCCCAAAAAATGATCAATTTTAGAAAATAATCAGTAACTACATATCAATTTCAACATATAATCTACAATTTGTACTAAATGTCTGCAAATAATCAATGGTTATAAGACAAACTAGTCAAAACTATACACCCCACCCCTTATATTATGATGATGATGATAATGGGTTTCAATGATAATGAACAAGTGCTTTCTTTGCTCATCTTCAAACAAAAAGTCCATCAATTTAGATTTAGGTATCTTTAATGGAACAAATATTAACAGTCACTTCAACAACATGCATAAAGATATGCTATGAAATTGGTTAGTCATAAAATATTACTATTTTAAAAACACTAATATATGTAATAAATTTAAAGTACTTACTCATCAAAAGAGTCATATCCACTATGATTTTCTTGCATTTGTCTCATAAAGTGTTCGAATTGCTCAAAGCATCTTTCATATGATTGAATTATCCCTTTCAGTGATGCTACCTCTTCTTTAAGGCCCTTAACCTCTTGATCATGTGCTTCTGACCTAGCTGTAGAATTGAAAGTGGAAGACGGCTTTGGACCAACCCCAAAATCTTTCAAATACCTTGACCTCTTCCCAAGGACTTGAACAAAAATTTGCTCTTGCGTCATCGGGGTTGCTCCAGGCTGTGAAGCTTCCTTACGAAGTTGGTCCATCTTCTCCTGTGAGTTTTAAAAAAAAAAAAAAACTAGTAGTTAGTATATTTTACAAGTACACTAACTAGTTAACCATTATATAGGAATATGAATAACAAATATAGTGAAGGTATACTTACATTTAACACCCCACAAATTGGTTCAATCCAATCATTTTTTTTTCTTACTCCAATGTGAGGTCTTGTAAAAATCTAAGATGTGAGGCTCCTTGCCATTTTCAATTCCCTGTATTAAAAATATAAAATGCAAACTTAGCAATACTATTAATCAAAAAAATGCAACATTAACTAATAGTCTTTAAAAATAAAATATCTTACTTCAATTGAGATTGCTGCTGAAAATGATCTTGAACCCATGGTGTGATTATAGGGTAACTTTTTTTGTTGTTCATGTTCCTTTTTGACCGTTCTTACAATGCAGTAAAATTATTAATTTAAAAAATTAGCTTAAGTGCTTGTTTCCTCTCTCTTTCCCTCTCTCTTTGCAATTTCTTACTGTATAACACAGATTCATTCATTATATATATACATACATATATAATTATATGTATTAACAACCATTTTTTGAATTCCAAAGAAACTTAGGAAGTTTGACTTATAAGAAATTTAAGTATCCATGGATTTGTAGTGCAATTACAAGAATGCATAATGGTGATTTGTGGTGCAATTAGAAGAAACATTCATGAGTGTTAAGTTAATTACCTTGTGTGTGTCACCAAGAAACATATGATCAATCATGTACCTCCAATCTTCTTGGCCTACCCCAACAAATGGCTTACTATAAGGATCTATACCTGCTTTCACCAACTCTTTGTAATGTTGATTCATATGATATCGCCAGCCTTTGAACAAAATTGTGGACTTTGTGTCAATAACTTCTAGTGCAAGTGGGCCGTCATTGTATCTTTCAATCTTAAACTTATCATGTCCCAATTAAATAATTACACGAGTAATCAGAGATCATATATATTAACCTACTTACCTCAACAACACTAAAAATTAAATTACCTACAAGGACTGTACAATAGTTGCTCGAATGGCTGGTGGAACATCCTCCCAATTTTCTGTTCCTTGCAATGGGGCTTGCAATCAAATTTGTGCCCCGAATTCATTAGTTGCCTTAGTGGCATTAAGCCCACAAATGTTCTCTGCTTACTAGAAACTCCAGCAAAAAGCTTCTTGCCACCATGTTGGGTGATAAGTCTACTAGTGTTCTTTCCCCTTGTTGGACCTCATACTCGCTTCACTGTTGAACCTATATTGTAAACACAAAATTAAACACCATTATTTCTTTCAATCCATATGTTATAAACAATGCAAATAAATGCAAGCTTAGCAATAACAAAACCTAAGGTCTTACCCCTGACAGTTTTACACCAAAAATAAAAAGTAAAAAATAACTCAACACTGAAGTTAGGTTTAGGGTTCATTACACTTGCACTTTGTAATGCCCACAATAAGAACAAGGAAAATTAAAGAATTGTTTATAGGCTGTTGTTGTTTATACACTTTGATGGCTGCTGTTTATACACTTTGATGGCTGCTGTTTAGCAAAATTCACAGTTAAAATACCATTTACACATCATGATTTGGCAACCAAATTAAATATTGTCAATCATAATCAAACCAAAAGTGTAAGCATGTAGTAAGTACTCAACATTGATTACAATGATGGGTGCAAGAATCAAACAGTTCTATGCAAAGGATGAAACACTTACCAGAACCAGCTATTTGCGAAGATGTAGATGCATCCATAAGAGATGAAGATGTTGACACGTGAGCTGGGACCTCAGTTGGGGTTGCCTCTGACATTGAAGTCATCGACCTCCTCTTATTGGCTTGTCCAGGTGGCATATGTGTAGTCTTTGTATGTAACAAATAAATTATAAGCAATACATTAATAAAGATTTAAAATGCATGACAGTTCATGAAATTATAAGATAAGCTAATAGTCTAATATTAGAACTACATTACAAGTAATGAAATTATGAACAAAAAATTAATTACAATTTGACTTCATTAACAAGTGCATGCCATTACAATCAAAATGACTTCATAATGTAAAAAGTAAAGGACATTACAATCAAGGCTCTATATCATGATTTGTATCTGAGTCATTATGACTATGAAATTCATCTTCATCATCACTAGGATCACTTGAATTTTGATCATTATCATCATCACAGATAAAATCATCTCTGTTTGCACCCTTTGCAGATACACCTCTAGCAGATTGCAGAATCATTTGACTTGGAATAATATCAAGTGCAATATCAGTCCTACGTAAAGTGTTGCTAATGGACTGCAATGGTGATTTGGACAATTTCAGTGGTCTCGTCCTGCTGGAACGCATCATTCGAAATAGGCAATTCATTATCATTGGGATCTCCATCCTCAAGCCACGGCACATTCCATATTCCTCGACGTTGAAGTCGCTCTACAACTTTCCAATGTTCACCTAATTTGGTATCATTGACATAAAAAACTTGCTGCACTTGACTTGGCAAGACAAATGGGTCATTTTGATACCAACGACTTCTTACATCAATGGTTGTTAGATGTGTTTTAGTGCAAAATGTTCTGTTGCTACCAGTGTTAAATCATTCGCATTGAAACAACATAACTCGATGCCCGAACATGTATGTCATTTCCCAAACTTTAGTCAAGTGACCATAGAAATCAATTGACATACCCTGATGATCCCTTTGAATGACCAACCTACTATTTTGACTTTTACGATGATTGTCTCGATCTTTGGTATGGAATCGAATGCCATTACAAATACAACCTGAATAAATATTCACTATTGGACTAGGACCATTAGCTAATGACCACAACTCATCAGTTACTTCCGATGATCCTTCATCTCGTAATTGATTTATCTGCATGAACATGTGACACGGATGTATGATGTTAATATCAATCTAGGAACAGTGAATTATGTTTATGATGTTTATTACATATTTATCTATATATCTTACCCGCTCTTTGAACCGCCTAGGAAATTCTTCTTGTTATCTTAACCGCCTATGATGTACATTTGCATTCTGTAACTGATTCTTGTGTTCTCTATTAAAAAAAAATATGAATAATTAGTACTTCAGTGCGATCATAACGAAAAAGTTATGCATTCACTTAACTAAATGAGAACATACTCTAAATATTTATCGATTTCAGGACTATTGTACAAGACAAACCAATGAGCCACTTTTGTTTCATTCTCAGACACGTCGAGTGCCTTTTGAGTTAGCCCAAAAGTACGGATTTTTTGTGAAAAAACTGAATGCCCCAAGCCAACATCACTACCATATTCATTTGTTTCCTCTCTCTTAGATACGGTTTCAATCCCACCAAGATACATAGAGCAAAAAGTGAGGCATTCTTTGACAATGTAAGCTTCTACAATCGGACCTTCTGGGCGAGCTCGATTCGCTACATACCCTTTCAAAATCCCGAGTAATCTTCAACAAATAACATGAAATTACTATATAAACCACATATATGGTACTATAATATTAAAAAATATAATTTTACAATTAAGTGCATAATAATACCTTTTGCACTGGCCCTCCAAGAATGGCTTCGCGAGACAAGTGAATAGCTAAGTGGACCATGACATCAAAGAATGCAGGTGGAAATTTTTTTTCTAACTTGCAAAGTATGAGCACTATGCTTTCTTGTAATTTCTCCAAATCATTCATCATCACTGTTTTCGAACATAACTCTTGAAAGTAATTTCCCAACTCAAACAATGCAATAGAAATGTCCTTGTGAAGATATCCACGCATCCCAATAGGAAGAAGTCATTGTATGAGGACATGGCAATCATGACTTTTCAAATCGGATAACTTACGCCCTTTGTGCTCACACACCTAGAGATGTTTGCTGCATATCTATCAGGATATCTAATCGATTTTAAGAACTCACAAAAACCTTGTCTTTCCTTTGGAGACAATGTGTACAATGCAAGGGGCTTTTCAAAGGACCCATCCGTGCACCTCTTTAAGTGCAAATCTTTCCTAATTTTCATATCCTCTAAATCCATGCGTGCTTTTTCCGTGTCCTTGTTCTTTCCATCAATGCTCAACAAAGTCCTAATCAAATTGTCACATATGTTCTTCTCTATTTGCATAACATCGAGATTATGCTGTAACTTGAGTGTCTTCCAGTATGACAATTTGAAAAATATGCTTTTTTTTGTCCAATTCAGTATTGTATTTTCATCCATTTTTCTTTTCTGGTTGCTTGGATGCTTCCCAAATGGTTTAAATGTTCCTGAATCCAATTGATCTAATATTTGTTCCCCTGACAACTCCAAGGGTCTTGCTCGATCATCTGCCTTACCCTTAAAGAGCTTACTTTTTTGCCAAGGATGGTCTTGAGGTAAGTATCTGTGAGCACTAGTGTATCCTATCTTACTTCTTAACTGTTGTGATGATGCATTCTTATTATAATTGGGGCAAGCCAAATATCCTTGTGTACTCTACCTTGACAAGTTACCATAAGCAGGAAAGTCGTTAATAGTCCACATAATAATTGCATGCATTCAAAAACTTGCCCTAGTTGAGGCATCATGTGTAATTACACCATCTTCCCACGAATCCTTTAATTCGTCAATTAATGGCCTCAAGTAAACATCAATATCTCTCCTTGGTACTTGCGGCCCAGGAATAACCAATGACATCATGGAAAAGGGTTGTTTCATACACTTCCACAGTGGCAGGTTATAAGGCATAACTACCATAGGCCATATACTATATGCGTTGCTCATATTTCCAAAAGGGTTGAAACCATCGGTGGCCAACCCTAGCCTCACATTACGTGGTTCTTGGGCAAACACAGTATGTTTCCTATCAAAGTCCTTCCATGCCTCACCATTGGCTGGATGCCTTAATATGCCATCATTAACACGTTTTTCTTTGTGCCATCTCATATCTGCAACAGTTTTTCTGGACATGTATAATCTTTGCAACCTTGGTGTTAACGGGAAATATCTCAGAATCTTAAGAGGGATCTTCTTACCTTTCCCATCATTCAATTTGTATCTAGGCTCCTTACAAATTGGACAATTTTCTAAATTGGCATTTTTCTTCCAAAAAAGAGCACAATCATACTTACATGCATGAATAGGCACATATCTTAACCCCAAGTCACACAAAAATTTCTTGGCTTTCTGGTCACTTTCTGGTAAAAGGTCTTTCAATACACCCAACAACATGTTGAAAGACTTATTGCTCCACTTGTTTAACATTTTCATATGAAGCATCTTAATAACAAACGATAACAAAGTAAACTTTTGACAACCAAGGTATAACGGACGTTGAGCATCCTCTAACAATTTATCAAAGTTTTGTGCATCCTCTCTTTGCTCATTATCATTCCACTCATCCTCTTCATCATTATCAAAAATATTCCCCATGCGTTGGTCTTCTAACATATCACACAATTCATCTTCAAGGTCAAGGCTTTCATTGGTTATCCTTTCATCACCAACACCTTCAACCTCATTGTCATTATTCCACACACGAGGTTGAGTGACTGGAACAGTTTCCCCATGGCGCACCAAAGTTTTGTATGAAAGCAACATCCCTTTTCAGATCAAATGATATTCCACATCCTTAATGGTATGATGTTCGAAATTTAGGCAATCCATACACAGACAACAAATTCTATTATCTAGGCTAACATTTGTCATTGCAAATTGGAGAAATGACTTAACCCCTTCTCTATACTCCGAACTCAATCTATTTCTAATGGACATCCAACTCTTGTCCATATTTGGTCACCTATAAAGTAAAGGTTATGTTAGATAAACGTACCATTTATTTGCTATAGTTATATGCATGGAAAAAACAATAAATTATATACAAGTGAATAAACCAAGAACCAACTAACTAATTTTCACACAAGCAAATTAGCACAAAAAGTACAGAAATGCATACAAAAAGTTAATGTATGCACTATAACATAGACATCAACACAAACAAAGATAACACCCCTGTTCAATCTCTTTGGAGAGGTTCCAAACAGCAAAGCAGAAGTGCATCTAAAGCAGCAAAAGGTAAAAATACAACATGGAGTGAATAGAAAAACAACGGACAAAAAACAACCTAGGAAAATAGTAGCATAAAAGATTTCGAGTTACAAAAAATTATTTCCAAACACTTTAGAATATGAAAGTTTGATGTAGTTCCTAGAGATCAAGTGATTAGCTTTGATCATCTTAAAATGGTAAAGTCTTTCTTTTAGAATTCTGCTTGCTAGCTCTTAGTTGATAATGCAATTCTCATTCATGACTAATTAGGAAAAAGCTGGGACCTCATTGTCCTGTTTTGTGCTTTCTAATTTGCAACCAAATTGGGTTCTTAAGGATGGACTCATATAGAATCTGGTCTCGTATATAAGGAAAATAACTAGGTAAGACATGAGGTTGCTTTATAGGTTTAGCAGTTGTTTGATGCTGTTGCTTTTCCCTAACTAGATGAGGTTACTTATCGCTACTTGTAAAACCAAATCTGTAAGGTCTTAGTCCTTGAAGTTTCTTTGAAAATTTGATTTACTTTGGTATATCTCAATGAGTATCAAAGTGATGCTGACAAAGGTATTGTGGCTGACATGGGTATGAACTACCTGACAAGGAGACTTCAATGATAAATTTTTTTTTTTGCACAAGCTGTTGCCTATAGGTGCCCAGGTCGTCATGTGTTGGTGCAATGAATATAGCTAAAGATAGTATCACTATTATAGGATTAGTTTCACAGATATCAACCATTTCATAGCCACTAGATTCATCATGAATTTTAATAGATCTCAGTTTAGAAGAATATTACAAAACACATTGGATTACATGGGCATGTTGCTGGTTTTTTCTTTTTATTTACTTTATGTCAGGTATGGATTTGTTTTGTATTATTTTGAAAATGATAATGTTTATAGACCAAATAAATGTACGATATATCTGACTCTTCTTGCTTTGTAAGGTGATAGTAGCTTATTTTTCAAATTTATGTTCTTTGCCCATGCTTTTGTGCACTCTAACATGATCATGTTCCAATCTGTGTCTTTTATTTGTGCTGTAGGGATATTTTATCTGCCTAACACTTGCTCTTGGGTGGGCTTGTGCTGCTTATGTCAAGTATCAAGCTTTAATTTCTAAAGTTAGGTGACAATGTGGCTTTAAGTTCCCGAATCAGTTTCTGCCCGGAATCTTGATAAAAAATTACTATGTGAAATTTTAGATTTTGTAACATTTTGTGTCTTTGGATAGGAGTTGATAGATTAGAAGGATGAAAGATAGTTTGAGAGGTGGCAATAGCTTTGTATTTATTTCTCATGATATTAATGCCTTTGAGCACTCTAATCAGGTCAACCTGCCAAGAGTGACTGTTGTAATGCCTTTGAAAGGCTTTGAAGAGCACAATCTACATAATTGGAGAAGTCAGGTACATTATCAGGAACACACATATTACGTAGTAGTTCCTTTTTCTCTCACATTTTAAAACTGAAAAAGGAAAAGAATGAAGAACTTGATTACTTTTCTTTGGTATTTGTTTTTTCTTGGTTTGTTTCTTATTGTTAGTCCATTTATAAGCAAATACGTGTAGCGAGACATACTCTCATTGAAGAGTCAATAGCTGCAAGTAATTTGTCTTTATGCTAAGACGAAGTGAAGAAAATTGACACAAACTATTATTTGCTACGACTGGATCTTAGTTTCTATTTGAAGTTATGATTCATGTATTACTGCCTAATTAGATGCATGTAAAAACACCTTGACAACAGAGGTATCAAGATTACATTCCTTGTTTTCTCTGAAATACTAATTCTTTAAGAGTTTGGAATTTATTTTAAAAAATTTGTTTAAAACTTGAAACTTCTGTAGTCTATTTTCCTTAATTGTGAATATTTTTAGGGTAAATTACATTTTGCCCATTTGTTGGTGAGGGGCCAACAACAAAGGGATAATAGACAAGTGGCTGAGACAGAAAAAAACAACGGTAGCAGCAACACAGATACAATGCAGCAGTGACAGCAACATAAATGCAGTAGTGACAGCAACATAGATACACTAAAGAAAGAACATGATCTGACTAAGAAACAAAGGGAGAACCAGATATATAATACAATACCAAAACCTTCAAATACAATAGCCACTCTCAAATCCAATTCAAAAAACACTATATACAACCAGGTACTAGTGCTCAGAAATGATTGTAAGAAAAGCAAAATGTAGGTGTAGGAACTAAATTAGCAGAGACATTTGAACATCTAGAAAGACAATGAAATTGATATATTCAACCACTAATCAAATGATATGCATAGAATGAAAGCAAAGCAAAAATCAAAATGAAGATGAACTAATATATATATATATATATATAGAGAGAGAGAATACTCGATCGGACCATAAAACTCATAAAGCAAAACAAAATTAAAATCACATCAAAGTGGAGGCAATGCGAGAGAGGAGGAAGCAAACCTGGTGGTGGACGAAATGCGAGAGAAGAGGTAGTAAAACTGGCTCTGATTGGCTGCGAACAAGGGTCGAAGTGAATGAAGATGGTGGCTAAAGCTTTGTTACCGATTAGGAATGTAGAGAATGAGGAGTTGAAACGATGAAAAATGAATTTGAAATATATTTAGAAATTACATAATTAAAAAAAGAATTGATTTAGGAAAATTCAAAACTACATAGTTTTGTTTAAAAAACGTCCCTTTTCTTTTTTGTGACCAATATTTACTAGTCACCAATAGTTTTGACATACCGCCATTTTTTTTTGCTCTACCGCTATTACCTTCCACGACTACATTTCAAATTTAGTCGCTAAAAATTACCTTCCGCGACCACATGTCAAATTTATTAGCAAAAAATCACCTATAAGTGACCATAAAAGTGTTGGTAGCAAAAGCATAAAACATTCGCGACCAGGGAAAATTTTGGTCGCAGAAAGTAAACTATTTGCGACCAACATGAAAAAGGTAGTTGCGAAAAGTGTTTTTCCTTGCAGTGCCTACAGTTCGGACTCTCGTGGTTCTGAATCTGATTTCACAAGTGCAATGTGAAGCAGAAAAACACAAAAGAGTCCAAATCCGGTAAATCTTCTTGAAATTTGATATTAATCAAAAATGCCAAAAATGGACCACTTTGCTAGATTTCAGAGTCGCCACCTAAATATTTTTTGGAAATTTAGAAAACCCATGACTCATGCCAAAGGCCACTTATCCGTCATCACCAAAGTGTCTTGGCTTGGGAACTTAGGTATGTGAGGGGAAGGTCATGAATTGGGCACCCCACTCACCCGATCAAAGATCAGTCTCTACTAGTCATGATGTGATTTTTATAGACAGTATATGCTCTTATTTCGATTATTAGGCTATTCTTACTATGTGATGCGCACAAGTATAGACTAATTCGCCCACTTTGGAACGTTTTGAATATATGTTTGTTTTAAAAAGTGATTGAATATGTGTCACTTGAAAAAGTGGGCTCATATGTACATTTAATCAAATCATCCCAACTTAAGCAAAAAGCCTTCATCCATTGGCATTCAAGAGGTATGTCAAATAAGCACTTAGCCTCATGGTAATATGCTTGATATGGTAACATTAACATACATACAATATGCTAAAATAAGAAATACTCACTTAGTACTCCGAGGCGAGCCAAAGAAGATAAAATAATTAGAAGAAATGCATGTTCCTAAACAATGCAACATGACTAATGCAACACATACAATCTACAAATAATAGGCTCGACTGCTAGTATGGCATGTGAGTCAATTCAAAGCATGCAAGAAAGCACATATTCGAGTAGGGAATTTGAAATTGACATTAATTAGTATGATGAGTCAAACCCTTATGAATGCAAAACAAATGGATCGAGTCATGGAAAATGCTAAGGAAAATATGATGCTATACAACCATGGTAAGTGGATAAATAAAAGGGAGAAAAAAATGGGGATTGGAAGACATACACAATATTACAATTTTGCCCTCACGGATGATCCAAATGCATGTCCAAATTGAACTAACTATTACATTACCAAATAAATTAGCTACACCAACTAATTATTACAAATTGAATGAATCTAATTAATTAATTACAATATGGAATTAATTAACTAAGTAACTAACTATTACAAATTCAAAGGAATTTAACTAATTAATGAACTAGCTATTACAAGTTTCAAATAAATTTACTAATTAGCATTAACTTCACGAGCCATGGAAAGTAGAGAATTGCGTATGCAGGAACGGGAATATCCACCTGAAAACACCTTTGTTTTGCTGCTAGAACTGTTCTGTTTTGCAGTTAGAAAAATCATCTATTTTCATCCCAGCCTCTGCTCTGTTCTGCCATGAAAATGGTACTGTTTGCATAAAATAAAATGGCCGACCGGCCATAAAAGGTGGTCGGCCGAATAGACAGGTGGCTGGCTGGCCACTATTTTGGGGGTTTGCCCTGCTGCAATAGAAAGGAAACAGAGCACAAACAGAGTGTTTTTGGGAGATGTTTATCCTTTTTGCTTCTCCCTATCATGAAATAGATCAAGGCAAGGGTAGACTCGATTCACAAACCATCAATGGATGCAAACTTGTTGCATGATAATTTATGAATCGATGGGTCAAAGTCTCAATAAATGGAAATAAAAGACCAACGAAACTTCCTTCTTATCATGGAGTTACCTCTCTAGGGAAGTGGTAAACATTGCTTCTCGAATCATTAACATCACTGATGAGTATGTAATGACTCGAGACGCAATAGGTTCAATTAATGTTCGATTGAACACAAACCAATTTTATTACTCTTGTTACTATTTTAGTTCAATTTTATTAGCCCTTTTTATTACATTTCCATTCTTTAATTATTTTAGTCCAAAGAGTGAGAGTTATGTCCACTAATGAAGAGAAATGTCAAACAAGGAGTTGTTATTAGCATGAGAGAGATGTAATGCCTTGGTAATGAACCTTTGAAGAGATTAAACTATTTAGCATGAAAGGTCTCTTTCGTATGCCTTAAACAAGAATTCGTTTGAAACGACTCTCAAAGAAAGAAAACCAACAAAGGAGGGAGGGTGTTGAGATGAGTATTACAAGTGTGAGCATATGTATGAAAGCTATGAAAATAAAAGCTACCAACTCGAATAGGTTAGTGTTTAAGGGCTAAACCACCAAACCTTTGAGAACTACAACACTACAAGCATACTATGCAAAGCATAAATGAAATAAACACACTAAAACAGTCCTAAAAATATCAAAAACAGTGCTGAAATTGAGTTGAAAAAGCTAGAAAAGTAAGCACAAATTAGAGAGAATTGAAGCTAGTAAGCAAGCCAAAGAAGGGGTGGCTAACCCCTCCACTTTTGGACCTCAAAACCACATATTTTAGCCTTGTAAAACTCTGAAAATCAGTGGCCAAAAGTTGAAAAAGAAGTGAAAAACACAAGGACAAAAGCTTAGGGAATAAGGTTCAAACAAGGGTGGTTAACTCCTCCGCCTTTGGTAGCTTTAAGTCACAAGTTTCAGCCCATAAAAATAGTATAAAACAATATGAAAACAGCAAGAAAAGAAAGGGAAAAAGTAGTGTAAGGATGGCCAAAGTTATACCTCTTGAAGAGAGGTTACTCTTTGGTTCACAAATCGACAAGTGATCACCCCCAAGAGTTGAAATTTTAGCTCAAGAACCTCAACAAAGAGCCTTAAATATTTGGTTGAGGAAGTATATGTAGGGTGTATATGGGTTGCAAGAGAGAGAGAGAGAGAGAGAGAGCTTTTCAAGAATTTGAGCTTTTGTAATTTTTTCTAACCTAAAATCAAGAGGGGTGGTCATTTATATATAGAAAAATAGGTTCCTCAGTCAAAAATATTGGTATTGAGCCAGCTGGTGTAGTGCATGCACATGGGGGGATAGTTGGCAACAAATATCTGTTCTACTGGGAAACTTGGCTAGCCGGCCAGCCGGCCAGGTAGGGGACGACCAGCCACCATTTTTTGGTCAGCCGGCTACCTATTGGCCAGTAGGCCTCTGGGTGGTCAGGTTTGGAAAAATGAGGTTTTGGCTCAAAGAAGGTGCAAGGTTCTATGCTCTGGAGTTGGAAAACCGAAGTCGTTTTGGTGAGGAATTTGAACCATTGTACACATAGTATTTCATCATCGAGTGTTCAACCTGAGGCGTCCATGTCTTAAAGGCGGTCAAAAATGGGTGGTCTACAGTTTCTCTCTCTTTGACAGAGCTTGAAGTCATGAAATGACGTAAGTGAATATCAAAGCCCGAAGACGACCCATTTTGACGAGGCCATAAGACTTGGGCAAACAAACAAAATACAGATGTAGTTGGTTGAACTTGAAAGTTGCCTACATATCCCTTTGCAAGGAATCAAACTTGCGCAGTTCAAGGGCAGGATGCAAATGATACACAATGTTACGAAATAATCAAACCACAAGTAGTACAAAATGCACGAATACCATAAAGGAATGGAGATGCAAATCAAACTACGTTTAACCCAGAAAATGTGCTGAAACCCTCAGACCATAATTCTTGTGAAATAGGTGCATATACATGCAGAACTATACCTTTTGTAGAAAGAGTACAAGTAATTGGGTGGTATGATATAAGTGAGGAATGATTTGATGGGGAAAGATAATGATCCTAAATGCTGAATACAACAAGATCAAGTACAATGCAATGGATGAAGTGAATAGGGGGCGCAGGCCAAACTAAGTCTTACCTAGAAAAGGCATGGACACAAACCAAACCACATCTAACACAGAAAAGGTGCTAGAACCCTTAGACCACAATTCTTGCAGAATAAGCACGTACACATGCAGAGCTATGCTTTTTGTGGGAAATGTATGAGCACATGCCAAACTAAGCTTAACATGGAAAGGATGAATGTAATAAAATGGTATGATGTAATGGATGTAATGGATAATGAAGTAGATGCATGTGATAAATGCTATATGCAATGCGATAGAGGTAACAGATAATAAAATGTGGCAGTTGGGAAGTAAAAGTACCTTACAAGGGCAATTGGCGATAACTCACCTCATGTTGTTGGGGATCTTCCTCTTCTTCTTGGTTTTAAGACTTTTTCTTTCATCTTGCGCTTCCAAACCACAAGTACTACTTTTCTCCCTGGCTATGTTTGCAACTTTCCCTATTCTCCAATAGGGTGACAGACTAGGTTGGTTCGGTATCTAGAATTGAGGCGCATACAAGCTACCTCAACCTATGGGCTGCTATATAGATTTTAAGCCGAGGATACACCCCTAGTATTTAAACCAGACTTTAGTCTCGAAAATTCCAAACCTTTGCATTCTGGGCATCGTCACTAGAACTCTAGTTTTCACCATCTCAGTTGGTGTCCTAGGAACTCACTACAAACACAGTCAGGTGGTTGTACCAGACCGCCTGAAGCCGTTCGGGCATAACTAACACCAAAGAAATTGCACCTTTAGAGGATTTAAGGTCTCCTAGACCCAGTGAGTGCACAAGACAGTGCGGGTGAGGTGCACAAAATAGTGCGGGGTGAATGAATGAACAAAACAGTGCTATGCAGGTGAATGCACAAAACAGTGTTATGTAGGTACATAAGACAGTGCGGTATAGGTGAATACACAAAACAGTGCAATACAAGGTGAATGCACAAAATAGTGCGATGTGGGATGAAAGCACAAAATAGTGCGGTGCAAGTAGAATGCACAAAATAGTGTGATGCAAGTAAATACACAAAACAGTGCGATGTAAGTTGAATGCACAAAACAGTGTAATGTAAGATGAATGCACAAAACTGTGCGGTGCAAGTAGAATGTACAAAACAGTGTGATGCAAGTGAATGCACAAAACAGTACGATGTAAGTTGAGTACACAAAATAGTGCAATACAAGGTGAAGATGCATGGTATGTAGAGGGAAATGAGTAGTAATTAGAGTAGTGCGTCGTGTATCTTATGAAATGAGTGTAGGGCAACTTGCCACAATTTATTAAAATGTAATTGAAAAATACTACGGAAGGTAACTCAACGAAACTCTGTTAAGTACAGAACAAAGTCAAGAGTAAGAGCAACCCACCAGGCAATTCAAATAAACCAGAGTGTATGAGCATGCATGCATAATCCAAAACACTTGTATTAATCAGAGGGAAGATGGCAATCCCAAGAGAGTTTTGAAATGGTCGGAGTCAACTTTCGATAGTTGAATCATATTAGAATCATCATGGGGGTAAATTACCCTTATCCAGGGAAAAGTGTTTGACAAATGGCTCTGAGCGGATTGAGAGAAAGGTTGGGTTCATGCCCCTTGTTCAAATGATGACCTGGTCAGATGTACTGAAAATTGCCCCTAGTGTCCAGTCATTCACCACCTTTTTCAATATCACGCAGACACGTATGATGAGGATCATTAGATCTTGGAACGGTTGCCAACCAATTAGACTCATGCTTCTCTTCTATTCCTGCATGTTGAGATTTTACTCCAGTCCATTCCAAAGCAGTGACGGATTCCTCATATACACTTTGCAATGATCATGAATGCGATGCCCCTTGTATGGGCACTCTCAGTTTGTTTATGAATTCCACACATCGACTTGTTTTTGAGTTCAGAGCGAACACATGTGTATGGAATTTTGACCATGCCACTCTGTTGAACTTTGAGTGACAGACACGCTATGGTGACTCAATGAAAAGCGCTTTTGAGTGACAAACATGCTATGGTGACT
This sequence comes from Camellia granthamiana, assembly GCA_036172215.1. Lineage (NCBI taxonomy): Eukaryota > Viridiplantae > Streptophyta > Magnoliopsida > Ericales > Theaceae > Camellia > Camellia granthamiana. The sequence continues at coordinate 69,880,085 of CM069904.1, forward strand.
CAATAAAGAGCTTAGACTGAGACAAACGCTAGGCACGAAACAACAGAACTCACAACTGACTTGAAAGCAGAAAAATACTCAAGGTGACTGATCATTTATAGTGCCCTTTGTATTACTTATGCTCCCTTTAAAACTCAATTTCAATTCCTTTTTGCTCAAGATAGATATTCCACTAATAAGTTAAGTATTGAAAATTGCTCCACTTGTTGATTCAAGATAGTTCCTTCTTACCCAACGCAAGTATGTGTAGTAATCGGTATGCGAAGCTGATGACGTGACTCAGGTAAGGTTATTGGGTCGAGATGAATGAGATGGGCATGGTTGAGACTGAACTTCAGGATGAAGTTGCCTACGTATCCCAAGAATGGAAATTAGGTCAATGTAGTTCATGGCTTAGGTTCACTCGGGTATTGACACTCTCCTTTTGTGCTCTAACTTTTGCCAAAGTCGTCCTTTCGGGTTTTCAACCTTGCGAGCTCTATATGTTTGATTTCTCATTTTTCATGCTCTAACTTTTTCCTAGGTCGTCCTTCGGGTTTTTGGCCTAGTGAGCCTCTCGAGGATAACGTTATAACATTTGTGGTGAATTCGATCAATAGTCATCCTTGCCCTATTGCTGGAACTGGCTTCACCTTGATTTGAGCTTGGTTCTCCATTCTCTTATGCATGTCTTCTTCTTTTCTCTTGCTCCTTTTCAGAGTTGGTTCTTCTCATGGTACTTGCTCGCATTGGCTTTCTCGAATTCAGACAAAAGTTCCCTTCCCCTGGCTTGATGGTTGACTTCTTTCTTTTTTCCTTTTTCTTTTTCTTTTTTATTTCTTCTTTCTTTTTTCTTTCTCTTTTCTTTTTTTCCTTTTGATTTCTTTTATCCGTTTCTTTTTGAAGTAATGAAAACACTAGGGAGAGAAATTCTATGATTGCGAGGTCTGAAATTCGTCTTGTACTTGCCAAAATGATTGCCTAAAGGGGAAGAGAATCTCCAGGATGGTGTAGAATACCAAGCACAATTTCGAATCTATCTTCTCAAGTTTTGTAGAAAAAACAACTTAAACTTTTGAGATCATGAAGGACTTTACGCTGATAAGTCAGAATCCACTCAAACCATTTGGGGGATCCTTCTCAGTACCCAAGCTTATTAACAGAATCTCATTCAAAAAACAAATTCAAAGCCTTTTTTTTTATTTTTAAAAGGTCACATGCATTACTGTAGGCACAAGAAAATGATCAAAAACTTGACTCCCACTTTCTTATTATTAAAACAACAAAATAAAGACCCCAAGGGTATACGAGAGCGACTCAAAGGAAAAGACTCAACTGACGCAACAACGCAAGAAAAGATAACGAAAATAAAACTCACGGCTCAACTATTTACAAGACATGACTGAAAACAAAATCAGCATCCTTGAGACAGAAAAGGGTTTTCACTCTCCAAGTCCATCTTTAGATTTCAAAAACAACTTCAAGTAGCCCACGGGAGGGTCCAAACCTGCCTCTAATTCAGTAATAACATCCACACCTAGCAAGATTGATTTTAGGGTTTCAAATTGGGTCTCACAGATTGAGCCTCACAATTACCCCGGTTGTCCCCACATATCTCTTTGACCAAAACAATTTCTTTTTCACGCCATGCCCCTAATTCACGTCATGCCCGTAGTTTAGAAGGTCCTTTCCAAGTGCTTTTGACAATTCCCCTAGCTGAGACTGAGATTGATCATTCCCACCATCAGTGCTGGCATCTGTAGAGAGCCCACTGCTTCATTAAGCTTGAACTCACCAAGATCAAGTAAACTTTCCATCTCTTCAAAGATTTTGTTCCTTTTGCTCAGATCAGAATCGAAAGATTCAGGAATGAACACAATGGGTTTGGGCTCATTGGCAGGTATAATGTGTTGGCTAGGGTAATAGTTGGTTATTGGCAAGTCATGGATGGGATTTATGTTATGGGGTGGCAATCTATTGCGGTTAAGGAGAGGTTTACTGACAACTTTGGGATTTTCAGGTGGGGTGATGACCTTATTGTCAATCAAGTCTTGAATTTCGTGGCGAAGACGGAAACAATGGTCAGTATGATGACCGTATTACTGATGGAATGTACAATATTGGGTAGGGTCATGTCTAGATGGGAGAGGATTAGGGAGAGGTCGAGGAGTGAGAGGTTTGAGATATCCTTTCTCCGTTAGTACTTTCAATGCACAGGTTAGGCTCATATGGAGATGGGCGAACGTTTTTTTTTGGATGAAGAAGCATCAGTGTTATAAACATTGGCAAATGGGTTGGCGAGTGTTGGCTAGGTATTCATGGGCTTGGGACTGGAATTAAGATGGCTGTTCCTGGTAAAGCGTCCATTTTCATTGTTTGGCCTTCCCTTGTTTGCCAACCTATGAGTAACTCCCACTTGAGCATTGATGTGTCAAGTAGCGAAAATTTCATCTACAATCCTTTCAACAAGTGCAAGGACTTTCCATTTGGTCAGGCCTTTGGTTTTTAGAACTTCGATAACCCATCGGAGATGTGCACAAGGGTCACTAGTTATCCCAGACTCATTATTGCTACTTGCTTTAGCCCTGTCAAAGAGTCAGGCGGCTATATCTAGGCAAGGCCTGTTTGCTTTTGATTGGCCCATTCCATTTTTAGCTTGTCCCAAGATTGGAGAATTCTTTGGTACAAAATCCCTAGCATGAGTTGTGGTAAAGGACGGGGTCAGAACCCCAAAGGTTAAATCTGCTACCGTTCCTTGAGGGTCTTTGATTATTTCCAACATCTCAGTAGTAGTGTGTTCGGCTATTTGGCGTCCCTGGTGCATTCGAATCGGATTGGGTGTATCCATCATGCACAAATTAGTATTTTCGAAAATGAACACCTCTGGCTTGGGCAGATGGGATGGGGTGATATATATACTGGGGTCGAAGGTAGGAGGTAGTGTATGGATGAGGTTAAGGTGAGGAGGAGGTACTTAGTCATGGATGGGAAGTGGGTTAGTGGCAGCATTGGGTTCTTGAGGTGGAGCTATCGTTTGGTTGTCGATGAGATTCTAAACTTCATGACGAAGACGGTAGAAACGATTGGTACCATGACTGCGCTACTGATGGTACGCATAGTATTTGGTAGGGTTATGTCTAATAGGGAGTGGGTTAGGAAGAGGTTAGGAATCAAGGGGTTTGAGATGCCCTCTTTCCATCAGGACTTTTAATGCGCTGGTTAGGCTCATATGAAGGGTGTGAAAGTTCTGCCTTGAGCTCAGGTTGGGTTGGCTTTTTGTAGGTTGGTATTGGCAAAAGGGTCGATAGTTTTTGGATATGTGGTGACAGTATTGATTTCAATGGGTTTGGGAATAGTGCTACTACTAGCATTGGTACTCCTAGAAAACACCCTCCTTGCTGGTTTGCCTGTTCTAGGAATAATCCCTTTGTTAAATGCGCTTTCAATCTGAACCCCTAATTTGTGCAAAATTTTGAAAGTGAACAGTGGAGCAATTATTAGCTTTTGTAACATATCAGGCTCAATGTTCTGCACCATTATCCGCACTTGGTCTCTCTCAGAGGGTCGATCTGTCATTTGTCCTGCTTTTGTTCTCTACATTGCAACAAATTCCATAAAAGGTTCTTTAGGATTCTAGTGGGTTACTTCAAGCTCTTGGGTGGTTATTTCAATTTGGATATTGTAAGAATACTGATTGACAAACGCCTCAGCCAAATCTTCCCAATTCTGCTTTACTTCATCCTCTAACTTGGCGTACCAAGTGGCTGCTATATCTGATAGGGTTGTTCCATACAGAGAGTTTCTGAGGCTTAGTCAGACCCATCGGTTTCAAGACGTCCAGACCCGTCGAAACGGTGAATGTGTGGCATTCTGAATCTGTCTGGGTGTGACAACCCCGCCATGTAAAATATTTTACATTTAATTAATCAAGGTGATTTAGATTTTAATTAATTGGGCTTTAATTGAAGCCAATTAGACTAATTAAATTAAAGATTAGACATAATTAATTAAGATTAACAATTGACTAATTATGTTAATATGTGATTAGTGAAATAATCTAATCAAGTCAATTAAATAAGATGAGAGAATTAGAGTGTTCTGCCATTTTAATATATATATATATATATATAAGTTGGGGAAAACAAAGTGGAATAAAGAAATGGGGAGTAGTACATTGCTATTTATCATCTATTTGTTTTGGCTGGAAAGAACACAGCTGAGAGAGAGAGGGAGGGAGGACAACCGAGAGAGAGAGAGAGAGAGAGAGAGAGAGAGAGCTTGTTTCTTTGTGCTGGTGGGTTTTGAAGGAAATTCAAGAAAGGAAAATGGAAGACCGTCAAGAAATTTATCAAATTGAAGATTAAAGGTAAGGATTTCAACCTTGATTTTTGTAGAATCCTTGTATCACACTTGAAATTAAAGATGAGTTTGGCTTGAAGTTCATATATTTGGAAAGAACTAGAAAACAAAGATGAATAAAATAAGTTAGGTTCATAGTTTTGGAAATTAATTATTTTGGGTTTGATGTTGTAGTCTTGCATGAAATTAAGCCTCATTGTTGCATGCATTGGCAAAATCTACAAGTTTAATACTCTAGTTATACATGCATCATGGATTTTGAAGAATTTGAACCAATTCAATCTCATATTTTGAAGAGAAAAAAGGAAAAGCTTTGAAAATTAGGAATTTGTCTCATTTTGATTTTTAATCCATGCATGTAATTTAATTTAAAAGTTTTATTCAATTTAAACACATTTTGGAACATATATGATCATAAATTAAGTTTTGGTTAAGATTGAGTTAAGTTGAAATTCTAAGAAATTGATTTTGTAATTCGTTAGTTAAGTTTGAATTTTGTTATTAATAATGAAATTGGGTTCTATTTTTACATACATCATGAGATTTTCTAGAGTTTTGAAAGTTTAATTCATATTTTAAAATTTGTGGGTTTGATATAAAGAAAATGAATTAAATCTACATTTGGAAAATTTTGGGAATAAATTGGAATTTATACTTGAGAGTCAAAAATTAGTTTGATTTTGATTTGAATTTCATATATGCAAATATTTCTTTTAAAGAGCTTTATAGATCTAATTTTATGTTTTATAACACAAAAGAAGAAAAATGTTGAAATTATTATATTCATGAAATTATTGATTTTAATCTTAATTATCAAAGAGATTTTTGTTTTCGAAATTGGAAAATTAGTCAAGGGTTCATCCTTACTAATAAAATTACATGTTTAAATTGGTTCATGCAAGAGTCTAAGTTTTGAAAATGTGTTTGAAAATTATTTTTTTTGGTTTTCAAATAGCACAGAAAACTTGCTGACTGCTCGAGCGAACATTGAGGCCATCTAGTATTTTTACTGAGCTTTGCAGACCGCTCAAGCGACCAAAGGCGCGCTCGAGCTAAGACCCTATTTTCAGCAATTTTTGACAAACTCTTCTAAGTGCCTATTTGCATCCTCATGATATTCTAAGTATTCTTAGGCACCAATTGGACTCATATAGTCATGGAATAAGGTAGAAACACATAAAGAGAGTTGAATTAAAATGAAATGAATATTGAATGGTGTTTCTATTGTATCTGTGTTATGTAATTTGTATAGGTGGATGTCTGAGGCCTTATATCGACTTAACCCACTGTGAGTAGTAACTTTATAAAGATATGTTAAGGTAATATTTATTTTTGAAATTATTATTGTTCTTGAAATCAATATGCGATTGATTGAATGGTTTATTAAAATGTTATTTTCTATTGATGAATGAAATTCACTTTTGGAATTGTATTGTGGCATCCATTGACCGCAGGCCCTTGCTTGGGGGTAACAATACCATGGCTATTGGATTGATTAAAACACAGAGATCTCTAGTGTTTGGCCCTTCATGGTCCATTGGTTTGACCCTTCGTGGTCCATTGTTATTGGAATATTATTGTTTCATGGATGTACAACATATAATGATACGAATGGCTTTTGTTATTGTAAAGAGATGATATGATTGCTAATTGAAATGTTCTGCCTATTAAAATGGATTGCTTCAAAAAATGAAAGATATGTTTTGATATGGGATTCGACATGGAAAATGTTTTGTTTTAAATTTGATATAATGTGGCAAATGCCTCACTTTGAAAATGATCTAAGATTCATTTCGAATTTGTAAGACATGTTTTTGTACTATGGTTGAACTTCATTCATTTAACCTCTTTATTCTGTTATTACTCGCTGGGCTTTAACTCACTATTTATATGTATATGTAGGTGAGAAAACTGAGCAACAAGGATAGAGAAAGTCACAGAGTCTACCTGTGTTAGCCTTTTGAAGAGTTTCCGAAATGGAGCAAGTTAGGCTCGAGTAGAGCCAAGAAAATCAGGCCCTTAGCTTTGTCAAAGTTTGGTATTTTGCTGAGTCTTAAATGTATATGTGTGTGAGATATATAAGATTTGTACATGTATATAAATTGTTATTGTATCATGTAGGTACAAGCTTAATGGACATTATAATTTTTGTTTTGCTTCCGCTTTAGGCCCCGATATGATTTTAAATATTTTGAAAATTTGCTTTGAGGCCAAAGGTAATCTAGGATTACTAACCGGTCATGAGTCTAAACCTATAGGGACGGGTTTAGGTTGTGACAAAGTGGTATCAGAGCACGAGTTAATATCTCACACATATGTCCATTGAGTATAAGAATGTTTAGAACGGATTTAATTTGCATGCATCTAGTAAGAAAGTGATAAGTTGTGCATTTGGGAATATGTATGTGTTTGTGTAATAGATTTAAGTATTAAAACCAAGAATTAAGAGTTGTAGGGGATTTTGATACTTATAAGAGGATCGGAATGTGTTTGTTTAATAAATGTGGTATTGAGGCTAAGAGCCAAGAACTATTGAGGAACTTTTTCACATTATGAGGAAATATTAGTGAGTACAAGTATAATGATTTGTGAGAATATAGTATTGTAAGAATTAAAGGTTATTTTGGAATTTCGATGATTAAAAAAGATTGGGATGTGTGTGTTTAACAAGTTTAGTATTGAAGCTAAGAGCTATTGTGAAATTTTTAATGCTATAAGGGAAATGCAATTTTGATTATAGCACATTGGTAGGTACAAGCATATTGATTCATGTGAACATGGTATTACAAGGAATTAAATTTTTTTATGGAAGTTATGAAATCTATGTGGTTAAATGTAAAATTAGACTATGAGAACATTTTGGGAAGTTGAAGTATTTGATGATTAATGAAGTGTGTCGAACTATGGTGATTGAAAGTTAGAAAAGTATTTGGTATGAAGATGGTATGTTGTTTTGGTGAGGGACCTATTGTATGAACCATAGTCTCATACCTTTGTTGAATGACCTCGAAAGTCCGATTGGAATCATGTTCAGCTGGCGTAGCTTCGAATTGGAAATTCTTGGTCAATTTCATGGGAATGAATAGGTTGCCCTACCAATAACCATATGTGATTGTTTGACTTATAGTGGAATACGCGGTGTTATGTTCCAAGCTAACTAATATTATCCTAAGTATTGTCCATGTTTGTCTTGTAACTTTAGGAAAAGATGATGACAAGTATGAATAATGTGGAAGCTGTTGAATCATTAGAAAATATGATGAAACCTCTGCAAACATGTCATGAGAAACGGAAAGATTAAAAGATGAAGTCAAGTGTAGAATCAACAACAGAATGAAAGAAGATGTTTAGAAATTTTGTGGTATGAGAGGCAAACAATCCTAAGCAAAGTCGTAAAGAAGTAACCCTACCCTAACATGTCCAACGTGTTAAAAACCTCATAGGCAGTTATGTCACTAACTTATGGTCAATTGTGGAAAAATAGAACATCGAATGAGAGATTATCAAAAAAAGAAAAAGAAAAAGAGAGAGAGAGAGTGAATGCAACAAGTCAATTGGATTAGATTGAAGATTGGTACCTTATAAAGAGATCAATAAGAATATGCTAGTGAATATAAAAAGTCTTAAGTTAGAATTGACACATTTTAAAATTTTTGAATTGATTATGGGTAAATTTAGAATTCATCTACTTGGGCGTTCAAAACTTAATATAACATTGTTGAGACAATTAGAATGAAATTGTTATTTTGAGTACCTCAACTATTTGCGAGTAAAATGTCTATATGTTAATTGATTCAGGGCCCATCCATTCATTTGAAATAATTGTTATAAGATGAATATATCATTGGGAATATTATTGTAAAAATGTTTCTTCGTTAGTCAGAGAATTATATTATTTGGAAATGTTGTACTATGAATATAGATCCTAGAATGTAATGTTGAGTCTGAATGGACTTTCTATCCTTCAAGCGAATGTTAATCATATACTTAAGTGAGTCGTCTTTGACTTCTGAGATTTAAATCCCCAATCCATTTGATTTAATGGTTTATGAATTCCAAAGGAACAAATATCCAAATTATTGTGGTCAGAGAATTTGTGGATTTGAATTTGTTGTTGAGGTTGTATCACATACTCAACCTGTTTTGAAGACTTCATATGGGATGTCAATAGAGGAGTACTTTGATTTATTGAATCTAAGTAAGATCGTGAATATCGTTTGTGATTAATCCTTTACTATTTGGAGACATGTGGATTATGGGGAATGTAAGGATTAGTAGAAAATATGTGAATACCTAAATAAAAGTACATGAGTTATGTGATTAATGAGAGTAGTATGTCGTGATTAATATGTTTTGTGGCTTATTATTATGAGGTTGACTTCAAGTCTATTTTACATAATGACTTTTGATGACAATATGAATTAGAATGAATCACAATTTGGGTTATTAACCATTAAATGCAAATAAGTTGAACTCATATGAGGAGAAAATCGAATGGTAAGGAAGTTACTTGGAAAAGAGGAATGACATGAAGCAGAGCTATATGATTAATTTTTAGGTACAAGTGCCTTAAGTTTGGAGGACCAAACTTTCTAAGGGGGAGAGATTGTGACGACCCCGCCACGTAAAATATTTTACATTTAATTAATCAAGGTGATTTAGAATTTAATTAATTGTTATTCCGATTTAATTGTGAAATTGATGAATAATATTGGGGTTGATTCGTATATAATATTATAAAAGAGTTATTTCGGAATTAGAAATTAAAAGCTTAAGTGGCTCAAGAAAGTGAAATTGACGAATTGAAATAATTTAATTTCGAGTATCGGACCATATGGGAGTTTAATTAAATATTTGATTCAGCATAGTAAAATTGAGATTTTATTAATTGGGTCCGAATTGGAGTTGATCAAGTTATGAAGATTGGGAATTGTGATTATTATGAATTAAATTTAATTATGAGGTGTCCATTTTGAATATGTAAATTATTGATGAAAATTTTAGTCTGATCAGAAATTGAAGGTCTAAATGATTTGGGAAATCAAAATTGATAATGTCAAAAAGTTTAATTTAATATTTGGAGCCTTTTGGGAGTTGATTAAAAATTTGATTCAGAATGGTAAAAATTAAATATAATTAATTGGGCTTTAATTGAAGTCAATTAAACTAATTAAATTAAAGATTAGACATAATTAATTAAGATTAACAATTGACTAATTATGTTAATATGTGATTAGTGAAATAATCTAATCAAGTCAATTAAATAAGATGAGAGAATTAGAGTGTTCTGCCATTTTAATATATATATATATATATAAGTTGGGGAAAAGAAAGTGGAATAAAGAAAGGGTGTAGTACATTGCTATTAATCATCTATTTGTTTTGGCTAGAAAGAACACAGCCGAGAGAGAGAGGGAGGGAGGACAACCGAGAGAGAGAGGGAGAGAGAGAGAGAGAGAGAGAGCTTGTTTCTTTGTGCTGGTGGGTTTTGAAGGAAATTCAAGAAAGGAAAATGGAAGACCATCAAGAAATTTATCAAATTGAAGATTAAAGGTAGGGATTTCAACCTTGATTTTTGTAGAATCCTTATATTGCACTTGAAATTAAAGATGAGTTTGGCTCGAAGTTCATATATTTGGAAAGAATTAGAAAACAAAGATGAAGAAATGAAATTAGGTTTATGGTTATGGAAATTAATTATTTTGGGTTTGATGTTGTAGTCTTGCATGAAACTAAGCCTCATTGTTACATGCATGAGCAAAATCTACAAGTTTAATATTCTAGTTATACATGCATCATGGATTTTGAAGAATTTGAATCAATTCAATCTCATATTTTGAAGAGACAAAAAGGAAAAGCTTTGAAAATTAGGAATTTGTTTCATTTTGATTTTTAATCCATGCAAGTAATTTAATTTAAAAGTTTTATTCAATTTAAACACATTTTGGAACATATATGATCATAAATTAAGTTTTGGTTAAAGATTGAGTTAAGTTGAAATTCTAAGAAATTGATTTTGTAATTCATTAGTTAAGTTTGAATTTTGTTATTAATAATGAAATTGGGTTCTATTTTTACATACATCATGAAATTGTCTAGAGTTTTGAAAGTTTAATTCATATTTTAAAATTTGTGGGTTTGATATAAAGAAAATGAATTAAATCTAAATTTGGACAAATTTGGGAATAAATTACAATTTATACTTGAGAATCAAAAATTAGTTTGATTTTGATTTGAATTTCATATACGCAAATATTTCTTTTAAAGAGCTTTATAGCTCAAATTTTATGTTTTATAACACAAAAGAAGAAACATGTTGAAATTATTTTTTTCATAAAATTATTGGTTTTAATCTTAATGATCAAAGAGATTTTTGTATTAGAAATTAGAAAATTAGTCAAGGGTTTGACCCTTCATGGTCCATTGGTTTGACCCTTCGTGGTCCATTATTGGAATACTATTGTTTCATCGATGTACCACATATATTGATACGAATGGCTTTTGTTATTGTAAAGAAATGATATGATTACTAATCAAAATGTTCTGCTTACTAAAATGGATTGCTTCGAAAAATGAAAGATATGCTTTGATATGGGATTTGACATGGAAAATGTTTTGTTGTAAATTTGATATAATGTGGCAAATGCCTCACTTTGAAAATGATTTAAGATTCATTTCGAAATTTGTAAGACATGTTTTTGTGCTATCGTCGAACTTCATTCATTTAACCTTTTTATTCTATTATTACTTGCTGGGTTTTAGTTCACTATTTATATGTATATGTAAGTGAGCAAACTGAGCAACAAGGATAGAGAAAGTCTCAGAGTCTACCCGTGTCATCCTTTTGAAGAGCTTCCGGAATGGAGCAAGTTAGGCTCGAGTAGAGCCAAGAAAATCAGGCCCTTAGCTTTGTCAAAGTTTGATATTTTGCTGAGTCTTAAATGTATATGTGTATGAGATATATAAGATTTGTACATGTATATAAATTATTATTGTATCATGTAGGTACAAGCTCAATAGACATTATTATTTTTGTTTTGCTTTCGCTTTAGGCGCCGACATGATTTTAAATATTTTCAAATCTTGTCTCTGAGACCAAAAGTAATCTAGGATTACTGGCCGGTCATGAGTCTAACCCTATAAGGGTGGGTTTGGGTCGTGACACTGGGAGCCTTATGGCAGCCTCGGTGTACCCATCCTTAATAGCGGGAATGGAGTTAATTCCCTGTGCCTTTTTGAATTGCTTCTCAAGGTTAGCAATTTTTAACAAGGTTAGGTCGAGCTCATTAATATCAATGGGAAAAAACCCCTCATTAGGCTGCACCAGGGGTCTAAAAACTCGAGCTTGAGCCAACCCTTCTTGAGGATCTAGATCCTGCAAATCTTCAGCTGGTAGAAGTGGGTCAAAGTTCGACTGGGGGCCCGGGACTGGATGTGTGATAGATGCCCCAGATGGGCGTTGTATTTCGGCAATGGTCTCATCCTATATAGCAATTCCTTGGTTTAGGGTCGTTATCATGGCCACAACTTCTTCTAGATTCTATGTCATCACGGGTTTGCTGAGTTGGTAATTGGGGAAATGGATGGGTGTAACCTGAGAGCTGACTAATAAGAATTTTGGCCCGGTTATACTTGATGTATCTGAATTGGTTTAGTCTAGACAAGTTCTACTGGATTGGGCTTTTTTAGAATAGGTCTTTTGGCATTGGATGGATCTTTTCTGAATTGGCCTTTGGAGATCAGATGGACTGGACCTTTGCTGAGTGGGTTTTTTTTCTGGGATTGGATGGACTGGTCCTTTGCTGAGTGGGTTTTTTTCTAGGATTGGATGGACTGGGCGTTTGCTAAGTGGGTTTTTTTTTTTTTTTTTTTTTTTTTTTTTTTTTTTTTTTCTGGGATTGGATGGACTGGGCCTTTACTGAGTGGTTTTTTTTTTTTTTTTTTTTTTTTCTGGGATTAGATGGACTGGGCATTTGCTGAGTGGGTTTTTTTCTAGGGTTGGATGGACTATAATGGGTTAGGGCTTTCTGGGTAGAATTGGGCTTGGCCTTTGCTGAGTTGGTATTGTTTATTCTTTGGCTCAAACAAACTTGGCATTTAAAAACAAATGCCTTATCAGATCAAGATACCGGGTATGCTAGTCAAAACAAAGCAAGATACAATTTTTGGCCACGGTTCTGGTTTTGATATTTTTCCACCATATCAAACACAAACCCCTGGATTCTGTCCCAAATTTTTATTTTGATATGACCCTCAAGGTTGAAAAGAATCACCTCAAGATTAAGACTCTCCAAGGATTGCATCACACATTGCCAAAGATTTCACATTTTGCACAAAACATTCAAAGCACCCCTATGAGAGGTTAGGGTTTCCTTGTCCTAGCTTTGAAGTGATCTACAACTTTACTATTCAAACAAGCGGTTTCATAACATCTTGAATGTGGGAGAGTATCCTGTCCTATTTTGAATGGTCGCTAGAGCTCACCACATGCACTAGGTCGATTGGTCCAAAAGGGTACCTCAGTAAGATTACCTAATATACATCTCACACATAACACTGTGAAGTGAAAGGAGGATCAAGCGGTACGGCGATAATCCAGATCCAAGGGTTGTGTTTCCAACATGACAGAGCCCATGACCGGCCAGCCTTTTGGCAGCTTTTTAGACAAGCCTTTGACAAGCCGTCCATGAATAGCAGATGGAAAATGCAGTGACTTATAGTAACAAATGCAAATGCAATGCAAAGAACATATATATGTAAATAAAACGTCACATCATGAAATTCAAGTCAAGTTCTCTAAGTTTCCCAACAGAGTCACCAGAAATTGTAGCTTGTTTTTTCGTGCTCCTCAGAGGGGTTTAGTCTCCTCGGATACGATAGCCCTACAGTTCAGACTCCCGCTCTGCCAGATTTCAGAGTCGCCAACTAAATATTTTCGAAAAATTTAGGAAACCCGTCTCATGCCAAAGGCCACTTATCCGTCATCACCAAAATGTCTCGGCTCGGGAACTTAGGTATGAGAGGGGAAGGTCATGAATTGAGCATCCCACTCACCCAATCAAAGATCGGCCTCTACTAATCATGATGTGACTCTTATAGGCAGTATATGCTCTTATTCTGATTATTAGGCTATTCTTACTATGTGATGCACACAAGTATAGACTAATTCGCTCAGTTTGGAACGTTTTGATTTTATGTTTGTTTTGAAAAGTGTTTGAATTTGTGTCACTTGAAAAAGTGGGTTCATATGTACATTTAATCAAATCATCCTAACTTAAGTGAAAAAGCCTTCATCCATTGGCATTCAAGAGGTATGTCAAATAAGCACTTAGCGTCATGGTAATATGCTTGATATGGCAACACTAACATACATATAATATACTAAAACAAGAAATGCTCACCTAGTACTTCGAGGCGAGCCAAAGAAGATAAAACAATTAGAAGAAATGCATGTTTCTAAACAATGCAACACGACTAATACAACACATACAATCTGCAAATAATAGGCTCGGCTATTCGCATGGCATGTGAGTCAATTCAAAGCATGCAAGAAAGCACGTATTCGAGTAAGGAATTTGAAATTGATATTAATTAGTATGATGAGTCGAAACCTTATGCATGCAACATGAATGGATGCGAGTCATGGAAAATGCTAAGGAAAATATGATGCTATACAACCATGGTAAGTGGATAAATAAAAGGGAGAAAGAAACGGGGGTTGAAAGACATACACAATATTACAATTTTGCCCTCGCGTAGGAGGATTCGAATGAATGTCCTAATTAAACTAACTATAACATTACCAAATAAATTAGCTACACTAACTAATTATTACAAATTGAATGAATCTAATTAATTACAACATGGAATTAATTAGCTAAGTAACTAACTATTACAAATTCAAAGGAGTTTAACTAATTAATGAACTAGTTATTACAAGTTTCGAATAAATCTACTAATTAGCATTAATTTCACGAGCCAAGGGAAATGGAGAATCGCGTATGCATGAACGGGAATATCCACCTGAAAACACCTCTGTTTTGCTGCTAAAACTATTCTGTTTTGCAGTCAGAAAAATAATATGTTTTCACTCCAGCCTCTACTATGTTTTGCCATGAAAATGGTACTGTTTTCATAAAATAAAGTGATCGGCCAGCCACTGTTTTGGGGGTCTGCCCTGCTGCAACAAAAAGAAAATAAAGCACAAACTGTCACGACCCAAACCTGCACCTAAAAGTTTAGGACATGACCGGCCTGTACTTAGGCCTCAAAACAAAATTTCAAAACTATTTATTCAAATACGGGGCCTTAAACGGAAGTAAACACCAAAAAATAATAGAATGTCCATTGAGTAGTGCAGATATGCTAGGATCCTTACATGACTAAGTGTAGACGGAGAAGTCCACATACACATTTCAAATAAATAAAAATTCAAATCATGTGCATATACAAAAAGTTAATAACCCAAAAGTTACTTAACCATAAAATGTTTAACAAAAGCCACCAAGATCTTAACAAAAATGTGGCATTAAAGGGACTTCTTAAAGTGGTAAAAGACACCAACTTTGGGCGTAACAAAATAAGTCCTTAAAAGATGCTAGGGTTGGCCTCCAAGTTAACCACCTACAAAACATACATGATTACGGAATGAGCTAGGCTCAATGAATAATAATAATGTATAGAGACATATAAATGGGCATGTGTCCTGTAGAATATGCATGTAATGCATGTATGTTCTTTTTATTAACATATTTCAGAACAGCCTCGGGCTCAATACTAACAAAACGGCCTTAGGCCCAATAATAACAGAACGGCTTCAGGCCTAATTCATATACCATTGTGATCTAGTGTGATATCATCTTTCATAAAACAATGGATTCTTAACATATAAGCATAACATATCAAAGCGTAACATATCGTTACACTGCTATTACTCACAGTGATCTGGTTGTGCAATGATTTCTTCCGGCGAGTGACCTACACATTACACACAAAAATTGATAAGTAATGCATTTTTTTCTTCATTTCCCGTCTTCCTCATTCTTTCGTGTTGTTCATTTTCTATTCATTTTTAAGTATTTCGGAGGGATAAAAGATACATATTAACAAGTTCAGAATATAGCGACCCCGGTCTTTTCCCTTTTGACTATTGTATCCGGACTTATGTTCCGTAGATTCCAGTGTTGTATTATTGTTGTTGTTGTCCTTTAATTCCTTATTCTTGGGTTATAGGATGTGTTTAGCAGGTTGGTTGCAGATTGGTTGGGTTTAGAAACCAAGTCTGCATGTTCAGTTTTTGGCTTGGTCGCTCGAGCGAGCTTCTCTTCGCTCGAGCGAGGTCTTCGTTTTTGTTTCTTCGCTCGAGCCAGGGTTCTTTCGCTCGAGCGAGGATTGCGTCTAGTACTTAGACCTGAGAGCAGTGTTCCTTCGCTCGAGCGAGCTTCCTTCGCTCGAGCGAGCGAGGTGTATGTTTTCGAGTTCTTCGCTCGAGCGAGCATTCTGTCGCTCGAGCGTGCTTCTGGGTTGCAGACCTGAAGCATCGAGTTTTTGGCTCGAGCGAGCTTTTCTTCGCTCGAGCGAGGTTTTCTTGTGTCTGGTTGCTCGAGCGACCATGTCTTCGCTCGAGCGAGCCTGTCCAGTATATAAACACAGCAGCGGGATTTTTAAGCAGTTTTTCATCCTCTTTTGATCCTAAACCCTAATTCCGAGTTCTCTTCTTCTCTAAACACCTCCTCTCCTAGGATTGATCTAGTTAGGGTGTGTTTTTATCATAGTTGCTTTACAAAAAAGATAGAGGAGAGTGAGGGCTTTCATTTAATCTGAACAAACTTGAATTTGGAGCACTTTGGAATTTGGGCTGTCATCTTCGTCTTCTCCTTTTTGAGTTATTTCTTCGAGGTAGGGATTTCCTACTCCATTTATACGCTTTAATCCTAAGTGTTGGTATTTTGGTATGTGGGGGTAGTTTAGTAATTTTGGGAGAAACCTTAGGGTTGTGGCATAGATTAATTTGTATAATTAATTTACGGGGAAAATGTGGAATTGGGTTTAATTCATGAAGTGGGGAAATTATGAGATTAATGATATAATTGGGTAGTTTAAATACTTACCTATGAGAATGTTGTTTTTACATTCATTATTGTATTTATTTCTTGTTTAGAAATAACTGTTTTGGGCTATCGGTGGAGGATAGTCGTGATTGTTGTAGACCTTGCATGTGGCCTAGGTATAACTGGAATTAAGTCACTTATGTTGACTGTTGAATTAATACAGAACATTACTTGTATTGATTATGTGTTATGTGTGGCAATTGCGTGTTTCATTGCATATGCATGTTGTTTGGAGGAGATAGGGGATGAACTCCACGGTTTAGGGGAAGATAGGGGATGGACCTCTAAACCGGATTTGTTGGGAGGAGATAGGGGATGGACTCCAGTAGCATCACTCATATGTGTGCTTATTGATAATAGCAATATTGCCATTTGTTGTTTATATGATACATCATTACAATGTGTATCAGTTGGAAGTATGGAAGTGTTGTGGTGTGAGCTTTAGTCTCATTTAATTTTGTGACATCTGGATCACGATTATAGTTGGCCAGGTTCTGAGCCATAATGATATGATTGGAAAGTTGAATAAATATTGGAAAGTGAAAGGTGTCATAGACAATATGTCATAGACAATATAGACATTCGTGTCATGAAATTAGAAACTGATTATCTTGTGTTAACCATGTATCGAATGCTAATGCTTTAGTTAATTCTTATGCTTGGTTTAGTATTTCTCTACTGGGCTGTGGCTCACCCTATATGGGAACTTCATTTTCAGGTTCAGGTGGTTCATTACCTCCAAGGACTTAGCTTGTGAGGATTTGGACACGAAGACTTGATTTTATTTAGTTGTTTTTATTTAATACATGTAAACATTCAAGCCTAGGGCTTTATTTGTATTGAGTTAGACTCTTATTTCTTTGTGTCCAAGTGTTGACTTGGCAAGATGTAAGCCCGTAGGGCATTTATTTTGATGTTACATGTAATGTTTTTATTTAGTAATACTCTGATGGATAATAAAAATGTTTCATTTTCTGTTATTAATGCATGTTAATCTTATATATGATGGGTGTTATTTTGAGGGCGTTACACAGAAGGTCAAAAAGGGTATCAGAAAAAAATAGAAAGTTTTCCTACTTCCCGCACGTGCAGAAGTCCCTTACCGCACGTGCAGAGAGGTCTGCCACACGTGCGGCCCCGCACGTGCTTTTATTTTAGAATGCCAACCTTTGCCTCCCTTATTTTTCACATGTGCGGCCATGAGCCCCGTACGTGCGATTCTGGCTCTGTTTGTGCAGTCCGAAAATCCAACAAATGCAAGCTTACTAAGGCATTTCTATGGCACAAATCAAGCAATACAACTTCAAAATTATAACATATGAATACAATACATGTGAATCTCAAGCTTAGATAGATACCAACTTCCTTTTATTTGACATATCAAACCTTACTCATCATATTTCGTTCATTACTTTATCTTTTTTCATATATATACATATATGCACATATACACATGAACTCAAGGCACACAAAAGAGGAGATTAATTAGCAATTTCACATAATCCAACTCAAATTAAACTCAAAATGAAGGGATTAACTCATAAAGCAAACAAAATGTAAAGACCACATGTTCACTTTCATGAGATTTATTTAGTCAAGTTCATAACTCATAAACCCTAATTTCCAGAAGTGTCAAAGCTTCATTTTGGGACTTGATTCTATCTAATTGAAGAGATACATCAAGCATTTGAGTTGATTACCACTTACTTTAAGTGAATCTTTGAGTTACTCTAACAATTCTTCTAATCTTCAAGCTTGAGTTCTCTCATTCTCTCCATTTTCTCTTCTTTTCTCCCTTTCTCCAGGAAATAATTTATTATGTTTTTGTCTAAGTCTCCTAAGGCTTTTGTATATAACTAGCTCTCTTAAGCTTTTTGAGTCAAAATGAAACTTTATTAGGAAATTAGCCAGATAAAGGCAATTAAATCATTACGAATCAAATTTTTACAAAACTTCATATTATGACCTAAAAATATGCTCATCATAACTGTAAAATCAATTTCCAGTTATCGCGTCTCTAAGGCATTCAATTTGCAATTCAAATGTTGTAATTTCAACATATTTTCTTATAACTGACAGATACAAATTGAAAAACATGTAATACCCACATCAAAACATGGAATTTCATATTAAACATATAAACACACATATAATAACCCATCTAATGAGAGATTTAAGCATATGAGAGGGTTGGGTTATTACACAAACAGAGTGTTTTCGGGGGATGCTTGTCCTCTCTACCTCTCCTTATCACGAAATAGATCTAGGAAGGGGTAGACTCGATTCGCAAACCATCAATTGACGCAAACTTGTTGCGTGATGATCTATGAATCGATGGGACAAAGTCTCAATAAATGGAAATAAAAGACCAACGAAACCTCCTCCCTATCATGGAGTTACCTCTCTAGGGAAGTAGTAGACATTGCTTCTCGAATCATTAACATCACTAATGAGTATGTAATGACTCGAGAAGCAATAGGTTCAATTAACATCAGATTGAACGCAAATCAATTTTATTACTCTTGTTACTATTTAGTCCAATTTTATTAGCCCTTTTTATTTCATTTCCATTCTTTAATCATTTTAGTCCAAACAATGAGAGTTATGTCCACTAATGAAGAGAAATGTCAAATAAGGAGTTGTTGTTGGCATGAGAGAAATGTAATGCTTTGGTAATGAACCTCCAAAGAGATTAAACCACTAAGCGTGAAAGGTCTCTTTTGCATGCCTTAAACAACAATTCGTTTGAAATGACTCTCAAAACAAAGAAAACAAAGAAGTGAGGGAGGGTGTAGAGATGAGTATTACAAGTGTGAGCATATGTATGAAAGCTATGAAAATAAAAGCTATTAACTCAAATAGGTTGATGTCTAAGGGCTAAACCACCAAACCTATGAGAACTACAACACTACAAGCATACTATGCAAAGCATAAATGAAATAAACACACTAAAACAGTCCTAAAAATACCAAAAACAGTGCTGAAATTGAGTTGTAAAAGCTAGAAAAGTAAGCACAAATTGGAGAGAATTGAAGCTAGTAAGCAAGCCAAAGGAGGGGTGGCTAACCTCTCTACTTTTGGACCTCAAAACCACATATTTTAGCCTTGTAAAACTCTGAAAATCAGTGGCCAAAAGTTGAGAAAGAAGTGGAAAATACAAGGACAAAAGCTTAGGGAATAAGGTTCAAAGAAAGGGTGGTTAACCCCTTCACCTTTTGTAGCTTTAAGTCACAAATTTCAGCCCATAAAAATAGTCTAAAATAGTATAAAAATAGCAAGAAAAGAGAGGGAAGAAGTGGTGTAAGGATGGAAAAAGTTATACCTCTTGAAGAGAGGTTACTCTTTGATTCACAAACCAATAAGTGATCACTCTCAAGAGTTAAAATTTTAGCTCAAAAACCTCAGTAAGGAGCCTCAAATATTTGGTTTTGGAAGTATATGTAGGGTGCATATGTGTTGCAAGATATATATATATATATATAGAGAGAGAGAGAGAGAGAGAGAGAGAGAGAGAGAGAGAGTGCTTTTCAAGAATTTGAGCTTTTGTAATTTTTTCTAACCAAAAATTAAGTGGGGTGGTCATCTATATATAGAAAAACAGGTTCCTCAGTCGGAAATATTGGTATTGAGCCAGCTGGTGTAGTGCATGCACATAGGGGACAACTGGCAACAAATATTTGTTCTACCGGGAAACCTGGCCGGCCGGCCAGCCAAGTAGGGGACTGCCAGCCACCATTTTTTGGCCAGCCTGCCACTTGTTGGCCAGTAGGCCGCTGGGTGGTCAGGTTTGGAAAAATGAGGTTTTGGCTCAAAGGAGATGCAAGGTTCTGAGCTTTGGAGCTGGAAAACAGAAGCCCTTTTGCTGAGGAATTTGAACAATTGTATAGCGTAATATTTCATCACCAAGTGTTCAACCTGAGGCGCCCAAGTCTTAAGGGCTATCAAAAATGTGGTGTCTACACATTCGTCCAACAGTCCATGCGTGAAACTATTTAGCCCATAAAGACATGTTTCTAAACAATGACCATACTAGCCATTACTATTTATTCGGATCACGCGTTTATGTGTTTCAAACTCATCTCTTATGTACATGGAACAGAAAATCTTTCTGAATATTCTTTGTTCTCCTCCTCTCTCTCCTTATTCCATTCCCATCCTTCCGAATACTCCCTCTCTCTCTACTGTTTTTTCCTCCATGTTTCTTTCTCTACCTATTCTTCTCTCTCTAAACTCAGTGGTATCTGAGATCTCAGAAGACATGTCGAAAACAATGCCTCCGCCTCCTGCTGATTTCCCTAATTGTGGCATTCCCAAAACTTTATTCCCACTCTAGGGTGGGTTTTATCTTCTTTTTCTTTTTTTTTTTCCCCCATTATAGGGTAAAATGGCGTTGCTAAAACCATTTTTTGAAAAACGGCTTTTCAAAAGCCGTGTTCTATAATTAAAAGAATAATAAAAATTAAACAAAGAAAACCGATATTTCAAAAGCCGATTTTAATTAAGTTTTAATTAATTCTAAATTAATTAAAAACTGTTTTTGTAAAAAAGTTTTCACACTATTTTTAAAAAAAAATTTATATTGTCAAAATATATATTTTTTTACCAAAATTATTTTTTTTATATATAAAATGCTTTTTTGAAAACCGTTTTAGAAAACAACTTTAGAAAAAGCCATTTTATAAAACAGCTTTAGAAAAATTGTTTTCACATTAATTTTATTTTTTTGTTTGTTTTGGGTTTTAAGCGACCCACACGAGTTTTTTTTTTTTTTTGCCCCCAACTGTGACAATTCCGATTCGTAATTAACTATTAATCCATAATTAAGAATATTAAGCAAGTAATTAAATGAAATTATGGCAATTATGTGTTTATGTGTGTTATTATGTGTCATGTGTGAATTGAATTGTGATATGATTAACAGATGTGCATAGAATATGAATTTGAACTTGAACTTGTCTGAATCAGTAAACCAAAAGATTAAAATTAAATTTTTGGATAGGTAATTAGAGTCTAATTCACATTGGAATGATCAAGTTTAGTTTAAGTTAAATTAGATTTTTGATGATTTAATTAAGAACATAATGTGCTTTGAATTTAATTAATATGATCTAATTTAGGTATAATATTACATTAGTGAAATACATTTCGACTCATCAATGTAAATAAAGAAAAGAGATGCTAAGTGAGAGAAGGAGTGGATTTTGTTGGGAGAGGTATTCACCTTGAGAGAGAGTTCTAGAAAGGGACAGAAAGAGCTCAAGAAGAAGAAGAAGAAGAAGAAAATAAGAGGAAGAAGAACTCTACAAATCAACTAACAAAGGTAAGAATTCTTCTCTAATTTCTTGAAATTGAGACTTTTACACTTATCATCTTCTAATTATTCGTTTAATCTTCCCTAGTCGTTCTTTAATTTCTTTCATGTTCATGATATGCATATGAATTTGAAGTACATAGGGAAAACTATGCAAATAGAGGCCAAGAGTCGGAAAAACAAAGACAAAAACAAAATAGAAAACTGCCTTGAAAATCGCATGTACAGAGGGCCTGGCCGCACGTGCGAAACCATCCGCACGTGCAATTAAAGCAGTAGCAAAACTGAAACATGAGAGGTATTCTACACGTGCGGGGCTCCATGCCGCACGTGCGATTTGGGTAGAAAATTGTTCGAAAATCTGCTCTTGATTTGGAACTCATTCTTTACAAAATCCAACTTCAATTTCATGCATATCAAGACCCAAAACCCTTTAAAACAACTTGAATTTCATATTTCTAACGTCAATCAAAGATTAATTAATTGTTAATCCATAATTAAGAATGTTAAGCAAATGATTAAATGAAATTATGGTAATTATGTGTTTATGAGTGTTATTATGTGTCATGTGTGAATTGAATTGTGATATGATTAACAGATATGTATAGAATATGAATTTGAACCTGTTTGAATCAGTAAACCAAAAGATTCAAATGAAATATTTGGATAGGTAATTAGAGCCTAATTCACATTAGTATGATCAAGTTTAGTTTACACACATACACACTCACATATGCCAATGTAATGTCCCTAATTTTTTTCTAGGACATCCTATAACTGATATGGAGTCATGTGTGTGATATAACTCATGCTCTGATATCACTCTGCCACGACCCAAACCTGTCCCTATATGTTTAGCATCGTAACCGGCCAGTAATCTTAAGATTACCGAACTCTGAATCAAAGTAACAAAATAAGGGGCTAGCAGAAGCAAATATCAATATACAATGTCCATATAGCTATGCAGACTTATATGAGACAAAAATTTTAAACATCATATTCATATTATACGTTAGCCTTATGTCATCACATGTACAGATAAAAGAAAAGGGACTTAGCCCTATTTACAAAGTAAACAAAAAGTCATCTAAACAAAAGAAAATAAAACTTAGAACTTGGTCACAAAAGACTTGCCCACATCACTGTTTCGGAACCTCCTCGGTAGGCGCACTGGTTGGCTGACAAAAATAGATCCAGACTGGAAGTCTCACGGCTGATCACCTACATACATATATAAATAATCAGCTGGAGCCTAGTGAATAACAATAGAGTAAAGGTTTTATGAATGATGTCCATAACAGATTCAGAAATCAGAATTAGAAATAGATTCATATACATATTCAAATTTATAAACAGTCATACGTGGCATATCTATTAGCTAATAGATCAGATTGGTCATAAAGATCCACGTGCAGAGTAGTTAGTCATAAAGACCCATATCACATGAGATGGTCATTAAGATCGATGAGCAGATTAGATAGTTGATTATGCATAACTAGTTCCATGAATGGAACCTATAGGAAACTCTGGTACTAGGTAACAGATAACACCAACACTCTAACACTAAACACTTTCACTCAGCAGAAAATGAAGTAAAGAGAAGAAGAGCAAGACACAAAGAAGATGAAGATGATAAGAATGTGAAGTAGATGAAGGCCATCGCGAAAACGAAGCCCACCACAAAGAAGACTAGCAAACATTTTCGCACCTTTCCCTCTCATCGTCCACATTACGGTTTGTTTTGCAGAAATTAGGGTTTTAATTTATGATTTGGGATTTTCAATTTCAAAAACATTAGTGATTATTGAAATTAGGGTTTTGATTTTGATTGCGTAAGAATAGATAAGAATTTTCTTCTTGCTGATGTGAAGGCTCGATGAAGGCCAGTGCATTTGAAATGTTATTTACCACGCTTAACACGTTTTTGTTGTTTTTGAAATGTTGTTTTTGTTTTTTTGTTAAAAAATTAAAAAAAAATGACACCAAAACATGTTTTCAATCTGTACATCTTTGATAAACAAAAAGACTAAGAGGGAGATTTCTATTTTTTATAATAAAATATATGTATACATAGTAAACAAAATAATAAAATTGAAAATGGGGGCTCCATGGTGCCTTAATGGCTCATCGGAAAACAAAATTGCGTATATAGATATACCCAACAAAATTTGTGTTCACCCATGAAACAAAAACAAAACCAAAAAAAAACAAAAATGTGTTAGGCGTGGTAAACAACATTTCAAATGCATTGGCCTTCATCAGGCCTTCAAATCAGCAATAAGAAAATTCTTATCTATTCTTACTCAATCAAAATCAAAACCCTAATTTCAATGATCACTAATTTTGAAATTGAAAATCCCAAATCATAAATTAAAACCCTAATTTCTGCAAAACAAACCTCAATGTGGACGATGAGAGGGAGAGGGACGAGGATGTTTGCTGGTCTTCTTCGCGACGGGCTTCGTTTTCGTGGTGGGTTGTCTTCTTTGCGTTCTTTTCGTTTTCTTTTTATTCTCGTCTTACTCTTTTTCTCTCTACTTCGTTTTTTGCTGAGTGAAAGTGTTTAGTATTGGAGTGTTGGGGCAAAAAAATGTGGGTGGGTCACTTAAAACCCAAAACAAATGGGGAAAAAAAGAAGTGAAAATGATTTTTCTAAAGCTGTTTTATAAAACGGCATTTCTAAAGTCATTTTCTAAAACGGTTTTCAGAAAACCGTTTTATATATAAAAAAAAAACATTTTGGTAAAAAAATGTTTCTGTTGAAAATATAAATTTAAAAAAATTAGTATAATTTTTTTTTACCAAAACTGTTTTTAATTAATTCAAAATTAATTAGAACTTAATTAAAACTGGCTTTTGAAATGTTGGTTTTCTATGTTCAATTTTTATTATTATTTTAATTGTAAAACATGGCTTTTGAAAAGCCGTTTTTCAAAAAACGGTTTTGGCAGTGCCGTTTTACCCTATAATGGGAAAAAAGGATAAAAACTCACCCTAGAGTGGGTATAAAGTTTTGGGAATGCCACAGTTAGGGAAATCAGCCCTTCGCCTCTTCTCCCTCCTCTCCGAGTCCCACGACAACGCTTTGTCTCTACCTCTCTCTTTTTACCTTTCCAAACTCCTCTCCGTCATCTCCACAACCTCAACATCGCTATCCACTCCACTTGCATCACCGCCACCACCTATATCTCCTCTTACGTCATGAAACCTTAATTGACTTCGATTTGCAGTTCTTGACTTTGTACGAATGAAGGTTGAAGCAACTCCGATGAAGAAACCACAAGGAACTTGGTTCCCGGAGCCCTATGAAGCATGGGTACTTCGAAAAACATACCGTACCCGTACCGGGTACTTACCGGCGTACCGTACCTCGTATGGTACTTCTCCATACGTACCGGGTACACGAAACACGTACCCAAGTTTTTTCTTCTTAATTTTTGACGTACCCAGACGTACCTAGTATATATCCAAGCCGTACCGTACCTCAGTTGAAACAATATTTTCCTTCTACTAGAGATAAAACTCATTTCACTAGATTTCTTTTTTAGTTTTTGTTTTATGCTTAGCATGATTTTAAAATTAAACTATGGCTTGTAAGTTATTTAATATATTGATATTAATTTTAATTTATACTTTTCCTTTTGGCATTAAATGTTAATTATAGGTTGGACCTTAACAAATTAAATCATTTTATTAATTTTTGCATTACTTTAAATTAAAAATAAATATTTTTTAACAAGCGTACCAAGCCGTACCCGTACCCTATTTTTTTTAAATTTTACCGTATCGACGTACCCGTATCGTACTAGTACCAGTACTCGTACCCGTACCTGTGCTTCATAGCCGGAGCCAGATCGAACGACATTCGCCGATTTTCGAGATAATCCCGGGACTGTCGTCTTCATTGTCGGTGAGTACCTGACTGACTAAATGACATCGGCAGTGACGCGAACGAAGATGGTGTATTCAGATCTGGTGCAGCAGCAGCAGTCCAATGCGTTCTTCAAATAGGTTGAGGGACTATCATCTTCATCTTGTGATGAGAAGAATGAGAATAGGTTGAGAGTCTTCCATTCAGAAACTTCTTGTTTGGTTGTTGAGAAAGTTGGAATGAAAAGGGAGAGAAAAGTATAGTTTTAAAGAGAGAAAGAGCGAGTCTGGAAAGATTCTAGATAGACATATTGAACAGATAAAAATTTCTTTAACTTCTTCTTTTTCTTCTTCTTCTTCTGTTTCTTTAATTTTATTTTTTTATTTTTTTGATAAATTACATTCACTTTTCTTGGATTATCATTTTTTTTAATATTTATTTTTATTGTTGTTGTTGATCTAAATTATCTTCTATTTTTTTTCCCTTTTGTTGTTGTTGTTGTTGTTGTTGTTGTTGTTGTTGTTGTTGTTGAGAAACAAATTGCAAATGAACAGATAAAAAAAATAGATCTATTACAATTGAGTAGATAAAAAAAAGTAAATAGATAACTTAAAAAAAAAAAAATTAAACATAAGAACATGAAATGCTTGAAGATAGGAAAAACAAGAGAGAGAAATAAAGTGAGAAAGATTTGAGCAGACGGTGGATGTGTGGAAAAAGATGGAGTGTGTGTGTGTTGGGTTTTGAACAATTAAATTTTTTTTAACAAATAATTTCAATAGATAGATTTTTAAAAAAAAGATAATTTCAACAGATAGATAGATTTTTGAATGGATAATTTTAACATATAGGAATTTTAAATAGAGAGGAATTACAACAAATAGATTTTGTGAACAGATAATTTCAATGAATAGATAGAAATTTTAATAGATAGATTTTGTGAACAGATAATTTCCATACATAGGAATTTTGAACATATAATTTCAACAAATAGATTTTTTTGAACAATTTGAATAGATAGGTTAAAAAAAATCAACATAGAAAGGTACAACCAAAAAGAAAATGTCATTGAAAATAACAAAATGGACTTTACACCACAATATTTCACAAAGTGTGTATTTCTCACCAAAAATAATTATCCAGTGGACCTCGTGCCTCAAGCAATCCTTATATTGGATTTATCGCTAATTTTCTCATAAAATAATAGTGTCTTCTTAAATAAAAGAGTAAATTGGTGATAAATCCAATCAAAAGAGAATATATGATATTAGGTCCAGTAGATATTTTTTATTATTGAGAGGTCCACAATTTATGAATAATTTGGTGAGAAGCCCTTTCATTGTTTTGGGAGGACATTTTGTTTCCAAATTTATCTCTTAATTTATCTGTGGTCTTTTTTTATCTGTTGACTTTTTTTTTTCTATCTGTTCAATTTTTTTGTCTATCTGTTCAAATTATTTTCTGTCTGTTCAAATTTTTTGTATATCTATTTCAATTTTTTTACTATCTGTTCAAATTTTTTTATCTATTTAATTTCTTTACCTTATATGTTCAAATATGTATCCAAATTTTATTATTTGTTTAATTTTTTTCCTAAATTCTATCTATTCAATTTTATTTTTTTACTTTTTCTATTTGTTGAAATACCAAGCCAAATCAACAATTTTATTTGATGAAATAACAATCTTTTTCTAATTTTTTTTAATCTATCTATATGTACTTGTAAATTAGAGAGTTATCTGTGCAATTACTAGAGACAGTTATCTATTGCAATACCAAGCCAAACCAAACAGTATTTGCTCAATTTTTTTTCTTATCTGTTTAAATCCCTCTGTAGACACCCCATTTTTGACCGTCCACAAGACTCAGATGTCATCACTTGTGCACTCGATGATTGTGCTTGTTTGTGTTCATTTTGAGTGCTCGAAGTCCTCGGTGGAGTACCTTGCCTTTGCGCCTTGAAACCTTATCTGTTTTGTGTACTGTTTTGGACCAAAAGCTTGTTGTTTCTACTCTTGAAGAGTTGGTGACTTGTCGGCCAGCCCCATAGGCTATCGGCCTTGGCTTATGCTTGTCGGCTACCAGTGGTGGCCGACGGTCATTAGTCTTTTTTTCCAGATATTTATTGACAGCTGTGCCAGCTGTTGCACACTGAGCTGCATCTCCATACACGTGTATGGTAGGATGTTCCTAAGCTCAAGACTTGTTTTTTCTATATATAGGGGGGTTCCTCCCCCATTTTTGAGGGTTAGCAATTTTAGACCAAAAAAAATATATATCTCTCTCTAGCTTGCTTTCTCTCTCTCTCTTGATATTTTGTGCTTGGTTGCCTAGTTTCTCTATACTTTTGCATACCAACCCTTAATCAAACTTGACCATCTTTGAGTTGAGGTTCCTTGGAGTCTTGTTTGAGGTCTAGAAGGAGGTTTGAGCTTGAATTTGTGACTAATTTGTGCTTTGCAAAAAGGTATAGCACTTACCTTGTTTAAGCTTATTTTGTATCTTTGTTTTGCCATCTATTTCAACTGTTTTTGGGCTGATTTCGAATTGTCAAAAACTCTATTTTTATGGTTTAAAAGTGTTGGTTTGAGGTCATTTTGAGTTAGGGGGTGGTCCACCCTTCTTACTCCTTTGCTTGTTAAGCTTTTGTAACTTTTTTCATCACTTTAAAACCAAATTTTTTTGGGCCTTTTAGCCACTGAACTTCAAAGGTTTTTTAGTAGCAAAAACCTTATTTTGAAGTCCAAAATTGGAGGGGTTAGCCTCCCCTCCTTTTGTCTTATTTGCATGCCTAGTTAGCCTCATGTATTAGCTTATTGTTTTAGCTTTTTGTGGCTTAAGTCCAACATGTTTTAGATTATATTTAGGGCTGTTTTGCCTCTATTTTTGGTTGGTTAATTCATTTGAGCCTTGTATGGCATGGTTGTAGTGTAATATCCTTCACTAGCTTGGTGTTTTAGGGTTTTAATCACCATTGTTTTGTGTTAATAGCATGTTTTAGTGTTATTTTGCATTTAATTTCAGCACTTTAATCTCTGCAATCTCCCTTAATTCTTCACTCTTTTGTTTGCTTTGAAAGTGGTTTTAAACCCCTTGTTTGCCTAAGTGTGAAATGGAGGTGCTACATGTAATGGTTTAATCCCTTAGGGGGTTCATTACCAACAGTGTAACATCTCTTTCATGCCCAAAGCTACTTGTGGTTTGAGCCATCTTTCCATTAGAGACCATTCACCATTGGACAATTGACTAAAGGATGGATTTGGTAATTAAAATGAGTAAATAAAAAATGACAAGTAAAAGAGGCAAGATAAGCATCTTTCATGTTGCATTGCATGTGTTCGAATCGGACGTTAATTCGAACGCAAGGAAAATAGGACATTTTATACTCAAAAGTGATGAAATGTGTCATTTTCCTTGGTCTCCATTGCCCTTGATCATGCATGATAGGGTGGTGGTCTTCTTGAGTCTTGTTTTGCATTTATTAAACTTGTACAAATTTGGTTCCTTAGCCATCATGCATGGACATTGCTTGATTGATGGTTTGAGGGCCAAGAGTTACACTCCTTTGAGCTTGTTTGATGGTAAGGAGGGTAACAGTACAAATAATCCTTGAGAATACACTGTTTTGCCTCTGTTTGCTCTATGTTGCAACAAGAGGAAGTTCAGGCCAGCAGTAGCCGACCGGCCACCAATGGTAGTCGACAGCCACCATTGGTAGCCGACCGACCATTAATGAAATTTACACAGTGTGTTGATAAGGTGGGGCAGAGGTGTTCTGGAAGTTGACACAATTGTCAGTGTTCAAATGCGCAAATAGAGGCGTTTAGTGGCAAGACGGTGGCTTTTTCGGATGGAAATCGAGCATGCATGGGCCTCCCTCGCTTCCCACCATTAGGTGAAATACATGTTGTAATTATTTAAGTAGAGTAGTTAGTTAATTACTTCATGTTGTAATTAATTAGCTTAATTGCTTTGTAATTAGTTAGTTAAGTGTTTAGCTAATTAATTTGATTTGTAATATTTAATTAGCTTAGAATAGTTAGTTAATTCATTTCAAGTGTTACAATTAGTTAGCTTAATTAGCATAGCTAGTTAGCTCTTATTCATTCAGACCCTTCTTCGTGAGGGCGTAATGTTGTAATAAGTGTGCGTGCGTGCGTGCATGTGTGCATGTCTTCCAACCCTGCGTCTTTCTCCCTTTTATTTAATCGCTTTCGATGGTTAGATTAGGGACATGTTTCAATTAACATATCGCATGCTTGCATACATTCATCTTGTCTTGCATGCACCGAGGCTTGGCGCATCATTCAAACTGCATTGCAGTTTCAATATCTTATTTGAATACGTGTTTAACCACATGTTATCAAGTTATTTCATATGCCATATTAGTAGCCGAGCCTATTAACTGCATATCGCATGTGTTGCATTAGGTATCTTAACATAGTTAGGATCATGCATCTTTCTAACTAGTTTTTTTTTTTGTTTTGGCTTAGAGTACTTGGTAAGCTTTTACGCTTTAGCATACTTGCATGAGTGTAATTGCCATATTGCCATGTTTCGTATGCTTGCCATGAGGCTATGTGCTTAAATGTTAAAATGCTTGAATGCTTGTGGATGAAGGCTTGTTGTTTGAATTGGAACAATTCAACGAATGTGCGTTTTAAGCCCACTTTGTTGAGTGGCAAATCTGTTTTAAGCCCACTATGTTTGGTGGCAAATCCGCATCTTTAAGCCCACTTGAGGTGGCAAATTCAAACCTTTTTCAAAAACAAACATGAGTTGAATTGTTCCAAATTGAGCAAACTAGTCTATACTTGCTTGTGCGCGTCACATAGTAAAGCTAGATTAATAACCAGAACAAGAGCACATAATGTTTATAAAATATCATATCATGATTAGTAGATGTCGATCTTTGATCGGGCCAGCGGGGGTGCTCAATTCATGACCTTTCTCTCTCATACCTAAGTTCTTGAGCCGAGCCAACTTTGGTGATGACGGACACATGGCCTTTGGCATGAGTTAGGGTTTCCTAAATTTCCCCAAAATAAAACATTTAGGTGGCGACTCTGTATCTGGCAAAGTAGTCCAATGTTGGTATTATTTGATTTAAAATTGATTTTCCAAAAAGATTTGTCGGATTTGGACTCTTTGGTGTTTATCAGTTTCACATTGCACTTGTGAGACTAGATTCAGAACCGCGGGAGTCCGAACTATGAGGCATTTCTTTCAAACCTTCCAAAAGGGGGCGCGAAAAAGCCAAGTCCACACCCTCGCTCACCTGATCTATTCAACACAAGAAATAATAATAATAATAATAATATGTTGTGATATGTTTCATCATTAACAACAACAACAACAACAATTAAGAAAGAAAAAATAAATAATCAGATCAACAACAACAACAACAACAAGCCAAATATAAAAAAAAAAAAAAAATTGCCATTGATTTGTTCAAAATCAACATAATTCCTACTATTTGTTAAAAATCTAACAAATCAGTGTTGGATCTTGTTCAAATCCAACATAATTCATACTATTTGTTGAAAATCTAATAGTTCTGTGTTAGATCTGTGTTCAAATCCAATAGAATTCATACTATATGTTGGAAATCCAATAGATGTTTGTTGGATTTACTATCATACCTATTTCCAATTTCTTCATTTGATCTCACTCAACACACACACACCCGCACACGCGCGCGCACACACACAGAGATGGAACATAATTTACACATGAAAAACCTAGCGATTCGTGATTCGTAATAGATTTAATTGCAACAAATCCCAAACATTTGAAACTAACAATCTAAATCATCTAGCACGTACGAAAGTGATTTAGATTGTTGTTTCACAATTAATAAATCAACACAAACTATTTTTATGTGGAAAAAATCACAATTGAAGCACCTCCAATTATGATAAAAAACCACGGCCGAAACGCCACAAATCAATTCACTATGAAGAATAAAAGAACACAAATTTACCAAACAATTTACCCAAATTTCATAAAATTGTCTTCAACAATTCGTGCCTCTTTCTCCAACGCTTTCATCTTGGAATTGATCAGCTTGATGTCGAATCCACAACATCCACGTTAAAGCCACAACCAAGAGAAGCTTCGAACTCCTTCAAAGACTTTACGCTCGAATCCTTGGAATCCACTAAAGAAGACCTCTTTTGTATTGAAGCATAAAAAAAAAACAAACCCTTTGATATAATCCACTCAATTCATGATATAAACTCTCACAGATATCAAAGGAAACAATCAAAGAAGTTCCAGATGAAAACCCTATTACCCAAGAAGAAGATTTGGAAGCTATACCCTAGAAGCTAACTTGATTGCAGCTTTATATCAGACTAAATTGCAAGCACTGCTTGAGCCATGGAATGGTCGCTCAAGCGATGTGACTTAAACGCTTGTTTCTGCATAAGTGACTTCGCTCGAGCGATGGAAAGTTCACTCGAGCGTGAAACTCAATTCCTAGTACTTTTGCAATCAGTTCAAACTTCTGTGAGGCTTGCATC
The DNA here is from genome assembly GCA_036172215.1 of Camellia granthamiana. Taxonomy (NCBI): domain Eukaryota; kingdom Viridiplantae; phylum Streptophyta; class Magnoliopsida; order Ericales; family Theaceae; genus Camellia; species Camellia granthamiana. The sequence continues at coordinate 69,912,239 of CM069904.1, forward strand.
TTTGCTCGAGTGATGTTTTCACCGCTCGAGCGGTCAAGCCAAAAAACACAGGCACACTTACAACTCAATAAAACATGTTTGTTTGCAGAATTGGCAACAAGTAGGGACCTAACAATCTCCTCCTTTGTTAATTTCCAGACAAAATATTCTATCAAATTTTCCTATCAAACACACGCATTAAACACACAAACTAACTAAACAAACCACTACAAAACTAGTCTAAATCAACCCGAGCAATATAAAGAACAACCTTGAACAAACCTTTTGCAGAACAACATAATCCAAACACTAGAAGTAGGATGATCAATGAATATTAGCAGTGATTAGTTGTGGATCAATAAAAAAAAACATAATCAAAGTAAATGGATAGAAATCAAGATAACCAGAGTAAATCAAATCCATCAAATCCAAATCATGATTAGTTCAAGTCAGTACATAGCCCAATATCCCAATATTTAACAAAATATCCAACATAGCCAAATATCCAACTACTCCTTCCTTTTTGTTTAGGAGAGGCAAAGCCAAAAAGAATTAAAACGATATATATAGGCCAAGAAGGATCAAAAACAACAATAAATAGGAAAAAAAAGAAGAAGAAAATTGTCCAAAAAACAAACGTCACTGATCTGGCGGTGGTGGAGGAGGCTGCAGCATCTAAAGAAGAGATAAAATCCGAGCAAGCTGCAATGAGGATCGGCCAACAGAATGCTCAATACGGCAATAAGACACCTCCAATGCAGTAAGCCACGCATCTGTGGATGTCTCCAGGTTTGTGATACAAGCATCATATATGTCCATCTGAGCCTCCAAACGGTTAAAGCAGGTAAAGATGGCATGCTCAATCTGGCACAACTGTCCCCGAATAGACCAAGCTAGAGGAGGTTGCTTCCCCTCACCAGTAGCGGCGGCATCAAACTCAACTTTCTTTTCCATGGGGGCTTCACTTGTACTAGAACCTCCCATCCTTGATGGACCTTCCCTAACATGCGGCTAACTTTGGGATATGGTCTTTTTAGTAATGGGTTTGATAGGATAGGCAAACTCATCATCCGATGAGGATGGAACACCAAGAGGGGTAAATAAGCGGTATATCATACAACCGTAAGGAAGACCTAAAGATTTCTTCCCCTAGAAAATAGCTATTTTGTCACAATCATTTCAGGAAGGTCTATGGGAAGATGACGATCAATGCAGTAAAGGACATATCCTTGATTTTGGGAAATGTTAGAACTGTGTGTGGTGACATAAATGTTGGCATAAATAATGATATTCACAAGGCGGAAGCGAGGAAGAAGCTCATTTTTCCTAATAAGTGCCCCGGCAACCCACGTCCGGAGGGTGCCACACAGTTCAGTGGCAACCATATCAAAATCCGCATTGCGAAAGCCAAGAAAAGGAAAATGGCAATTGCGGACTTCAAGAATTGCAAGAAGGGACCGGATGATTTCATCATTAATGAAAATTTCTGTAGACCAAACCCATGTTTTGAAGGAAGGGGCTATGGTATCAATAGAGGTGATGTTACAGTAGAATTCTCTAATCCAACTAAGATTCTGTTGGCTAGAGAATGAGAGAACAATTTCACCGCCTAACGGATCAAACACATGCCGAATTGGGATGGATTCAAAGTGGGAAGGTTGGATGTTCCATTCGAGATGAACTGCTCGCGACGCATATAAATCACGGTACATGATGGCCTTTTCTGGAGATGGAAATAGGTCAGTATTATAGGTGGGACGGGTACTAATGGACTTGAGCTGTTTACAAGAGGATGAGGCCATAACAGGTAGAATTGAAAGACTGGGAAATAAACCCTATAGACCTAAGAACAACCATCATAGATATACCCAAGAACCACACAAGACAAGCCAAATAGAACCACCAACAACCAAACCAACCACCACCAAATTTAACTAAAAAAAAGGCAAACCCCATTAGTAAGCAAGAAACAAAAAATTGAGTTCAAGTAACACCCATCAGTAAACCAGTCATGATAAACAATGTGCAAGATCAACACTCAATAAAAAATTAAAACCCTGGTAGAAACTAAGAAGAAAGACCCTAGATTGGCCAAATAGAAAATAAGACAATTTTAAAAATAAAAAAATAAAAAAATAGAAAAAAAAAATTCTAGATACAACTAGATGGTAAAATAAATCGTAGAGGTACATTAACACAAGATACGCTAAGCATGAAACAATGAAATAGTATATAATGACAAAGAAAGGAGACAAAAACAAACGGAAAAACACGAAATCAGGAGAGGGGACTTACCAACCAGTGATGAATAACACAAATCCAAAGAGAAAATTCACTAAAAAGCCAAAAGGAGGCGAGTGCATCAATGGTGAGTTTGCCCTAGGAGAGAGAAGAGGCTTCGACAAGAATTGGGGAAAAATGGAGTGGAAGAGACGGTTACAGGCTTTTATACTTGGGCAGATCGCTAGAGCGAGTCTTTTATCGCTCAAGCGAACTCACTTATGCGCGCCCCTTCGCTCGAGCCAAAAATTATGCACTCAAGCATAGATCTAAGGCTCTCAAAAGGTGTCTCCTCTGCAAAAGTACTAGATATGGGCTAAGACCGCTCGAGCGGTGGCCAAAAACAAGTAGCCTGCAAAAACACCTGAAACACCCACCCTGGAGTATCCAAAACTACTCATGCACTCAAGTATCATTTGAAACACAAATGGATTAGTATGATGGAAATAATGTGATACTAAGATGAGATAATCCACATACCATGAGCCTTGCAATCTTGTAATTTAGGCAAAATGAAACACAATATCATGAGCAAGACAAGTAAACATGGATCAATATCAGAACTCAAAGGCAAACATGAGAGCACACATAGTGAGTGTGTGTGCAATCCTTGAAAGGCCATAATCGCTAGAGTTAATCCTAGTAGTGATCGGATAGTTGGACCTCCGATAAGAGAATCCAAGCATCACTGAGAAAAGTCAAACTACCAAGAATCAAGGGGTATTTGTTGAGTAAAAGCGGAGGCTCCCCCTCAATTAATGACACCACTATTTATTTATTTATCTTTAAAATTTTCTTTCTTTTGGGTACTCACTGGCGGCTTTCACGCTCAAGAGTATGGAAACCAAACCAGAGAAGCATGGAAACAATTAGAATGGCCTGGTTGGTGCCTCTGAGGTAGCCTTTTCCTAATACCCAGACTTCAACGAAGTGAAAGAGAAACTATAGAGGTACAAATAGATGGTGGATGGTTAAGAGACTTAACATCACCCATGATATGCTAGTATAGGTCAATTCCTTTAGAAATGCATAAGATACAATGTTAGAAGTTTATAGAGAAATTTGATCACTTATGCTGAAACCCCTACAACAACTTAACTCAAGGATGTGTACAGAATGAGATCATGAATTCAATGAGCATGTACATTCAAAATGAGCTATGGACAAAGACATATGAAATCGTATAAGCAGCATAAGAGGTGTTCAAAAATATCCATGTTCAAAGATGACGAGTATCAATGACAATGAGATATAATATCTGTAACAACTCCGACCCATGATTAATGTATAATCCATGATTAAGAATGCTAAGGTTTAAGAACAAGAACATTCCTATCTGTTAATTGTAGGAATATCCGTTTAGAATTCTGCTTTGTTGTGTTAATTGAAGGCCTTATCAGCCACCGATCATGAGATTGACTAAGTTTATGTGTTATTTAGAATTTTTAGAATTTTCTGGTAAGTTTTATTAGAATTCGATTCGGAATCAAATAATTAGAATAAATTAATTATTAAGTTGAATCAACTTTGCTCTAATAACAATTAATTAGCCTAAGCTAATCAAGCATATAAATAGGCCACTTATAGTTGAGTGGACTCATTCCTACCATCATTTTGAGCAACAAAACGTGAGGGAGAGAGAGAATTGGAGTGAGAGCAACAAGTTGAAGAAGACTTTGAGGATTTGACTTAGAAACTCACACAATTAGCCAACTAGAGTTCAATTAAGCATCTAAGGTAAACAATCAAGCCTCTAGTCTTGTAATTTAATTGGTTAGTGCATGCATTCAAAGAAATTGGGCCATGAGATGCATGAATTGAACTAAGGAAGTAGTAAAGAAGAGTATCTCATGCATGAATACATAATTCTCATAATTTTGCAAGTTGATTCTCAAGAATTTCCACGTGCATGTCCATATCTTGGTTTTGTTTAAGGATTCTAACATGTTTTTGACCTCAACATCTCATTTGCTCATGATTTGGAAACTTAGAGCTCAAATCACTCTACTTTGCGGAACATAAATTAAAAACCATTAAGGATTCAATTCTATACATGAAAACTATATGAATTTCTACTATACAAAATAAGTAAATATATACCTTGATCCATGATAGTATGAAATCCTCTTACAAGAAAGAGAAACCTTGAATGGAAGACCTTGATCTTTAAGTTCTTTACTTGTCTAAGATCTTCAAACCACTTCTCTCTCTCTAGGCGATGGGAGCCTTCTTGTGGTGACAACTTGAGTTTTTGATAGAGAGTGTGGTTTGGGACCTTACACTATTTGTACTAGTATTCTTCCCATTAAAGAATCCATTCATTCAATGAATTTCATTAAATAGATTAATGTATTTTATACATTCATGATACATAATGCATCTTCTATATTAATGAATTCATTAAATAGATTAATGTATCATATATATTCATAATAGATACATAATGCATCTTTAAGATTTATTCATAATGAATCTATCACATTATGCTTGAGAACGAATCTGGAAATCCTAGAATTTTGCTCTTTGCTCGAATGACATAATCTACGCTCAAGCGACCACTCTGTGATCTTGCACTTCCGCTCGAGCGACCAGAAGTTCGCTCGAGCGTGAAATGCAAGCTCCCAGAAGTTTCATGTTTTTGCAGACTGCTCGAGCGACAAGAGTTGCGCTCGAATGAAGACCTGAGTCTCACGCTCGAGCAATCGTCGAGTGAACATCGAGCGGAAAAAGTAAGCAACCAGTACTTTTGCAGAGTTTACAAACTGCTCGAGCGACCACTCATATTTTGCATGTCCGTTCGAGCGAAAGAAGTTGCGCTCAAGCGAGACCTCTATTTTCAGCAAGTTTTCTTAAATGTTTTCAAGTGCGTTTTTGCATCCTTATTTCTTCCTAGGCATTCTTAGGCCAAGATTAAGACATAATAATGAGGATAAAAGTAGAAACACACCAAGATAAGATAGTACTAAGTTAACAATTCGGGGTGTGTAATTCAGTATGCATTCGTTCTGTATCTGTGTAGGTCACGCACTGTGAGCTACTCAATCTGTCTGCTTCTAGAACTATCTGTGAGTAATAACTCTGTAAAGTTATGTTTAACTTTAATTATTTTCTGATGATATGAAATGATCAGTTCTCTAAAATGCTATGTTTTGTATGAATAAATGATTAGCCAAATTTCTGAAATGTATTTGTGGCATCCTTAGCATCATATGATACGCGTCTCTTTATGGGTCATCGGAAACGTCTCTGTGCACATGAGTCATCGGTATGCCTTTATGGTCGTTCCTTTATGGGTCATCGAAAACATCTCTGTGCACATGAGTCATTGGAATGCCTTTATGACTGTCCCTTTATGGGTCATCAGAAATGTCTCTGTGTACATGAGTCATCAGAATGCCTTTATGGCCGTCCCTTCATGGGTCATCCGATTTGTTAATGCTAATGGATGTGCCACGCACTATAATGTGAAATGTATGAACTTTGAATATGAAGACGATTACGTATATGAAACTGCTTCCATTTTGGCATCCAATCATGTATAAGACTTTGTTTCTTTCTGGACGTCATTCAGTAAAATCTTTACTCTGTTATTATTCACTGGGCTTCTGTTCACTATGTATTATTTATGTATGCACGTGAGCAAGCGCGTGACCAGGCCTAAGCTATTGCCTGGGGAGTTGGGTCAGCTCGCTAACGTGCCTCCTGTGGAGGTTCCCTTTTGAGATCCGATCAAGTTTTTGAGTCTTTGGAACTTTTGTACTTTCTAATGTTTATGTTTTATCTGAACATATTTTGAAAGTTCTGTATATCTGGCTTTGGTGACGTATGACTAATGTATTTATATAACGTCATTCCTATATATTGAAGTTTAAGCTTTTGTTCCATGTATGTCTGCACAGCTCTATGGACTATGATTATTTCTATATTTGCCTCCGCGGCCCCATATTATATGTTTTTCATGCCAGAGGCCTTTAGTAATCCTATGATTATTGGTCGGTTACGACGCTAAACCTACAGGGGCGGGTTTGGGTCATGACAGAATGGTATCAGAACACGTGTTCTACCGCACACACGAGTCCATATGAGCTTAGGATGTCCTAGTAAGAAGTAGGGGCATTATATCTGCATGTGTGAGTGTGTGTTCTTTAAAAGTGAAAACTGAATCTGACCATGACCACATGGCATTGAAATGAATGATCTGAATATTATGAAAATGACTATTTGCCTATGTTTATAGTGCTCTATTTACCTATAGCAAATGGAAAATGCAAGAAGTGATGGACCAGCTGAATCATCTGAGGCTCGAATGAGTCACATGGAACAAATGTTTGCAGCTTTAACTGAAGTAATGACATAACAACAGAGGCAACAACCTTTACCTCCTCCGCCTCCGCCGGTCCAAGCTGAACCAGATAACAATGACATTATCAACTTAACCTAGAAGTTCATGAAAATGAAACCAACAACTTTCTTAGGTGGTATTGAGCCGTTGAAGGCAAAAACATAGCTACTTGAGAGGGAAAAATTATTTAAGGCCTTTCTCTGCTCTGAGACTCAAAAGGTTCTTTTGGCCACCTACATCTTAAAAGATGAAGCCCGTAGATAGTGGTTGCTAATTCGAAGTAGTAATGAGAATATGACATGGGCTCGTTTCAATGAGATCTTCTACGACAAGTACTTTCCCCAATGTTTCAGGGATCGAAAAGTGTCAAAATTTCAAGAACTCAAGCAAGACAAGATGTCAGTGGCCGAATATGAGGCCAAGTTTATCGAGTTAGCTCATTTTGCTCCACATATGGTGGACACAGATTATAAGAAAGCATGAAAGTTTGAGGAAGGATTGGATCTAGATGTGTTTGATCGGGTAAGTGTCCTAAAGCTACCCACATATGTGGACGTACTTGATAGAGCCCTTATGGCTGAAGCCAACTTAGCTGCAAAGAAACAGACCAACACTCTGACAACTGAATGAAGGGATAAGAGGTCGGGATCTAACTTTAAAAGGGTCAGTCATTCTCAAAGAAGCAAAATACGAGATCTTACAGTAGCTCAAGCCAAAGTAGTGGATCAAAACCAACTTGCCCAGAATGTGGTAAGAAACATAAAGGAACGACGGGTGCCTGCTTCAGGTGTGGTAAAATCGGCCATGTGGTGAGAGACTGTCCTATCAGGCTCGAAAATGCCAACCGACCAGTAGCAAGTTCAGTTGGGTCTGCTTCCGTATCAAGAGCAAATACGAGAGCTAACATCGGTAAGGAAACCTTGAGACAGGGTCGAGTATTTGCACTTGTGCCTGGTGATGTGCAGAACACTGAATCCGTGGTATCAGGTATACTCCCTATTTGTACTCAAAATGCATATGTGTTGATAGACTCTGGTTCTACACATTCATTCGTGTCGCATGCTTTTTCTGAAAAATTTACTAGACCACTAGAACCCATGACATATTTGTTAGTTGTATCTACACTTGCTTGAGGTTCTATGATGTGTGCATATGTGTATCCGGCATGTGATATTATGATTGGTGATATGACAATGTACGTTGATTTACTGCCTTTGAGCATTGACCATTTTGATTGTATTCTAGGTATGGATTGGTTGACTAAATACTATGCCACCATTGACTGTGCGAGTAAATCTGTTGTGTTTAGATCATCTAGTAGGCCTGAGTTTGTTTTTACTGGAAATGGGGTAGTTCCTCCACCATACTTAATTTCATTTATGAAAGCCAGAAAATTATTATGAAAAGGTTGTTGGACCTACTTGTATTGTGTGTTGACTGTGTCTTCGGATAGTGGTAGTGTGGAAAATATTCTCGTGCTGTGAATTTCCTAATGTATTTCCTAATGACCTACCTAGGGAGTTAATTGATAGGGAAATTGAGTTTGCCGTTGATGTAGTACCCGGGACACAACCAATTTCTAAAACCCCATACAGAATGTCCACTTCTAAATTGAAAGAATTAAAAATTCAACTCCAAGAACTATTAGACAAGAAGTTTATCTGCCCGAGCACTTCACCTTGGAGAGCTCCAATGTTATTTGTCAAAAAGAAAGACAAATCTTTAAGGCTATGTATTGACTACCGTGAATTGAACAAAGTAACTGTGAAGAACAAATACCTATTACCACGAATAGATGACCTGTTTGACCAACTTCAAGGAGCACAAGTGTTCTCCAAGATAGACCTTAGATCTGAATATCACCAGTTAAACGTCAATGTGGAAGATGTTGAGAAAACGACATTCAAAACTAGATATGGGCATTATGATTTTTTGGTTATGCCATTCGGAGTAACCAATGCACCCGTAGCTTTTCTAGACTTAATGAAAAGGGTTTTCAAACAATTCCTTGATGAATTTATCGTTGTTTTTATTGATGATATACTGATTTATTCCAAAAGTAGGGACAACCATGAAAATCATCTAAGAATTGTTTTACAGATTCTGAGAGAAAAGAAATTGTATGCAAAATTGTCCAAATGTGAATTATGGCTTGACAGTATAGCATTTTTTAGGCATGTAATCAACAAGGATGGTATCTCTGTTGACCCACAAAAAATTGAAGCTATTGTGGACTGGCCTAGATCGACAAACATGTCAAAAGTTAGAAGTTTTCTGAGATTTGCAGGTTACTACAAAAGATTTGTGGTGCTAGTGTGGCGATGCTGATCGGCTATGTGATGGTGCTAGTGTGGCGATACTGATTGGCTGTGTGATGGTTCCGGTGTGGTGGTGTTGAGCAATGTTCGAAATTGTAAGTGTGTGTGTGTGTGTGAGAGAGAGAGAGAGAGAGAGAGAGAGAGATGAGGATATTAGTCTGTAAAATGAGGAGTTTGTCCCCGCGTAAGGCATATATATACTTTGCTAGTTTGGTCATTTTGCCTACGCATGTCTTTATGGCCAAACTATTTGAATGCCTAGAGTTTTGACCAAACAAATTCTAATTTTGGATTTATGGAGTGAGTCACCTAAATAAAAATAAAAAATTAATATGTTGTTAAAAATATAAATAAAGTTATAGTACTTTATTTATTTGCAAATTCATTTTAGTTAAAACAATTCCTTGATATACATTGATGAATCTCACTTACAATTAGATTTTCATCCATTGATACTACAATATTAGAAAGAAAAAAAAAAATTAAAAAGAAAAATTAATCCATTGATGCTATAATAATACAACAAAAAATATAAATAAAAAACTCTTTCTATTTATTTAAAAAAATAATAAATAAAATAAATAAAAATATCTTATTTAGATTTTTATAGTACTGTATGTTTTGCAGACCTTCCATGCCACATCACTTTATTTTATCATAGATACTATGTTCTTATTACGCGCGCGCGCACACACACACACAACCACCAACCCCCCCCGGGCAAAAAAAAAAAAAAAAAAAAAAAAAGTAGTAAACCATTTTAAGGTGAAATGGTATTTTTGTCTGTATGTAATTTTTTTGGTTTTTAAATTCCAACAACTTTTAAGTTTCTACAATTTTCTATATAAATGAGAATAATTATACTTATTTAATACTTTCCTAACATATGCCCTAAGGGTGAAATGTTAACGACAGCCTATTCAATTTACTTTTTTCATACTTTTTATTTTCTCTTCAGTGCTCTTTTGGGAAGCTGGTAAAAAGTCAACTTCTAGTTTTTTATCAATTTTGGATCACATCATCTCTCACATAACTTATCCACAAAAAGAAAAAAATAAGCTAAAAAAGCCAAAAAATTAACTTTTTACCAACTTCCCAAAACAAATCCTTCTTCAAATTTACTATTTAAACACAGCTTAAGAGTTAAATTGCATAAAATAAGAGCAATCTTATAACAGTAAATGGATCACACTTCGAATAAAATTGAGTCACATTTATTTTTCAATGCATACTTTTATAATTTTTCTGTGTATGTAACCTTATTGATGTTGTACATATGCAAACAATGGGCAGAGTTATTTATTTATTTATTTTGAGGGACATAAAAAAAAAAAATTAACAAATTAATATATTGACGTACATACATTATCAGCCAATGTGGCATATGTATGCAATTATTTATTTATTTATTTTTTAAACTGTTGTGAATTAAATAAAATTTTAAGCCAAAAATACCTCAATCTAGATTCAGATTTAATGATATCTTATATTATATGAATTCTCAGATCAAGAATTGGAATTTTGGCATCTATGATAGGCATAATTAGATGTTAAATTAAAATTGGATGAACAAAGTTGTGGTTAGAACATGGCATGTTACCTCCATTATTTTGCAAAAATTAAGGTTGACAATTTGATATTTTCTAATTTTGTTTAGACGACAGAACATAAGGCACTCAGACTACAAATTCAATTTTGAAATTTTTGGAACAATAGCTTTAAATTCTATTTTTTTTTGGGTCATAAAGGCAATAACAATTTCAAAAACAATATTACCCCTACTTATCTGTCTGTATGTCTACTATTTCGCCTATCGATTTAGTGTCATAGATCTCTGTCCATATGTCACATATCTATCTACTTATTTATTTACTAAATTTACCTATCTGTCCATATCACCACAATTGTCGGCTACTTGTGACGACTTTTTCAGCGATCTACGATCTGGTAGCCGTCTGACAACAATGAGTAAAACCAAAAAGAATTATCCTTCAAAACTATAATTTATCTTTCTTACCAAAAAATTTCATTAATCATGTGCTTACAACCAAAATAAAATAATTATTAGATCTAACGCCATACATTCCTAGATTTGAATTTACGAACAATTTTAAACTAGAACATGGGCATATTTTAGTATTTCAATGGAAACCTATTAAAATAATAGTTGAAGTAAGTTAATTATCAAAAGTGTAAGTAAAAATAATTTTTGAAATTTATGTATTCATATTGTTGCATAAAAGGACATTCAATATTTAAAATTGCCAGTTCTCACATGTTCAAATAATTGAGCTCACTTACATGGATGTATATACATATTTTTTTTTTTTTTTAGATTTGAATGTATATACATTGTTGAAATAACTTTTTGAGGGCACAAATCAAAACCCATGTTCGATTGTTCTTCCTTCAGAATCTTTCTACAGAAATTTAGTTAAAGTATATGATGTGGCACACGTAAATTTCATTTGTTTTAATGTAAAATACTTAAAAATATTTTAAATATTTTTTATTTTAATTAAATAAAATGTAAGTGAAATATATTTTTTTTATTATAATCCCAAAAATGACTTATCAGTAAAAATTATGTAAGTCAATTTTTGTGAAGTTTGTTTAGGGTTTGCTTATTTAGTATATTTTTTGACTTTTTATGAAAAGATGTGCAAAAAAATAGAGAGATGATATAATCCAAATCAACAATGATTCATACCACTAAAAAAAAACTACTAATAGTACTAATGCATTGGAAATGCAAAAAAAAAAAAAAAAACACAAGGCATAGTCTACTGTCACATCATTAGCGGTGCTAGCATCATTTTTAATACTCTCAACTATTTTTCTAATTCAAATAAGTGCAATTATTGTGCATTCCCAAATAAATCTTCCAACCCTTTTTAGCACATTTGACATTTTCCTAACTAATTGTTTGATAAAAAGTCATGATGGATATTTTATTGAACCCGGATTCTGCTTCTGGACAATAGAATATTTGTATTTCTAGTGTCAACCAAATGCAGGGAAATAAATAAATAAATATAAATATATATATATATATATTACGCAAAATCTATTTACATTATTTATTTATTTATTTTGTGTGTGTAGAATATTTTATGTTGAAACAAATGAAACCCTAATAATGAGTAACCATAATAATACCTGGGAGAATTATTGAATACTCCTAAAGTATTATATGGTAATCTCGGTCAGTAAGAAATTGAAACACACACTAAGTGAGCTATAATTTGTCTTTTAATTACTTAACAAATGTGAATCGACACTCACTCGAAAAGTTTTCATTACGTGATTGATTTAAAACACCATGTAAATAGTGCCACATGGTTGCTCCGAGACTATCTAGCTTCAAATTCTTATATATTGTGACATAAAAAAAAATTGATATCTTTATCTTTTAAGGTAAAAAATTATGGGTGATTATTATATGATTCTTGTGGAGACATAATTTTGGAAAATTGTCCACATAGCCTAGTTTATTAGCCGAGGTGTCACATAGGTGATTCAAGTTGCTGAGATGATGTGATTGAACTTCGAGATAATCGGATAAAGGACAAGAGTCCAAAATGATATCAGATTACCTATTTGGGTGAGGTTGAACTCTTAAGAGAATTGAGAAGGACTAAGCTATGTTCTGAACTAGTGTGTTATTTTGAGCCGATATCTTTGTGAGATAAGTTGACCGACTTGACCATCAGAGTGTCCCGAGTGGATGAGCCACCGGTCTTATTGCCTTTTTATGTACAGATATTGAGTTTCTCCATTTCTGTACATGCTCTATAGCTTAGTTTTCAAGATCTCAGGGAAGAGATTCGATTTATTTGTTTAGTCAAAATTTAACAAGCACAATTTTACATCCATAATTTATTTATTTTTTGGTTGTGGCTAAGGATTATTGATTGTTATGTTAAATTAAGTATTATTGTAGTTTAGAGGAATATTTAGAGACGTTTTATCATTACTGTACAGTTATATGAATTCATAAACAACTTTTTTTTAATGAATTTGTTTCTATTGTATTCATAATTTAATATAAATAGTAATGTTTATGTTCATTTACTAATTATGTTTTTTATGAAATTTTGTTATGGTATTTCTCTTAGCATGAACTTATAATTTCACTCCTATTACAATGTACCTTTTTTTCTTTTTCTTTTTTTTTATTTTTATTATTTTTTTTATTTTTTAATCGAGTGTTTAAATCAATTTACACGGACTAATTTTGAAAAATCAATCTCATTGTCTACTTGCGGGGCGCCATTTAAAATCACAGCAAACATCCTTATAAAAAAGGACAAAATATGTTATGGATGTTAGCACTACAGATTCAAGTTCATTTTTTCTCAGTGATCTATTTTTTTAAACTTCCCAAAACTTTCCTTCATTATATAAGTAGGAACTATCCATCAAATTTTAGACTTCAAACCTTCTGTTTTCCCAAATTTTCTTTCTATTTGTAATCTTTTTCAACAATCTCATTGTCCTAATTGTTTGATTGTACAAAACCTCTTGGTGTGTCTACATTTTTATTATCAAATAGCAACCATTAATTAAGCCCTATTAAAAGGCAAAAATGAAGAAAGAGGACTTGGAAAACTGAGAGTTTGTGTCCCTTCTGTCCCTTGCTCTTGTATTTTTTGGCTCATGAGCAACCACATTATCTACAATTTAAAATCAGCTTCTTTTTTTTTCTTTTTTTTTTTTCTCTCTCTATTTTCTTTTGTATTTAGCAGCATTTTTTTTCAATAAACATAACTTTTTTTATGGTCTTTTAAGTTTCATTTGTCAACGATACATTTTAGGCCTCGTTTGGGAACAGGTTAATTTAGTAACTTTTTAGCTATTTGGCTAAAATATAAGCTAAAAAAAACTAGTATGTTTGGGATGACTTTTTGAATTTTTACGAAAAGATGTGCAAAAAGTAGAGAGAAAAGAGAATCTTTGACTTTTTTATATGAGTTGTTGACTTTTTAACTTTTTTAGTAACTTTTTGGATTTTTGACTAAACCGGCCTGTTGCCAAACGAGGCCTTAATTAAAAAGTCAAAAAGTCATTATAAATGTCACATCATTCTTTTTACTTTGCTGTACATCTTTTTATAAAAAAATTAAAAAATTATTAAAATAATATATTTTCAAATGAGACCTCAACCTCTATATAAGTCTTCAAAAAACTTAAATTTTTTGTCAAAAATAAACACTAACAAAAAAAAAAAAAAAAAAAAGGCAATGGTTGAGGGTCACAAAAAATGTGACCGTCAAACATTTTTCAAAAAAAAAACCCCGGACGAAATTGTCTACATAAAGCTAGCCAGCTTTTTCTCCAATAATCCTACTTTACGTCCACCATCACTTCAAATCACCAAACGCTCAGCCATTTCATTTCAAGAATTTTTGTCAGGATTGACATTTTTGTTTTTTTTTTTTTTTTATCAATAGGAGAAGATAACAAGAAAAATACTTGGGAGCACTAATTAGTGCTCCCACTAATTAGGTGGCAGTGGGTCCCGCCAGAAATGATGTGATGTTTTGGTCTTGGAGTTATATTTTTTTTGTTTTTTTTCTATTTTTTTAATGCATTAGTGCTATTAGTGGTGATGTTTTTAGTTGGATGAATCATTGTTGTGATAACAAATAACAATATCATAAATGCAACGTGCAAGTCACATGTTACATTGTCAATTTTTTATTTATATATGTATAGGTTCTTAATAGAAATTTCACAAGGATAAGAATTAATAGTTTAAGGTGATGAAATGTAATAATTTTTTAGTGAGGGAAATAAAATTATATTAGGGTGAAATACTAATAAATTTTAAAATGTAATTTTGTGAACTATTTAATCCTTCATTTTTTTCTTATGAATCTAAAGATCTCATTAAAGTAAAAATTACATAAAAGAGTAATCACTTACACGTTTAGGTTTAATTTTTTAGGGATAAAAGTGAATTTTTCCAAATCTAAAATTGCACATTTGGGCAATTCGTACTATAGAAGTTTTGGGTTTTTCCTCATTGTACGAACAATAACATAACACTCCAATATAACATATTAAAAAATTTCTTAATGTACTTTTTTAAACATGACAACATAACACTCCGAAAAAAATTTCTAGTGTACTTTTCTCAAATGTAACACTTAAATGTAAAGTATTCCAATGTAATACAAAAAAAAAAAAAAAAAAAAAAAACAACTCGTATTTTTTTCCAAACGTAACACTCCAATCAATGTAACACATTAAAACTCCAAATGTGAAATAAGAATTGAAATTAACCACACCAATTATTATTACACTAACATTGCCAGAACACTCATGTGACACAAATAGAAAATGGGTCAAAATAATGACAGCCAGTGTGTTATGACCCCTCGTAACATCATCGCATACAGAAAAGAAAACCTTAACACACCACAAATGCGTTGCATGCTACATATGTACATACTGGACGCACCAACGTCATGTGATACGACACAAAATGTTTTCGTATTAAAATCAACATAAACAAAACAATACAACTACATCAAACCATCTGGCCGACTAGTCCAACAAAACACAATAAACAATACAACAAAACACAACAATGAACATCGTACCGACAAAAAATGGACCCTAATAATGAACCTGGCAACACACCAAACCAACCACAGAAACCAACGCAACAAAACACAAAAAAACATTAAACATAAAACATTAACTAACCAACACACGTACCTTGTGATAATTCCACCCCGGACCGAACCAAACAAACTCTGCATTTCCCTCACCAGAACACCACACCACCAGAAAAAGGAGTTTCAACACCCAACACCGAACACGTTAAACATCAACCAGCAAACGTTACCAAAATGAAACCCCCAAATCCTCCCAAAAATATCCCAACACACATAACATTTCCATTCCTATCCTAAAAATGACTAAAAGATTTGGAAAAAAATATTTACAAAAGGACAATCAAGTAAATTCAAATGGTACCAAATCAAACAAATTCTTCTTTCCAAAAAAAAAAATGGACTAATTGGTTTAAAAGAAAACATTTGGGATTAAATGGATCAACATTCCCTCAAATGAGATTTATGGGTAAATTTTCCATGATACCAAGTGATAGTTGAAAGGGTAAATTATAATTTACCCCAATAAGAAAATGATTTTTTATTTTTAAAGTGAAAATAGAACAAATGTCGAAAGATTGCTCAAAATTTTGATGCAGTCAGCTCAAACACTTGAGCATCTTTTTGATGAGGAAGAAAATGAAGAAATTGAGGAGATGGAAGATGAAATCCATGAAAGGGGTCTAGGGATTGTGATCCCAAAAATCAAACTTCCATCGCGCCTAATCAAGTACATTCATAAACCATGGAAAGATTGCCTTATTGTGAGATTACTGGGGAAGACAATTGGTTATAAGTTCTTTGTTACCAAGCTCAGAAAAATCTGGGGTTTACAAGGAGATTTCGAAGCTACCAATTTGGGGTTACGCTTTTTCGTAATTAAATTTGAGATGATGGCTGATTGTAGTAGAGTTTACACTGAAGGCCCATGGATTATTATGGATCATTACCTCACAGTTAGGAGATGGGAGCACGGTTTTAAACCGTCAGAAGCGGGGGAGGTTGCCATTGCACTTTAGGTAAGATTCCCTCAATTCCCAATAGAGTATTATAATGAAAAGGTCCTTTACCACATAGCTAAGGCAATTGGGCAGCCGTTAAAGGTGGACCTTAACACAACTATGTCAGCTAGAGGTAGATATGCCAGAGTGAGTGTGGAAGTTGACCTAACCAAGCCTCTTTGATCTCCAGATTTGCAATTGGAAAGTATACATACACCATTGAGTACGAGCATCTGCATTACTTTTGCTTCACATGCAGCAAAGTTGGTCACTGGAAAGAGTACTGCAATACTAAACTGGCACCGGAGCTGGGAAAAACAAATTTGGGCACCAACTCTAACGGTTCAATAGGGTAGCAACGACAAGACGCAACGACTAATTCACCAAACACCCAAGGCACAATTAACAAAGAACAGAAAGGGACAAAATATGGCCTATAGATATTGGTTAGCAGGAAAAATTGAAGGCCCATTGTTTATTGGAGACAAGTAGGACCCAACAATTCTAGAAGGCCCAGTAATAGATTTGGGCCTTTAGCTGAAACCCCTTCCAACACTTTGGACAAATCCAGAGATAAAGCAAAAAGTGTTGAACCAAACCAATACAAGAAGGATTTTCTAAACAAAGCATCATCTAGTGAAAGCCACGTGCAAAGAGTATGTGAGAAGGAATATATTGAAAATAGCATCCCATCAGGGAAGAAACAACACTAGCTCACAGACAAAGCACCGGCTATGCAAAAACAAAATAGATCTGAGATGGAATAGACTAGCCATAACCCTAGGCTTGAACAAATTACAGGTATGGAAATAGAGGCAATTATGACTGATGCGTGCACAACCTCCCCCAGCCAAATCCCTAATATTGCCATAACTACAACCTCCCAAAACCCAGCTCACACATCTTTTTCTCAATTGCTATGTCCACCCCCACCCTTGATTCCCCAACCAGAGGTACCACCAAATGAAAACCTTGATTTTAAACATAAACCACTAGATTCCAAGAATGAACCAAAATCTCAGTATTGAAGACATGGTGTTACCAAAGGTGCAACTGACCAGAATGGCTCACAGTGTAGTGGGTTCGTACTTAGAACCCAAGAGCGAAGCTATTTACCAAGTAGGTATCAAATGGTGGATTGAAGAGATAAGATTGAACATCAAGGCCAAATGGACGAGTGCAGGAGGAAGACCAGTGCAAGCAATACAGGTGGTAGCTTTGAGATCATCTATGTTAGCTCAAAAGCAAGTTCGTGACATAACTGGTCTAAGTAGATTGTAACCACTACCTAACTTCCCCAATCGTTCATTAATGAATGTCATGCTTTGGAACTGTCGAAGAGCCGGCAATAAAGTCTTCAAAAAAAAAATTTAGGCAACTTATAAGAGTTCACCGGCCTAATGTGGTCACTTTATTCAAAACAAAGGTTATTTTCAGTTCTATAGGATTATTCTTCAACAATCTAGGCTTCACTGCATCTACAGTTGTTGACCTAATTAGAAGGGTGGGAGGTATTTAGCTCATTTGGAATCCTACTCAAGTTTCAGTCAGTGCATATGTTGCAAATTCTCAAGTTATTTAGGCAACAATCAAAAAAGAAAACTTTAAGGAGTGGATCTTGTCTGTTGTATACGCTAGTGTAGACGTCCCCGAACGTCCCGAGAAGAATCTCGTTTTGTTCATTTGGGCTTACTACAGTTCGGACTCAAATGTCACGGTTCTTAATCTAATCTCGCGAAGTGCAATACAAGATTGATAAATCACTAAAGAGTCCAAATCCGGCAAATCATTTTGGAAAACTGTTTTTTAAGAAAGAAGTGCCAAACATGGACTGCTTTTCCAGATACAGAGTCGCCACCTAAATATTTTATTTTGGGGGGAATTTAGGAAAGTTTGACTCGTTGCCTAAGGCCACGTGTCCGTCATCACCAAAGTTGCCTCGGCTTGGGAACTTGGGTACGATTGGGGAAGGTCAGCTATGAGCACCCCTGCTCGCCCGATCAAAGATCGGCCACTACTAAACATGATATCAAGTTTTTGAGAACACATGCGTTCTTATTTCGATTAATTAGCTAGAATTACTAGGTGATGCACACGACACACAAGTATAGACTAGACCGCCTAATTCGGAACAAAGCATCGCATATCCATTTTGTTTGGAAATGGTTTTGAATTTTGCTACTCGCAAGTAGGCTAAAACACGAATTTCGATGAATTATTCCAATTCAAGCGATCCAACCTTCACCCACAGGCATTCAAACAGTTATATCACATAAGCAATTAGCCTCATGGTAAGCATGCTATCATGTTAACACTTACACACATGCAAGGTGCTAAAGCATAAACACTCACAGTGTACTCCAAGCCAAAACAAGAAACTAGTTAGAAATCATGCATGATCCTAGTTCATGTTAAGATGGCTAATGCAACACATACATGATGCAACTAGAATAGGCTCGGCTAATCTAAGGATGGCATGTGAAATGCGACAACTTGATACACGTATTCAAGTTGGAATTGAAATACTGTGCAATTAGTATGATGCGTCGAGCCCGGTGCGTGCAATACGAATGAATGTATGCAAACATGTTGACATAAGTATGCTAATTGAAACATGACCTAAAACTAACCATCATAAGCTGGTAAATAAAAGGGAGAAAGACGTGGGGTTGGAAGACATGCATCACACACACGCACACTTATTACAACAGTTGGCCCTCTCGACGGAGGGTCCGAATAAATAATACAAACCGGATAATTAATCAACTACCCTAGCTAATTAAATATTACAAAACCCTTAATTAATTAACAAATTAATTACAAAACAATCTAAGTATGAAATTAAAGAGACCGCCGCAGCTCCGCCTCGCTCGGAAACCTGTTGCCATGCCAACTGTTGCCTCTGTTTGCACTGTTTTATGCCTCTGAAAGCTGTGCAAGTCCCAAGGCTGCTTTTGAACCAATCCCTGAGCACTGAGGGATGTCATCGGCCAAGAAATGGGACCACCGGCCATGTAAACATGGTCATCGACCAAAAGTGGGGCCATCGGCCAAACATTGTTAGTCGGCCGGCACTGAATGTGGCCGACCGGCCATCCCTTCTTGCAGAATTCTGTTTTTGCTGCAGCAGAGGACAGACAGTGCATGGCATGGAATTTACAAGACAATGTGCGCACGACCACCCTCCCTATCATGCTATGAACTCAAGGGAGTATGGCTCTCGACCCTTGGGCCACCAATCACGCATTTCGATGCATGATGGCCAAAGGTGCCAAGTGTGCAAATCGATGTAGAATGAACACAACAAAACATATGAATGCCTAGAACTCTATCATGCTTGGATCAAGAGCGTCGACGACTAAGGATTGAGGGACGTTTCGTCACTTCTAGTACGAACGTTCCTCGCTCCTCGTGTTTGGTTTGACACCCCAAACCGAACACAATGTAATGCAAAAGAGCATGCCAAATGCAATGCAACTAATGTAATGCAACATGAGCAATGCCAAAAATGCAACAATGTTATGTGATGCAACTAGCTAAGCATCATGCAATATACCGAACATGCAAACATGATGCAATACAAGCATGCAAATATCATGAATGCAAACATGCTCAAATGGACTTAAACCAAAAGGCACCAACATGCGAAACAAACATGTACACATATTGGTCTAAACACTATGCAACAATGCACAATCCTCAAACATGAGCAAAATGGGACAAACATGAGGACATAACAATGCAATGAACTCTGAAATCATGTGAAAAATGATGCCAAATGATATACACAAGTGAAGCATAGCATGCCAATGGGTTCAATACTCAAAGCTAGTCAAGAAGCTCATACCATGGCCATGTCAACCAAGCCCCAAAGGGCCAAAGTGACCTAAGACAGTCCTAGGGCAGACCAAAACAAGGCTAGAACATGTATGGAATGAGGCCGAAACATGCTATGAAGGCGGGCACAAAACAAGACGCATATAAGGCCCAAAAGGGCAAATGCACTACACCTACTACAACCAATCATGGCATCAATTAGGCCAATAAAATCAGAGTTATAATATGTCAAAATAAGCCCCAAAACCCAATGAAAAGGCATCCCAAAGACCTAATCATGGAGGCATATACAATGGTCCAAACATGGAGCATAAGACAATAACTCTTCAAAGCATTGAAAGGATGGCAAATGCAAGCATACAAGCATGGAACATGGACTGAAATATCATGACAAGTGATGCCAAATCATTGAAATGGCCCAAGTAAAGCATGCTAATGACTCACACACCCAAAGCTAACAAGCTAGAATGCATGGTGGCTATACAAAGCATGGCAAACATGACCAAGACAACACCAAACAGAGCTTAAGCATGATAAAACAAGGCTAAAAACTTCTCAAAGTTAAGTCAAAACATGCAAGCATGATGGTCTAAATGCAAGATGCATGTCATGTAAACATGCAAGATTACTCTACAAGTATGTGAAGCATGCAAGATGCCATCAAACCAACATGGAATAGAGTTAAGGCAGGTCCTAAAAGCCACTAAAAAGTGCTGAAATAGAACCAAGACATGCTAAGCAAACATGCTAATGTTATGAGCCATTTATGCTAGCAAATGAGACACAAAGGGAGAGTGGTGTCCCTCCCCTATTCAAGACCTCAAAACCACTTTTCCACCACTGAAAATCCTCTGGACTTCAATGGTGAGAAGGTTAAAATAAGATGATCCCAAAGCTCAAAAGTAAAGGCACAAAACAAGGCCAAACAAGGCCTAAGAGGGGGTAGACAACCCCTAACCCAAAAGTGACCTTAAGAAACCATCTTAAGCATACAAAATCAGAACTTTTTACAGTTTATAGCTAAGCTTAAAACAATATGCAAGATAGGCTAAAAGCTCATGCAAGAATGGGGAATAAAGAGGATAGTTTCTCACCCTTGAAGAACTTCTTCAAGAACACCACTCCAGCACCTCCTTCTAATCAAAACCAACTCAAAAACTCTAGAATCAACTCTTCTAGTGCCTCAGCAACCAAGGATAGTGTAATGGTAGGTGTTTATGTGCAATAGTAAGAACAAAACACACTTTTGATCACAAACACCCACACACAAACCTAGAGAGAGAGATATAGAGAGAGATATATCTAACTTGTATATCAGATGGTTCAACCTCTAGAAAGGGAGGGGAGGCCCTCCTTTTATAGAAAATCAACTTTGCTAAGCTTCCAAGAGAAGCTAAACAAGGCTGAAATCCCTCCATACACGTGTATGGAGGGCAGGGTCTGTGCTCACCAGCTAGCACAACTGGCATGCACAATGCTTGAAAAAGGCAAAGAAAAGGCCTCGGTCAGAAAAGGTGGCCGACCGACCAAAGAAATGGTTGACCGACCAAATAAAGTGCCGGTCGGCCAACACACTTAGCCGATGGCAAGAAAAAGGGACCGATGGCCTCAGGCCTTAGCCGGTGGGTTGAGAAAATGGCCAACAAGCCACCCTCTTCCCTCATAAGCAAAAACATAGGTGTTTGGTCCACAACCAAGAACAAAACAAACGAGTTGAGAGATCTTGAGGTAAGGCGCGCGGCCGAGACCTCTGGGAACTCAAAACGAACACGAATCTGGATGATCATCGAGTGTTCAAACGATGACGTCCAAGTCTTGAGAACGGTCAAAAATGGGGTGTCTACAGCTAGCCCTAACATCGATCTTCAACATAATCTTTGGAAAGACTTAAAAGACACAGCAGCAACCGTGAGATCCCCTTGGCTAGTTGTAGGGGATTTTAATGATGTAAGAGGCCAAGATGAAAGAAAAAGCTTCAGCTAAAGCAACCAACAAGGAAGGCATAGACGGTTCCAGGAAAGCATAAATAACTGTGGTCTCATGGATTTGAGATGTACTGGCCCTAAATTCACCTGGTCAAACAATGGAAGAGGAATGGCAAACACCATGGAAAGGTTGGACAGAGCTCTTTGCAATGTAGAATGGAGAACTGCCTTCTCTGAAGGTGCAATTCGAAACCTCCCTCATACCTACTCTTATCATTCGACTTTCATTGTCTATATTGAAGGTATATCCAAACTTCCTTTTTAACTACCCTTTTCATTTTGAGGCCGCTTGGCTATCACACCCTACTTATGTTGATATTGTGAATGCTTCTTGGAACACTGCCACTTCTTTGAACTCCAATCTCAATCTTGTTGCCGAAAACTCCCTTGTTTGGAACAAGAAAGTCTTTGGTAAAATCTTTAAAAGGAAACAGTGGCTCTTTGCTCGCATTGAGGGAATCCAAAAAGCTTAATAAAATTCTTTTTCCCATAGTTTTTTCTTTCTTGAAAAAGATTTGGTTTCACAATTTAATAAAACTCTTTTTCAAGAGGAACTTTTGTGGTTTCAAAAATCTAGAGCAAATTGGATCACTCAAGGTGAAAGAAACACAAATGTTTTCCATGTTTCTACTATTACTAGAAAAAGAAAATTAAAAATTGACTCTTTGAAAAATGAGCAAGGAGTCTGGCTGCATGACCCTAATATTGTGAATGAGCATATTCAAAACTATTTTATAACCTTGTTTAAAGATAATGCTACTAAGGTTCTTGATCATTGGTGTAATCTTGCACACCATAAAATTTCTATTGATGATAATAATGTGCTTCAGAGAAATATAACTCATGCTAAAATTCTGGAGGCAGTGAAAAACATTGGTACCTTCAAAGCTCCTGGCAAAGATGGTTTTCAGGCTATATTTTATCACGAGTTCTGGAATGTCATTGGGGATAATGTGTCTCATTTTATTTGGCATTGCTACCATGAGAAATCCATTCCCTTAGAGATTAACAAAACCCTTATTGCTCTTATACCTAAAATTGATAACCTTGAAAATATAAAGCTATTTCGCCCCATAAGCTTGTGTAATGTTTCCTACAAAATCCTCCCCAAAATTCTTGTGAATCATTTATGACCCCTTCTAGATAACTTGATCGGCCCTAACCAAAGTAGCTTCATCCCTAGTCACTCTACTCATGACAACATCATTATCACCTAAGAATTAATCCATACATTGTGTAATAGAAGCATAAAAATGGGGGTTTAATCATTAAGCTTGATTTGGAAAAAGCATATGATAGAATTTCTGGGAACTTTATCAGAGAAAGCTTGACTGAATTCAATCTTAACACCCATTGGGTGGGTCTCATCATGACCTGTGTTTCTAATGTTAATTTCTCTATTTTGTGGAATGGGGAACCTATGCAAGATTTCTCTCCTGGAAGAGGTCTCAAACAGGGAGATCCTTTTTCACCTTATTTGTTTGTTTTATATATGGAAAGGCTCTCAAATATGAATAAAGATAAAGTTGAGAACAAAGAATGGAAAGAAATCAAAGCCTCTAGGAATAGCCCATCTCTTTCTCTGTTTTTTTTTTTTTTTTTGTGTGTGTGTGTGTGCAGATGATCTACTTCTGCTTTCCAAAAATGATCAAGAGAATTGTGAGACTCTTATGGAAACCATGGAAGAATTCTATGCTATCTCAAGCCAAAAAATTAATCTCCTTAAATCCAAAATGTTCATTTCCCCTAATGTGGACAGGAATAAAGCCTCTGCCCTTAGTCTATTTTGTGGTATTTCATTGACTCAAGACCTAGGCAAATATCTTGGAGTGCCTCTTATTCACAATCGGGTTAGTAGAAACCTTTATAGTAATGTTGTGGATAAGGTTTAAAAAAAATTGCTTGGAAAGCCAGAACTTTATCACTTGTTCGGAGAGCTACTGTAATCTAGTCAGTATCTTCATCTATCACCTCTTACCTTATGCAAACTTCAAAATTACCTCAAAGTGTGCATGGGAATATTAACAAGATACATAGAAGCTTCTTGTGGAGTGAACAAAAGAACAAGAGATCCATTCATTCGGTGAGTTGGAATCAGGTATGTCGAAGTAAAACAGAAAGTGGGCTGGGGTAAAGGAAAGCTGAAAATCAAAACCTGGCCTCTTGACTAAGCTGGGTCAGAAGATCAATTGTGATAAAAATCTAACTTTGTGCAAAATTCTTAGAGGGAAGTATTTAAACAGAAACACTTTTTCTAGTTGGCCCACCCATAAAAAAGCCTTTTAGACTTGGAAAAGTATTATGAAAACTAGAGATATTCTCAGTAAAGGCCAGAAGTGGAGAATTGGTGATGGAAAGCACATCTCTTTTTGGAATGATTGGTGGTGTGGAGAATGCACCCTTGCAACCAGGTTTCCAGGACCTCATACTAAAGAAGAGGTATCAGTGGAAGACATGATAGATGAGGATGGTAGGTGGAATCTGGAAAGTGTAGGAGTCATTATCTCTCAACAAGCTATACAACAAATCCTCCAGGTCCACCTTCCTTAGCATGTGTCACTTTCAAATAATCCTCACTAGAAAGGCTTCTCTAGTGGAGGTTTTTCTATTGGGGTAGCTTATGACCTGCTTACAACTCAAGAGCAAAAGATTCAAACTGTTAATTGGAGTTGGATTTGGAAACTCAAAATCCCTCAGAAGATAAATGGCTTTATTTGGCTTCTTTTTAATGAGCGGCTTATCATTAACAACTTTAGAAGAATCAGAGGGCTTTCATCTTGTGACATTTGTCCAAGATGTAATCTTTATAGAGAAGATCTAAATCACCATTCAGAGAGTGTACCAAAGCTGCAGAAGTTTGGAGAAACATCAGGGATCACATATGGCTGAATATAAGTTTGAACATTCCTTTTGATCAATGGCTGCTATCAAATTTGAAGAGTAAGAGCTCTGAAATCCGGAATATACCATCGGGAACTGTTTTTATCCTAACCCTTTGGAAAATTTGGAAACACAGGAATAATATGGTTTTTCGCCAAGAAGATTGTAATACAAAAGAGGCTACCAGATTTATACACTTGCAAGCTATTGAAATTTAGGAAGCTTTTCTGACTGATCATTCACGGGGAGGAAAATAAATCAAGTTACTAATTGGTGTTTTCCTCTTGCACGTAAAATTAAGCTTAATATGGGTGGATGCTTTAAAGGAAGTCATGAACAATGGGATATGGAGCTTTATTCAGAGATGAGAGAGGGACTTGGTTGCATGGTTATCATGGAAAGCTGGAAAATGCAACCAGTGAGGTAACTGAATTATGGGGAGTTTATAAAGGTCTCACCATTATCCTAGAGAAGGTCATGGCAGACATTACCATAGAAATAGATTCTGAACAAGTGGTGTTGTTCATCAAAGGGGACACTCCTTCTAACTTTGCACAGAGAGCTCTTCTTGAAGACACATCATGCAAATGTGCAATTGCTCCATCAGTTACACACGTAAAGAGGCAAACAAATGTGCAAATGGACTAGGAAATTTAGGAGCTAACCACCAAAACAATCTGGTTATGATTGATGACCCTCAAAGTGCCATTGTAAGTCTATTGATAGCAGACATGGTGGGTGCATCTTGTGTAAGGACTTAGTGTCCCTAGTTTTATTTTGTTGTTTCTTTCCTGCTTTGTTCTACTTCTTTTGAATAAAAAAATTAAGAAAAAAAATGTTTAATTTTTAGGAAAATTTACAAAAGAAACTTTATAGTTTTATTATGGGTGCTTGGGTGATAAATTCATTTTTGGATTTTGTTTGTCTAAAGGTTCGGGCACTATAATATTTTGGCTAAAAGGACAAGCACTCGTAAAATGACCAAATTACCCCCTATACACATGCTACTAAACCCAAACCAAACCAAACCCAACCCAACACACACTCTCTCTCTCTCCTCTCTGCTCTCCACTTTCTCCTCTTCCTTTTCCAGTTAAGGTTTCATCCTCCACCACAACCACTGCCGGTGGAGACCACCAAACCTCAACTCTCTTTCTGCCACACTTTCTCTCTCATTTTCATTTCTTCATCTCCGATGGGTACACCGCCACTACCACTGTATCCTCTCTCATCCTTCACAACTCCCCGGCGGCGAAGCTAGTATGTATGATGATGATAACTCAAATCTCGCGGCGTGCTCACATCCACTCTCGATTCCTCAGCCACTCTTACTAGCGTCGTTGCTCTAAACAGACTCAGATCTGCTATAGCATTCTTTGCTGCAGCAACATTGTTACTAAATTTGATCTCTAGAGTCTCACAAGCATCGGATCAGCCTGATCTGTGTTACCGTAGTCATGATCATCCTCACAGGCGTCGAATCTGGACTCTCTTGTGTACCTTAGGCTTGGACTTGTGGAGGACCACTGGCTCCTAATCTTGAGCCATGGACTTGTGTGTAAATTTATAGAGTAAAAAGAGAGAAAACATTGAGTTTACAAAGTTTACAATAGCTTCATCTTAATTTGCAGATAGCTTACTAAAGATGATGATCTAGAGACGTGTTTGATGCTTGGATCCAAATTCTCTCTGGTACATAGTTGTAATGGAGTTATCTATTAATATTTATTAATTGTTGTTTTTGTTGATGATTGCTACAGATAAAAAAAACTTTTTTTTGACACAAACATATTATTTTTAACATATAGTTGATAATCTGGGAGTTTTTGTTATTGGCGGTGGTGGTGTTGAACACATAGGTTCAAAAAATTAATAATCTAACAGATAATTCCAACAGATAGGAATCTCTCTCTCTCTCTCTCTCTCTCTCCCCCTCCGCATTTCTAATTTTTTTAGTTGTTAGATTATTATTGTTATTGTTGTGGTAGAGCTTGTTGGACATATTGTATTTTGATGATTGTTTTATACTTTGTTTTAATTATGTTTTGATTTATTTCAAAGAATAAAAATAGATTGAATACTTATAAATGATTCCATCATATCTCCATCCATGTTTATATCCTAATCATGCCATTCTCGATTTCAAAATGAGGCTCAAAAAGGTACCAAAGTAGTGCACCCAAGCAGCAGCAGAGCAGCAGAACACAAAAGGCCGAAACTGACAAATGATGGTAGACTAGCATGACATTCGGGCAGTCGACCGATCAGGCCAAAATTCACCGAATTTCTTTTGTAGCATTGGTTAGGCAGGGACTATCAGGTAGACGTCCGAGTAGATGACAAGCGAAGGAAATTTGACCCAGTTCAACTCTAGTTCAATTTGTTTTGTTCCGAACGTCAGACCAGCAGTATGCTTGATGACTGCAGTAGTCACCGTTCACCACCGGGACTCGACCAGACGACCGGCTGGTCGGCTAGGAAGACGACCGCCAAAAGAAAATGTTCACAGTGGCCATCCGGGCAGAACACATACGGACAACTGAGATTCTCTAAGCATTGAATTATTTATCATCCCCAGCCATCACTAACCCATCACTTAACGGGAAAAAGAGGATGGGCTATGTTAGAGCATAACAGAGCAATATCTTTGTTATATACAGAGTTCTGTACAATTAGCAGAGATACATTGATACAGAGAGATATACAACGTGCTAAACTTTTTCAATCTTTCATCAATCATACATTCTTCATCTTTCTAAGTCTTGAAGCAGTTCTTCATCTGGGTTTCATTTTCGTTCTTCAAAAAATTATACACAAAGCCCTATAGCTTTAAGCCCATTTACCTGTGAGAGGTTCCTTTTGCTGATATAACTCAAAGCTTCAATCTTTGTAATATTTCTTGAATAAGTTTCATTTGAAGCTTTCTATGAAAGCAAAATCTATCATTTAATCTACTAAGAGTGCAGTACACTCAGGTTTCTTGATTCTTGAGAATAATTATGAGTCACTTAAGGTTTGCAAGGGTTTGAAGACTTGGAAAGTCTGTGCAAAATCTATAGAGGATTGCTCCATTTTTTAAGAGGTTGCTAGCACCCGTGTGAAGCTAGAAGATAGTGGAAAATCTCAAGTGAAACTTGAGGAGTGGATGTAGGCTTGGTTGAAGCTGAAATACTATAAATATGTTTTCCTCCTTTTCCCTTATCTCTTTATGTTGCTTCACTACTATAACTGTGTCTGATATACTATTTACTATTATTGTGCTAAACATCTAATTTATTCAATTGATATAGCTATATGATTTTTGTGCTATCTACTTCACTTGATTTGATAAACTCTCTGTGTTAAAATTCTTTCACTAATATAGTTGTTAAAAATATTTGCTAATATTGTGCAAAACATCAAATCACTTCATTTACCTCATATAGCTATCTGTTATCATCTTTCATTGAGTGTTAGTTGATTATTTATCTATATCAGAATCTATTAAGTCAAAATCATTCACCGCACTTTTGTTTAGCTACTTCACTGTCATTTTCTCTTTGTGTTTGATCAAGTCATTTTCATTTCATTAGCTACATTTATCTATTGTGCTAGTTATAATTTTTATTGGGGTATTATAAATTTTTATTTGTAGAAACCTAATTCACCCCCCTCTTAGTTTGCTTTTTAGGTAACAATTGGTATAAGAGCCTAGACTCTTGCTTAGATTTAACCATCTGAGAGTTTTCAATCCATGGCAACCATAGCTAGTACTAGCAATGTTGAAGGTCAAGCCACCAATAGGCCACCCTTGTTTGATGGAAATAAGTATAGTTATTGGAAGGATAAGATGACCCTATATCTTCAAACCACTGATTATGCTATGTGGATTATAATCACCAAAGGTCCCGAAATCCCTACGAAATTAGTGAACAACATTAGTGTACCTAAAATAGAAGATAAATGTCATGAGAGGGATCATAGATTGTTGCAAGCCAATGCCAAAGCCAAACTCACCCTTGTATGTGGTTTAGACTCTAAGGAGTATAATAGAATATCTAGTTGTGACATGGCTAAAGAAATTTGGGACAAACTTGAAGTTACTTATGAAGGCACCAACCAAGTTAAAGAGTCTCGTATTGATATGCTTGTTCATAGTTATGAATTGTTTAAAATGAAATCTGATGAATCTATTTCAAGCATGTTTACTAGAATTACTGAAATTATAAATTATTTTAAAATCTCTTGGAAAAACATATACTAATAATGAGTTTGTGAGAAAAATTCTTAGGTGTTTACCAAAGAATTGGGAGGCTAGCGTTACAGCCATTATTGAAGCAAAGAACCTCTCAACTCTTGGATTAAATGAGCTCATGGGTTCTCTAATGACATATGAAATCACTATGAAAGGACATGAGAATGATGAGGATAAAAAGAAGAATGGAATTGCATTCAAAGCCTTATCCCATGAAGAAGAAAATGAGGACTCTAGTGAATATGAATGATATGTCATGTTTAGTAGAAATCTCAAAAAGTACAATAAGAAGAGCAATCATGGAGGAAGAAAACCTTTCAAGAAAAAGTACAACAAAGATGACATCCAAAAGAAAAAAACCTATCATTTGCTATGAGTGCAAAAATTCGAGACACATCAAGATGGATTGTTCAAAATTGAAGAACTATGGAAAAGACTACAAAAGAAACAAGAAGGCTATAATAGCAACGTGGGGAGAAAGTGATGATGATAGTTCAAATGATGAAGCTGAAAATAATGAAGTAGCCAACTTGTGTCTCATGGCTCTAGGAGAAGAAGAATCCACTCAAGATGAGGTAACTTTTAATTATGAAGAACTTGAGAGTGCTTTCAATGAATTACATTATGAGTTTAGAAAAGTATGTGCCAAAAATATTGTGTTAAAAAAAATAGTTGCATCTTTATCTAACAATATGGATGAATTGAAGAAAGAAAACCTTGCTTTGAAAAATGACCTTAATACCATTTCTAGTGAGAAAATTGTTTCAAAAAATAGTGTTGAAGATTTGAATAAAACTCTTGAAAATTTTGTAAAAGGAAGAGATAATCTCAACAAGTTTCTTGGTTATCAAAGATGTGTTTTTGATAAAGCGGGCATTGGATATGACTCTATTAAGAAACAAAAGAAACTCAACACAATTTTTGAAAAAAGACCTCCCATGACACACTCTCATATTACATGTCATTTTTGTAGGAGGAAAGGCCATTATATATCTACTTGTCCATTCAAAAAGAATATGAACATAGGGATGAAAAATATTTGGATTGTAAAAGGTCCTAATCATACTAACCAAGAAGGACCCAAGAAATCATGGGTACCAAAATCCAACATTTGATTGTCTTGTTATAGGTTTACCTTAAGTCCAAAGTTAAAGAAGGGAGGTCATACTTTGATAGTGGATGCTCTAGACACGTAACTGGAGACAAATCCTTCTTCACTACTCCATCATCCAAAGATGGAGGATTTGTTACTTTTGGAGACAACAAGAAAGGAAAAATCATTGGTATCGGTAGCATCAGTATCTCTCCTAACCCCTCTATTGAAAATGTTCTAATTGTATATGGACTTAAGCATAATTTATTTAGTATTAGCCAATTATGTGATAAGGGCAATAGAGTTATTTTTGATAAATCACATTGCACAATTAATCACAAAGCACTATTTGTTGGTAATCGTCTTGACAATATTTATGTTTTTCATTTTAATGATCTCTATGCTAGTGATGTTAAATGCTTGTATGCTTGCAATGATAGTAGTTGGTTATGGCATAAAAGACTTGGTCATGCTCATATGGATTTAATTGCTAAACTTTTGAGAAAGGATTTGGTCATTGGACTTCCAAAATTAAATTTGAAAAAGATCGATTTTGTGGTGCTTGTCAACAAGGAAAACAAACCAAAACTTTTTTTAAATCAAAATCTCATATTTCCACCTCTAGACCTTTACAATTATTGCATATGGATTTATTTGGTCCCTCAAGGACATCTAATCTTGCTGGTAAACATTATTGTCTTGTTGTTGTTGATGATTTTTTCAAGATTTACATGGGTTATGCTTTTAGTACACAAAGATGAAACATTATCTTCTTTCACAAAACTTTGTCACAAAATTCAAAATGAGAAAAGTTTTCTTATTACTAATATTCGAACCGACCATAGCAGAGAACTTGAAAATGAGAAATTTGAATTGTTTTGTGATAAGCATGGAATTGGACATAATTGTTCAGCACCCAGAACCTCTCAACAATGTAGTAAAAATGAAGAATAGAATCTTAAAAGAAATGAGTAGAACAATGCTTTGCGAAAACAATCTTCCTAAATATTTTTCGACCGAGGCCATTCAAACCGCATGCTATATTTTAAATCGTGCCTTGATTAGACCTATTTTCAAAAAGACTCCTTATGAACTTTGGATTGGTAGAAAGCCCAATATTAGTCACTTGCATGTATTTGGTTGTAAATTTGATTCAAAATTTGATGAAGCAATTGTTCTTGGCTATTCTTTGACTAGTAAAGCTTATAGTGTTTTTAATAAAAGAACTCTTGTTGTTAAAGAATCTATACATGTGGCATTTGATAAATCTAACATATCTTCTCCAAAGCAAGTTGTTAGTGATGATTTTGTAGATTTAGAACCAAATGTGGAAGATTCAAGCATCTATAAAGGCGAGGACCAACCATGTGAAGTGGACAAAGAGAATGAAACCTATTCTCCCTCCTCAAGAAGAAAGTGGAAATAATGATGATTTGCCACGAGAATGGAAGTTTATTCATAATCACCCTAAGAATGTAATCCTAGGTGATCCCACCAAAAGTATCACCACTCACTCTTTATTTAGAAATATTTGTGGTAACTTGGCTTTTCTCTCACAGATTGAGCCAAAGAAATTTTAAGAAACCGAATTCGATGAACATTGGATGATGGCTATGCATAAAGAGCTTAACTAATTTGAGATAAACAAAGTTTGGGATCTAGTGCCATGACCTAAAGATCATTCCATTATTAGCACAAAATGGATCTTTAGGAACAAGCTTGATGAATCCAGAACCATTCTTAGAAACAAAGTTAGACTTGTAGCACAAGGGTACAATTAAGAAAAAGGTATTGATTTCGATGAAACCTTTGCTCCGGTTGCTAGATTAGAAGCCATTCACATGTATTTGCATTTGCTTGGTTTAGAGATTTTAAACCTTATCAAATGGATACAAAGAGTGCATTTTTAAATGGTTTCATAAATGAAGAGGTTTATGTCAAACAACCTCTGGGTTTTGAAAATCATGCTTTTCCAAATCACGTGTTTAAACTTTCAAAAGCTTTATGTGGTTTGAAACAAGCACCTCGTGCATGGTATGAATGTTTGAACAAATTTTTGATTGAAAATGGTTTTACTAGAGGAAAGATTGACACAACACTTTCTGTTAAAACCAAAAATGATGATATACTTGTTGTGCTAATATATGTGGATGATATTATATTTGGTGCTACTAATGAAGCTTTGTGCAAGGAATTTGCTAAGTGTATGCAAGTTGAGTTTGAGATAAGCATGATGGGGGAGCTAAATTATTTCCTTGGACTTCAAATCAAACAATGTAAGGAAGGGATTTGTATCAACCAAGCTAAGTACATAAAGGAACTACTTAAAAAGTTTGGTATGAATAACCCCAAAGTAGCCGGAACACCTATGAGCACATCAATTAAGCTAGACAATGATGAAAAGGGTAAGTCCATTGATCAAACAAAATATCAAGGTATGATCGACTCACTTTTCTATTTAACCGCAAGTAGACCCGATATTATGTTTAGTGTTTGCATGTGTGCTAGATATCAATCAAATTGTAAATAATCACACCTTAGTATTGTTAAAAGAATTTTTAGATATCTTGTTAGCACTCAAAATTTAGAACTATTTTATTCCAGGGGTGTGGCATTTGATTTGATTAGTTACTCGGATGCCACCGCCCGAACTTCCTCCGCACGCCCCCCTTTTGGAGATAGCGCGAATTGGGTTCATAGCTACTACAGTTCGGACTCCTATCATGGTTCTGAATCTAATCTCACAAAGTGCAATGTAAGACTAATAAATCACCAAAGAGTCCAAATCCGGCAAATCGTTTTGGAAAATCGATTTTAATCAAAAGTGCCAAACATGGACTGCTTTGCTAGATTTCAAAGTCGCCACCTAAATATTTTATTTTGGAAAATTTAGGAAACCCTAACTCGTGCCTAAGGCCACGTATCCGTCATCGCCAAAGTTGCCTCGGCTCGGGAACTTGGGTACGAGAGGGGAAGGTCCTGAAATGAGCACCCCCTCTTGCCCGATCAAAGATCGAACTCCACTAACATGATATGTTGTTTTTGAAAACACATGTGTTCTTATTCCGGTTATTAGCCTAGAATTACTATGTGATGCGCACAGCATACAAGTATAGTCTAAATCACTCAATTTGGAACAAAACATCTCATGTTTGTTTTTCAAAAATAGTTTGAAGATGCTACTCACAAGTAGGCTAAAATGCAGATTTGCCATCCTCAAGTGGGCTTAAAACATGATGATTTGCCACTTCAAGTGGGCTTAAAACTCACATTTCGATGAATTGTTCCAATTCAAGCAATGAAGCCTTCATCTACAGGCATTCATGCGGTTATAACAATTAAGCACATAGCCTCATGGCAAGCATGTTATCATGGCAGTCACCCACACTCATGCAAGGATGTTAAAGTATAAACACTCACAGTGTACTCCAAGCCAAAATAAAAGCTAGTTAGAAATCAATGCATGATCCTAGGTATGTTAAGATGCCTAATGCAACACATGCAAAATGCAGCTAAATAGGCTCGGCTATTCTAAGATGGCATATGAATGCTACAATTTGATACATGTATTCAAATAGGAATTGAAATACAATGTAGTTTAAATGATGCGCCGAGCCCGGTGCATGCAATACGAATGAATGATGCACGCATGCATAGCATAAGTATGCTAATTGAAACATGCCCTAAAACTAACCATCAAAAGCTGGTAAATAAAAGGGAAAAAGACGTGGGGTTGGAAGACATTCACACACTCACGCACACTTATTACAGCATTCGCCCTCTCGACGGAGAGTCCGAATGAATTTAGCTAACTAGCTAAACTAATTAAACTAATTATTACAAACCAACTAATTAACTATGCTAAGCTAATTAATTATGACAAAACTTTAACTAATTAATCAAATTAATTAAGTTACAAAACCAACTAAGTAAGAAAAAAAAGCTAAATTAGGCTGCCACAGCTCTGCCTCGGAATAATGAATGATGCATGCTCGGTTTCCGCCCCGAAAAGCTCTCTGGTTTGCTCTCAAGAGGCTCTGCTTGCAGGGTGTCTTCCAGTGCTTGCTGCTAAAACTTACCAAAACAGTGCTGGGGAGTGCACCAGTAGCCTGCCGGCCATGAATGGTTGCTGCCGACCCCCCTGCCAGCCAAGGATGCACACTGCCGGCCACAGATGAAGAGGTGCCTGCCAACAATGAGAGGGTGCCGGCCACTGGTGTGCTGTGACACCAAGCTGCAATAGAGCATAAAACAGAGAAAATTGAGGGTCTCCTAAGAACATGTATGTACTATGCCCCTCTATATCATCTCAAAACATCAAGGGAGAGGCACCATTGGATCCAAAACCATCAATCAAGAATCTCGATGCGTGATGGCCAAAGATCCAATTTGTACAAACTCAATAAATGCATGACAAACAAGACACTTAGACCATCTCCTTATCATGAGAGATCAAAGGGAATGGAGACCAAGGGAGATTGGCTCATTTCATCACTTCAAGTATGAAATGAACCAATCTTCCTCGTGTTCAATATGACATCCGATTGAACACTATGCAAAGTAAGCAACATGCTCATCTACCAATGCTAATCTTGGCATGAAATGCAAAACTCTAACATGCAAACACTCTTGCACAACATGCTAGAATACTTAAGCATTAAAAGCTAGTGAAAGACACAACACTAGAATCATGCAAAACAATGCTCAAATGGCCAAACCAGCCCCAAATAGACTTCATGCATGCCAAAACAGTGGCAAAATCCTGCTGGAAATGAATCACCAAAAGCTATAACAACATGCTCATGCATTGGCTCGCAAGCTAGGCATTAAACACAAATCTTAAACACAATCAAAGAGTGATATGCATAAGAATATGACAATGCTATATGCTCTGAAATCAAGTGTTAAATGATGCCAAATCATCCAAATATCTCAAATAAGGCATGCTAGAAGGCTCAAAACTCAAGACTAGCTAAGGCACTTGCACCATAGCCATATCAAACAAGCCTCAAAGGACCAAGATTACTCAAAATAGTCCTAAAACATGTCAAAACAAGGCCAAAAACATGCTTGATCATAGCCAACATATGCTAGAATAAAAGGCCAAAACACCAAGTAAGCTAGGCCAATGAGCATGATTACACT
Source organism: Camellia granthamiana (assembly GCA_036172215.1). Classification (NCBI taxonomy): domain Eukaryota; kingdom Viridiplantae; phylum Streptophyta; class Magnoliopsida; order Ericales; family Theaceae; genus Camellia; species Camellia granthamiana. Next base: position 69,947,956 of record CM069904.1, read on the forward strand.
ACAAGTGTAAGAAGCAAATGAGGGATGCTCTAACCAACCAAAAACAGAGTTGTATCATGGCAAAATAAGACCAAAAACACACTGAGATGGTAGCCCAAAAGCTTAGGCAAGCTTGCATACAAATTAACCCATGATCAAGACATAAGGCACAACTCTCTAAAAGCATTGAAAGTGTGAAACATGTGAGAGTATGACTACACTACACACACTAAAATCATGTGAGAAAAGAGGTCAAAGCATGCATACAACTCAAGTAAAGCATACTAGATACTTTGAAACTCAAAACTAGTGAGCAAGATTGCACTATGGCTATACAAAGTAAGTTCCAAATGATCAAGACCACCCAAAATACAGCTAAGGCATGTTAAAATATGAGTAAAAGCCTGCTGGAATGGAGCCAAAACATGCTAGGATGGTAGGCCAAAGTGGCAAGCATGTAAGGCTAAAAGGGAAGATTACACTACAAGTGTAGAAAGCATGCATGAGGTGACCCAACCAGGCCAAAACAGTGTTATGCCATGCTAAAATAAGGCCAAAAATAAGCTGAGAACAAGCCAACACATGCTAGAAAAACATGCTCAATCATTAGGCCAACAAGGCAAGCAAACAAGACAAGAGGAGAGGGGACCACCCCCTCTCATTTTGGACCTCAAAACCACATTTCTACCATTGAAAATCCATTGGATTTCAGTGGCTAAAAGGCCAAATAAAGATGACCTCAAAGGCCTTAAGAGATGGCACAAAGCAAGGTCAAACAAGCCACCAAAGAGGGTAAACCACCCCTAACTCAAACAAAGCCTTAAACAACCATTTTAAGCACTTAAATACAAAACTTTTTTCAGTTGAAACTTAGGTAAAAAAAAAAGCATGCAAAGGTGGCCAAATATGCAACCAAAACAAAGCTTAGAAGGGGGGAAAAGGACTCACCCTTGAAGAACAATAAGAACAGCAGCTTCTTCAGCCTAAAACCAGCTTTCAAAACTCAAATAACACTCCCAAGAACCTCAGCTCAATGATGGTGGTGTTTTACTAGGTGTTTGTGTGCAAAAGTAACAAGAAACAACACTTTTAAGGCAATATAACACAAATATATATATATATATAGAGAGAGAGAGAGAGAGAATTCTAGTGAGAGAGGGATCTCTTTAGCTCTGAAAAATGCTGAACCTCTGGAAAGGGGGAGGAGCCTCCCCTTATATAGAGCAATGCCATGTAAAGCTTGCTTGACAAGCTTCAAAATGGCCTCCATCCCTCCATATGGAGGATGGCTCAGTGAAAAACAGCTGGCTCAAAAGATCTAACATAATATCTGCTGAAATAAGGTGTCCTGTCGGCCATCAGTGGTGGCCGGCAGTGCCTCATTAATGGCCGGCAGGCCTTATCAATGGCCGTAGGTACAAATCCATGGTCGGCGGCCCCTTCCCCATGGCCGGCAAGCCGTCACAAACAACAATATGGAGAGACCAAGGCATGGTCCAAAAATGAGACAGAATGGAAATAGGGTTTGGAAAGAGCAAACTTGGCATTTCGTTGCGAAAGTTGAGCGCTCAGCGAGCAATCAAACTTGTAATCGGATGTACCTGCAAGCACATCCAAGTCTTGAGGATGGTCAAAAATGGGGTGTCTACACTTGGTAACTCATTAGTATCTTGGTTTAGTGAAAAACAAAATTATGTTGCTTTTCAATAGCTGAAGCTGAATATATAACTTCCAGAAGTTGTTATGCCCAAGTACTATAGATGAAACAACAATTTGAGGACTTTGATTTGCATTATATCACATCCCTATTAAATGTGATAATGCTAGTGTCATCAACTTAAGCAAAAATCCGATTCAACACTCATGCACAAAACATATTGAAATTCGACACCACTTTTTAAGAGATCATGTTCAAAAAGGGGATATTGTTATTGAATTTGTAAACACCGACAAACAATTGGCGGATATTTTCACAAAATCCCTAAGCAAGGAACGTTTCAATTTTATTCATGGCAAACTTGAAATGTTGAATTCAACTTAAAGTTTTTGTTGTGAATGCGAAACTTGAATTTTACTTAAAATGAGGTATGTGTACTATTGAATTTTACTTGAGTTTTTGTTGTTAATTTTACTTAAACTTTGCACTGTTATGTTTCTGGTACTATTTTGGATTCTCATTGACAAATGCTTCAAAGTGCCCTCATATATATTTCATAACATTTTCTCTTAAGACATACCAATATATTGCATAAACTTCCTATCTTCATGAACTTGAGCCTTCGATAGAACCTCCTTGCTAAAAATCTTCTCTATTGTGATGCAAACAATCAGCTTATGTATGTTGATTTTCAGATTGGATCATGCTCAAAATGCTTCACATATCCTAATTAACAATCTGATATATCTATGGTTCTTGATTGAAATTGATTTATGCTCTTGCTAGAACTTGCTTGTTTACTTGAGATAGCATCATCTTTCATAATGGATGAACTCATTGATTCAAAACTCTTGCTATATATTTCCTTACTCAACCAAATGTGTGCTCTACTATTGATTATTTGAGCTAAATTATTTCTTGGTATCACACTTATTGTTATATCATTTTGGCTGAACTTAGCATATCTCTCCATGACTTGATTTGAAATCTTCAAAGAACATATCATACCTTTGTGAAATCATGGCATATATCAGCACCTCATGCTACATTATGAAATCTATCATTTATGTGTTTTTGATAATGTCACAGGGGAAGAAAATGGTGATGTTTTATTTTAAGATAGATTAGGGAAGAAATGGTGATATATTTTTTAACTATATCTGTTATGATGATGCTTTCATTTTATTTTTTTTTTTGTTGTATCTTACCTAGACAAAATTTCCTATTTAGTATCTTAATCATCATGCTATGCTTATATATATTACTTTTGTGCTAACATGGTTATACATCTAGAAGAAGTAATCATTCAGTTTGAGCATGACTTAAGGGGGAGCTTTTCTTATTCTCAAACAAATCAAAACATCATGGTGTGCCATCATCAAAAGGGGGGGAGATTGTTAGACATGTATTTTGATGATTGTTTTCTACTTTGTTTTAATTTTGTTTTGATTTATTTAAAAGAGAAAAATAGATTGAATACTTATAAATGATTTCATCATATCTTCATCCATGTTTATATCCTGATCATGCCATTCTTGAGTTCAAAATAAGGCTTAAATAGGTACCAAACTAGTGCACCAGAGCAGCAGAACGCAAGAGGCCGAAACCGACAAAGGCCAGTCAACCGGGCGATCGACCAACTAGGCCAAAAGTCGGCGAATTTCTTCTGTAGCCTTGGGCAAGTAGGGACAACTGAGTGGATGTCCAAGTGGATGACCGGTGAAGGAAATTAGACCCAGTTCAGCTCTAGTTCAATCTGCTTCGCTCCGGACATTAGACCAACGGTATGCTCGACAATCGTAGTAGTCACCCGTCACGACCGGGACTCAACCAGACAACCTGGTGGTTGACCGGACGGATGACCACCAAGAGAAAATGTTCACAGTGGTCATCCAAGTAGATGACCACCTTGTGCAAAGCTCACTGAAACTATCAGATGCTGAGAGCAGGAAAGAAAAAAGAAGAAGAAAGATTCACCCATCATTCAATGGGCAAAACACACATAGGTAACTAAGATTCTCTTAGCATTGAATTATTTATCATCTTCAGCCATCACTAACCCATCACTCAACGGGAAGAAGAAGATGGGCTCTATCAGAGTATAACAGAGCAACATCTCTGTTATATACAGAGCTTTGTACATGCAGTAGAGAAACACTGATACAGAGAGACATACAACGTGCTGAACATTTTCAATCTTTCATCAATCACACATTCTTCATCTCTTTGAGTTCTGAAGCAGTTCTTCATCTGGGTTTCATTTTTGTTTTTCAGAAAATTATACACAGAGCCTTATAGCTTTAACCCCATTTACTTGTGAGAGGTCCTTTTTGTTGATATAACTTAAAGCTTCAATCTTTGTAATAGAGAGTTTTATTTCAAGCTTTCTATGAAAGCAAAATCTATTATTCAATCTAATAAGAGTGCAGTACACTCAAGTTTCTTGATTCCTTGAGAGTGATTGTGAGTTACCTAAGGTTTGCAAAGGTTTGAAGACTTGGAAAGTCTGTGTAAAATCTATGGAGGATTGCTCCATTTTTGAAGAGGTTGCTACCACCCCTGTGAAACTAGAAGATAATGGAAAATCTCAAGTGAAGCTTGAGGAGTAGATGTAGGCTTCGTTAAAGTCGAACCACTATTAATCTGTTTGCCTCATTTTCCCTTATCTTTTTATGTTGCTTCACTGCTATATCTATATCTGATATACTATTTGCTATTATTGTGCTAAACATCTAATATATTCAACTGATATAGCTATATGATTTTTGTGTTATTTGCTTCACTTGATTTGACAAACTCTTTGTGTTAAAATTCTTTCACTGATATAGTTGTTAGAAGTATTTGCTAATATTGTGCAAAACATCAAATCACTTCATTTACCTCATATAGCTATTTGTTTTCATCTTTCATTGAGTGTTAGTTGATTATTTATCTATATCAAAATTTCTTAATTCAAAATCATTCACCACACTTTTGTTTAGCTACTTTTCTATCATTTTCTCTTTGTGCTTGATCAAGTCATTTTCATTTCATTAGTTATATTTATCTGTTGTGCTAGTTATAATTTTTATTGGGGTATTATTAATTTTTATTTGTGGAAACCTAATTTACCCCTTCTTAAGTTGCTTTTTGGGTAACAAAGTTGGATCTATTTATATCTTAGATTATATTATTATTATTATTATTATTATTATTATTATTATTATTATTATTATTATTATTATTATTATTATTATTATTATTGTGTTGTTGTGTGTTAATAATGATGATGAAGAAACAAATTCCAGTTTAATTTAGTTGTTTAGTATATCCAGTGAATTTATATAATATACCTGTTGTGTTGTTGTAATTAATTATTATTTTTTATTCTTGTGTTAAATAATTACAGATCTTTGTGAAAAAGCTAATTGGAAGCAACAGATAGAGAAAAAAGAGATGGGGAGTGAGTGAATAAGTGAAAGAGAGACTCTCTAGCATAGAATTTAGACCCCAAAAAAAAAAAAATTGAACAGATAGATAGAATTTAGGGAAAGAAATTGAACAAATGGTCAAAAATTTTGAGCAAATAGATATAAAATTGAATAGATAGATAGATAGACAGATAGATAGAATTTAGGGAAAAAATTGAACAGATAGTCAAAAATTTGAACGGATAAACAAAATATTTGAACATATAGATAAAAAATTTGAATAGATAAAAAAATTTGAACAGACAGATATAAATTTGAATAAATAGTCAATGAAAATTCAAATAGATAAAATAAAAAAAATAAAAAATAAAAAAAGAAAAAAGTCAAGAGGTGAAATTGGAAACAAAATGTTCTTCAGGACTTTTTACCAAACTATTTCACAAAATGTGGACCTCTTACTAATAAAAAATATCCACCGGACCTAATGTTTTATCTCCTCCTTAGATTGGATTTATCACAAATTTTCTCCTTTATCATTATAATGTTTGACTTTTATAATAAAATAAATTCAGAATTTTTAATTTTAGTCGTTAAATTCAATCTAAACTATATGTTTATTTTTGTTAAGTAAAATTGATCCAAAAAAATAGTATTATAGTCATTAAACTCGATGTAGATAAAATACATAAATTATCTAAAATATTACTTTCTATTGAATTTAATGACTAATTTTTTTTTTTAATTTTACTGAATAAAAATATACAAATGCTTTAAATTAAAAAAATCAAAATATTAAGATTTAAATTGATAAAATTAAAAACTCATAATTTATGTTATTACAAATGTCAAATCCTAATTTATTTTTATTTTTTTATAATTTCTCTTAATTTTATTTTATTTTAATTTTTTTTAGAAGTGGCAAATGTCATCCAAACTATATAATATTACTATATATTATTTTGTTTTTTTGTTTTTTTTTTGTTTGAATTAGTGGTGCCGCCCATGAGCCACTAGTGGATAATCATGGGCATGGAGACAACAAGAAGTGGGATGCAAATTCGACTTTGTCAATAGCTATACATACATATCTCAATCTCATTTTCACAATTTTGTTCAAAGTCATAATCATTCAAATCCTATCATCAACCAACCAAACCAACCCACGAATCATTCGCTTGAGAATCTCATTGGCAATGAAGGGTTTTACCTGAGATATTTGACCAAATCGTAAAAAGAAATACGTTAACATCCAAAGATGCACCATCTTTCTAAAAATAATAAATCATATCTCAATGAATATCTCTTTTCTAATCATCATTTATATGTTTTTCGGGTAATTGGTTGTCCTTTATAGTCTTGTTTGATTTAAGAGATAAATGGTGGAATTGGATAGATGTCATGTTTGTTTTAAGAAATTGTCATAAAATTAAAAATATGTTTATGGTATTATGAAAAAAAGGAGGGGACTAGCAATAGCAATCCCATCTATTAGAGGTAAAAAAAAAAATTTATTGTCTCTTATTTTACGAAAATAATAGTCACATTTTATATAATAAGAATTTTTATGTAATTTCATATATTTAATTCTAATCAATTAATATAACTGCACTAATACAAACAAAGGTAATGTTAAAGGGTGTGTATCATATCTAATTATGACATTTTTAGAATTTATTACCACAAATATCATAACTTAATTCTATGAGTCAAAACTAAAAAATAATAATAATAATTATAAAAATGATGATGATGATGATGATGATGATGATGATTAGTTATAACCAAACACCACCTAAGTTATAACAGAAGAGATCTTGAGTTATAATCAAAATAGAGAAAAGTTAGGGATCATGAAAATTTTTTCATGAAAATGATCATGAAAGATTTATGATCCTTGGATTACTTGATTAGTGTGTGGTGCTTTATTATAAGTGTAATCCAAAGGTCACAAAACTTTCATGATTATTTTCATGAAAGGTTTTTCATGATACCTAGTATTGCTGATCAAAATAATATCATAATCAACATCACAATAAATCATAATTAACACTACAATTTGTATAGCCAAGTTATAACTAACACATCAACCAAATACTATAAAAGCCGTAACTATAGGACATATGCTACACACCCCAAAGAAGGTGTACATTATAGAATTTCCCTACAAATAAAATATAATTTATTTTATATCTTCAATCTAATATTCTTACACTAGTAATTCCCTTCTTACCGATCCTACACTACAAGAAAATGGGGCTTAAAAGACGGAACTTTTTGCGACGGCACATTTGCCGTCGCAAAAAATGTGACTTTTTGAGACGGCACAACTTGCCGTCGCCAAAAATAAAGTATTTGAGACGGCATAAAATGCTATCGCGAAAAAGAAGAGTATTTGCGACGGCAGAAATTACTGTCGCAAAAAAAATTAGAGTATTTGCAACGGTAGAGATTGCTGTAGCAAAAAAATAGAGTTTTTGACACGACACCAACTGCAGTCGCAAAAAAAAAAAAAAAAAAGAGTTTTTTGCGACTATAATAGGTATCGTTGCAAAAAAAAAAAAAAAGAAGTAAAAATATATATATATATACACATATATATACATATTGTGGCTTTGAGACAGCTTCATATATATAGTCACAAAATGGTTTAAATAAATGCAACGGTATTTTTCTATCACAAAAAAAAAAAAAAAAAAATGACGTCGTTTTACTCTTTTGAACATTTCTCTTTTCATCCATTTTTTCATCTTCCTATCTCTCTGCCTTTGTCTCTGTCTCTCTTCTCTTTCTCTTTCTCACTCATCACTCTTCTCTGTCTGTCTGTCTCTCTCTTTCTCTATGTGTCTCTATCTCTCTTCTCTTTCTTTCTCTCACTCATCACTCTTTTCTGTCTATCTGTCTGTCTCTTTCTCTCTGTGTCTTTGTCTCTGTCTCTCTTCTTTTTCTCCCTCTCACTCGTCATTCTTCTCTGTCTGTCTGTTTGTCTCTCTCTCTCTTTCTCTTTGTGTCTCTAGCCCATCTCTCTTCTCTCTATCTCTCTCATCTCTCGGTCTCTCTTCTCTCTCTCTTCTCTTTATCTCTCTCGCTCTCTCGCTCATCTCTCTTTGTCTCTCTCTCGTTTATCTCTTTTCGCTCTTTTTCTCTCTCTCTCTTTGTCTATCTCTTTTCACTCATTTTTTCATCTTCCTCTCTCTTCTCTTTCTCTCTCTCACCCATCACTCTTCTCTCTTCTCTCTCTCTCTGTGTCTTTCACTCATCTATCTCTTCTCTCATCTCTTTTCTCTCTCTGTCTCTTTCGCTCATCTCTCTTCTCTCTATCTCTCTCGTCTATCTCTCTTCTCTCTATCTCTCTCTCTATGTCTCTCTCGCTCATCTCTCTTCTCTCTATCTCTCTATGTCTCTCTCGTTCATCTATCTTCTCTCTCTGTCTCTTTTTCTGTCTATCACTCTCTATCTTTCTTTTTTTTGTCTTTCTATCTCTCTCTCTCACACTCATCACTCTTATCTGTCTGTCTGTCTTTGTCGCTGTCTTTGTGTCTCTCTCTTTCTCTCTTTGTCTCTCGTTCATCTCTCTTCTCTCTATCTCTCATATCTCTCTTCTTTCTCTATCTCTCTCACTCATCTCTCTTCTCTCTATCTCTCTCTCTGTCTCTCTCGCTCATCTCTCTCTCTCTCTCTCTCTCTTTTTCTATGTCTTTCTCTCGATCATCTCTTTTCGCTCTCTTTCTTTCTCTCTCTCTTTGTCTATCTCTCGCTCATCTCTTGTTTCTCTCTCTTTTTATGTCTGTCTCTCTCTCTATCTCTTTATCTCTCTATCTTTCTCTCTCTCTATCTCTTTCTCTCTCTATCCCTCTCTCACTCATCACTCTTTTCTCTCTCTCTCTCTCCCTGAGCCCATTGTTGTTGAAAGTGGAAAAAGTCAAAAAATGAAATGGGTCTCTCTTTCTCTCTGTCTCTTTCTCTTTGTGTCTCTCGTTCATTTCTCTTCTCTCTCTCTTTCACTTATCTCTCTTCTCTATCTCTCTCACTCATCTCTCTTCTCTATCTCTCTCATCTCTTTTCAAATATTTTTTTTCAATTATTTTTTTTTTCAATTATAATGTAAATGATCCCATTGTCATAAATAATAAAAAAATAAATATAAATATTTTAGGCCTAGACAAACATGTTTTTTAGTTTATGTTTTTAAATTTTTTTAAACATTTTGTTCGAACCAAACGCGTTTGTAATTTATGTTTTTCTAAAAATAAATAAAAACCAATTTATAAAATTTTTGTAAACATAAACAAAAAACGTAAATGTTACCTTAAATTTTCATTTGTGACAGTTATACTTGACGTCGCAAAAAAAAAAAAAAAAAAAAAAAAAAAACCTCAAAATCTGATTGGCGCTCATTTTTCCCCTTCAACCAAAAATCCCCAAATCTCAAATCCCTAATTTTTGAACCACAAAAATCCCCATCTCTCTCTCTCTCTCTCGCGACTGTAAGCAAGGCAGACGACGGCGTCAAGCGATATCATCAATCAATCCTTCCTCTCTCTCTCTCTCTCTCTCTCTCTCTCTTCCTCCATGTATCTCTCTCTACGATATCATCGATCAATCCTTTGCGGTAAGTGCTCATCATCGATTCACCTCTGTTTGATTCGTTTTATTATATTTCTAGATCCTTCGCAGTAAGGGTTCATTGATCGATTCACCCTACAAATGTCAATCTCTACATGCAGGCCATTAATCCTAATCCTAAGAATGTTCTTCCTTCAAATCCACTCCATCGACATGCGCCGCCCATTCTCCTTCTTTGCCACCACCAGCAGCTCCGCTGTAAAGCCTAGCAACCATCTCTTCCTCAGCCGATCCCCCTCCTCCACCACATCTCTCACGAGCCCTAGTCATCTCTCTCTCTCTCTGTGTATATATATATACTAGCAATGGGTGCAAACGATGTGATTGTAATTTTACTGCAATTTTACATCTGAATTTTGTTGATGATTTGGTGAATAAAGAAGATGCGTTGAATTTGAGAATGGCTAGCTATTAAATTTTTTTTTTTTTTTTTTTTTTTTTTTGAAGAAGTTAATAATATGGATATTTTTGAATTTAAATCCTTATCAACCATATTATACTTTCTTGTTGTATGAAGCATCCATGCCGCTTCTTTTCATCAACTGTACCTCGGCTATTATGATATAACTCAAAAGATATGTCCAGTTTCATCATTCATGACTTCTTTAGGCATGTGTTTGGTAGTCTTTATTTGGGGGGGGGAGGGGGGGGGGGGGGAAACTATACCAAAAGACAACCTTGGCCTTAAGTTACATCTTCATAGGGCAACTATTTAAGTTTATTTGTAATGAAGTAAATGTAATGACTAATTCTTCATCTTGATCTTGGATTTATTGAATTGAATTCTAGCAGGTAATGCCCTGAAGTGGTGTTTGGATGTTCATATAATTGTTATATACTGAGTTTTTCATAGTAGTCAAGTATGAGTTGTAATGCTCATAGAAATATGTTGCTACACGATTAATTTGAAAAAAAAAAAAAAAAAAAACACTACATTTTATTGGATGTCTACTTGTTAAAATGAAAATCACTTTAGAAGTATTTTAAATTCTTATAATGCAATCTATACAAGTGTATCCTTATCGTACCACATTTTAGAGAATATTCCGTAACCGGTTCCCTTTCCTATTCCCATTCTAGTTCTCGTTCCATATACTAGAACGATCCATTTTTCATTTCGTTCCTAATCTCTAGTTTTTGATTTCTAATTTGTGCTTCCATCTAACTTGTCTTCTGTAGGGTTCATTGCTATGATTGCAACTTTGGCTAGTCGAGATGTGGTAAGATCACAGGATCATGATGTTGTACATAACTTCCTACTCTTTTTTTTATTTGATTTTTTATATATAATTTTTTCAAAGATTTTCTGTCCATTCTCATCGTAATTAGATTACATAACCACCTATTTTTATCTCTAAGATCCTCGATCCAAACTCTCTGTAGTTAAAATGTCCTGTGTTATGCATAGATGGAGAAATTTAACACTAGATATATGGTTTCGGAACTCCAAGTTCAAACCTAGTTCATCTTTGATTTAGTAATGTATTAATTAGTGATCAAAATCATTGTATCACAGTGTGTAAAAAATGCAGTTTATGAGAGTAGTCACTTTGTGCAAATAATGCCAAAGGTTAGGCCTGTCTTAAGCCTCTGAGCACCCTCATTTAGTGGAGACCAACACTGGATAATTCTTTTTAATCTTCCTAGTTGTACTTAATTGAATGTCTACCAGGTTGTCTCTAGAAGTTCGGACTAGTCCCATTTCTTCCTTCATTTCTTGCTGAGCAGTGACTGATGGCCAAACAGATATGTATTTGGCATAAAAAAGAGAATAGTGAACATTTATAAGAACATAGTGAACATTTATGTGAGATGAACTTGTATAGTCTTGAAAGTTTGGCTCTTTGACCATGGATTACAAAGATACTAAAATAAACTACAAATCCTTGTGGAAATGTAGGGGGATCATGGAAAATCCTGATTATACTAGATTTTTTTTTTTGGGGGGGGGGGAAATGTCTGATAATTCTGGTACATGGATGAGTTTGGCTTTGTTTTGGTTCTAGCTTTTCCTGAAATATTGTGCATTAGAATGTGGGCCCCATTGCTACACCATTATATAGAGGTAGGCTTAGTTGCTTATATTTATATTTATATTTATATTTATGACGGAACTCGAATCGGGTTCCCGGTTTGGGAGTTAGGGCTGGATTACACTCTTAAGAAACAAACTAGTTTCTTAAGAAACTTAGAATTTAAGGTGTTAATGCCCCAAAATCACCAAACGGCGTCGGATTAGCATGAAACTTGGCACACACGACCGCCTTGGCACGAGAGACTTGTGGGAGAAGACGGGACTCAAATCGATTCCCGGTTTGGAAGTTAGAGTTGGATTTCACTCTAAGCAAACTAGTTCTTTAAGAAACTTAAATTCGAGGTGTTAACGCCCCAAAATCACCAACCGCCGTCGGATTAGCACGAAACTTGGCACACACGACCACCTAGGCACGAGAGACTTGTGGGAGAAGATGGGACTCCAATCGGGTTCCCTGTTTGGGAGTTAGAGCTGGATTTCACTCTAGACAAACTAGTTCCTTAACAAACTTGAATTCGAGGTGTTGACACCCCAAAATCACCAAACGGGGTCGGATTAGCACGAAACTTGGCACACACGACCACCTAGGCACGAGAGACTTGTGGGAGAAGATGGGGCTCGAATCGGGTTCTCGGTTTGGGAGTTAGAGCCAGATTTCGGTCTAGGCAAACTAGTTCCTTAAGAAATTTGAATTCGAGGTGTTGACGCCCCAAAATCACCAAACGGCGTCGGTTTGGCATGAAACTTGGCACACACAACCGCCTAGGCACGAGAGACTTGTGGAAGAAGACGGGACTCCAATCGGGTTCCTAGTTTGGGAGTTAGAGCCGGATTTCACTCTAGGCAAACTAGTTCCTTAACAAACTTGAATTCGAGGTGTTGACGCCCCAAAATCACCAAACGGGGTCGGATTAGCACGAAACTTGGCACACACGACTGCCTAGGCACGAGAGACTTGTGGGAGAAGACGGGACTCCAATCGGGTTCCCGGCTTGAGAGTTAGAGCCAAATTTTGGTTTAGGCAAACTAGTTCCTTAAGAAACTTGAATTCGAGGTGTTGACACCCAAAAATCACCAAACGGGGTCGGATTGGCACGAAACTTGCACACACGACCGCCTATGTAAAAGAGACTTGTGGGAGAAGACGGGACTGCAATCGGATTCCTGGTTTGGGAGTTAGAGCTGGATTTCACTCTAGGCAAACTAGTTCCTTAACAAACTTGAATTCGATGTGTTGACGCCCCAAAATCACCAAACGGGGTCGGATTAGCACAAAACTTGGCACACACGACCGCCTAGGCACGAGAGACTTGTGGGAGAAGACAGGACTCTAATCGAGTTCCCGGTTTGGGAGTTAGAGCCGGATTTCACTCTAGGCAAACTAGTTCCTTAACAAACTTGAATTCGATGTGTTGACGCCCCAAAATCACCAAACGGGGTTAGATTAGCACGAAACTTGGCACACACGACCACCTAGGCACGAGAGACTTGTGGGAGAAGACGGGGCTCGAATCGGATTCCCGATTTGGGAGTTAGAGCCAAATTTCGGTCTAGGCAAACTAGTTTCTTAAGAAATTTGAATTTGAGGTGTTGACACCCCAAAATCACCAAACGGCGTTGGTTTGGCACAAAACTTGGCACACAAGACCGCCTGGGCACGAGAGACTTGTGGGAGAAGACGGGACTCCAATCAGATTCCCGGTTTGGGAGTTAGAGTCGGATTTCACTCTAGGCAAACTAGTTCCTTAACAAACTTAAATTCGAGGTGTTGATGCCCCAAAATCACCAAACGTGGTCAGATTAGCACGAAACTTGGCATACACGACCGCCTAGGCACGAGAGACTTGTGGGAGAAGACGGGGCTCGAATCGGGTTCCCGGTTTGGGAGTTAGAGCTGGATTTCGGTCTAGGCAATCTAGTTTCTTAAGAAATTTGAATTCAAGGTGTTGACGTCCCAAAATCACCAAACGGCGTCGGTTTGGTACGAAACTTGGCACACACGACCGCCTAGGCACGAGAGACTTATGGGAGAAGACGGGACTCTAATCAGGTTTCCGATTTGGGAGTTAGAGCCGGATTTCTGTCTAGCCAAAATTATTTACTTAATTATCTTTGTAATTATATAGTAGTTAATTTTTTATGTTTTTTTGTAATTAAAATTTTAACATATAATTATATTGTTATTAATTATTTTTATTTTGTGTTTTCAGATATTTCCCCAATAGCAGTTTGCTTCTTCTGGAATGCAGGCGTGTGAAGATTGCGACTAACTTTTGTTTTTGTTACCCACGGAAGAATCATGACGAAACTTTTGTTTTTTATTTACGTTATTTTGAATTGTGAATAACATTATGTATTTAAATATTGTATATGTATTATGCAATATTATGTAGTGGGATAATTTTGCTGATATGAATGGAAGAATATTTTTATTATAGATGAATTGTTATTTTTATACTGGAATTTTTATATTATTATGTAATTTTCGGTTTCTTTTTTAGCTATTTTTCATTTAATACAGGTAATTTTCATATTTTTAATAATTTCATTGCAGTTTTTTTTTTTTTTTTTTTTTTTTTTGAGACGGCACCACACCGTCTCAAAAAAACATTAGAACCAGATTGTTTTTGCGACATAAGTAATGTCGTCGCAAAAGATATTGGCAACAGTTGAAAAAAAACCTTTAGCGACGGTATTATTTGCCGTCTCAAATAACCTTTTAGCGACGGCGTGTCGTGCTGTCTCAAATAATCTTTTAGCGATGACAGGCTACCTGTCGCAATAAAACACTTTTGCGACGGCATTTTTGCAGTCGCAAATAACTCTTTTAGCGACGGCAACACAGTGCCGTCTTAAAAAATCTCAGATTTTTACATAGTAATGCCAACAACAGAATTCCGTTGCAAAAAGGCACTTTACCGTCACAAAAAAAAAGGCGATGGCATTGTGCCGCCGCTAAAACCTTTTAGCAACACCCTTTGTTGCGACCCCCCACTTGCCATCGCTAAAGGTCAGTTGCCGTCGCAAAAAAGTTTTTGAGACAGCATTTTGAGCATTTGCGACAGCACAAAAAGTCAAACTTTTTGTAGTGCTAGTTTGGCCAAAAAAAATAGAACCTACAAAATCAATGGATTGCAAGCATGGATAATTAGCTAAAAGTAAATTTATTGACTTCAAACTAATCTTACAAAAAATTTAAATGTTAGTTTCTTTGGCACAAATCTACCTTTTTGGAGGAGACTTTTTTTGATAACTTTTTAAAGTGTCTAAAGTAAACTTTTTAGTTGAAAATTAGTTTGCTATATGAGTTTTTAACTCTTTTTTTAATTTATTTTTTATTTATTTTTTTTTTTTAAGCAAAATGAAAATTTGTTAACAAATAAGTTCACTTTGTAAGCCATAGTCAATTCATAATGGTTAGTTGTGCTAAAAATTAATCTCAAAATGCTAAATTCTTATTTCTTAGAGCATTCTAATGGCAAATAGGATAATAGCATTGTCATTGCCAAATTACGGCAATGAATAGTTGCATTTGGCTCAAATTATAGCAATGGTACTCTAATGGAGGGCAGTCATTTTTGCTATTTTGGCATAGAAATTGGTGTGTGTACAAACCCAGTCTAAAACATATGCACAAAACAAGCCCCGCCCAACATAGCACAATCTAACCCATGCCCAAGACTAAGTTCAACACATGCATATACACAAGCCTAGGCTAGTCCAAACCAGGACTAAGACTAAGTCCAAGCCTAAGCCCAAGCCTAAGCTCAGGACTAAGACTAAGTGGCCCCACTTCGCACTCACATAAGTGACCTACATAAGGTATCTCGCTACACCACGGTTGACTATTCACAGCACTTACATCATTAAAAGCATCAGCTTAACCTTCCACCTCACAAGGTATCACTATATAAAGGAATGGACAAAAGGATTTACCTCTTTAGTGACTAACCCCTTACACGCAATTAGGTTATCCCTTTAAACCTAAATTTTGGGATCTCCAATCAACTAGGTTAGGTTTTCTGTTCCGGTAACATTCGTGCCTTAACCCCATTGCTCATGATGACTTCTTACTAACTCTCGATTTTGTCCTTAGGTTAACGAGTCCGTAATATTGTCCTTAGACTATATATAGTCTACAGTGACAACACACAAGAGTAGTCGTCGTATGGAACTATGTCTTCGACGAAAAATGTCTAGACTTTTATCTGTGCCCTACCAATACTTGATTGGTTGTCGCAAAATATCGAAAATTGCTAGCACAAGATTTGATCAACATGGAATATCCTCAAGAAAAGGCAAAGCCATTCAGCTACTTTAATACTAAATTCTATAACACACAGAAATAATTACAATAAACCATCAACGACGATAAGAAAATAACAATATGAATTAGAGTATAATGTCCTACCATTACATAAGACTCAGTTATACAAAAGGGTGACACATACAAATATACATTCATAAGTCCTAACCCTGAATCTATAGCATGTGTCAACAACAAAGATATGAAATAGAAGTTAAATAGATAATTGAAATGCCCTGAAGGCTATAACTTTCCAAGACTATACTTGGTTACATCAAAATAGATTTAAATCCAATACAGATAAAGCCCTAGGCTTGTGCAAAATAATAACAACAAATAAACAAAATAAAGCTCTTGCTCCAATCCTCCCAAGCTACTACCTTCCCCTCTTGTATCAAAACACAACCCAAACCTCCTGTGAAGCATCATAATACACTGAATAGCCATAACCCATCTCCAGAATAATCAATACTGTAGCAGTGGTAAGTCTAACCTTAAGCTCTTGAAATGACTTCTCACAAGTCTTACTCTACCCAAATTTAATTTACTTCCTTGTCAGTCTAGTCAATGATAAGGCTAATCTAGAGAAATCTTTCACAAATCTACGATAATACACGGCTAACCCCAAGAAACTACGGTTCTCAAAAGCATTCTTAGGTTGTTCCCAATCTTTTACTACTTCTATCTTGGATGAATCTACAGTCACCCATTCTCCAGATACCACATGGCCTAAAAACTTTACTTCTTTCAACAAGAATCCACACTTCCCGAACTTAGCATATAGTTTGTGGGCTCTAAGCAGCTCAAGTACTACCCACAAGTGTTCCTCGTGTTTCTCCTTAGAGGGTGAGTAAATCAAGATGTCATCTACAAAAACGACTACAAAGCGGTCTAAAAACTCACGAAAAATTCGATTCATCAAATCCATAAACATGGCAGGTGTGTTGGTTAGCTCAAAAGGCATCACTAAGAACTCATAATGACCATACCACGCACGGAATGTCATTTTCTGGATATCTTCCTCCTTTAAACTAGTGATAACTCGATCTCAAGTCTATCTTAGAAAAGCAATAAGGCCCCTTCAACTGATCAAATAAATCATCTATACGAGGCATTAGGTATTTGTTCTTAACAGCCACCCGGCTTAACTTTCGGTAATCAATACACAATCGTAAAGCGCTATCTTTCTTTTTAGCAAAGAGAGTCGGTGCTCCCCAAGGCGAAGTACTAGGGTAGATAAAACCCTTATCTAATAATTCTTGGAGTTGAATCTTCAACTCACTCAACTCAGCAAGTGTAAACCTATACGGTGCTATAGAAATCGGTGTCGTGCCAGGCACTAAGTTGATAAAGAACTCAATCTCATGATGAGGTAGTAAACTAGTGAGATCCTTAGGAAAAAAATCCGGGTATTCACAAACTACCCTTGGCAACTCAACTCACACTTCATCACTCTCACCACCCAAAAAGTTTGCAAGGAGACAACTAAGCTCACTTCAACCACGCGGGTCATATACCGGTGATAAAACTCTATCGGCTTTGTCCCCCATGAAATAAAAACAATCACCGCTCAAGGTACAAACAGTAACCCTCTGACGGTAGCAATCTATAACAGCCTGATATAATGACAACCAGTCCATACCCAATATAGCATAAAACTTGACATATCAATCAACACAAATACAAAAAGAAGTAGGCGACTGGCAACCTCTACGTCATAATCCCGACACCCCTGTTCCAAAACAATCTCACCACCAATAGGTGACTCTATACTGAGAGGAGATGCTAACCGAGCAAATTCTAAACCCAAAGTCGATGCAAATGCAGATAAGATAAATGAATGGGATGCACCCATATCGATTAATGCATTAGCAATAGAATTGTATAACAAGAAAGTCCCTCTCACGACTGAAGGTGTTGGTATTAGGTTTGGCACGTAACAGGATACACACGTCTGTAGGTCTCTACTCAACCTTCTCACCCCTCGGAGCATAATCTTGATGCACTGACTGAGCCGAAGAGGCTCCCTGATTGGCCATCGAAGCCTGAATTGACTGTGCAGGCTAGTGGCTCTATGTCTGCCTCGAACCAAACGCACCAGGTGTGCCACCCAACTGAGGGCAAAACCTCTTCAAGTGTCTTGCCTACCCACACTGATAACAAGTAAGCAGTTGCCCTCTCCCCTGACTCTGGCCCTGAGAACGAGCCACAGATGAAATAGACTGTTGCCCTCCTCTCCTTTCCGGGCAAGCTGGAGACTCATGGCCCACCTGGCCACACATAAAGTAGGTGAAATCTCCCTGACCACCTATTCTAGAACCTGAACTCGGTACTGAAAAAGTGGGCCTCGACTGTGCTCCATGGGGCTGTTATGAGGTAGAACCCCTCTACCTCTTACTGTCCCCCTGAACATCCTGACTCCTCCTAGAGCCCCTCATCCGCTCTTCTTCCATCTGTATCATGGTCTCAAGATGAGTTGTCGCCTCTACAAGGCGTCCACAATCTCTAATCATTGACCCAGCCATTTTGAACATGAGCCCGGTCCTCAACCTCTTCTCGAACTCTAAACAACGACACTCCTCAGTCGCTACGAGTTTTGGTGCAAACCTCTACAAACTAGTGAATGCGGCCTCAAACTTGGCCACCGGTGTGCTCAACTACTTGAGCTTAGAAAACTGGTCCCTCAACTTCTCCCTAATAGTGGGAGGCAAACACTTGTCCTGGAAGGCATCGACGAAAGCCTTCCAAGTAACCCCAATGCTCCCACGCGCATACTTCCACCATTGACCAGCATCTCTCTTCAACTGGAAGGACGCTAAGGTTACTCTCAAACCACCGTCTTCGATGCCAAGCATCTCAAATGTCTTCACCATTTGTTCGAGCCATTCATCTGCTTTTAAAGGCTCTTTAAGATCACCTAAAAACTCATCCAGGTTGGACCAAAAGAACTCTCTCTTCAAGAATGACGGCTCTGCCTCAGCTACTTGGGCCTGGACTTGATTCTCAGCCTTGAGAATGTCCATGGATTCCCGTAATGCTCTGGCCATTTCACGAGCTAAGGCGTCTATGGCCTGCTGACCGTCGGCTCGACCACATTGGCCTGACCAACTCCCTCCTTTTATGCCGAAATATCATCCGGTATCGGCACCTCCTGCTGTCTAGGCCTACCACGCCTGCCACCACGACCACATCTTGATATCCTAATAAAGGTAACAAAAGAGATTAGCACATTTACAAATGTGCTGAAGCTAACTTACTCGCGTTATAATGTGGTGGACAACAGTAATTCACTCCACATAAGCACGTAGTCACATAAACACATACGAATTTCCTTCTTAGATAATGATCGTCTCGTGACATTGTCAAAGTTCCAATTAGAAACAGCAGTGATTAAGTGCTCTTCTAATAGGACTTCTAGCAACCTGTAGATTCAATCAATATCTTAGGAATTAAATATCATACCCATATAACCACATAAGCATGTTATCACATAGCATACCATACATACTAATGTCTCTATCAAGGGAGACAAGCCCATTATGGTAATAACCACTTCCCACGTACCTAAAGTATTCAAACTCGGTACACCCTGATACCAAGTTGTAACGCCCCGAAATAATTATAATAAACCATCCACGATGATAAGTAAATAACAATATGAATTAGAGTATAATGTCCTACCATTACATAAGACTCAGTCGTACAAAAGGGTGACACATGCGAATATACATTCATAAGTCCTAACCCTAATCTATAGCATGTATCAACAACAAAGATATGAAATAAAAGTAAAATAGATAATTGAAATGCCCTGAAGGCTACAACTTTCTAAGACTATACTTGGTTACATCAAAATGGATTTAAATCTAATACAGATAAAACCCTAGGCTTGTACAAAATAATAATAACAAATAAACAAAATAAAGCTCTTGCTCCAATCCTCCCAAGCTACTGCCTTAGCGGAGGTATCTCACCAACACCTGAAAATGGTTTTCCCATATAGGGTGAGCCAAAGCCGAGTAAAAATAATCCAACATGATATATGAATCTTAACAAAGATATAAGCTTGAAATAAATATGCAATGCCCACGTCAAAATGTTTTACATTTCTTTCCCAATGATCATGCCATACTCAATTTATATCACAATTCTCAAATCATGTTCCTTACAATAGAAAACAATAAGGGAAAAATCTCAAACCGATACAACCTTTCACGGATATTTCATCTGCAAAAAACCGTCAAACAACACCCATGTAAACGTAGCCTATACAAGTGCTACTATTGTCATTTTATAGATATTTCGTTCGCGGAAATCGGCACCCATGTATACGCACGTTTTTTGAGACTTTCACCTTGGACACACAAGCTAACTTAATTTGATGATACACACCTCTTTCCCACGTTCACCATTTTTTCTCAAAATCATATACATTTGCAATGTATTAAATGAGCAACAATGTTCAGTGCACATGGATGAGAAATTAGTTTTAATTCACCTAATCCTCATGCAATTTCTACAACAATCATAGCTATCCCCACCGATAGCCCAAAATAGATATTTCTAAATAGATATAAAATCTCCAATATAGATAAACTTTCCAAAATTCAAGATGCGAGCGATAATACATATCCAACTCCAGCATCCATATCAATATCCATCCAATTTCATATTTCCAACATCAATTCCACTTATTTAAACAAAATAAATATTAGAGACATTTAGGGCAAAACCCCTTTTTCTTCCACAATTCGTCCTAAGTATCAAATCAACAATTTTATCACAACTCAACCTTATTTCCAATCCCACAACCATTTTCAATACATCCATTTGAAAACCCGTCTTTTGATTTTAAACCAAAACCCTAGGTTTGTTCAAAATTCTCCAAAATCACAAGATTGTTTTACAAAAACAAATAGCTAAGTCAAAAATCATAAAAGAGTGTAGAAGATCCCTACCTCAAAGCTAGAAGACGAGATAAGCAGGGGTGAAACTCGGATAAAGCCGAAACCCAACTCTATTCGGATGAGAACGATGCTCTAGGTGAGCTCTACCTTTTTAACAAAAGGAGTAGGGTGGAGAAATCAATAGATCTAGGTGTATTTGTAGTGAGATTATGAGTTTTAGAGAGAGAAAGTCTCAATTTAGGGTTTTTAGAAAGTTTAGAGAGAGAGAGATGAAAAAGTGATGTAAAAAGTGATTTTTACGGATTGATATACGCGCAATCCGCTTGAGCGTGAGAAGTGACGCTCGAGCGTCTAGTATTCAGACACAAAAATAATTACCACTTAACGTAGAAAATGATGCTCGAGCATCAAGACACAATGAAAAAGGCGTCACTGCGCGAGCGCAGGAAGTGACGCTCGAGCGTAGAATACACACTCCCAGTAGTTTTACAGATAGAAGGTCAACAGTGTAACAAGAGCCACTTGAGCACAATACCACTCAAGCTTAAGTAGCTTCGCTCGAGCGAAAAATAACAAGTCCCAGTAGTTTTGCAGACATGCAAAAGTACTGAGAGTTCACAAAGACCGCTTGAGCATAAGAAGTGGTGCTCGAGCATAGAAGCAAAAATCTGGGCAACAAGGTTTTTGAAAAATAAGGTACCAACCTATTCCAAACACAACCAACACATCCCAATAGCTAAACTCAAGGAGAAAAAAGAGGAATAAGACAAGAACAGCAACACAAAACCATGAAACCTAAATCTAGAATATCAAATGGGTCGGGTCTTAAACCAGAGTCGTTATAAATTCTAATTCCATCATTGATCTTGTGATACACATCTACTTAGAAGATCTCCAAGACACGATTACAGCTCCAATTAGAGAAAACATATCCACTAATGGATTTGTAGTCTTTATATCAGATATCCAGTTGGTGCCTTTGTACCCTTCTAGTACAATTGGATATCAAGTGTTATGCAACCCATAATCCCGAGTGTAGTGTAAATAATCCAACACCCGCATAATGCCCTTCCAATGAGTAGTATTAGGATTATTCGTGTATCTACTAAGCCTGGTAACTGAGTCGGCTATACTTGGCCCTGTGCAACTTATTAGATACTTTAAACTTCCAATGGCCCAAGAATATTCTAGTTGAAATACATTTTCACCATTATTCTCGGCCAAATGTAGACTCAAGTCTACCAGTGTCCTCGACAAACTTGTATCTGATTTACTAAATTTCTCAACTATCTTATCAACATAACGAGACTGAGAAAGTACAACACTACTAGATGTTCTGGTAATCTTAATGCCCAGAATCACATTTACAAGGCCCGTATCTTTCATATTAAACTTAGAATACAACATCCACTTGGTAGTATTGAATATCTTCTCACAACTACCAACAATGAGCATGTCACCTACACATAGACACAACACAACATATACTATTGCCAATATCTTTGACATAAACACATTTGTCAATACCCACTTGACAACATAGTGTAATCAAATTTCTCATGTCATTGTTTTGGTGATCATAAAATGATTCTCAAGCTTAAAGTCTTTCCTCGTCCTTGTTCCATAAAGATTTATTCAACTAAATCTTCATATAGGAAAGCTATCTAAACATCCATCTTGATGTATCTCTAGACTTCATACAATTGAGATTACACTCACCATAACTGGTAATCGCGTACCAAAGTAATCCAGGCCTTCTCTTCACCAGTATCCTTTGATAACAGGCTTGTCTCATCGACTTTCATTCACTTGCATCCCAGGGATTATTACCTCTGCAAGATCAAGTTAATTTAAGAACTACTTTCTAGAGAAATCACAACTTAAAAGAAGCTTTTAGCCTCACTAGCCACCATATAGGTTTAAGAAGATTAGATAGAAGAACTTCAAAGTCCTAGTCTATTAACATCTTCTAGGCTTATCTCTTTCCTCATGAAAATCGATTCCTCAATTCCATGATTATATTCTTATGTAAATCTGAATATCAAATTCATCCACAAGAAAATCAATATGCATTATTTTATTATGCATAACCGTTGAACACAAAGTCAACTGATTTTTAGGTCTATCCTACCCGCTTGGGTTTAGGTATTGTCACCTTTTGCATGACAACCCCCCCCCTCCATTTGCCACCTTTTGCATGACACCCCCCACAATTGTAGAATTTATACGAAGGCTCTCGGCCTCTCCAAAAATTCATACAGGGTCTTTAAACAATTTGTTGTGTCACAATCTCAAAATCATATCACAGAAAATACATTCTCAAACCGTCATCAACCAAATTAGGTCATTTCCAAATTCAAGGCACCAAACAAGTTTGGTCCAACAAGTTACTTTGAAGTCGATAGCCTTATTATAAGGAAACACAGATCCAGTGTTCAATAGTCTACTATTCAGAATTTCATAACATGGCCAATAGTCTTATAACTAGGAGTCACTAATTTCTCAGCATGTAATCAATGGACTTTTTACTACTAGAAATCACAATATCTTGACATGTGATTAGTAGTCACTCCACTACTAGGAATCACAACGCCTTGACATAGGATCAGTAGACTCTTTCATTACTAGGAATCATCATGTTTTGACATATGATCAATAATCTATTCATTACTAAGAACCACAATCTCATAACTGTGTAGCTAGTGGTCTAACACCTCCTAGGAACCACCAATTTTCTATCTCTGTAATCAGTGATCTTATACTCACTAGAAGCCACCAATTCAAGAATATATTCAAAATTATAAAAATTCAAAAAAACTATATTTACCTAACGGGTTATCTCATCTTTGCTCCTAAGCAAAGTCACATAGCAATCATACATGCTATAATTGACACAAGGATAACAAACTAATTGCCTCTAATTAATTCAAATATATTATCATGCAATCTTATGATTCCTTTAATCATACTTGATCTCTGTAGATCTTTCTTTAAGAACCTCGCAAGGCTTAAAGTTGTTAGATGGAACAATATTTTCTGTTGTCACCGCTTGAAGCTATTTCTGAAAAATCACAACAGAATTTCACTATTCTGTTTTTCCAAAAACTAAACTTAACACTTAAAAATTCAAAGTCTGAAATTTAATTCAAAATTGATCTCACCACTTACCCTAAAATCGAACATGGTCAGGAAAATTTCCAAGAAGATTAGAGGGGTCACACCAGTCCCACTTAAGATCCAGTTAACCTTAAACAAAACTTTCAAGTGCATATTGACTCCTAGTCCATGGGAAACAAATTTAGAATTAAGTTTTTCAGGGGATAAACTAAGTCAAAACAAATCAAGTTTACAAAACTTACAAGTAATTAAAAATTGTTATCAGAATTACACCATTCATAAAAGTTAACCGATACTCCTAAAACTGAGCCCATTATTTCTAAATAAAAATCAAAAATATTTTAGCTAATGCTAAAATTTGGTTTCTTCTTCCAAAACAAAATACTTCGAAAATAATCAGATTATAATCAACGATTTTCTCAAAACTTGGTTTCCTACCGCTTTGGGAAAAAAAAAAATTAAACCCAAGGACTTCCTCTAACCACAAAGGTTTGAAACCAAATCCATCTTAACTATCATTTCTGAACATAACTCAAAAATACTCTTCAGCTAAGGTTAAACAGTTTGGTTTCTATTACAGAAAACCAAACCACTTTGGAAATAATAAAATTAATCCCAAAGATTTTCTCCAAACTCGAAGGTTTGTAAACATCTTTCCTTCCCCCTTTCCTTTCACTGTGGTGAAACTATTACAAATTACAAATTAAAACTACTACAAATTACAATGCAACTGTTACAATTACAAATTATCTAAATTTGCAAAAACGAAGTTCATGGTTGCATCTGAAATCATCTGTTTAGCCAAGAACATGCTTCTCCACTTGTAATGCTTGTCTTTGTATAAAACACATTACAAAACTCTATCTTCATTGCCGCTAAATCTCCATATTCAATGTTTATATACACACTTAGATACAAGACGAGTTAATGAACCAATAAAGTGAATATTACACAAGTAATTTTAGTTATAACTTGTAATGTATAATTCAAAGGCTATAGATGCATTGCAGTTACAAGAATGTCATGAGTTATGCATGACTATAATAATCAATTATATATATAGGAATATTATGGTCATAATGTTGGCAATCAAACCACGCAACTATGAGCAAATATATATAACAATAGAGTTAAACTCCCACTTATCATTCCAAGAATACAAAAAAAAAAAATTGCAGTAATTTCCTTGATTACAAATCAAGACATGAAAGAACTCACAATTGACACAAAAAAAAAAACATAGAATGAATAAGATTAATGCCATTGCAATGCCAAGCTATACTACCATGCGATAATGTAACATCATCATAAGCAAGCACAGTAATAAGACTATTATACGTGAAAAATTGAAATTGTTTTACTAGATTTTCTCCCAAAACAAACCTATTTGGAGATATTTTATACCGTCGGAAACGTCTCGACTAGATGAATCTCCTAACATACTCAAAACATGAAATCCAACACTTCGTTTTTTCCAAAATTGAATTAGTCGAATTAAATCAAAATGGTTAACAAACTTTCGAAACAACAAACGAAATAAATCTAAAATAAAACTGAACTATAAAGTGAATAACTAAATTCACAAATATGTCCCAAAATTTAAAGGTCCAATATATGTCTTGTTCCACACAAAGGCAATCTTGTTCAAATAAAAAATTAGTAGTTCATTTTACTAATTCTAATTTGTTTGTTTATTCGTATTATATATCCTCATTTTGTATTTAGGTAAATCTGTAGAGAAGGTTAATTGCAATAGAAAACAAATAACAAACAAATCAAATAAATTAGTAAGAATCTTAAGAAATAAAATTTTTATTTTATCTTATCAGTTCTTAGTAACTTATGCATTAACAACCAAATTACTCATGCAATAACAACTAATTAACTTAAAATAAATTGTATGAATAAATTACTAGAAATGAACAGTTTAAAATAATCCAATAACTCTAGGCAATTAAATTAATTTTAATTCCAAAAGTCACTAGAATAAAACTGTAATAAAACTAAATTGTTTTATCAAAACCTATTTATATGAATTTGTTTTAAGATTGTTGGTATTTTCCCATAATAATATAAGAAAAATATATAAAATAATATAAATAGAAATGACAAAACAAAATTATTTATTTATTTATTAAAGAATGAAATATAGAATAAACTACATAACTAAAAATACATAAATAAATTAGATTACATCATGAAACATATTACAAAATGGTTTTTCCATGAACATATAAAATAATATGTAAGAAATAGTTCAAATCTAAGAGTTTGAAGAACAAAAGATAAGAGATGTAAACTGAAACCTATGTGATACCATAGTTTCCTTAAAACATATTCACCGCCTCCCGATGGGTGCTAGAGGTACGTCGGCGTCTATCTCCTAGGATACGACAGCCGAAACCAACTAATGCAGAAGCACCTTCTAAATAGTTTCTGCAAACTTGACAATGACAGCACTCTCTCTCTAACAAGAACCAAAGAAGAAGCTAGTACAAAAAAGATAGAAAAATTTCCTTAGTATAAAAAATCTTTTCTAACTTTATTTAAAGAAAATCACAAATTTTTCATTTCAAAAATATTTCTATCTTATCCATCTAAGTCCATGAAGGTTACCATAAAACTTAGCATCAATGGCTATCAACTCTAGCCATAAGGGCTAAAGTTACAAAGATGCAAAACTCCCATGTGCATAATATGATCATCAACTCTATCATCAAAAGATGAAAGTTACAAAGATTTAAATAATCCAACTAGATGGGTCTCAAAATGGATACTAGTAGTGTTGGGTTATAACCCAATCCAAACCCAATCTAAAAAATTTGTACAAGACAAACCCAGCCCAGCATAGTACAATTTGGCTCATGCCCAAGACATATACAAGCCTAGGCCAATCCAAACCAAGACTAGACTAAGACTAAGTCCAAGTCCAAGTCCAAGCCTAGACTCAAGCCTAACTTCTATTGATGCCAACTTTATGAGACAATTCTCATTCACAACTTAATGGTTTCAGCTCAATATTTTCTGTATTTCAACTTTTCTCACTTAGCCTCTGTTTGGAAAGATGGGTTAGGTTGGGTTTGGGACTATTTTAACCACAAAAAGACAAAATAGACTCTTTAATCCAATAAGACAAAACATCACATTCAATCCATAATCATTACATTCTTTCTCTTATAAAAAGTCAAAAAAATCAAAAAGCCTTTATCAAACGAAACTTTTTAGCTCCAGGTTAAAATAACCAAAAATCCAACTCACATCCCAAACGAACCCTTAAGAGAATACAAAGTCACTCAAACTCATCTCAACGGGCGGTTAGGTCTCACTTTAATTTAAAAGTAAAGTTGTCGAAAACCATTATTTTCCAACACTAATACTTTTGCTATATTTTCATTTTTGTCTTTTATATATTGAAACAAAAACAATGTGAAGTTTAGAAGAAAAAAAAAACACATCTTTTTTTTTTTTTTTTTTTTTGCAAAAATAGATTTTAGTTATTCAAAAACAACTTTTTAGTGTTTCCTTAATGTGGGTTATTTTCAGAATTTTTTTTTTTTTTTTTTTTTTTTTTTTTTTTTTTTTGCCTATTTTGGAAAGTGGGTTAAAAGTTACTTCCTAACTTTTAACCCACTTCCCATCTCTTACAAAAAAGTCAAAAAATAACTTTTAACCATCTTTCCAAAACATCCCAAAATTAAAATAGAAAATGAAAATACAACCAAATTGGACCAATAATTACTTTATTTAAAGAGGTTACTTCTTTACTTACCACAAAAACTTGTATTTGATAATCAAAAAGTTAGTCTGAGTCCTCGTTTAGAAATAGATTATTTTAATAAATTTTTAATTTTTTAAAAAAAATATGTGCAAAAAAATAGAGTGATATAATAATTTATAATGACTTTTTGACTTTTTAACTAAAGTGTATAACTGACAAACGAGACCTCAGTGTCATTTAAAGACAGTGTACAATTTTCCAATGCCATTACAGTAATTAATTCATTTAGCCTTCGTTTGGCAGGTCAAACTTTTTGGCTTTTTGGTTATTTTAGCGACAAAAAAACAAAATAAGTTTTTTAACCCAATAAAACAAAACATCACATTTAAACTATAATCATTTCATTTTTTCTTTTACAAAAGTCAAAACAACCATAAAGCCTATCTCAAACGAAACTTTTTAGCCTTAAGTTAAAATAGCAAAAAAATCAGAAAGTCAACCCGCATCCAAAACAAACCCTTAGACTATCTTTGATAATGAATTTAGGTAGAAATTTAGAGGGGGGAAAAATGAAAAAGCCGAGACAAATGTGAATAAAATATAAACTAAATTATTTTACCATTTTTCTTTTCATTTCTAAATCCATAATCCAAACACAGTCTACAAAGTATCATCAACTAAACTAAACACAAATCAAAAGACAAATGTAAAATTTCAATACATCAAATACATTAGCAACCCCAAATAGTAATAAGATCTCTGTAGTTGAGCAAAGTTTCATTACAAATCAATTTTTGTTTTTCTACAATCAATAAGGGGAGAACAAGAGAAGTGGACGTTGCATCGCACAACGGTGAAACTCAAACCCTAGCATAACGCCCTGCTAAAGGAGTGCTTCCTCGACCAGGCCAACCCCTTGGCTTCCATAACAAGTTAACTACCGGCCAGCTTAGGCCTTGTTTGCTGCAACTTACAAGAGTGCTTACAACTTCTAATTTTTTATTTTTTATTTATTTATTTATTTTTGGAGGTTTGTATCAGGGTGTTTAGCTTTAAAAAAAAAAAAAAAAACCACAATTATTAAAAAACTGAAATGAATACTTTTCTTATTATCAACTCTCAGCTTGCAAAGAGTTGCACTAAATGAACCCTTGATATTGCTCTAAAATGTACCCAAACTCAATCACTGTTACTCATTCCTAGAGAAAACAAGAACTAACATAATCCAATCATTTGCCTATAGACCCTAGCATGCCAACCATCATTTTAGAAGTTGTAACTGCAAGAGTTGTACACTTCCCATTTGCAATACTTTCCAAACAAATGTTCTATGGACAAAGCCCAGGTAGGTGCAGAATTTTCAATCAAAACGGAACGAATTGAAATAGTAAGTAGATCACAAGAAAATGACTTTATTACCAAACAACAATCAGATCCACATATAGAACATGGTTGGTTAGCTTCATTAAAACTAATGGCATCAATCATATACCACAATTCAACAAAAAATAATTCTGTAAAATCTCCTAACTGTGATAAAGGCATATGCTACAAACTTACAGTTGAATATAATCGACAGTTCTAAAGAATGACGTTTGGTGCATTATTTCAAGGTTATCCTCCAGAAATCATCAACAGTTTGAATCATTTGTGGCCTCACTGACCTCACTTTGTGTTTTCTTTACCTTGAGATCGTCGAGATAGTTCTGATAGATGTAAGATGCAAAACCCCAAAGAGCTAGAAGCAAAGCGATTATCTTTACACCATTCATTTTGTCGTGGAAGAAAATCACTGCAGCAATAGGAGTAAGAGCCAAGGAAAAAGTACTGATAACATTCGAGAACAAAGAAGACACCGTGAAAATCAATCCAACCACACCAACAGAACAAACTTGCCAAGACACAGCTGTCCACACCAACGTCATCACATAAGCGACTTTCCCCTTGCCAAAACCATCCATTTCTCCCTCTAAAGTCTTCCATTCCCCGCTGGCAAAAAGACCCACAGTAGAAACACATGTGGCTACGAGCGAGGTATAAATTTGCATTTCCAAAACCACAGAAAATGTTTCCTTTTTCAAAACCTTTTGGAATGAAAGCTGCATGAGGGAAAGCAAAAGAGAATAAAGAGCAGAAGCTCCGATTGTACTTAGGAATCCAAGGAAATATTTCCACTTAGAGACTCCAGATGGCTTATCAGACTCGTCATTCACCGCAATGAGAGAAGCAGATAAGGAAAGGACAACTACGGAATTCATAATTAGTGCGGTGAACTTCTGAGAATTGATAAAGAAAGAGAACACCGCATTAAACGCCAATTGGGTTGCACAAATGAGGGAATAAGTAGAGGCAGAGAGGTATAAAAGTCCAACGGAATAAAGCATATTATCACCTGCAATTAGTACTCCAAGAGCGAAGTAGATTGAGGAAATCATGGGGACAGAAGGAGAGGTAGAAGCAGTTGAAGGATCATGAGAGGAAGGGAGACAAAAATACGGGATTAGAAGCATTGGGAAAGCAACAGTTTGGACAAGCGTAGCCATCCATTTACTATTTCCTCCTTGATCGTAATAAAATCTTCCTAAAAGAACAGCAGCAGCTTGACCAACAAGAAGAAAAAGTATGTTAAGAGCCACCAAAAGCCACCATTGCCAGTGATTAAGCTTGAGGAATGATGATTGGTCGGTTGAAGTTCCGTCTTTTATCAATATTGGCCCTTGGTTATCTATATGTGCAAATGACAAAAGAGAGAGTGTATTAGTATCTCTTAAAAAGGATAGGTTCAAATGTCATTGTTTCTGAAACAAGATAAAAAGAATCCAATTGAACTAAAGAAAATCATAGAACAATTTATGAAATTAGCAGAGGTTGTAAAGCAACATAGATAACTTCTACCATATAACTCAAGTTTCATAGTTTCAAGAATCGTATCATGAATAGAAATCCTAATTTTGCGAATCATGAATTGAATCGAATTGAGTTGAGAATCATGAAGAGTCAATACAAGCTATAAAAAAAATGACATTAAACAATGATATATATGAAAGAAAATAAAATAAATTGATTTTGGCACATATTATAAAATAATTCTTATATAAAGATATGATAACATCGTCTAATATAACAAGAGATGTGCACGAACCTTAAAATTATTCAAAAACCATAAAAATTAAAATTATTCAAAAACCATAAAAATAAATAAATAAAATAAAATAAAATGAAAATAATAATGAAGAAAAAACATTAAGAACAAGGTGGATCCTAACTGCGCTTGATTGAACCCTATTAAAAACTCTGTGATCACCAAAATAACATCACATCTAAAAGTATTAGTTATTTTCGTACTAACCAGTCCTAGAAGTTGTATTATGTTATTTTAACTAAAACAAAGAGGTAAAAAATGATCGGAATCTATCAGACACGACAACTATGTTTAGTTTGTATTTGTAAAACAATTTTGAAAAATAAATTTCTGGAAAGAGTTTACAAATTAATTTTGTTTGGTTGTATGTTTTGAAAATAGTTTTGGAGTTTGGGAAGATTTAAATTTTTTTTTTTCTTGCAGTTGAATAGATGAGTGTGAGAGAAAATGTGATTGATTGATGTGTAGGATATGAGACAAAAGTGATTTTGGATTTTTTTTTTTTTTCAAAAATTTTCAATCAAACAAATTTTTGAATTTTTTTCTCAAAAATTGTCTCCCAAGAGACAAACCAAACAAGGCCGATAGTTTTAAGAATTGTGTAAATTATAAAAAGTGAATCTTATCGTGAATCGATTGTGAATTGTGCAATTCACTATAGATTCTATCCCAAAATAGATTCACCCACATATTCGTATTCCTCTATGCATGAATCACGAATGGAATCGTGAATGAATAGCAAATCGTAAGATTCTAATAATAGGGATGGGTATGCATTAAACATACAGAAGTTTTAACACCTAAATACAGCCCTAGAGAGGAGAAAAGATTTAGCACAATATGCTCTCTACTACCAAGTAATCTAAGTGTGAATAGAATTCATTATATCTTACAAAACTTACAAGTCAATAATTATAGAATCTATTCATACCAAGGTTTTAAATAGCAATATCAAAGATAAATTGATATTAGTCATGATGTAGCGGTATAAGCAGGATTGAGCATTACATATCGGAATCAAATGACGCATCCGTGAATTTTTAAAATCATCATATTGGCCACGAACCAATTGTATTGGCTATTAAGTAGGCATATCGGCCGATACACAACCGATTTTCATTCCCATCAGTAAACCGGGGTGTCAGTATCGGAAGGCCAAAATCTTATACGTATATTCTAAGCAATAATTCACACCCTTCAAATTACTTCGTTTGCAATTGCAAAATATGTAAGCATCTAAAAATCTAAATCATCCACAATGAGTATTATGCTAGACAAAAGAACAACTACTAAATCAAACTCCATAATGCAAAATCCTTAACATTGTGTTTGGATTATGGATTTGGATGGAGATTTAGAAAGGGAAAGGGAAATGAAGGAAAAAGTTAGTTTATATTTTATTCACATTGTCCTCTCCTTTTTCCTTTCTATTTCCAAACCCCTATCCAAATTCATGATCCAGACATGGCCGAAGAAAAGTAATTGACCCAAAAGCATTGAGGTACGTAATATGATAAAAAAGACCAGGAAGCAAGATGGTTGCTAATAGTACTCCCTATCATTGCCTTTTGAGATGTAACTTATAACATCATACAATCAAACCAATACCAGATAAAAAGAATTGTCACTGCTCTGCAACATTTGAAGTAGAAAACATTGTTTTTGGCTAGAGAGAATGTAAGTAGATTGGTCACTGACTTCAAAAACAGCAATTGCTTGGGTTGCAGTGACACTTTCCTTTTTTATTTCAGCAAAATATCAAAGGTGGAGATGATTAAGGTCATAATGTGCAAAACCTTAACCAAATAATATTTGACTAATTGAAATATGGGTTGCTTGTAATACAAACCAAATTCTCGCTTTAGCTTCACTTTTCCACATTCTCTCCACAGCCAAAAATAGTCTTTAACTTTTTCAAATTTGTTATATAAATGAAAAACATCAATCACATGTGTACCTCATAAAAGCCAAATTAATGAAACACACCACTTCTAATTACTCTCGAATCCAAACTTTACATAAGAATTTCCCTAAAAGTAGCACTTCTATGTTCCAAAAACCCAAAACCCAAGTCCTAATTCAACTCAAATGATAAAAGAAAAAATAGTCAGATCCCTCTATTCTCTTTGCTTTGTATTCCAGATTGGACAAAAGAAAACAAATGAGAACACTGACAAACAGTATCTTAAATTGCATAACAATAAAATAGCATTAAACCCAGTTTTTTTCTTATCAAATAAATCTAAATACAACCCAAATGCACAATATTGACAGAAGTGATTGAAAAAAATGAAAACCCATCAATAATTTGCTGTTTCATTGCAGAAACATCATGTGAGAGAGAGAGAGAGAGAGAGAGAGAGAGAGAACGACCTGTCATGTTCTGATGAGGAGATGACGATGAGCCGTAGAAAGAACAGACGATTTGCAACGCAAACTTGAGGGGATGGGGGTGGTCTTCGATTGGTTACGAGTACAATTTCAGCGATTGGAGGAAGAATTTGATCCGAAGTCTCATGAAAGAAAATTAAATAAATTGATTTTGGCACATATATTAGAAAATAATTCTAATTGCAAACCCACAGGCAGTGGTGTGGTGTGAGTGTGAGTGTGAACCTGATATCCAAGTTGTTCAATTTTGACTATGAAAACAAACTCAAATTCCGTTCTATTTGCCTTCGAATAATATATCCTTAATGCACACACTAGTTAGTTATTAATAGATAATGTTACATCATTTATATAATTTTAAATATTTATAATTTTTATAATAAATATTATCAATAATAATATCATAATATTAATTAATATATTAATATATATATATATTAATTAGTGTATGTAACATTACTAATTTGCCTTGTGTTTGTAATTAATGATTGAATTGTTTAAAAATGAGTAATTGTGGTGGTGGAGTAGATGGAAAGACAAGTGGGAAAGGCAGAGAGGTATGGGATGATATTAGGGCTAAGTAAGGAATCCGTGAAATTCGTAATTTGATCCAGTTCAGTCTAATTCAATAAGTTTGGATTGGTTTTTTGAATCCGTGGTTCGATTCCGGATTGAAAAATAAAAAATTCGTAGTTCACGGATTGGTTCCGGATTGGAACCAATCCGGACAATATACAAATAGTCTATATTTTTATTATATACCCTCCTGCATAGTATCTTCTCTTATTTCATATAAAACTTAAATCCAAATCTAAACTTGCATAGTATCTTCTTTTATTACTTTTGTTTGCTAGTTTTTACTGTTAATTTGTAATGGTCTAAATACTTATGGTGAAACTAGTTTTCTTATAGTTGTTTAAATTCTATAACAGTTTGTCGCTATTACGAAAAGACATGTTGCTATTGTGAAACTAATATGGTGCTATATTTATATTTTTATGAAATTAAAGTGTTGTATATATATTTTTTATTATTTAATTATGTAAATCCGTGATCCTAAACCGATCCAATCCGTGTTTAAATGGATTGGTTCGGATTAGTTCCATGATTTAAACGGATTGGATTGGTTCCAATTTTTCAAGATCCGTAGATAACGGATTGGTCCTGGTTTTACTCCAATCCGAACCATGCTCACCCTAGATGATACAGAGAGATCAATTTTTTTATTATTATTTTTTTTTCCAGTTGTGTTACATGTAATTTTTTTGTTTTTAATCCAAAAAATTAAGAATTTATGATTAGAACAATGGAGCTCACACAAGATTTGTGTGTTAAAAAGATCATTTCTCTTATATAATAGATTATTGACTATATTTATTATACAAGTTAAAAATATTCAAAAGAATAATATTATATGTACCAATTAATATATTAATTAATGTACCACGTGATAATGTGTCATAATTTAAGAAGTTTTTGGTATTTATAATGTGATTAATGAGTGTGATTAATAACAATATTATAATTAATGTTGGTACACTAGTTAGTACATTAATTAGTACATGTAACACCACTATATTCAAAACTATACAAATGATATCATATCACCTGTCAATGCATTAATGCATATATTAATCAATATATATAACCTCTTTGTTTTTTCTTTTTTTAAAGGTTTTCGGCGGCTGCGATCAAGGCTAGAAGGGGGAGGGCTGAGAGTAGGAGCTGGCGTTGTCGTTTGGAACCATTGGGGGGAATTGCTCGGTAGTGGGACAGAGTGCAAGTGATTCTGTCACGTGACTTGCATCCCCTCCATGATTAGGGGTTTTTTTTTTTTAAAAAAAAAAAAATTTATTTATGGATCTAAATTATATTTTTTTATCAATTACAATTTATTATTTTTACTTATATTTTTTAAGGGATGTGATTGAAACCTCCTTCAATCACCACCCCCATCCCACACACACGTGGCGGGTGGTGATTGAAGTAGAAGGAAAAAAAAGAAAAAGAAAAAGAAAAACTGACCAATCAAAAAGAGAAGGAGTCAAAAGAGGTTAGGGGAAAGGGGGTCCGGATCATTTTTCATTTTTTAATTATTCCACATAAATTCATGATTCCACCTCTCTACCAATCAAAAACATTACGTGGCGGTGTGAACATCAAACAGTAACTCCTGTGTTTCTGCTTCTGCTTTTCTTTTCTTTTCTTTTTTTTTTTTTTTAGGAAAATACTTCGTAGCTCGAAATAGATGGCTCGAATAGTGGCTCGAATACCCAAAACGACGTCGTTTTGGGATTTTTTATTTATTTATTCTTTTTTTTCTTCCATTTTCGAGTTGAAACGCAGAAGGGGGAGAGGGAGAGAAAGAGAGAAGAAGAGGGGAAGAGAGAAAGAGAGAGAGAAGAGAGAGGAGGAGCACCACCGCCGTCGCCTCGCCGCCGCCGAGGATCGTCGTTGCTCGTCGACGGCCGTCACTGCTCGTCGCCTCGTTGCCCGCCGTCGCTGCTCGTCGGCTCTGCCTCGCCTCCGCCCCCCGCCCCCCGCCTCCAGCCCCATTTGTTGGGCCCCCTCCAGTCCCTCCTCCTCCTCCTCCTCCTCCTCCTCCTTCTTCCTTCTTCTGATCTGCAAACCCACTCTCGAGCCACAACATTCGAGCTACCTAGCGGGGTCGTTTTTTTTAATGCTAAATCCACCGAGTTTTTATACTCCGGCTGTGGTTGGAATGATGGGGATTGGTTGATATGATTCCATAATTAATTAATATTTTTATTTTTTATTTTTGAAAAATTTATTTATAAATTTTTATTTAGTAGATTTATAACTTATTAAGTTCATAAATTTTTTTAATATTCTATCAAGTCTTATATATTTAAGCTTATATTTCAATAATCTTTTTTTTCACATTAGAATTATTATATAGATTATTTACACTTTTATTATAATATATATATATATATGTATTACACAATATATCTAAGAGAGAGAATATCAATTATTAGATATATTTTATTTATGGTATATATAAAAAATTGTATATAGAATATGAAATATTATTATTCTTAGTATTTTCTTTACCTTAATGTGAGGGATTTACTTAATTAAGAATCTTCCTTGACCATTATTTTGCATTAAGATTCTACCATGGAAGATATAACGGTTCCAATTTAGACCCTACATTTTTTATGCTCTTAGATCCAAGATTTCGTACATTTAATTGTTATTTATACCATTATCCTCTTGTTATTAGTTGAGTTTGGTTGTTTAGACAGTGTTTGAAACAGGTTGAGAATTAGTTTTTTTTTTTTTTTTCTTCAAAAGAGTTGCTGTCCATTTCATTTCTTGTTCGCTCGAGCGGTGCTTTGGTCCCTTGAGCAGTCTTTGAGATCTCTCAGTATTTTGCAGGCTTGTAAAACTTCTGGAAATAAGGCGATCTTCGCTCGAGTGGTCTTTTCTTCGCTCGAGCGATCTTTTGCAGGTCTGAACTTCTGAAAGGGGGTCATTGTACACTAGTGTTTTGGTCGTTCGAGCGGTGTCACTTATTGTGTCTGACACTCGAGCGGTCTATATCTCTCTCTCTCTCTCTCTAAAACACTCCTAAATCTAATTTCTTCACACATCTCTCTAGTTCTTGCCTAAATACCTCAAATACACCCTAATCTGTTGATCTCGCCATCCAAATGCTTTAGAGAAAAATGTAGAGCTCATTGAAAGTTTCGTTTTAATCAAAGAAGATTTTGTTTTTGGCTCTGTCAAACTTCTACTCCTACTCTCTTCTTATTCTACTCTTAAGGTAAGGATTTTTCCAATCTTTGGTATGATTCTTAGCTTGGTTATTTGTCCTTTAAAAAAGTTTAGTAATTTGGAGATTTTGGGTTTAAATCTAGGGTTTGATTTTAAAATGTAAAAGAGAGGTTTTTCAAACGCATTCTTGGAACAGGTTGTGGGAGTGTAACTATTGTTGAGTTGGTTGAAATATTGGAAACACCTTTCTTAAACGTGATTTTGAAAGTAAATGATGTTTTATTGGAAAATCATTGATGTTTGATTTATGAAGAAAGGAAAAGATGTTGGATTTGAAAAAAGAAGATGAATGTATCTGTTGATGATGAGAGTGGAGTTGAATATATACTATCGTTTCCATTTTGAAATTTATGAGATTATATCTATTGTTGGAAAATTATATGTTGAGTAGAGATATCTGTTTTAGGCTATCGGTGGAGGATAGCTTTAATTGTTGTAGAAATTGCATGATGATTAGGTTAATTGAAATTAATTACTCATACATCTTGCAGTAAGCATTATTTCATACTTAAATATTGGAATATATTTTATTTTGAGAAAAATGGGTGTATACTTGGTAAATCTGGTTAGAGAGTGTAACTGTGGTTTATTATGTTGGTCTGTGTGTCCTTGGTGAAAGTCCAGAAACCCGTACGATTAAGTACCGATCCTTCTGGTTAGTACCGGTAAAATAGCTTTAGTAGTGCTTGTATAACCTACTGACATATATGTACCTAGATATTCTCAATATTTTGTATCCACTACCTTGTTTTCTGATATAAAAATATATATTTTTTATGAATTGATATATAGTATTGGCATTGCATTTTGTTAAGATGGAAAAGTATAATGTTTAGCAAATGGCATGCATATGCATTCACTTTATAACTTTGTTAAGCTTCATACATTGTGTTCAAGTATCTCTACTAGGCTTTAGCTAACTCTATGTGAAAAACAACTTTCAGGTGTTAATGATATGCCTCCACCAAGGATATAGCTTGGGAGGACTTGGAGCCGAGAGCTTCTTTTTGTTTTCTTTTGTGTAATGATTTTTGTGCAAGCCTTGGGTTTTATATGTATTGAGTTTAATTCACTTTTTGGCTTGGAAAGATCTAGCCATTAGGGCATAAACATATTTGTACTTCCTTTTGTTCCAATTCATTAATTTATACATGACATTTAGGATTTAGGATTTATAAATGTATACATGCATATGTCATCTTTTATACGATTAGGGATTATCAATGAAACGTTAAATACTTCGCAAGTTATACTTTCTACAAAATATCATGTTATGAGTTGTTATTATTTTGGGGCGTTACAGAAGAACATTTGGAAGAGAAGATTAGTTGTAGACCGATAATAGAGATGATGATGGACTCGCAACATAGATGATAGTAAATTGGCGATGAACAATAATTTTTTTGCCACTATTACCCATAAACCGTAATCTCTTCGTCGATTTGTGTAGCAACCGATATTGTATAGTTTATTTGCCGGTATTATACTGGCGTTGATTATATACAAATTTTCTAACAAGTTGCGTCAATATATATGAGCTATTTGATGATTTTTTTAATATATTGTTTGATGATTTTTTGTATATTGTTTGTGAATTTAGGGTGCCTTCTGTGCACCCAGCACAGCAGGCACTGTTGTGCGGTCTTATGGGCTTATTTTGGGGTTCATTTTGATAATCCGAACCGTTCACATTTTAGAGTACATCGAGTAGAACATACCTGTAAAAAATTAAGTTAATCGAATATCATTAACCCTTTCATCCACTCACATTTGTATCTTCAAAAATAAATGATATTGTGATTTAAAGTATTAAAATGAATACAAATGTGAGTAGATGAAAGGGTTAAGGATATCCGATTAACTTAATTTTTTACAGATATGTTGTATTCGATGTACTTTAAAATGTGAATGGTTTGGATTATCAAAATGAACCTCAAAATAAACCCATAAAGCCGCACAACAGTGCCTGCTGTGCACGCAATACAGCAGGCACCCCAAATCCATTGTTTGTTACTATGCTTGTTGTTTGAACAATAATTTTTGTTGCCATTAAACAATCGGAATGGTCGATTTTTTTCTTTCATTTTTGTTTCATGTTTTCATATTGCAATGTGAATGTTCACATCGGTATTAATTTAGTTTTTTTAAGACTAATTGTATATTAATTATAAATTGTGAACATTCACATTGTATTTTGGTATGAGTTTTTTTTAAAGTTTTTTCAAAAATTAGTTGTCTATTTGCTGTTTTTGTTATTATGTTTGTTGGTTGAACAATCATTTTTGTTACCATTGAACAATCGAAATAGTCATTTTTTACTTTTTTTAATTTTGTTCTATATTTTCATGTTGCAATGTAAATATTTACATTGGTATGAGTTTATTTTTTTTAAGACTAGTTGTGTGTTAATTGTAAATATTGAACATTCACACTATATTTTCGTATGGATTTTATTTTTTCGAAAGTTAATTGTATGTTTGTTGTTTTTGTTACTATATTTGTTAGTTGAGCAATCATTTTTGTTACTATTGAACAATCGAAATAGTCAATTTTTATTTTTTTTAATTTTGTTTTATATTTTCACGTTGCAGTGTAAATATTCACATTTGTATGATTTTTTTTTTTTTAAGACTAGTTGTATTTTAATTGTAAACTGTGAATATTTACATTGTATTTTGGTATGAGTTTTGTTTTTTCGAAAGTTAGTTGTATATTTGTTGTTTATTGTGAACACACATTATCTTTAGTATATGTTTTATTTTTTTCAAAAGTTAGTTGTATGTAGGGATGTAAGAAAAACTAAAAAAATCGACTGAACCGATTGAACTAGACTGAATCAACTATATTTGGTCTGTTTTTTAACAATAATCGGTCTGTGTGATTTTATTTTATTTTTTTTCGATTTTAGGTTCTATAACGATTCAAGCACCTTGTGCACCGAACTAAACCAAAACCAACCGTTTCAACATATATTGCATTTATATATAATATATATATATATATAATCTAATAATATAATAATATTAATAAGTATAATAAATTATTAACTTTATCATCACTATAACTTAAGTTTGTAAATTCTTATTAAATATAATTTTAATTCTGACTCATTATTCTTAAAGCCTTAGTATTTTAAAAAAAAATTTGTTTGTATTTTGTTAATCTAGGAATTGGAAAAATATTTATTAAATGAATAAATTAGATATGTTTGAAATGATAGACACATAACTAATTCAATGTTTTTATATAGATTAGTGACTATACTAGAAAGTGGCTCAAGTTTGAAAGATTCTAAACCGATTAAACTACACCAAACTGAACCGTTTCAATTGGTGTGGTTCGGTGCTGTTTGATAGGAGAAACGGTCAATATCGGTGTTCAAAATAATAAAACCGACATTATCGGTTTGGTGGTAATTCTTACCCAATATGGATTGTACCAAACCGATTACATCCCTAGTTGTATGTTTGTTATTTAGTATGAACATTCACATTATATTTCAATTTTAGTTTAGATTTTTTGTTGCGTTAATTTTAAAATTTTCACATTATAAAAAAAGTTAAAAGTTCATAATTTGAGATTTTCTCTGTAGAATGAGGGAGATATTTTCTCCTTAGGATGAGGGAGAAATTTTCTTCATAGAATAAGAGAAAGATTTTCTCTTTAAAATGAGAAAATAGATTTTATCCATTAAATTAGGGACTATTGTCATTTTTTATTATATATTAGTTTTAAAATGGAAACAAGTGCAAAAAAGTAAGGGAAATTTATTAGAAAGTCCTATTTTGGGAACTTCTGTACGATTTGGTCCCACGTTTTAAATGGTTGATTGAGGAGTCCTTATTTGGTGTAGTGTGTGACCAGTAAGTCCTTTTTCAAACGTGGATGGGTATTGGCTAGACAGATATACCCTCACTAGTTAATTGGGGAAGTTTTTTTTTTTTTTTTGAAATGTGTGACAGGTATGGTGTGATACTTCAATATGGCATATATTAATGTGACACTCTAATGATGGGACACTCCAAAAAAAATTTAAAACTTCTTAGTGTACTTTTCCCAAATATGACAACATAGTAGGTATGATGTGACACTCCAAAATTTTTACTCATCCTTAGTGTACTTTTTTCAAATATGACAACGTGGTAGATATGATGTGACACTCTAAAAAAAATAAAAACTTCTTAGTATATTTTTTTCAAATCTGACAACGTAGCGGGTATGTTGTGACGCTCTAAAAAAATTAAAAACTCTTTAGTTTACTTTTCCTAAACGTGACATGTGACACTCCAACATGGCAGACCCAATTTGATTGAATTACTGCGTGTCTTCACGTCATCCGTCAAAAAATAATTAGTAAGAAATTCACATCTCACACTGTGCATGTTAAAAACAACCAAACTTTAAAAAGCTACTAATCTGCTTTTTGAACAACGTGACACACAAACATCCCACCACCTTCCTCATACATAACCACGCCACTTGTCCCCCAACTATACTAATAATGGCAAAATAGTCAACAAATAATTTAAGGGACCACTCAGTCACCAAAAAAACATTTAGAACCTTATGGATTACAAGTCTATAAAACGGGATTTACTGGTCAATTCCCCAAAAATTAAAAAGGTGATTTGTTCATATTACATTAAACAGAACCTAATGGAATACTCAAAAAAATATAGGTTAGATAGAATAAAACACTTAGAAAGAGAATTTATATATATAAAAAAAAAAGGACCCTTTATTTTTATTTATTTATTATGATATTAAATCTAGTTGTTATTGATAATATAAGATTTCTTGTGATGTTTTTATCAACTATTTTTCTAGTAAATTACATATCTTTACAGTACCAATACTTTGTAGATTTTGTAAAAAACAATTACGACGTTGTTGACAGTTTGTGATTAGTACTAGTAATTGATTACAATCTAATAATAGATCTTGAATGTAAAAATGGTGATAAACACTCATAAAAAAGAAAACCTTGTTACTTCTTATAGTTTTAAGATATTTTGATATCAGACTCGCTATACTTCCAAAATAAGAACAGTATCTAAAGATTTTGACCATTACTTGACGCAATTGGCGTAGGGCTCGGGCGTTGTTAAGCTTCCAGTTTATAGAGGTGACTAACTTCAATCTTTTTCTTACTTAGATTAGGTTCAACACAGATCTATTTCGTTTCGTATCTCAGACTGTAACTTTAGAAACTGCTTCTTTCATTATGTAGGAGACCTATGATCAATAAAAGCAACACATACTTTCGTCGTAATCAAGGATACTTGGCTCGGAACCTTAGGTATGAGAGGGGAAAGTCATTAACTAAGCACCCACAGTCACTCGATCAAAAGAGCAGCCTTTAAATCATGATATAAGTTTTATTAACTCTATATGTTCATATTCTAGTTTTTAAATAAATCATGCGATTTACTATGTGAAGGATATGAGTATAGCCTATACCGTTTATTTTGGAACAATTTGATTTCATATATTTTTTAAAGAATTTTAAATAATGTACAACTCAAAAGAAATTGAGTTCACAAACATGAAAATCAATATTGTTCCAAATTAAGTAACACAACCTCTATCCACCGGCATTCATATAGTTACATCAAGTAAGCAAGTAGCCACATGATAGGATGCTTAAACATAGTAAGAAAAACACACACAAGTGGAATGTTAAAGCATAAAAACTTACATATTTACCAACGCCCCGTGAACAATTACAAAACAAAGTTAGTAAAACATGCATGATCTTATATACAAAACTCTAATGCAATACATACACAAAATGCGACTAGAGATTCAGCTACTAAAACATGACATATGAATCATCTAAACAATATGAGGTAGCGCACATAATCACATAGGAATTGATTAAACCCACAGATGCAAACTTAGCCAAATCAATATGCATGAAACATGGATGCAAAGCACGGATATGATGAAATGCAAAATATGATGCTTATGTACAAATAAGGAAAGCAAGTAAATAAAAGGGATAGACAGAAATGGGATTGGAAGACATACATAGAAAGGGGTAGAAAGAAGCAAGGTTGAGAATTATTACAACATCAAATAATTACAAAACCGAATAAAAGAAAATAAAAGGCGTGGGATTGAAAATTATTACAACAAAATCATAAGAATATATGGAAGGGATTTAACTAAAAACTACAATCATTTGCCGGAAAATCGCCTTGTTTATTGCTTGGGAAATACTTTGTTTTTGAGAATTTCTGTTTTTCATGCAGCCAAACCAAGACAAAAAAAACAAAACCTTTCCAAGAGATGCATATGTCCAAAAAGCTATCAAATGGAAAATCTAACAAGTAAGAGAATTGAAGTTAGGAAACACCAAACCAAAGAAATAGATGAAAATCTGCATTCATCTCTTTGTGAATAAGAGTAAATTAATATTCAAATCCATATTATTAATTAACGAGAGTAGATTGTCATCATTTCAAAGGGGAAGTCTTACAAAGTTTGTGAAAGCTCTATAGGAATTCTAAGAAAATAGGGAAGAAAGGGGGAAAATACACAACTCATCAAAAGTGGTTAAAGACTCATCTTCTTACTCATTAAATATGTATGTAAAATCTATTTCCATGTTCAAAATTAGTCAAGAAGAGAGTTTTTAACACTTTTAATGAGAAAGTCTTTATAACTTCAATTACATATTTATATTACATATTCTAAATATCACATATTTAAAAAAGAAAATACAAGAAAATAAATGAGAAGAAATCTAAGGAACAACTTTCATAACCCAAATATCACATATTTAATAAAGAAAATATAAGAAAATAAATAAGAAAAAATCTAAGGAAGAGAGGCCCAGTTTTCCACTTACACAACCTAAATATCACATATTTAAAACAATAAAGAAAATATAAGAAAATAAATGAGAAGATTGTAAAAATTTACCTTTGGAGGAAAAGGTGAATTTTTTATTAACAAACTTTCTTCATTACACCTTCACGATTATTGTATATGCTTTGAAATTTCACCGAGATGTTTCAAGTTCTAACTTTAATAGAATTTTGGATGGTTGAAAAGGCTTTTTTTGCTCTCAAAATAACTTAAGGTTTTTCAAAATCAATTTCTCTCCCTCAAGATTTTTGAAACAAAAATTCCTTTAGCCAAAATTTTCTCCCTCTTTTTGAAACAAAATTTTCTCTCTCTTTTTTTTTTTTTTTTTTTTTTCAAACAACAAAATGAGGTGATATTTATAGACTTACAAAACACCCAAAACACATGGCTAGTCATGTGGTATTTTCAAAAACACATGGCTTGCCATGTGGTATGAGAGTCGATTTTTCAAAACTGCTAAATTTTTCGGACAAGAAAAAATTCAAAAAAATATTTTTGAATAGATCTAACATAATTTGGCCAAAATGGGTGAAGGTTGGGATTTAA
The DNA here is from genome assembly GCA_036172215.1 of Camellia granthamiana. NCBI lineage: Eukaryota > Viridiplantae > Streptophyta > Magnoliopsida > Ericales > Theaceae > Camellia > Camellia granthamiana. The sequence continues at coordinate 69,992,461 of CM069904.1, forward strand.
AGCTTAAATTTGACTTTTCTGCTGAGAAATTCATAATATAGCATATTTCAATTTTCATCATCGAGTGTTTAAAAGAAATCATCTAAGTCTTAAAGCTTGTCAAAATAGGGTGTCTATAGTTGCCCCTCTTTGACAGAGCTCAATATGTCATTTCATGACGTGAGTGAATGTCAAAGCCCGAAGACGACTCTTTTGACAAGGCCATAAGACTTGAGCAAACAAACAAGATGCTAATGCAATTTGGTTGAACCCGAGGGTTGCCTGCGTATCCCTTTGCAAGGAATCAAACCAGCGTAGTTCAGGGGAAGAATGCAAATGACATGCTCGAAATACAATTAAAAGTTAAGACTTACATGCTTTGCGTAGCCTGATTTTGTTTCGAAAATTCATGATTTATGCAATGCAATACAATAGGTAATATGTGAGACAAGCCTCGTGCAAATGATATAAAGCATAACAAAGGGGTATAATCCAAACACACTCACATAAGAGAAGGAAATGAGGGTTTTAATTAACAAACGAGACCTAAACCGTACCTCAATACGAAATAGAGGATTGATTTCAACTGAGTAAAGGAGAAATGAGTCTTAACCAACAAGCGACACCTAGACTATACCTTAATATGAAATAGGGAGTGGGTTTTAACCAAATAAATGAGAAATGGATCTTAACCAACAAGCGGGACCTAGACCACACCTTAATACGAAATAGGAGATTTGTTTCAATTGGGTAAAGGAGAAAAGGGTTTTAACCAACATGCGAAACCTAGACCGTACCTCAATATGAAATAGGAGATTGGTTTCAACTGCGTAAAGGAGAAATGAGTCTTAACTAACATGCGAGACCTAGACCATACCTCAATACGAAATAAGGGATGGGTTTCAACCAGGTAAAAGAGAAAAGTGTCTTAACCAACAAGCGAGACCTAGACCATACCTTAATACGAAATAGAGGATGGGTTTCAACCAGGTAAAGGAGAAACGTTGTAACCAAATGTTGGGTCAATTGTAGCCACGTGATGTGAATGGATTGTAACCAAAAGATGCAACAGTGTGACAGTTGTAACCATGTATGATTGATATAATAGTTAGTGCAAGTGTGATGATGAATGCAAAACCATGAATAGGCAATGTGAGACCTACAATATGCAGTATGATAGATGCATAACAGATGGATACACAAATTAATTTTTCTTTATTTTCATAATTTTCTCTTCTTCTTCTTCTTTTTTTTTTTTTAATTTTGATTTTTTTTGACAATTTTTTTTTTCGATTTTCTTGTTTTTTTGAAAATTTCTTTTTGAATTTTTTTTTTGTTTTTGATTTTTTTTTCAAAAATTTATATACATACCATATATACATATACGCAAACGATATACAAAATATGTATTACATACATATACATATACATACAAAATATATACATATACAGATACATACATATACATATATACAAGAACACAAACATACGGATACACACATACGAATACATGCATATTATATACAGATTATATACATATTATATATATCTTGTTTTTGGCTCTCTCTGCCTCTTTCGTCTTCATCGAGCATCATGTCTGGCGCGCAATTTTAACAATCACAACGTCTGACCGACAGTAACTGGACTAACCTCCATTTATCAAAGATTGCCTCGGCAATACCTCTTCTTTGGCTTCTTCTTCTTAAATTGCGAGAGAGCAGAGTAGAGCGCTAAACTGAGCAGAAACGAAAGGCTGCAAAATACACACTCTACCATAGCCCAAAGCTCTTCATTCCTAACATGGCTCATTCTTGCTGCCCTATTTCCCTTTTCCTAAACCTTAACACTTTCCCGATTGAGAAAGCTGACACCAGTTCCTCTAAGCCTCGACAGAGCGCCCTTGCCCCTACCCCTACCCATGTTCTCAACTTTCTTACGTTGTCAGTCGAGCAATTGATGCCAGCGTAGTCTGACATCGATGCCAATCACTACACATTGAAGTCCAGCGTGGAGACTATGACAGCGGTCTCCAATTTGTCCTACTGGCTGCAGGGTAGAATGAGTGAAGTACATCGATTAAACGCCCAACTCTCTCTACTCTAGCGTATGTACAAGGATGCTCGAGAAGAGATTAGCAATTTGAAGAATCAAAACAAAGAGCTGAAACGACAGACGACCTCTACGGCCCGATTCGAAGCTCCTTGGTACTCCCCATTTGACGGTCAGCGAGAAGTGATTTCTTGTGGAAGCTCTGCAAATAATGAGGCAGGGCCTTCAAGGCCTCTTGAGATTAACGATGAAGCAAGAAAACCGACAATGGAAATGGGTGGTGAAACTATCTGCAAAAGGCATCGGCCTGTAACCTTTGCTATCGGAAACTTACAAGCCGTTGGAAACCAAGAGCAATGCTTACATTCCCTGTTTTTCTTCTTTTTTATTTTATTTATATTTTTGGTTTTTACTTAAGAAGGAGCACCAATGCTTCAAATGATTTTCCTGTTTTTTCAAAATTTTCTTCTCTTTTTTGTTTTGTAATGCTGATCAGGAGGGCTTCACCCTGAAGTTTAATAAAATGAGTTTTGTTTTTGCACATCACGACTTGAATGGCACAACACTTGAGCATGAAAAACATTTTTCTTGAACTTGAATCTTAGAATGATTAAATTTCAGTGAGTTTTGAATTGGACATCGAGTATTCAACTGATCAGAAATCAAAAAGCAACTCGATGAAAGAAAAACAAAGCAAAAACAACCTAAACAAATTGACACTTGCCAGAATAGAAAGGACACAAAATTTCATCGCGAACACAATTATAAACACCGCGGGCACGACAAACGCGGGAGTGGTTTAGAATATCGCGGGCGCAATAAACGTGAACGTGATTTAGAATATCACAAGCGCGACAAATGAGGCACACTTTAGAATATCGCGGACACGATGTCAAAAAACAAGATTCAAAACAAAAACAACTGCAGGTCAACCGCCTGAACGACTAGCCGACTGAAGGGTTTTGTTACATTGTCGGAGACAACAATTATGCACTTTTCAGTAAGTGATTGACAATGTAAATGAAGACTTTCAAGAACACGGGAAAAAGACAGAAAACTTGACCCGACTGTGCCCTTAGTTCATTACTTTGACTGTTTTTTTATATTTTTTTTTCTTGTAAAAAGGTTTTAATCAACATGAGAGTTAGATCGGCATGCTTGTTCCACTCTCTGTTTTGAAATCATGTAAGCCAAGTTGTAAGTAATAAAAAATTTCTCTTTTTGGTCTAAAGAATGGTTTGGTTTTAGCAAAAATGGAATACTTGTCGAGAAGATTAGTCAATTTCATTAACAATCCTCATAATCTGTTTTCGCAAATGGTCACTATCCAACCAACATGAAATCAACCCTTGAGATGTACAACCCCAAAATTAGATAACCCGAGCAGGATGTACTGCATTACCACTAAATCCGTCTTGCAACTAAACCTTTCATGAAGAAGAGATAGGACAATCAAATTGAATGAAGATAACCTAATTGAACATAGACATGATAGCCGAGTCGAATACAGATACACCAATCAAACATGGAGGACACAAGCAAGTTGAAAATGATTGGTGCTGAACTTCATAATAAAGATGCCTACGTATACCAAAAATAGGAATCAGGCCTTATGTAGTTCCCAAGTAAGGTTCACTCAGGTATTTTTCACTCTCTTTTTGCACTCTAACTTTTGTCAAAGTCACCCTTCCAGGTCTTCGACCTTGTGAGCTTTTATTTTTCCATTTTTTTCATTTTTCATTTTCATTTTTTTTCCATTCACACTTTAACTTTTTCCTGGGTCGCCAGGTTTTCGGCCTAGCGAGCCTCTCAAGGATAGTATTTTGTAGCTTCTCCATGTTGATTGTTGTGAGATCTCTAGGCTATCTAAATCCATGAGAATGACTGCTCCTTTTGACTAGATAGACTTGATGATGTCGGAACTCGTCTAATTAGGTGTCAATTTGCCCCTAGGGTCGTAGATAGGAACTTGATTGTCCTTCAGTATTAAATCTTCTTCTCTTGAATTCTGAGATTTGACTTTCTCTCCGGTCTTTATTGGCTTGAGAAACTATCCAATTTGAATCTCTGATCACATCCAACCTTATTGCCCTTAGTTCTAAGATTGCTTGCAATCTGGCTATACAAGCCTCATACTCTAGTTGATTATTAAACACTCTGAATCAAAGTTTGAAAGCTGGGGGGATCGGGCCTTAGGTTGAGAGGGATTCTTTGTTGTACAATCTTAGGATCAATTCCAGGCATGTCTTCGTAGGACCACGCAAAAATATTTTTTGAAATCTTTTAATAAAGTGACTAATCGCTCGTATTTTTCTGAAGACAATGTGGAACCAATCTGGACCAAGTGACGATCCTTCTCAGTACTCACATTAACTGAAATAATCTCATCCATTAAGGGCTTAGCACGCCTTTCTTCCTCTCAATCAATCAAATTTTACAAATCCCAAGGAATTTATTACTCTTTGTTTTCAAGAAAATTTTAAAAATTTTGGTCAATGCAATGAACTAAAGGCACATCAAAGTAGGTGGAATCTATAAAATTTTTATTCAAAAGAAACTCCGATTCAGTGATGACAACAAACTCAAAAGAAAACGACAAAGAAGACCTAGACAGGGCAAAGATGTCTAGGTTAGCACTCCTAAAATCAACATATTCTGACTGACTAGGCTAACTCGAGTCTGACTCTGACTCCACAAACTCGATGGATTTAGACTTGGACTCAACGTCTGATTTAGAACTTGAAATGAAACCTTTCTTGAATTACCAGTTTAAGTGTGAGCCATCCATCGCGTTCAAAATAAAGCCCGTGCAATCAACAGGTGGTCATTGCCAGATCACAAAAATGGTCTGATATCCCGCAAATTCTATGGATTCATGTTGGTAGACTTTGTGGGATATCAGATTTTTCTGAAGCTATGGTGCTACAACGACTTAGCAAAAACAAAACAATACCCACAATCAGAATTTCGACTGCACTTCGACTCAATTTGCACAACTGATCATTGTATGCCTCACCAAAAAAATTGAACCCACAAACTGACATGCCTAAACCATTCATTTAAATTTAAAAACCCCTGTATAGATCGCATACATTGCACATAGCAGGAAAGAGAACAAACACCCCTATGAACGGTAGAGTTATCATGTCCTAACTTTGAAATGATCTAGTGTTTCACTATTCAAACAAACAGCATCATATATCCTAGAATGGGAGAGCATCATGTCCTAAGTTAGGAAGGTGTTATAGCTCACTATATGTACAAGGTCAGCTATATTCTTAGGGGTTAAAGTTAAGGTGTCGTCACTAAAAAGCCCTTTAGTTAATAACCCGTTAAGATCCCAAGAAGTTGGAAGAGTCAATATAGCCTCTCTTTGAAATCCGATAACCTTAGATAGTGGAGCTACCTTTTTCAAAGATCTTAAAAGGTATTGACACAATGTCTTAAAAGCAATGCGAAGATAGGTACAGTGTCACAAAAAGTTTTCCTATGCTCCCACCAGTATCTGGGCAACACAGGGACTTTAAGTGCATCAATGTATGCAATGCAATGAACATATATTTGAAAATAAAATTCATATCATGGAGTTTGAGTCAACGTTTCTTAATATCACCAACAGAGTCGCTCAAAACTGTAACATACCCGGGGATACCCATGTGCGTTAAATAGTTCGGACCCTCGACTTCTTTGATCTAGTCTCACTAGTGTAATGTGAAACATAGATGAGAATTCAGATTTGGCAACATTTATAGAAAATCTGTTTTATGAAAATCTTTGTCAGAAATGGACTACATCACTAATCTTAGAGTCGCCACCTAATATTTTGAAAAAATTAGGAAACTCGTAACTCATGCCAAGGCCACTGTTCATCGTAACCAATGATACTTGGCTCGGAACCTTAGGTATGAGAGGGGAAGGTCATTAACTGAGCACCCTCGATCACCCAATCAAAAGATCGGCCTCTACTAAACCATGATATGATTTTTATTAACTTTATATGTTCATATTCTGGTTTTTAAAATAAATCCTACAATTTACTATGTGAATCATTAACTTTACTATGTTTGTTAACTTTATTCTAGTTTTTATATGTTCATAGACTATGCCGTTCATTTTGGAACAATTTGATTTCATGTATTTTTAAAGAGTTTTGAATAATGTACAACTCAAAAGAAATTGAGTTCATAAACATAAAAATCAATATTATTCCAAATTAAGCAACATAACCTCCATCCACTAACATTCATACAGTTATATCAAGTAAGTAAGTAGCCACATGCTTAAACATAGTAAGAAAAATACACACAAACGGGATGCTAAACCATAAAAACTTACATATTTATCGACGTCCCACGAACAGTTACAAAACAAAGTTAGTAAAACATGCATGATCTTATATACAAACTCTAATGCAATACATACACAAAATGTGATTAGAGATTCGGCTACTAAAACATGACATGTGAATCATCTCAAGAACATGAGGTAGCGCACATAATCTGTAATGCCTCGAAATAATTACTACAACCCATACTCAACATCAATAAGTGATCACAATGACAAAGTGACTATCTTTCATTGATTTACAATTAAGCTTTACAAAAGAGTGACATAATAAAGAGACAGGATGAAAGTTAAACAAATAAGAAATGCCCTAAAGACTTACATCTTTTCAAGACGATGCTTGGTTATAACAAAAGTAGACTTAAGTCCAATATAGTTAAAGCCATTGGCTTGTACAACAATGAATACAACAATTACACAAAAGAAGCTCTCGCTCCAAGTCCTCCCAAGCTATTGCCTTGGCAGAGGCATATCATCAGCACCTGAAATGTTTTTCCCACATAGGGTGAGCCAAAACCCAATATAAATAATTCATCACAATGTATAAATCTTAACAAAGATATAAAGTGAATGCATATGCAATGCTCGTGCCAAAACATTTTTATATCTCTTTCCAAAACTATGCAATGCCATAATAATATCGCAAATCATTTCCTTTGGAATAAAAAGATAGGACAGTGAATCACGCTCTAGGAATTTCAAAACAATACAACATTTCCCTGAACTTTTGTCCGGAAGAAACCGTAAACTGGGACCCATGTAAACGTAGGCTATACAAGCACTACTATTGCCATTTCACGAAAATTTCGTCTGCAGGATTGGCACCCATGTATATGCGCGGTTTTTAGGACTTTCACCATGGACACTAAGGCCAACTTATTTCAACATCACAGTATATATTTCCCAAATTCGCCCATTTTTCTCAAAATGATAAACATTTCCAATGTACAAACGTGAGATAATGCTCAATGCAAATGAATGAGAAAATAGTTTCAATTCTTCTAAGTCACATGCAATGTCTACAACACTTATAGTTATCATCCACTAATAGCCCAAAACAGATATTTCAAAACAGATAAATAATTATCAATAAAGATAAACTTTCCAAATTTTCAAGAGGTGAGTGATAATACATATCTAACTTCACCATCCTCATTCACCTCAATCCAATTTCACAATTTCAATATCAATCTCATAATTTATATAAGATCAACATTTGAGGCATTTGGGGAAAAATACCTTTTCTCTCCAAAATCAATCCCAAATATCAAAATCAACCATTTATCCCCAACTCAACATTATTTTCGACCTCAAAATCATTTTTAAGGATCCATTTGAAAAGCCCCTCTTTTGATTTTTATCCAAAACCCTAGATTCTTTCCAAATCTTCCAAAATCGTAATATGGTTTAGAAATAATAAATAACTAAGTTAAAACTCATAAAAAGTGTGGAAAGTATCCCTACCTCAAGCTTAGAAGACGAGAGAGTGTGTGTGGAAAACTCAAAGATGCCAAAAATCAACTTTGCTCCAATTAGAACGAAGTCCTCACCAAGCTCTATCTTTTTAACAAAGGCACACGGGTGAAAAAATTGACGGATCTAGGTGGATTTGTAAAGAGAATGTGAGTTTTAGAGAGAAGGAGTCTCAACTTAGGGTTTTGAAATGTTTAGAGAGAGAGATAAAAAAAGTGACTTTTACGGACTGATATACGCGCAGACTGCTCGAGCACAAGAAGCTTCGCTCGAGCGTCCAAACACAAAAGATGTGACCGCTCGAGCGCAAAAAGTTTCGCTCGAGCATAAAATACAAACTCCCAGTAGTTTTACAGACAAAAAACCACCGCTCGAGCACAAGAAGTCTTGCTCAAGTGCGATACCTCTCGAGCATAGGAAACACCACTCGAGCAAAAAATGCACACTCCTAGTAATTTTGCAAGCCTAAAAAAGTACTGAGAGTTCACAAAGACCGCTCGAGCTCAAGAAGCTTTACTTGAGCGTAAAAATCAAAATCTAGGCAACAACAGTTTTGAAAAACTTACTCTCGACCTGTTCCAAACACAACCTTGACACTTCAATGACCAAACTCAATTAGGAAAAAGGAGAAACAATACTTGAATCACATGTAAGACGATGAAACCCGGATCTAGAATGTAATAACCAGACCCTCTTATATGCTTTACATTTTTAGTTATATGAGTAATTACATGCTTAGTGTGAAATTCCATGTGGAGTTGTGCTTACGTATGTAAATTATTTAATTATGATATTATATATGTCGGTTATTGGAAAATCTGTTGAAATTAAAACCTTGGGATTGAAAATTGGAAGGCTTGGGGGCGTGATAATCCGAAATTGACTTTACAAGATTAGCATGATTTTTAGGACATAACATGAATTTTTGGAAAAATCTGATTCATACTGAATTAATTGATGTAATTTAGGCTCCATTAACTTAATCAGTGAGCCTTGATAAATATAAGGGTTATACATGTGAACTTGAGATGACTTAGTCAACATAACCAATACATATCTCGTGATAGAGATTCTGAAGAAGAGAAGGAGATGGAGAAAGAAAGAAAGGAAGATAGATCAAACAAGCTTGGGAGCTTGAAGAATTTGCTAAGGAGATTTGAGGAATACAATTTAAAGTGAGTGTAAATCACTATTCAACTCTCATTTCTTCTTCAATTGTTTTGAAGCAAGCTTTGAAATGAAATTTGCCATCTATGGAAGTTAGGGTTATGAGTTGTAATTGAGAATGAGCAATTCTCATAAATGATCATGCATTTGTTAGAAGTGTGTAGTAGAAAAGTTGATTCTTTTATGTTATGTCTAATTTACATTGGAATTGTGCATAATCTTACCATTTTTCATACTTGAGCTCATGTAAATATGGATATATATATACGATGGAAGCTAGGAATCATGGATTAAAGATCTAAAGGCCCAAATAAATCAAGTCTTGATCTTAATGGGTTGGAATCTCATGTTTATTGTGTTTATATGCTATATTTTTGAAGTAAATCTACTTGATTTTGGCTGCTTGATTAGCTCTTGAAAGCTTGAAATTATGATTTTTCAGACCGCCTAGAACAGAGCCAGAATCGCACGTGCGGGGCCCATGGTCGTACGTGTAGGGCTCACAGCCGCATGTGCGGGGAACAGGGGAAACAGATTCAGGTATACTGCAATAAAAGCACGTGCGGGCCGCACGTGCAATGGGGACTTCCGCACGTGTAGCTAAAGGTGGGAAATTCTGTTAGCTTCTCTCGTTCTTTTTGACCCTCTGAATGTGTTAATATGTCCATTTGATGCTTCTGTAATGCATTTAATTGAATGGGACTTAGTGAATCGAACATTTGATAAATAGAGAAAACTAAAGAAAAGTGATGTACTTACGAGTTGTGTGCTATGTGTAGGGCACGTGCATGAGGGGACCATTCTTCATCCACATCATAGTGAGCAGTAGTAGTGTATCAATATGTTTAATTCACAAATTGTGCCTATACTTTATCTACTTTGTTAATGAATAACATATAATACGTAAACTATGTTGGATAAACTACTTGACATGATTAAACAATGGCACACGAGATGGACCTAAGGTCGTTGTGTTTCTGTATATGTTGGGCCTAAGGCCGTTCTGTATTAAATTGGGCCTAAGGCCGTTCTGTATATGTTGGGCCTAAGGCCGTTCTGTATTAAATTGGGCCTAAGGCCGTTCTGTATATGTTGGGCCTAAGGCCGTTCTGTATTAAATTGGGCCTAAGGCCATTTTGTATATGTTGGGCCTAAGGCCGTTCTGTATGATATTGGGCCCGAGGCAGTTTTGGAAGGAATTCATGACTAAGACAAGCACATGACTTGTGAAATTATAATCTGCATGTATTATGCTCAATCACGTGAACCTTACTACATTGCTATTAATCACTGAGCCTTGCTCTGTAATAACCCACATTCATGTCTTAGTCACGTTCATGTGCATTTGCATGATTTTGTCTTGTTAAGCTTGCATTTGTAGACTTTGACTTGTTTTGCGTAAGTAAAGGTCCCTGTCTTGTTTTGTGCTTATGTAATTTGCCTAAGTGTTGTATGCATGCTTTGTTCCTTCCTTGCTGTCTCAAGCCTAGGTCACACCTTTGAACCTCTTACACCTAGGACCATCTTGGAACCACTTTGGTTGACCTCCACCATCACCTAGGCATATTGGCCGAGATGTCATCATCTAGGCTGAGGTGTGCATCATCTAGGCCGAGATGTTATCATCTAGGCATCCTAGATCTTTGATCCTTGCACCTAGCGATCTTGTTCCTGGACTGGTATGACCTAGACCGAGGTGTGGCACATCTAGGCCGAGGTGTGGCACAGCTAGGTCAAGTGTTATCCTTCCTAGCCGAGATCATTGAGACCTTACTTGCCGAAGCCTATGTCCTAATCCGAGATCATTACCTGCCGGAGTGCCCATGTCACCTTACTTGTTGTATACACTTTGTTATACTCTTGTCTTGTCATTCAGTCACCTTTTTGAAGAGATCCAACCAGACGTTGCCACGTGTCCCGGCAGAGGGTTAAGTCTGTTGGCAGTAAAAAAACCCACATCACTTTGTCATATCCTTGCCTTTTTGGAGAGAGAAGCTCTAGGAAAAGGAAGAAGTTCTTAGAGGGAGAGAGCTAGATTCCAAGCTTGATCTTCACACCTTGAACCGTTAGATCCGTGTTTTGAGGTTAGATTCTTGATCTACTCTTGTTGTTCTTTATATTGATCCGATCACATTGCATGATCTAGCATGATTCATGAGCCATGCATTGATTTAAAGCTTGTTTTAGAAAGAGAAAATGATGTTCTTGTGTTCTTGAAATAAAACCATGTTTTGATCCGAAAGTTTGTATCAAGATCCATGTTTTTGTGTTTGTTTTCATAAGATCTTCAAGTATGGGTACCCAGGTCCATGTTTTCGAACTCATCTCATGAAATCTCAGATTTTGGAATAAAAGTTATGAATCTAGCATTCATGTTCTTCATGTTCATGTTCTTCATGTTCTTCAAGGGAGGAAACCCAGATTTCCAGACCTCATTTCCCTAGGTGTGGTCACCGAGACCACTCTTGCCTAGATCTCACACCTAGGCCAAGCATCGTATCTTACCTTGGCCTACCTTGCATGATCACTTGCACCATTAGTCTATCTTGCATGCACACCTAGGCTAACCACTGCACACCTAGGCCGACCATGGTACACCCTTGCTGGCACCTTGTAACACCTCGGCAGGTAGCTGCACACCAAAGCCTAGGTAACCACACCTCGGCCAAGAGGTGTGGGACCTCGGCCAAGACCTCCTGAGTTCACCCAGCTAGGTCATTTTTGCCTAGATCATTTCTGTGCATCCATTCCAAGACCTGGTTAGTACCCAGCATGTTTTCCCTAGATGAAAAACAGTGATTTAACTCCCAGTATGTTTTCCCTAGATGAAAAATAGTGATTTAACTCCCAGCATGTTTTACTTTGTCTTGACTTGGTTTTGGAAAGAAATGCCGGGATCATTTACACTCATGTAAAGCTTGTTTTGAGAATGCATTGCATAGCCATCTTTGAGCATCCTTTCTTGTCTTCTTGAAATGCATTCAGTAGACTTTATTATGTGTTTGTAGGTCTTGGATCCTTACCTTAATCCCTACACTCGAAGAGCTATGTGAGTGGTATTTTTAATAAAGCTATGTTATAAAGTTTTGATAAAGCTTTGCTTCGTTTTGGAAAAGTATTTGATCAAGCATGAATGATTATCCCTAGTTTTTGTATCAAGTATTATCTTGTTTTGATGACATTCTTGGAAAGTCCTCCCATGCTAGGGGACTTTAAGCCCATGTAGCACCATGTTTGAGAGATCTCTGCCATCGACGGTCTTGTACGGATGGCTCCACCGACGACCTTGTGCGGGTGGATTTGTCTAATCGATTCCGGGTCGATTATTCCTTTGTTTTGTCCGGAATGTCATCCCCTATGTATTATGTAGATGTTATTAAACATCCCAAGAAGATTTGAAAGATTTGATTGATGAACTTGATTCATCCCATGTTTTGTTACAAGCTATGATATGTATTGTTTTGATAAAGATCTCGGATATCATTCATTCAAACCTTTATTAATTATATCATTCACTAAGTATCCAAGCTCACACTCCCCTTTATATATATGTAGGTGGCGAGCAAGAAGGCGGTGACGCCTAGATGTTATTTGCAAGTTGTTTTGGATTCATTTTGCTAACCTCTTGAAGATTATGCTTCTTAGTTTAATTCACTTCTTTTATATATGTCGGCTTGAGAAGCCTTTTGATCAAGATGTAATATGTACTTTATTTTATTTGTATCCAAGTTGTAAATCATGTTAAAATGTATGTCATTTCATTTAATCTATGCACAGCTCTTATGGACTACTTAGATTTAAATTTGCTTCCGCATATGTAGGCCCCATATGTATACTCTGATTGTGTGTGAATCTTTGTAAGTTGGCCTTTGGTAATCTCGGATTACTGGCCATCACGGCACCATTCTACTAGGGGCGGAATGGGGTCGTGACATGCTCATTCTATATTTGTGTGTTATGTGGGTAATCAATCTGAAGGACAACCCTAGGTCAACCCATGAGCCTTTTGCTGGATCATTTTTGTGAAAGTCACCAAAGTGGCCCTTGTACTTTATTTTGAGGAGTTCTATGTGGTGGCATATTTTGTTAAATCTTTTGAATGACTCGTCTTATATTTAACTTTCGGGTTGTTACTCCTTTGTATAGACTTAAATGTGTAATCTCAATGGGTATATATAATATATGAACATGTTATGTATCTATATATGTTATGATGTATCAAGATCCTGGCATTTAGACACAACTCAATGGATGTTTTATTTTAATATTATATTTGCTTCTGTTCAGGCCCCAATGTTGAGTAAAACTTAAGGAAACTGAGTTTGAGGCCTAAGTTTAGGCCGGTTATGTCCAAACTTTTAGGTGCAGGTTTGGATCGTGACATAGAACATCAAATGGGTCGGGTTAAACCATAATCGCTATATAATCACATAGGAATTGATTAAGCCCACAGATGCAAACTCAGCCAAATCAAGATGCATGAAACATGGATGCAAAGCATGGATATGATAAAATGCAAAATATGATGCTTATATACAAATAAGGAAAGCAAGTAAATAAAAGGGATAGACAGAAATGGGATTGGAAGACATACATAGAAAGGGGTAGAAAGAAGCGGGGGTTGAGAATTATTACAATATCGAATAATTACAAAACCAAATAAAAGAAAATAAAAGACGTAGGATTGAAAAATTATTACAGCAAAATCATAAGAATATACAGAAGATATTTAACTAAAAACTACAATCATCCGCCGGAAATCGCCTTGTTTATTGCTTGGGAAATACTCTGTTTTTGAGAATTTCTGTTTTTCATGCAGCCAAACCAAGACAAAACAAACAAAACCTTTCCAAGAGATGCATATGTTCAAAAAGCTATCAAATAGAAAATCTAACAAGTATGAGAATTGAAGCTAGGAAACACCAAACCAAAGAAATAGAAACTTACATTCATCTCTTTGTGAATAAGAGTAAATTAATACTCAAATCCATGCTATTAATTAAAGAGAGTAGATTGTCATCATTTCAAAGGGGAAGTCTTACAAAGTTTGTGAAAGTTCTATAGGACTTCTAAGAAAATAGGGAAGAAAGGGGGAAAATACACATAACTCATCAAGAGTAGTTAAAGATTCATCTTCTTACTCATGAAATATGTATGTAAAATCCATTTTTTTTGTTCAATGTTAGTCTAGAAGAGGGTTTTTTTTAACACTTTTAATGAGGAAGTCTTTATAACTTCAATTACACATGTATATTACATATTCTAAATATCACATATTTAATAAATAAAATACAAGAAAATAAATGAGAAGAAATCTAAGGAACAACTTCCATAACCCAAATATCACATATTTAATAAAGAAAATATAAGAAAATAAATAAGAAGAAATCTAAGGAATAGAGGCTCAGCATTCCACTTTCACAACCTAAATATCACATATTTAATATAAAAAAAATATAAGAAAATAAATAAGAAGAAATCTAAAGAATAGAGGCTCAACTTTCCACCTACACAACCTAAATATCACATATTTAAAACAATAAAGAAAATACAAGAAAATAAATGAGAAGATTGCAAAAATTCACCTTTGGAGGAAATGGTGAATTTTCTGATTAACAAACTTTCTTCTTTACACATTCACGATTATGGTATATGCTTTGAAATTTCAGCAAGATGTTTCAAGTTCTAGCTTTAATGGAATTTTGGATGGTTGAAAAGGCTCTTTTGCTCTCAAAAAAACTTAAGGTTTTTCAAAATCAATTTCCCCTCTCTCAAGATTTTTGAAACAAAAATTCCCTTAGCCAAATTTTTCTCTCTTTTTGGAACAAAATTTTCTTTTTCAAATTTTTTTTTGTTTCAAACAACAAAATGAGGTGGTATTTATAGACTTACAAAACACCCAAAACACATGACTAGCCATGTAGTATTTTCAAAAACACATGGCTTGCTGTGTGGTATGAGAGCCGATTTTTCAAAATTGCTAAATTTTTTGGACAAGAAAAAATTCAAAAATTTTTTTTGAATAGGTCTAAAATAATTTGGCCAAAACGGGTGAAGATTGAGATTTAAAGCTTAAATTTGACTTTTTTACCGAGAAATTTGTAATATAGCATATTTTAATTTTCATCATCGAGTGTTCAAATGAAAGCGCCCAAGTCTTAAGGCCAGTCAAAATAGAGTGTCTACATATACTCTACGTGATTTGTGTCCCATTTTGCTCTCCCTTAAGGCCTTTATATAGGCACTTGTAGATTTCAAGTCTGGATTTCAATCTAATCTATAAATGTAAAATATTTTATATATTATATTTTATTGATGATAGAAAATAAACAAAAGACAAACAGGTGGTTGTGCTCAGGTGATCACATGTTATTGAGGAAAAATAAACAAGCTGGTGGAGTGGTCACATGAGTGTGTAGCCCATTCAACCCTTGGTTTTGCAATTCTGCTCGTAATTTTGTCAATCCATTGCATTTTCCAGATTTCATACCTTCTCATCACCCATAACATCACTAAGGTCATAGTTTTCATCATATTCTTTAAACATTTCATTCTATCTTTCTAGATCTTGCTCTATTAGATATTTTTATAAAAATTTACATCCTCTTTCAGATAAATATGTTCTCGAATCTACCTAGTCCAAGTAATTATATACTGATTCATAAAGCAATCCTAGAACAATTATTTTTTCCGCCAATAATGGTTTTATTGCAAAGGCAGTCCTTCCATAATGAACTGATTTAAGTCCAACCCTTAATAATTTTGTAGTTTCGTGAGATATTATGAAAAACCGTCTTGCCCTTGCTTTTGTTGGATCCATTATAAAAGGTTCTTCCCAATATTTGAACCAATTGCATTTGTAGGGGATCACGTCATTCTTGTCTTTTATTTTTATCATATAATGAGCTGCATTTAGAGTCCATTATTTACCTCCGTTTGTGCAGTTGTAAATGTGATGGGTACCATGCTTGAATATTCTTTATAGGATTCATAAATTAAAAAAAAAATTACAAAAAGAAACTTTAAAATTTAACCCATATAATAAAATAAATATTAAAATTTTAAATTTGTCAATTTAAATATTAATCTTTTATTTTGTTTTCAATCTAAACTATATGTCTATTTTCTTTAAGTAAAATTGATGAAAAAAATAATATTTTAATTATTAAACTCAATGTACATATACATAAAATGACTAAAATATAATTTTTTTCTTAAATTTAATGACTAAAATATTTTTTTCACCAGTTTTATTAAACAAAAATAGATAAATGTTTGGGAGACTTATGTGTAAATTCTAATAGGTAGACTTATTGTCCAATAGGTCATGTGAGAATTAATGACGTTTTTCATCAAATACTATTAAAAAAATCACTAATTGTTAATTTTCAGCAATGGTTTGAAATTTTTTTCACAAAAAATGTCACTAATTATAGTTTTAGTAACTGTCACAAAAAATCGTCACTAATTTTCTACTTTTAACGATAATTTAAAAAATTCGTCACAAAAAAATGTCACTAATTATAATTTTTAGCAACAATTTATAAAAATTGTGACAAAAAAATCACTAATTGTCAATTTTTAGCGACATATGTAAAAAATCGTCACAAAATTATTTTCAGACTTATTTTCAATAAGATTTTATGGGAATTAAATCCAACTATTAAGACCTACTAGTAATTTACCCTAAATGTTATAGATTGAAAACAAATCAAACATTAAAATTTAAATTTACAAAATAAAAAAATCATGATTTATTTTATCATAATAGTATTATTTTTTTTTAATGGAAAAGTGGCAAATGTCATCCAAAATATATAATATTACTATATATTATTAACGTTTTTTTTTTTTTTTTTTTCTTAATTAGTGGTGCCGCCCTATGAACCATTAGTGGATTAATCATGCCACGGGGACAATAACAAGTGAAATAATGTTATATGTATCAATTAGTATATTAATTAATATATTAATTAATGATGTGATATAATTTAAGAGATTATTGATATTTATAATTTGTATAATGAGTGAGATTAATAACAATATCATAACTAATATTAATACACTAATTAATACATATAATACCACCGTAATAAGTGGAATGCAAATTCAACTTTGTCAATGACTATATATATATATGGAGTCTTTTGAGAAGCTGGTAAAATGACTACATATATATATATGGAGTCTTTTGAGAAGCTGGTAAAAAGTCAATTTTTAACTTTTTTCTCATTTTTGGTCACATCACCTCTCACATAATTTATTCATAAAAAAACAAAATAAACTAAAAAAAATCAAAAAATCAATTTTTTACCAACTCCATAAAAATTAAAATAACCAATATCAATCTCATTTCTACAACTTTGTTCAAAGTTATAATCATTCAAATCTTATCATCAACCAACCAACCCATCGGTCAGATTTTCCAAAGTGATAATGGTGGAGTGATCGTCTAAAGTGAAACAGGAGAGCGTCACCACCTGTCTTTTTTTGTGAAGTAAAAAACTCACAAAACCTCCTTTCTCTTCCAGATTCTGGTTTGGGATAATCTAAATAAGGATTAATTTGGCATAAAATAATACAAAAAGTCATTATCTTATTTAAGTCACATCATCTTATTTAAATCACATCACCTCTCTAACACATCACATCAAACCCAACCCAAACCCAACCTATATAAGCCAATAAGTCAAAAAGTGCACTTTTTTAGAACATCCCAAACCAACCCTTAAGTGTACTTTTTGACTTTTTACGAAAAAATATGCAGAAAAGTAGAGAGGTAATGTAATAAAAAAAAGATAAAAAGATAAAAAATGTGTACTTATTAGTACACCCCAAACAAGACAAATAATCCAAAAAAACAAAACAAAAAAAAGCTCCTCAATTATCAGGCCAAGTTTGGCAACTCCAAAATAATCTATCTTTTTATCTTTTTTCCATCATATCACCTCTCTACTTTTCTGTACATCTTTTCATAAAAAGACAAAATATACACTTATTTAGTTCATCCCAAACAACCCCTCAATTTGTAATCACTGACATGTTATGATTGCCGATCACTTCAAAAAGGGGACACACGGCGCTCTCCTATTTCACTCAGGAGGATCACTCCACCATTATCACTCTTGAGGATCCGAACGCACCAAGCCAACCCACACATCATTTGGTTGAGAATTTTATTCGCAATGAAGGTTTTGCTTGACATATTTGACCCAATCTTAAAAAGAAATTTGTTAAAGATATGTATCATTATAAATAATAATAATAATAAATCATATCCCAATGAATTTATCGTTTCTAATGATCATTGAAACTCTAACATAATTTAAATATAAAGTTTTAATTTATTATTATCAAATATTTTTTTTAATTAACCGATTCAATTTTTAAATATGACTTATAATTTAGGACGACTCTATCTTAGATAGTTTTTTTGGAGAATTTACACGTAAGTCTTAATAAGTGGACTTATTATTCAATAGATCCTATAAGAATTAATGATGTTTTTCATCAAAAATTATTTTAAAATGTCATTAATTATTAATTTTCAACGGCAAATTAAAAATTGTCAGAAAAAATGTCACTAATTATAAGTTTTAGTGACAATTTAAAAAAATCGTCACAAAAGTCACTAATTTTCAAGTTTCAACGACAGTTCAAAAAATTCATCACTGGAAAAAGTTCACTGATTGTAAAGTTTGCAACAATTTATAAATCATGACAAAAAAAAGTCACTAATTGTTATTTTTTAGCAACATATGCAAAAAATCGTCACAAAAAATTATTTTTAATGACGATTTTTGTAGGACTTATTTTCAATAAGACTTATTGGAAATTATCAAACTATTAAAACCTATTAGTAATTTATCCTAATTTTTTCATAGGTAAACTATTCATTTAATAGTTTTAAACATAAATATATAACTTTTTTTTTTTTTTTTTTAAGCTTAGTCCAAATTTTTTAATAACTATGCATAAAATATGTTCATATTTCTTATTTTTATTATAAAAAATACTTACAAATATTTATTTACCAATTTAATAAATTAATATGTCAAATAATTTATAAGTTAGGCATATGCCAAGACAATATTTAATGATTAGGTGAAGGTTAAATTGGCATAAATATTAAGTCGACTAGCTTCTAAGTCACCTACTGTATAATGTTTAGCCCAACTCTAACATCACAAATCAATTGTAATCTATTTTTGCAAAAGAGTTATGACATAAAAGAAATTACAAGTTTGATGCATGAGTACACAATTTTTTAGGCTTTACGAAACATAGAAAAATTAGTACATGGACAAATGTGATTTATTATTATCATATGATAAATTAAAATTACGAAACTATTAAATGAAATGTACTTATGTTTTATCATAAATGTCATTTTTTTTAATTTTTACAAATTAATTTATGGCACGTATTTTTTTTTATTAAGAACTTAGAGTACACACACACACAAAAAAAAAAAAAAACCTTCTCTCATGTGTAACTCTAATAAAAATGAATGAAATTTAATTGATTCTAAATTATTTTTACTACATATTTTAGATAAAATTTATATTATCATTTAATTTTAAAAAAGAATTTTTTATTATTATTTATATCCATATTATCTTGTGCATAATTATGCTAGTATTATATATATATATATAAAAAGGAAAATTCTATGGTACACATCACATTTGGTTACGACCTATTGTGGTGTTAATTACAGCATTGTTTTAGCTATGATTCAAGAGATCTTTTAGTTATAAATATATATATTTTTTATATAGTTATGACTCACATAAAATTGAGTTATAACATTTTGGTAACTATATGAGAGGGTTCAAGAATGTTGTCTAAAAATTTGAATTCTTTACAAATGATGTGAGGCTTAGATTCTTTAACGATCACAATTAGAAACACAATAGCAAAGAGATGATGGAGATAAAAGATTGGATGAAGAAGAATGTAAAGTAGTTAGAGAGAGGATAATGGCAAGGCTCTCCAATGGATCTCTCACTTTCACTCTCAAGGCAGATAATGAAGAAGGGAAATTAGTTCTCTCCCAAGAATTGTCCCTCCAAAATCCATCCATTGTAAAGCTATGAATGGGTGCTATTTATAGGTACCTCATGATGTAGGATGGAGCCCATGTGCAAGGTACATGGGGAATATTTCCTCTAACTACCTTGTCCGAGGAGGTAATCTCTCCGAGGATGAGGAAAACCCCGAAGAGGAGATCAACCTCTTGGTGAACCCTTCTTCTTAGCCACACCTAACCAATGATCCCCAATCATCTCAAAGAGCCGAGATAGTCCTAGAGGACCCGCTGCCGCTAATATTTCTGAGTCTCATGGACCCTCGGGGTCATGCCATCTCAACCCGGGTATAGGCTAAATCAACCGATGAGTGAATTCATCTTCACCCATCATCCTCGAGATTTGGGCCCTTTGTTCGGGCTCTAACCTTACTCATGATTTTGGTGGGTTGATCCTAGAATGTTCTAAGTCCACAAATGTTCTGGGACTCACCGATGGAGCGGCTTCTAAATTGCAATCGAATTCGTTCGAAGCCCGAGTGCCTTGGATCTTTAGGTTTGCTTAATACCCTTTCGAGTCCGAGTCCGAGTCCGAGTCCGAGTCCGAGCCCAAGTAAGTCTCTAAGTTTGTGGATCCAAACCCTTTCAAGGGTTAGAGCGATCTGGCCCGCTTGATGGCGATAAATCCAGACCCACCAATCTTAGACTTTCTGATTGGGCCTAATTAATTTTAATGGGGCCGACTTGACTCCTCCTACAGTAACCAAACTTACAAATGTTAAAAGTGAGCGTCGTGTCATGTTTGTGTCATACTTACCTCAATACTAACCGGATCCGTTTATTTATTTCGTGTTATCGTGTCGTGTCATTTTCAGTCCGTGTCTAATTCGTGTCATGTTAGTGTGTCATGTCATATCATGTCAAAAAATTTCACTATTAACTAAAAATATCAAATGTATCGGAAAAAAATTGAATTTTTTTTATTAGTTAAATTTAATGAAACTAATCTCTATTAAATGAAATTATTTATAAAAACATTTGATTTTCTTAATTTGTAAAAATTATATTTTATTATTATATTTTTTACTAAATTAACTCAAATAATACACAAAAAAATATATTAAGTTTAATTAAAAGCAAAAACAAAATCTATATTAAACTTAAAATCGTATTTTACATACTTTTTAATAAATTGGATGTAATTATGTAAGAGATTAAAAAGTGTCATGATACTTTTTAGTAGAAATAATATTAAAATGTGTAACTAAGTCTTCATTATACGGGTCATCCATGCCAATTTTGTGTTATACAAATTTAGCACTAATCCGATTTGTTTAATATTCGTGTTATAAGGTTGTGTCATATACGTGTTCGTGTCATAAAATGGTCAATCCTAATCTGCGTTCTTCGTATATGGTTCAAGTTGTGTTATCGTATTGTGTCGTAAATTTTCATCCTTAACAAATATCATAACTTGTTGAAGGTGTGTACTATAACATTACCCATAAAAAAATACATGTAAACAATAGGCCTACAAAAACGTGGGATCCCAATTGCCCATGTACAATTAATTTTCTTGCCTCTTTTTTTTTTTCCTTTTTTCTCCTTTTTTTCCTCTTTCTTTTTATTCTTTAAATCCATTTTCAGGTGCGCTTTACAATATCAAAGTGGTCAATATAACATACTTTCTCCTCTCAAATTATTGATGCGATACACAAAAGTAAGAATTTGAAAATAAGGCTAAAAAAACCCAGTAAGCCTAATCAATTTTGATGAGAATCTTAGTGAAGATTAGTGGTGATTTCCCTATTGCTTAATGTGCTTGCTGAGCTTATGGCTGAGAATATTTTGTTCCACTCTCTCCTATGCCTTATCCCAAACCCCTTTCTCTATCACAGCATCATAATCAAAGATAGATAGATGACATGGTAGAATCAGAATCAAAGAGATATTGATGATATGACAGAGAAGTAATTTGAACAGAAAAACGAGAGGAAAAACGAGAGGGAGCGAAATTCTTTACTTTTTGAGTTTTCAGTTTTCAGTTTTTGTTTTTAGGGCGATGCACCAATAAATCCCAAATCTCTAACTTTGACTTTTATCTTATGAGCTAATAAGTCCCATTCTAGTGTTAATAACAAATTGGTCCATTTTTTAGAGCGTGTTGCACCAGCTAATAGGGGTAAATGTGAGTTTTGGTGATATGTAATTTATGTCTCTGCCCAAAAGCTTACTGTAGAGATTTCTGAGTATCCAATGTTAGGGGGAGGATGATATGTTGACGCTTGATTCTGTATCTCTGGTTTTCTATGTTGTGTAACTTGATTTGTGAACCTAATATGGTATGTTTCTATTTGATTACAATTTCATAATGTTAGAAATTCTAGCGTAATGTTGTCGAACGTTAATGGTAAGGGTGGGTGTTGTGATTTCCGTAAAGGTTATGGTTGTGTAATGCCTATTTTCTTTGTGATTCCTGTTGTCGGCAATTGGTGGGTTGGAATACGTTTGCCGTTTTGGGCCGTATGAAGTTGTTATGGTGTGTTTGGTATAACTGTAATGTTAGGTAGGGGTGTGCGCGGTGCGGGTCAGTGCGGTTTGAGAGAAAAATAGAAACCGTATGGCGGGTGGCGGATTGATAAAAGTGTCACTAGAATTTGCCATTTTCCTTATCAAAAACCGGCGGTTCGGTTGGCAAATAATGGCGGATTTGCCTTGGCGGTTCGGGCGAATTGGCGGTTTATAAAAAATATAATTCAAATTACAAAACTTAAATCAAAGAGTAAAAAAAAGACGAGAGATACCGTGATATTAAGCATCTTGCGAAACTTTCTTTTGATGCAGCAAGTGTAGCAACAACATGATAATATCAACGACTATACCATCAGTTCATTACAAGCATTTGTGGAAGCTACAATGATCAAATACAATACATAAAATTAATATCATTCAGGGTTTACAATATATTGAAAATGTTTACTGTTGAAAAGTATTTAGATTGAAAAGTGAGCTGATGCAAGTTTGCAACATGGCCAGAAAAAAAAAAAAAAAAAAAAAAAAAAAAAAAAAAGTGAATTGGAATCCAACTTTATTTTGGATTACTGACATCTTGAATTCCCCTCGAGCAGTAATGTAATACTATATTCTAAGGTATAGAACAGCAAGCAAACTTAAGTAAAAAAGAATTTTTAGAATCTTATAAAACATGATTTAATAGCGGTGCGGGTCGGTGCGGTTTGGAAGAAAAATAGAAACCGGCGGATTGATAAAAGTGTTACTAGAATTTGCCATTTTTCTTACCAAAAACCGGCGGTTTGATTGGCAAATAATAACAAATTTGCCTTGGCGGTGCGGCTCGGTGCGGTTTTGGCGGTTTCGGCGGTATTATGCACACCCCTAATGTTAGGGGTAGTTGTGGTGTTGATTCTGGTATTGTGTCATGGTGGGGTGTCATTTCCCCTGTTTTTTTAGTTGTATATTAGTTGGTGGTGATGTGGATTGTGAATGGGTTATTCGATACTTGGGCTGTGATGCTAGTAACATACATGTTAACAAATTCAACTGCCATGGATATATTTTATACGTTGGGGTCTGTCGTGTTGTGTTGTAATGTGGTTGGGGCAAATATGTGGTGATGTTGTTGAGGTTGGTGTTCATATGTAGTCATCTTGATGCATGATTTTGTAAGTTTATATGTTAGTGTGTGATTAATTGAACGGCGTAAATGCGACATCAACCAGAAGAATTGTACCTGTTGAAACAAATGCCATTTGGAATAAGCCATTTGAAGGAAGCCCTTATCATTGAAATGAGGCTATGAAGTTTGAAAAATTTGCGATGAGTATGTTGGCTTGACGTTGGAAAAGTAATTGACATATATATATTTGTATGCAATGTAGGTAATTGGTGAAACACATGCACATTTTCCAAACTGAAGATCCTTATTTCAATGTAAAACAATTGATGCGAATCGCTTATTTCAAAACGGGTACGTTTGAATGAGTTAACAATTTTGTGGTTGATGTTATAGGAATGTTGTTCGATTAATTATACGCTAACAACTAAAATGGAAAAAATCACACTTTGATATGTATATATACTCGTTGTAGATATGCCCTGAAACTCATGTAAAAGTAAGTAATCAACATTGAAACGGGAATTATGAGATGAACAAACGGAAGTCAGATCTAAGTGGTCAAAATACCTGAAGTGCTTATTCTATTGTTTCGAAATAACTTGATGTGTATGTTAGTAGATGCAATGGTAGTTCCGTTGGGTGTGTTGTTATGTGGCAATGGTAGTCCCATTGTTACTGGGTGTGGTTATGGTAATGGCGATGTGGAATATCAACAATCAATGTGTTGTGTAATATGTGATATGAATGATATTCATCCTACCGAAATGCAGTAACAGTGTGATATGTTGAATCTAAAGGGTTGTTGTGATCTTAACTAGTTGTGTGATGTTGTTAACGTCCCTTGTGGTTTGTATGTCTCTCAATGATACATTGTGTAGTGGAATGGAAGCTAGTAACTAATTGTTCGTCGAGTGTCGTAATGTTATGTATAATGTTTCCCCTTATTTTGTTCATGCTTCGTTTGACATGTTTGTCGAGTGTCGTATGTCTCTTAACCCATTTAGGAAAAAATAAATAAATAAATACACAAAGGGCATACATGTAAATTCAAATGGAACTAATATCAACTAAATAAATCTGAGCAAAAAAGAACTAATTGGTCTATCCAAGACTAAATGGTTTAACTTTCTCCCATATAGGATTTATGGATAAATTTTCCTTATTTTTATTACTTAGTAGATCTACTTAATCTAGATACACCATCATTTAAAAAATAAATAAATAAATAAAACTTCGAAAAATCACTGAATAAAAAAAATACAAAAATTCATTTATATTTTTTTTTTTTTGTATTTATTGAATTATTTTTTGATTTATTAACAAATATTTCAGTTTTCATGTGTATCTAAATTAAGTGATTCTAAAAAAAAAAAAAATTGTTTAAAAGTTAACTTAGAACCCAAAAAAAAAAAAAAAAAAAAAAAAAAAAAATATTATTTTTTAAAACTCAAAACCGAGTAGAGTGATCACCTCTCCTCCACACATCCAAAATTCTCATTTTCTAGCACAATATTCCCCATAATCACAAAAACAACATAATGCTTCAGCTTGGATAGCTGAATTTTACAAAAGCATGTACTTTCTCAAATCCATTTATTTGATAGAAAAAACTCCAAACAAAATTTCACTAACAAAGCCGCATATAATATAGAATACAAACATATATGTCTAACACAAAATTTAAAATATAAAAAAAGAAAAAAGAAAAAAGAAAAAATGGTGGTCTTAAATCACTGCAGGTTTACAAGAATCATACAGAACACATATGGGGACTAGTTCAACTACTACAACGACAACCACCTGTTCTGATTTAAATTTTTTTTTATAATAAACCACAACCAAAAATTTAAATTCTATCAATGACGAGAGCTTTACAGACGCATATTGTAGGGTTCGCAGAATGATATAAGGAATGAGGCAGTGAGCTTCAATCGACACTGGATCAACAGGCACATCCTCCTGACTGTTGTGACTGAGATGCACTTGGGTTGCTAGACTTGAGATTAACATCGACCATGTCTTCTTGCTTCGCTGATGATAGTGTTTCCATTCCTGGCAAGGCTGCAGCAATCTTCCGAAATAGTGGCTGGACAGTATATTCATTGTTAGTGCGCAAAACATGTTGGGTGTGTGTCTTGTATTCTGTGAGACCCATACAGTTATTGATTCTTACATGTAATTATAGGGTTTTATTAATTAATCTGAGGCCCATGGTTTTATTAATTGTATGGGGCTCGGATTTCTATAGTTTGCCTACAACTAGAAAGCATCAGGGAATTTTAGAGTTGTGAGATAGTGAGGGTTTGTAGAGATGTAAGGGAGACAGAAAAATACCAGAGGTGTCTAGTGTAAGCGGGAAGCAGGATTTGTGCTTCTGGGCTCAGTTACCCTTGAGCAGAGAAATGGGTATTGTTTCAAGGCTCGCGTATTGGTTTTTTGGCTTCATGGTTGTACACTCTACAGTTTATAGTCAATTATCTCTCTCACCCGCGACCGTAAGCAGAGGTTCATACCAAAACATGTAAATCTGTATATTTTTCTTTTTGGTTTGGGAGTGGGTGTGTTTCCGTTTGCATTTGAGGATGTGCAATCTCATCAAAACAAGCCTAACAACAAATAGTTCTCTAGTACAGGAACAAACAAGCATAATCAGTCTCATCAGAAGACTCTCGGAAGTAAGAAGAAACCAGTTTTACTCAGAAAAATTATATGCACCTACATTTGATGTCGAATCCACATGGCAGCATAGGCTACAAAACTTACGCCAATAAAGTGGGCCTACATTCTATACAAATACATTATTAGTCAGGCTACTAAATTCAGTCTAATAGGTCTGGTTAGCATTGCTCTTGCTGAAGATGGTGGCAACCATTGAATATAAAGTGTTTTTCTGATAAGGTGATAATCTACCCATCTTAAGAGATTAAGGGTATGTTTGGTTTGAATTTGTAGAGTGATTTTGGAAAAAAAAATTTAAAAAATTTGTTTGGTTTGTAAATTTTCCAAAACAATTTCCAAAATCACTCTCTCTCTTACCTATCAATCAATCATTTTTTCTCTCTCATCTCTCCTTTTCAATTACTTTTTCTCTCACACACATCTACTCAATTATAACAAAATATCAAATCATTCTAAACTCCCAAACTCCAAAACTACTTTCAAAATACACAACCAAACAAACTAAAAAAATTTATAAACTCTCTCCCCAAAACAATTTTTAAAAACTACTCTCCCAAAATCAAACCAAACATACCCTAAAACTCTCTGGACATATTAACAACAAAAGATAAAAATAGGAAATAAGTATGGGGAACTTGGCAGTGTCATGCACATTAGCATTACGTTTATCCAGCTAATCAATTCTAAAACATGAGAATCTCATAAGAAATCCTAATAGCTTACCTTTATGTTGAAGCCGGCCTTCGCACTGGTTTCAATAAACATGACATTTAGGTCACGAGCTTTGGCTTCTCCCTCCTCTATTGAGACTTGCCTATGGATCAACACCACAAGATGCCAAATGTGTTAGCAAAAATGAAAAGACAACAACAAAAGAAATAAAGGCTCCATGGAGAGGCAATCTGTATATTATAGGTCATAAGTAATTATCGCCAGTTCGCTACTTGCATTTTCCTTGAATAAAACTTTATGTCAATTACATGTTACCATGAATTTCTAGTCCTTTCAATGTACACTGGGGTTGGAACAAGTTCTAAGTCGTGCATGTCCACTAGCATATCCTTCTCTATCTATCAGCCTAAAGAGTATTTTTGCAATTTGCAACTTTAGTGAATATAAAAATTTATGGATGAAGGAAAGAGCCCTAACTTTCAATCCTTTCTTTGCTTTTTCCATTACTTTCAAACTTGTTCATCAGTGGAGACTCTAATTACAATTTTTTTCGTGAATCTCACGCTCTTACTAGCAGCATATATAGATTAGACCCCATCTTTCCATTAGAAAGGGATCTCAGGAAAATTGGCCACCAGTTCCAACGCGTAACAGCCCCCCTATCCCACAGTTATTTAGTGTTTAATTCATTGTTTCTGCACATACTTAATTAAGTATTATCATGTGCTTAATAAGTTTATCGATGTGACATTTTCCACTGAAGGTGTGGTTAAACCTAAACTTTGTTCCCATTCTAAGCCTGCTTATTAATATATTTATTTATTTTTCAAGTCAAAGAATCAATCGTCAAATAAGAGCTAAAGTTTTGTTGACACAAGATACTTTCAACAAAAGAAAAAATATATGCATTCCTTCCAATGCATTTAGAACTATGTCCATCATGGATATTTTTTCCTTTACTAGATTTTGCCCTCCAGAAATTTAGAGGAATTTAATGGTAGATCTGAGACCTAAACATTTGTTTTTTTTATTATAATTTTTTTTTTTTCCAATTATTATTATTATTTTTTCATTTAGACTTGGAATGAAATTGAAGCTATTCAGGAAAACTCATCATTGGAGATGCTAAATATGTAGAGGCACTAACTGAAGTAACAAAAACACAGAAATGAACTTATACTAATTCCAAAATTTTCCTGCTAAGATAGAAAGAAGCAAATGTAGTAGAAGATCCTACAAATCTACAGAATTATGTGATTAGTACCCTTTCCATTTGCATTTGGTTTGACATCTTTTTACCTACCAGACTTCCAAAACAAAGGTTTCAGCCATGACACTGTATACTCCACTCGTCAGTTTTTTCTGTCAGTTTTTTCTATCTTTTATCGTACTGCTCTTCTACCACCAAACTAAATTATATCATAAGCATGCTTATCATACATTTTGAAATGACTTCCATCTTTTTCTAAAAGAAAACAAAGAACATTTAGCTTTTATTTATTTATTTATTTTATCAAAAAGGAGGACATTTAGCTCTTCTATGGTTGAATTTTCACAAATCACCATGAACATACCCAAGACTACATTTCGTCCACAAATGACTGAGCTTACACCTTTTCCTTTACACTTTGTTCCATGTGTTATTTTCCTATCTTACAGTTAATATTTAACTAAAAAGATAGTTGTGAATCCAAAGATCCATGGATTTACAAAATGTTGTGTTTTGAAGACCTAAACCCTCATCGTCAAACCTGACAGCTTCCAAAATCAAGATATGACTAAAGTATCCATTGAGCTCAAGGAACAAAATTTCGTTATGTTACCATCAAAATGGTTGAAATATTTCCATTTCCCAGGATGTATAGACCTTAAATATGTTTAATTATTTAATTATTGAGCTCATATGAACATTTATATTGGCTTTAGTTTCTATTTCCAAATAATTCCATATATTCCCTTTTTTATTTTTTCCTTGTGTTTCTAAAACATTTCCGAAACATTTCAGTTTCCAAGCGAACTTAAACAGCATATCGAAACAAAATTTTGATATAAGAGAATGCATTAGGAAAGGGGATAATCAACTACGTTCAAGATAAACTAAAACAAAGACTCTTAAATCATTACCTCTTATCAACAAGGTCAGTTTTGTTCCCAACAACGACAATTATAACGTCACTGCCCCGTTCAGTGCGAACCTCCTCAATCCATTTTGTGGTGTTCAGGAATGATTGCCTGCCTACACCCCCCAAAACAAATTATCACAAGTGTATCATAGAAGGCATTAAGTCAGAAGAGCAAGCAAGATGCTTAGACAATAAATTTGAATTTTTATTTTATTTTAAATAAGCTGCATCTGTTCAGGTGGCTGTAACCTATAACACACCTTTTTTTTTTCTTGAAGTGTAAATAAAAATTTAACAAACTCGAGCAAATGAATATATCAGATTCAAAGATAGGGAGAAATGCATACTTGCAACATCGTACACAATAACTGCAACAGAGGAATCCCTAATATAGCTTGGAATAAGACTCCTAAACCTTTCTTGTCCAGCAGTATCCCTGTAAACAGACCAACCGACAGATAAAGTTTTCCATACTTGTATTCCGATGCATAATGTTGTGAACAAACACAGGATTGAGCCCAATATAAAGTGAATGATTTCCAGAATGTAAATCATATCAGTGGTAACACAATCATGCTTCTCACTTATCAACATAAAAAAAACAAAAAGCTCACATCTGAAGATAATTTATCAATACCTTTTTCCACTCTAGGCCAAAGAAACATTTTATTATTACCAGGTAACACATGTCTGGGAGTTTTGGCTCACTTCTAATTTTAAATAGCCAAACAATTCAAGCAAATGAACAGCGGTATCATATTTTACAACAAATACAATAAAAAACCAGGATACCTAAACATATGGCATCAAGGATATCAGAATGCCATAAGCATCAAGACCATGAAAAATGTAGGCAGAGTGAAAATTGAATAATTATCTCTTCCCTTTTTTTTCCCCCTTTGTTGTCTGTTAAGTAATAAATACTACTAAATTACCTATGAAGCATAGGTACTTCGAAAAACATGCCGTACCCGTACCGGGTACTTACCGGCGTACCGTACCTCGTATGGTACTTCTGCATACGTACCGGGTACACGAAACACGTACCCAAATTTTTTCTTCTTAATTTTTGACGTACCCAAACGTACTTAGTATATATCCAAGCCGTACCGTACCTCAATTGAAACAATATTTTCCTTGTACTACAGAGATAAAACTTATTTCACTAGATTTCTTTTTTAGTTTTTGTTTTACGCTTAACATGATTTTAAAATTAAACTATGGTTTGTAAGTTATTTAATATATTGATATTTAATTTTAATTTATACTTTTCCTTTTGGTATTAAATGTTAATTATAGGTTGGACCTTAACAAATTAAACCATTTAATTAATTTTTGCATTCCTCTAAATTAAAAATAAATATTTTTTTACAAGCGTACCAAGCCGTACCCGTACCCTATTTTTTTGAATTTTACCGTATCAACGTACCCGTATCATACCAGTACCAGTACTCGTACCCGTACCTGTGCTTTATAGTAAATTACTAATCACAATCTTCCGTCACTTGAAAGAACACCCCTTACTAAAGCATGCCATTACAACACATTGCTGGCGAAAACCTTCAGATTGTGCCTTGAATTGATGATTAGTATCATTCTTTATGCCCCGTGATTTAATATGTAAAGTTTCTGTCAAGCAAACTTGCACACTTAAAAGAGATGTTCCGAAGAACTGACAAAACAAAGGGCCCGTTTGGTATCACTTATAAGTTAGTTTTATGGTTATAGCTTTTTAGATGATTAGCTTAAAAGACTTAAAATAAGTTGTAAATATGCTTGGTGTAGAAGTTATAATTAAGATAAAAGAGCTGGAGGACAAAAGCTCTTTTGTCCATACATATTTAATGGTTTCAAATAAGCTGAAAAAAGCTACAAATTATTGCTTACGAAAATTTCACTTCTTTTGGTCAAATATGCTGAAAAGGTCAAATATTATAATTTAAAATTGCAACCAAACACCATCACTCAACTTTGCAGATAAGCTAAATAAGATGACTCATAAGTGCCACCAATCAGAACCAAAAACTAAGATTCAGATCCTTCTCTTGAAATTAAAAGAAAAAGGATATATGTATAATCACATAAACTAAGATTCAGTGGTTCATGTGTTGAATGAGGTTTTGCACTACCAAAAACTAGCTGAATTTTCACTCTCTGGACTTCAACTTTCTGTATAAATACACGAGGCCCTTAACATGTAAAGATAGATAGGAGAATCTACCACTTGAATAATCCGATGGATAAAAATTAAATCAGAACAACGATTTAATATCCAAAAACAAATCTAATATGATAATAAAGTCAGTTTTTATAGAACACAAGAAACAAAAATGGCTTGGACTCTTGGCCTGTTTTTTATTAAATTGCTTTTGTGCCTTAGGTGGGCCACTGAAGAAGTAGATATATATTATTACCAATAGCATCTTATTGCAATATTGTCTTGATCACAAGTTCAATTGCACTTACACTTGCTGCTCTGTGCATACATGCAAAGAAATTTTTTTCTAAAAGGAACTGCATCATCTTACCAGAGCTGCAACCGAACTGTTCGATCTTCAAGATACATCGTCTTTGACAGAAAATCGATACCAATTGTAGCCTGAATTGCAATTTAAGATGCATAAGTGCATATGAAATTAGATATAAGAAGAAAGAAAAAAGCATAGCATAAAGAACATGTTCTAGCTCTAGTAACAACTAACAACACATACATAAGAGGACTTATTATTTTGTTCAAAATAATAAATAATATCCAAAGTCAATTTACCATCCAAAGAAAAAGAACAGTCACAAAATCAAGTTTTGATCATGACAAGGAATCACTCAATGAGGAAAACAGTGAAGTCACACTTCAAAACAAGAAACTTAGAAGTCAATGTCCTTCAGATGGCAAAGTTTGCAAGATGCCCCAGAGATATATTTTAAGCATATTGCGAAGAACCATATTAATCTTCTAGGATGACACTCGAATGAAGAAAATGTTCTGCCAGTTTTAGAATTATGAACATTTTTCTTGTATTTTGTTTCATAGCCACAATACATTTTTGGGGGCTCCATTATTTTGATTTATGTAGGTCGTGAATTCCATTAAACATAACATATTTGTCTGTCAGAGATGTTCTTTTGCCTATACTCATTGTATATATACTTTTTGGCTAAAATATTTCAACCTCTTCATTCCCATCTCTCAATATCTTAAACATAAATTATGGTTGTTGATATAAATAACAAAGTTACCACTCTCTCTAATAGCTTAAGCTTTTAGATGAGTTGGTATTCAACAATTTAACATAGTGTCAGAATAGGCAAAAGATTATGTGTTCGAATTTAGCGTTTACTAAATAATTATAACAATTGCACATGTTTAGCCTACTTAAGAAAGAGAGTTCGAGCACACATGAGGGAGCGTTTTAAGAAATATAAATAATAAAGTTACTACTCTCTCCACTAGCTAGAAACGCTTCTAAGAAAGTGGCATGTTCATGTCGGATGTCGACACTCATCGAACACTTTCCGACATATGTCAAACAAAAGTCCAAAGGTGACCTTATTCTTAAATATTTTTTAAGCCCAGACACGCCTTGGACACTGGGGACACATATGTCCATGGTTTAAATACAAACAAAATATATTATAAGTTTGAACAAAATAACTTAAAGGATGCAATGATAAAAGAAAAATAATACATATGTAAACCAAACCAAACCAAACCAAACCAAGCCTTAAATCCCATCAAATGGGGTCGGCTACATAAATCCTTCTTCTCCACGTGGCCCTATCAAAGACTATTTCATTAGTCAAATTAAGTAGATCCATATCTCTATTTACAATGCTAACTAACGTTAATCTAGGCCTACCCCGTACCCTAACACTCCCATCTACCGTTATAGTATCACATCTCTTCACTGTTGCCTCTGTTGGTCTCCGTTGAATGTAACCAAACTATCTCAATCGATTATCTCTCAACTTATCTTCTATCAATGCTACACCTACCCATTTCCGAATACACTCATTCCTAATTCTGTCTTGTCTTGTCTAGTCTTACTACACATCCACCTTAGCATCCTCATTTTAGCCACACTTATCTTATCTACATGTTGTTTCTTGATTGCTCAACACTCCGTCTCATACAACATAGTTGGTCTAATAGCCGTTCTATGAAATTTACCTTTTAGTCTAGTAGGTATTCGTTTATCGCACAG
The DNA here is from genome assembly GCA_036172215.1 of Camellia granthamiana. NCBI lineage: Eukaryota > Viridiplantae > Streptophyta > Magnoliopsida > Ericales > Theaceae > Camellia > Camellia granthamiana. The sequence continues at coordinate 70,025,815 of CM069904.1, forward strand.
TACCCCATACGCACTTCTCCACTTATACCATCTCACCTTAATCCTATGGGCCACATCCCCATCAATCTCCCCCGCTGTTGTGATAATCGACCCTAAATAACGAAAATATTCACTCTTAGGCAATTCTTGGTTCTCAATCTTCACTTCTCTGCTTTCATTGTTACTGTTACTAAATTTACATTCCGTATACTTTGTTTTAGTTCTGCTTATCCAAGATCTTTTAGATTGAAAAACTTTTCTCCAAATCTCCAACTTTGTGTTAACTCCTTCTCTAGTCTCATCCACTAGCATAATATCGTCTACAAAAAGCATACACCATGGCATGTCATCCTGAATATTTCTCGTCAACTCATCCACAACTAAAGCAAAAAGATAAGGACTTAAGGTAAATCCTTGGTATAACCCTACAGTGATAGGAAATTCATTTGTCTCTTCAGTAGGCGATCTAATAGTAGTCACCATCCCTTCATACATGTCCCTAATCACATCAATGTAACCTTTTATCATCCATTTCTTCTCTAACACCCACCATATTATATCTCGGGACACTCTATCATATGCTTTCTTAAGGTCGATAAACATCATATGAATGTCTCTTTTCTTTTCTCTATACTTTTCTATTACTCTCATCAAAAGATAAATCGCTTCCATTGTTGACCTACCAGGCATAAACCCAAATTGATTCTCTGACACCTCTGTTATTGTAGTGATCCCAATTTTGACCCATCTCTTGTCGTGTTCCAGGCTCGGGTTGGTATGGTTTTGAGTGGTGTTACGTATCTTAGTTTCCTTGTATTCCCCTTATTTTTGGTTATCAGGTTATAGTGGTGTGTTTGGAACAGGTAATGTCTCCAAACCTTTAGATGCGAATCCAACCCGAATTGTGCCTTGCAAAGTTGTATCGGAAGTTAATTCTTTCATGTTTTGCCACTTCGCTGAGTATGTCGGGAGTCGAGTCACCCTATACAGCTTACGAGGGTCGAGCGGAGAATGTTTGGTTCCAGAAGTTTGACCTGTCTGCAAAAGTACTGGGAAATTGTATTCGACACTCGAGCGGACCATGATATATCAGTTTGTAAATCTGATATTTCAGATCACTTTTGTATATCTCTCTAAAAATATTTCCTCTCCCTTCTCTCTACATTTCTCTACACAAACTAGATCAAAAACCTTGATTTTTCAAGATCCATTGAGTTTTGCCATTGCTTCTTATCAAAATGGGTTATCATCTCGAGAGCTTCGTTGTGTGAGGTGAAGATCGAGTTTCGACACCGTTGATTTTGAGGGTTTCATTTCATTACTTCTTCAAAACTTGAGGTAGGGATTTTCTTAGAGTTATATATATATTTTTGCAAGATCTATATGATTTTCGAAATCATCTTTTGATAGCTTTGAAAATTGATTGTTGATTCAAGAAATTGAGCGATTTTGAAAATGGGTTTGTCTCTTGTTCTTTTAAAATGATCTTATGGATTTTGATCTTCGTTGATTGAAGAAAAGATGATTTTGGAAAGTTTTCTTTCAAAATATTTGAGTTATATAGTTTTGGTGAGAAAACCTACAATTTTGGAATTTTTTTAAAAGAGACTGAAAATCCATGAATGATATTGTTATATTTATTGTGTGTCAAAATAAATGGATGTTTGGAAAATTTTTTATTTATATTTATATAAATGATGAATTTCAAGGAATATGAGAATTATTGTTCATTTTGAAAATTATTGTTCAAAACGTTGAAATAGTCTTGAAATGACTAATTGTTAAGGATACTTGAAAAGAAGGAATTGTGTTATTCCTTGGATAATGAATTGGAATAAAAGTAATTATATTCATCTTTTGTTATTGGCATAACAATTCATTTGATTACATTAAACTTTGAAAGTTGATTTGAAAACTTGCATTGAGAAAAGAATGTTGAGAAACAAATTTTTATGAAATGGTTTTAGGGTAAATACGTTGGTAAGTCTTGATAGGTGGTGTAGATGATATTGAATAAGTTGGCCTGAGATTCCGGGGTGAAAGACCGAAAACCCGCGCGGACAGGTGTCGAGTCTTCCGGTTAATACCGGTAAAAATGACAATTTGGTAGTACTTGTATAGTCTACTTACAAACACCGACCTAGGGATTACCAAAGTCATATTTACCGCCCTTGAAATAAATTGTTAAGTTCTGAACAATGGAAATTGCATAACATCATTGAGCATGATGGTTTTCAAAAGATGAAAATGTGATTTATCTTCAAAAAGGGCATAGCATGGCATGTGCATTTCATCTCTTAAGACTTGTATAAATGTACATACTTTGTTAAGGATTTCCTACTGAGCTTTATGCTCACCCTACGGGATTTTTGTACAGGAAAAGATGTGGTGATGCCGCCTAACTAAAGGCAAGGAAATGTGTGTTGAGAGTACGAGACTCTCATTTTGCTGTAACTCTGTGTGTAAGCCAAGGGCTGTATGTGTGTGAGTTTGAATAACCATTTTGTGTAACCAAACTCAAGCTTTGGAAACTTGTAAACCATTGGGGGTATTTATTTATTTACTTGTTGGATTAATATATTATTGCATGAAGAACTGTTGTATCATGTAATGTAAGTTTGGAGATTTATATTTGGTTTTCCTTGAAAGAGCCATGATTGTTGTATTATCATTTGGGCTAAAAATTTGGGGCGTTACAACTTGGTATCAGAGCTACCAGGTTTGAATACTTGGAGCTCGTGGGAAGTGGTTGTTTAACCACAATGGGTTCATTTAGCATGCTTAGGAAGTGGTATGCATTTTGTGACTATGTGATAACATGCTTATGTCATTAAATGGGTATGGGATTGGACTTTTGGGATGTTGTTTGCGCCTGTTAAATTCATTGAGGTCTTATTAGAAGGATACTTTATCAATACTCATTCTACTAAGAATTCTTGATTTTTCGTGGGACGAATCTCATCATAAGAGTATAATCCGTATGTGTTTACATGACTAAGTGTTTATGTGGGGTGAAATAATTTGTTATATGGTAGAGGAATATATAAAATTATTGTGATCAAACGTGTAAGGCAAGTTGCGGGCACGTGTGGGTTAGTGTGCTAAATTAATTCTATTGTCATTTATAGGATGTCAGGAAGAGGTCAAACCTGTGGTGGTAGAGGCAGGAGGCGTGGTAGGGCTCGCCGAGGTGTACATGAGGTACCGATCCATGAGGTTCCAGTGCAAGAGGAAGAGTTCGGCCAAGCTAATGCGGCCGAACAAGTGGGGCAGGCGGAAATCCCGAGACAAGCGGGTCAAACCGCAATGGAGGCCCTAGCTCGAGAAATGGCAGGGGCTTTAAGAGAGTATAAACTTGTTGAGGGTGGAGAATCAAGCCCGAGAGAACATCGCGGAGTCAAGGGCGAGTTTCCTTACTAGAGAGTTCTTGCGAGCCAAACCGGATGAGTTCCATGGTGGTCCCGAGCCCAAGAAAGCGGATGAGTGACTCGAACAAACTGTGAAGACATTTGAGATGCTTCACATCGAAGATAGTGAACTAAGAGTGACTCTAGCGAGTTACTACCTTAAGGGAGACGCGGATCAATGGTGGAAATATGCTAAGGGTAGAGTGGAGCTGACATGGGAAGCCTTTGCGGTTGCTTTCCAAGATAAGTACATACCTCCCACTGCTAGGGAGAGATTGAGACAAGAGTTTAAAGACCTCAAACAACTCGACATGCCCATGGCAGAGTTTGAAGCTGTCTTCTCTAGTTTGTCCAGATTTGCACCCGAGTTGATGGCAACGGAAGAGCATTGTTGCATCGAATTTGAAAAGAAATTAAAAACAAAAATTATGTTCAAGCTTGTCAGAAATATAATTCGGGAATATGACCGTCTTGTGGAGACGGCGACACACGTAGAAATTTCCATACAAGCCGAGGATGAGAAGCTTCGGAGTTCGAGGTCTAGAGGCCAAGAGTCGTAAGGAGACTATAGGCAAAACAAGAAGAGCAAGAACACCTATCCATCCCAATCCCAACCACAGCAGTCTAGATCCACTTTTCCTTTGCCTAGTGCGGATCCGGGAAAAAGTACATCGAGCAGCTTCTCATGTTTCAAGCGTGGCCAACCGGGTCACAAAGCCTTCTCATGCCCACAGAAAGGAGGAGGGCAGTTAATATTACCACTACCTAACCAATCTCAAAGTCAGTCTTAGTCTCAAAATAAAGGTCAAGGGTTTAATTGTTATTAGTGTGGTCAGCCGGGGCATATGAAGAGAACTTGCCCACAGTTGGGAGGCGCATCAAGGTCGAGGTAGACTCAGAGCCACCAGCAGGCTCAATTAGTCCAAGCTTCGCGAGTTAATCAGGGAGCCGCTTCGGCTCAGTCAATACAACAGGCCTATGCTCCGAGAGGGGAGCAAGTTAATCAGGGGCCACAGGGGCGCGTGTATGCTGCTACTGTGCCAGAGCAATTGCCAGAATCCTCAGTTGTGAGAGGTATTTTTGTTGTGTGTAATTCTTTGACTAATGTATTGATAGACACAGGTGCGTCTCATTCATTTATATCTACTGCATTTGCTTCTGCATTGAGGTTAGAGGTAACACGGTTAGTGCCTCCACTCAGAGTAGAGTCACCTGTTGGGGATACAGTTGATTTAGATCGGGATTGTCGTGATTGTGAAATAGAAGTTGCCGGGTGTCGACTTCCGTTTGCTTTTGTGTTGCTAAATATGTTGAGTTTTGATGTCATTTTAGGCATGGACTGGTTGTGTTCTTATCAAGCTGTAATTGATTGTTACCGTCAGAGAGTTACGGTGTGCACTTCAGGTGGTGATCGTTTCTATTTTCTGGGAAACCGAGTTGATAGAGCCTTGTCGCCAGTTGTTGACCCTTGTAGTAGGAGCAAGCTTAGTGGCCTTCTTGCAACTCTTGAATAGTGAGAGTGACGGGGCTCGTGTTGAGTTAGCAAGGGTAGTTTGTGAATACCCGGATGTCTTTCCAGAAGATCTTACTAGTTTACCACCTCACCGGGAGATCGAGTTCTCCATTAAATTAGTGCCAGGCACAGTATCGATTTCCCGTGCCACAGATTTCCATGTCACCGTATAGATTTGCACCCGCCGAATTGCATGAGTTGAAGATTCAACTCCAAGAACTTTTAGACAATGGCTTCATTCACCCTAGTACATCGCCTTGGGGAGCGTCGGCTCTCTTTACAAAGAAGAAGGATGGGTCATTGCGGTTGTGTATTAATTACTGCAAGTTGAATAGAGTTACAGTTAAAAACAAGTATCCTCTACCCAAAATAGATGATTTGTTTGACCAACTTAGAGGGTCTTGTTGCTTCTCAAAAATAAATTTAAGATCGGGGTACCATCAGTTGAGAGTCCGAGAGGACATTCAGAAGACGGCCTTTCGTACTCATTATGGCCACTATGAATGCCTTGTAATGCCTTTTGGGTTGATTAATGCACCGGCTTCCTTTATGGATTTGATGAACAGAATTTTTCGGGAATACTTGGACCGTTTTGGGGTCGTCTTTGTGGACGACATCTTGATTTATTCAACCTTTGAAGAGAAACACGAGACTCACTTGCGGGTAGTGCTGAGTTTACTTAGTGAGCACCAATTGTATGTCAAATTTGAAAAATGCGAGTTTTGGTTAACAAATGTGAAGTTTTTGGGGCATGTAGTGTCTAGAGAGGGAGTGACTATGGACTCCTCAAAGATAGATGCCGTACAGGATTGGAAACATCCCAAGAATGTTTTTGAAATCCGGAGTTTCTTGGGATTAGCGGGGTATTATCGACGTTTTGCAAGGGACTTCTCTAGACTAGCTGCACTTTTGACTAGGTTGACTAGAAAGGGTATCAAATTTGTGTGAAGTGAGGCGTGTGAAAAGTCATTCCAAGAGCTTAAGACTAGATTGACTACCGCACCGATTTTGATAATTTCAAAAAGGGGTTTGAATCACACTGTCTATTGTGATGTGTCCGGGGATGGACTTGGTTGTGTCTTGATGCAAGAGGGAAAAGTTGTGCCCTACGGTTTACGACAATTGAAAACTCATGAGAAAAATTACCCCACCCATGATCTAGAATTAGCAGCGGTGATTTTTGCTTTGAAAATTTGGAGGCATTACTTGTATGGTGAGAAGTTTGAGATTTTCTCCGATCATAAGAGTCTAAAGTATTTATTTTCTCAAAAAGACTTGAATTTACGACAACGGAGGTGGATGGAATTTATGGAGGATTATGATTTTGAGTTACACTATCATCCGGGAAAGGCCAATGCAGTGGCCGATGCTTTGAGTTGAAAATCTGTGAGTAGTTTGGCAAGTGTGGCCATTCGGGAATGGAATATGCTAGATGTCATTGGCAAGTTTGATTTGCACTTGGGTGAGTCCGGAGAGAGTGCTACCTTGTTTACTTTGAATGCTCAACCTACCTTGGTTAGTAAGGTCATAGAGGCACAACGAGGAGATCGTGATGTGGAATCAATCCGTGTCAAGATTTCCAATGGGAAGGAAAAGAAAGGTTTAAACGTTTACTCGGATCTGAGTATACGTTACCTAGACCGTTTGTTTGTACCAGAATCTTGTAGAGAGGAAGTACTTCAAGAGTTCCATCACTCACGCCTTGCGGTACACCCGGGAGGCACTAAAATGTATCATGATCTTAGTCATCAGTTTTGGTGGAGGGGTATGAAATGGGGATGTCGCTTTATTTGTATCGAAGTGCCTTACTTGTCAGCAAGTGAAGGCCGAACACCAAAGACCAGCGGGTTTGTTACAACCCTTACCGATAGCCGAGTGGAAATAGGAGCGTGTTACCATGGATTTTGTAGTTGGGCTTCCTAGGACACAACGAGGCAATGACGTCGTTTGGGTGATTGTTGATAGGTTGACTAAGTCTACCCATTTCATTCCGATGTGCACCAGCGACTCAGTTGAACGCTTGGCAGAGTTGTACATTAGAGACATAGTTCGACTTCATGAAGTCCCTGTGACTATTGTGTTGGATAGGGATCCTCGTTTGACTGCCCGGTTATGACAAAGCCTTCAAGAGGCGTTGGGAACTAAGTTAACTTTTAGCACCGCTTATCATCCTCAAACCGATGGACAGTCGGAACGTACCATTCAGATTTTGGAAGACATACTTAGAGCTTGTGTCCTTGATTTTAAGGAGCCTTGGGAAAGGCACTTACCATTGATTGAGTTTGCTTACAACAACAGTTACCAAGCTAGTATTGGGATGACACCATTTGAGGCTTTGTATGGCCGACCTTGTAGATCACCGATTTTTTGGGCTGAAGTGGATGATGCACCGTTATTGGGTCCGAAAATTGTTAGAGAGACAACCGAGAAAGTTGTTCTCATTCGGAAAAGGTTAGCTACGGTCCAAAGTCGACAAAAGAGTTATGCCAATAAAAGGAGACGACCTTTATCTTTTGAAGTTGGTGACCATGCATTTCTACAAATCTCACCAACGCGGGGTTTGATAAGATTTGGTAAGAGTGGTAAATTATCTCCAAAGTTCATTGGGCCTTTTGAGATCTTAGAACGAATTAGGAAAGTAACATACCGGCTAGCTTTGCCGCCATAACTTTCGGGAGTTCACAACGTATTTCATGTAGCCATGCTTAGGAAGTATGAACCCGACCCATCTCATGTGCTTGATTGCGTTGACTTGGAGGTAGATGAGGATGCCGCTTACGAAAAACGACCGGTTCAAATATTAGATACTCGGAACAAGTGCTACGGGGCAAAACTATACCGTTGGTAAAGGTGTTGTGGAGACACCATGGGGTTGAAGAAGCGACGTGGGAACGGGAGGTGGAAGTCCGCTCTAAGTATCCGGATTTGTTTGAAAATGCTTAAGTTGTTTTTCCTTGTAATATTCCCTAGTGTTTGAGGGAAATGTATTAAAATTGTTGACCACATGTTGTTATGTATGTTGTTATGTTAAGAATGAAGTAGTTACGGATTGTCATTTCTTTGCTTCATGTTTAGGTTAATGTGGACGGTTGTTGTTAATGAGATAACCATGGTGGAAAATGGCAAAAAAAAAAAAAAAAAAAATTGGTTGAGAGTTAATATTGTGATTTTAAAATGAAATAGCGTGGTTTTGATCGCTAGAAACCCCTTTGTTTGGGTAGTTTGATCTGAAATTTTGGGGACGAAATTCTTTAAGGGGAGGAGGTTGTAGCGATCTCGATTTTGACCCGTCTCTTGTGGTGTTTCGGACTCGGGTTGGTATGGTTTTGAACGGTGTTACGTATCTTAGTTTCCCTTGTATTCCCTTTATTTTTGGTTATCAGGTTATAGTGGTGTGTTTGGAACAAGAAATGTCTCCAAACCTTTAGATGCGAATCCAACCCGAATTGCAGAGTTGTATCGGAAGTTAATTCTTTCATGTTTTGCCACTTCGCTGAGTATGTTGGGGGTCGAGTCACCCTATACAACTTACGGGGGTCGAGCTGCCCAGTTAGCTCGCTGAAGCAAAAATGCAAAATGCATTCGAAGTTGCTTGTTCGCTCGAGCGGCCGTTTATGCGCTCGAGCGGAGAATGTTTTGTTCCAGAAGTTTGACTTGTCTGCAAAAGTACTGAGAAAGTGTATTCAACACTCGAGCAGGGCTTTCCACACTCGAGCGGACCATGTTATATCAGTTCATGAATCTGATATTTCAGATCACTTTTTTATGTCTTTCTCTCTCTAAAAACATTTCCCCTCCTTTCTCTCTACATTTCTCTACACAAATTAGATCAAAAACCTTGATTTCTTAAGATCCATTTGAGTTTTGCCATTGCTTCTTCATCAAAGTGGGTTATCATCTCGAGGGCTTCGTTGTGTGCGGTGAAGATCGAGTTTCGACACCGTTGATTTTGGGGGTTTCATCTCATTTCTTCTTCAAAACTTGAAGTAGAGATTTTTTTAGAATTATATATATATTTTTGCAAGATCTATATGATTTTCGAAATCATCTTTCGATAGCTTTGAAAATTAATTGTTAATTCAAGAAATTGAGCGATTTTGAAAATGGGTTTATCTCTTATTCTTTTAAAATGATCTTATGGGTTTTGATCTTCGTTGATTGAGGAAAAGATGGTTTTAGAAAGTTTTCTTTCAAAAGATTTGAGTTATATAGTTTTGGTGAGAAAACCTACAATTTGGAAAAAAAATTTAAAAGAGATTGAAAATCTATGAATGATATTGTTATATTTATTTTGTGTGTCAAAATTAATGGATGTTTAGAAAATTTCTTATTTATATTTATATAAATGATGAATTTCAAGGAATATGAGAATTGTTGTTCATTTTGAAAATTATTGTTCAAAACATTGAAATAGTCTTGAAATGACAAATTGTTAAGGATACTTGAAAAGAAGGAATTGTGTTATTCCTTGGATAATGAATTGGAATAAAAGTATTTATATTTATCTTTTGTTATTGGCATAACAATTCATTTGATTACATTAAACTTTGAAAGTTAATTTGAAAACTTGCATTGAGAAAAGAATGTTGAGAAACAAGTTTTTATGAAATGGTTTTGGGGTAAATACGTTGGTAAGTCTTGATAGGTGATGTAGATGATATTGAATAAGTTGGCCCGAGAGTCCGGCGTGAAAGACCGAAAACCCGCGCGGATAAGTGTCGAGCTTTCCGGTTAATACCGATAAAAATGACAATTTAGTACTACTTGTATAGTCTACTTGCAAACATCGACCTAGTGATTACCAGAGTCGTATTTACCGCCCTTGAAATAAATTATTAAGTTTTGAACAATTGAAATTGCATGACATCATTAAGCATGATGGTTTTCAAAAGATGAAAATGTGATTTATTTTCAAAAAGGGCATAGCATGGCATGTGCATTTCATCTCTTGAGACTTGTATAAATGAATATATTTTGTTAAGAATTTCCTACTGGGCTTTATGCTCACACTACGGGATTTTTGTGCAGAAAAAGATATGGTGATGCCGCCTAACTAAAGGTGAGGAAATGTGTGTTGAGAGTACGAGACTCTCATTTTGCTGTGACTCTGTGTGTAAGCCAAGGGCTATATGTGTGTGGGTTTGAATAACTGTTTTGTGTAACCACGCTCAAGCCTTAAAAACTTGTAAACCCTTGGAGGTATTTATTTGTTTATTTACTTGTTGTTGGATTAATGTATTGTTGCATAAAGAACTATTGTATCATGTAATGTAAGTTTGGAGATTTATATTCGGTTTTTCTTGAAAGAGCCATAATTGTTGTATTATCATTTGAGATAGAAATTTGGGGCGTTACAGTTATATCTCGCAATTAGTGTTCCATCACCCTCTCTCACACTTTCATTATATGACATTTTAGTTTAATTCCTCTATAACTGTTGCAATTCTGGACATCTCCTTTATTCTTATAGATTGGCACTCAAAAATAATACATATGTACATCTATTAATTCCTTTTCCTTTAAATTAGGAATTAGTGCATCATCTTTTAATAAAATATTCATATATAAAACTATATATTTTGCTTGTCCTTCACATGTCATCTCTTACATCTAACAATTATATATTCAGAAATCATATTACGTTCAGGAATGAAGCCAGTAAAAATTCTATGAACTCTTTTTTAGTGCCTAACAACTTAAACACAACTACATTTATGACATCTTAAGGTGGGAGTGAGTCAAAATGTAGAATAAGTAATGCAGACCTATTGATGCAATAAAGCCGCTAGTGAAGTCCATCATTGAAACCTCTTGCTCAAAATCCACCAAAGAGCAGTAATATTCCCATGTAATCCCAATGCCAAGTTTTCTTTTATTGTTTTCGTAGAACAGCTGGAATAGCTACATCATAAAACACAATTGCCACATTGTAGTCCTTCTGTACTTTGATATAGTCTAATTAATTTAATACAATGCTCAACAGCTGGAACTGAATCTTGTGCTGATAAAAAAAATTTGTTTTATGTTCATCATGAGCTGTCGCTAGTGTTAATTTCGATTATTTAATTTTTAACCCTTTTCACTCTATTTTTGTGGCGGGGATGTATATGCCAATTATTGTTCTTGGTACACGAAAACAGTCCCTAAGAGATGTCATCAACAGTAAAGTTTCATGATGGAGTTAGGACAGTGCTGAAAAACTTTAAATTTAAAAGAAATTTTCAAGAAAAATGGGGTCAATTTTGTTAGGTAAGATTTTTTTCTCATAAGATGATGCATAATTAACTGATCCCTACAGAGGTATTGAATCCAACTTGGGTACAATTTTGCATTTCTAGAAATCTAAACATCACAAAAGCAAACAATTCCAAGCTATAATTCCATTATTTTCTCGCATTTTCTCATCAACCAAACAATGGGAAACTCACTCAACATTCAGACTAGTTAGAAAAAAGAAACCACCATCACATAAATCTCAAATCAAAGAAAAAAAAAATTGAAATCAAACAAAATCATGATGTAATTAGAGATGTAAACCAAATATCAAGTAAAACGCAAGCGAATATAATGCAGAAGAAGTCAGATCCATAAAACACAAAATCAAATCCATGAATAAAAATAAACTCGTTAGACACAGATCGGATGTGCGAATGATCGCTTTCACCTGATATGTGTTGTCGAACTTGTCGTACATGAATCGAGTGATGATGCTGGTTTTGCCGACAGATTGATCTCCCAAGAACACGAGCTTGTACTTGGCGAGAGCTGAAACCGGAGCCATCACTCGGATCTACCCTAACAATCCGGAGAATCGGATCGTATATAGCCGATATCTCGCCGGAAAATGATCGGAGTTGCCGCCGGAGATTTCGATGCGATTGGTGTAGTCTCCGAACTTTTTATGCTTTTCCTGTGTATTTGCTAGAGAGAGAGAGAGAGAGAGAGAGAGAGAAAGGAATTGATTTGAAAGGTTTATGGGAACGCTATAACAGAAACAACATGAATCGTTGCACGTGACTCACGTGACACACATTTGCCGAGCAATCTGAGTTTAGCGTTGGTTTAGAGGCTTTAAATAAGTGTATTTTTAATTTTTTATGAAGAAATATGAAAAAAAAAAATAGAGAGAAAATATTAATTGATATGATTTAAATAAATACACTTATATAAAAAGTGAATTTATATAATTTAATTCAAACAAAGCTTTAATTTGAATTTTTTTGAGAATTTGAATAAAATATTTTTAAATTTGATATATGCACAGATAATAATTTAAAAGTCCAAATTAAATTTAGATAGATTTAATAATTTTAACAACTCAAAATTTAAATTATATATATAAATATTAAATATATATATACATAAATTAGATACTCAAATTCATAAATTTAAATTTAAATTTTATTTGTCCAAACGTTCACGCCTCAAAATATTTTATTTATAAAAACATGTTTAAGTAAAATGATAAGTGTTTAGCATGCACTAAAAAATACATTTTTTTTATACATACATTTATTTAGATCACATCAATCAATATTTTTTCTCTATTTTTCTATTTTTTTACATATATTTTATAAAAAATAAAAAAATACACTTATTTAAACCATTCCAAACTAACCTCACCAGACTAGTTATACACATATGTACACCTTTCACTCCACAATCCTCATTTCCCCAAGCCCTTTCTCTCTCCTCATTCATCTCTTCATCTCTCTCTCTCTCTCTCTCTCTCTCATCTCTGTCTCTTCCATCACCACCGTCGTCAGAGCTCCGCCGCCCTCCCCCGCATCTGTTGGCATCAGAGCTCTGTCGTTGCTGTCGTTTCACCACCGCCAACGTGAGATCTCAAATCTGTTGACTTTTCTCAGTTTCAAATCAACGAATCTGATGCGGCGGCAACGACCAAAACTGAACAGAAAGAGCATGCATGGGTTGCATTTTCGGTACGAGGTCCGCCAGCGATGGCCCTAAGGACCTCCATCGTAGCCCCTCCGAAACAATCTGTTATATGTCTCTCGGTTTCAGGTATTCGGCAGCCCTCCGCTCAAGATCGCTATTGCTACTTCTCTCCAGTTGAATTTTCATATCAAACCCATGGTCTAGACGCTGGTAACCATTTTTCTCTGCCGCCTCTTCTTCCGTAGCCGAAATACGTGTAAGATGGGGCTAGGGTTTTCAAGCATTTCAGCGTCAGACCCATCACAACCATATATACATACATATACTCCTCCATCCATTTTCTAGGGTTTTCTAGATCCTCTCTAAACAGATCTCTAGCTTTGTTCAACTTTTTTATTTCTAAGTCTCAACAATGGTATGCAAATCCAAATCTGCATGATGAAAGTCTCATTCACTTTTTCCTTCAAGTTTTGTGCGTTTGATGCTAAATGTTCTTATTTTAACAGATAAAAAAAGAATTTTGAACAAATAAAAAAAAAGATTGAACAGATAATGTCAACATATAGGGGCGGAAAAAAAATGAATAGATGGTAAAAAAAATTAAATAGATAAAATATTTGAACAAATAAAAAAAATTCAATAGTTAGATTAAGGGGTAAAATTAAAAATAAAATGTACTTCTCACCACAATATTTTACAAATAGTGTACTTCTCACCAAGAAAAAATACTTATGAGATTTATTGCCTTATGCTCTCTTTAGATTAAACTTTTCAATAATTTTTTTATAAATTATTAATCATTCGATGATATTAATTAATTTAGATTGTTAAATTATATTAAATATTATATATATATATATATATATATCTATATAATAAGGGGGGAAGGTTTTTGAAAATGTATAAAATGTATGTGAGATACATTTTGATCCAATGGCTGAGATTAATCCCAAGTTTATATCAATGGTTCAGATCAATGGATCTCCCGCCCAAACAACACTTGGTTCTCTCTCCTACGTCTAGCTAAACACATCTGCTCTACACATTCTCTCTCATCCTTCTCCTCCTCCTCCCAAAAGCCTCTAATGGCTTACCTCTCCCTCTATACCTGACCAACGGCATTTTCTTCACACTTTTCTTCTCTATGGCTTACTACCTCCTCCATCGTTAGCGCAATCAGATCCGATCCTCCACCCCTCTCCACGTCGTCACTCTCTCCGAACTCGTTGCCATCGCCTCCCTCATCGCTTCCTTCATCTACCTCATCGGTTGGTTTCATCCAATCCTTCATCACCCGTGCTTCTCACGACGCCTGAGACGTCGACTACGACCGCTTCATCCTCAAAGAAGATCGCTGCCTCCTTTCTTGCTCCTCCTCCGCCTTCGCTGTTCTTCATTGCACCGTCTCCCTTCCTGTGGCCAAACTGATGGATCTACCGCATGTGAATCGTCAAATCGGTGTGATTTGGGTTTGATTGGTGTGATTTGGGTTTGATATTTTTTCCCCTTCTCTCTCTGTTCTTCTCCTTCATTTCATGAATACATACATTTTTAAGGTTGTTTATAACATTCTTGGGTTTGATTGGTGCATTTGGGTTTGATATTTTTTTTCCCTTCTTTCTCTGTTCTTCTTCATTTCATTAATACATACATTCATGAATACATTGATATATTTTTAGTTTCATCGTCTGGGTTTAAAATTGGGTTCATTGGGGCTTACAATCCTTGTAATTTGGGGCTTACAATCTTAATTTGGGGCTTACAATACATTGATATATTTTTAGCTCCAATGTTTAATATCTGTAGTTATATTTGTTTCCCGTGTATCTTTTGTGATTAATTTTATGATTAGTTTTATTGTTGTTGAAACTATGATATGCGTAAAGGTAGAAATTTCAAATATTCATGGATTTGGGTCATTTCTGTTTTTCTCAGGAGGCATCCGGGTGAAGCTATGTGGAATAGCTCAGTATGGTAATCTCATAGGTGTTACAATTGGATACACAATAACGGCATCTATTAGTATGGTGTGAGTATAATTTTAATGGACTTGCTTTTCGGTTTGAATCTTCTTATTAGTCTTTTATTGTCTTATTTATAGTAGGGGGAGAATTCTTCCCAATCCACTGTGTGAGTTGGAGGCTTTGTGGGGGTGTAGATATACCATAAAATTATTTAATTTGTTTATTTGTTATTTGTAAATTATTCATAAACAGAATTATATTAATTTAGTAATTATAATTATGTGATTTTATATATAAAAAAAAAATTGTGGATTATTTTTAAAATTATACTTATTGTCTATTTTTTTAAAACAAATATATATGATGAAATAATGTAGTTATAATTATCTTATCAATCTAATTTTTCTCATAACTAATTTATACATAGGATTTGAAAAAATGAACAATTCAAATTATCATAATAACAGACTAAAATAATATTAAGATTTGAATTGTTCATTTTTTTAATCAACATTTGAGTCTTAGATCACAGTTTTTGAGTCTTTCTCATTACTCAAATTTTAAAATCACTAAATGATTCACCTAATGATCATTGTTCGAGTTTAGAAAAAATAAATATAAAAATGAAAACAAAAGCAACAATTGTCACATTTTTTTTCAAATACTCCCCCACAAAAATGCATAGTCAGTCTATACATGCGTAATAAAATTTTCAATAGATTTCATTGTGTACTCACCTTAAACTAGGGGTATGACTCATGAGAGCAGGGGCATTATTCATTCTTCATAGCAGTCGGTTTTAATTAAACGATATTCAAAATATTTTTACAAACATAGTGTACATGAATTTACAGACATAGTGTACGTGAATTTACAGAGAATCACCGAACTTCGCATCACAATCAGAAATCGTCAAAACCACAAACAATTAACTAAATTTTCAGCAATTAAAGCAACAATAGGATGAACAAACAATCTCAATGCAAATAACCATAGAGAATTCACATCAATTGGGATTCTTTGTGCTATATAGCATAAATCTACTGATCAACATTTGATATGTTAAAAAATAAAATCTAATGATTTCAGTTTCCGCTTGAAATTTCAGATTTTGGCTTGAAAGGCTTGCGAAGAAAGCAGAAAGTTTTCAGGTTCTCTCTCTTTCTCTCTATGCTTCGTGTTTAAATTGTTGATTCATGGTTTCTGGTTTATCATCATTTCCGTTTACGGTTCATGGCTTAGTATTTGGTGAAACAGAGCTACTTCAGAGCTACACCAAACCTAAGGCTTCTATCTGTGTAAGGTAATATTTCTGTCTCTATTCCTCTTCTCTCTCTGTTCCCCTTCGTTTTCTTCTCTTGCCATTTTCTCTCTATCTGGTTCTGTTTTTTATTAAATACTCTCACATGCAAATACTTCAATTGTTGATAATTTGAGTTGTAATTTGAGTTTAGAATTTGGGTTTATATATCTGGCTTTATATATTTGAGTTAGAATTTGGAATCATGTTGGTCTAGCACTTTGGAATCATCTGGGTCATGCAAATACTTCAATTGTTGATAATTTGAGTTATAATTTTAGTTTAGAATTTGGGTTTATATATTTGAGTTAGAATTTGGAATCATGTTGGTCTAACACTCTTGATAATTTGAGTTATAATTTTAGTTTAGAATTTGGGTTTATATATCTGGGTTTATATATTTGAGTTAGAATTTGGGTTTATATATGTGGGTTTATATATTTGAGTTAAAATTGGGAAATTATTAGTGAAATTGATATTGATGATATTTACACTTACTAACAGAGCATGTACACCCACCTTCCATTGTTGTTTGGGATGTCCCAAAATAGTTAACCATCTTGAAAAGCCAAGAAACTAATATTGTTATCATCATTTTGTTAAGTTTGAATGCATTTAATAGATAGACAACTTTGAAAATTCTTACTATATTGTTAAAGTGTAAACATATTAACTCATAAATTTAATTTTTTTTCTTTCCTTTTAAACAAACCCAAAGTAATTGTTTGTGTTTGTTATTTTTTTTTTAATGGAATATGATAAGTACTAAATTAACAAAAATAAATAAAACATGATATGTTTTTCAGTTGTCTTTGTAAAATAGATAGATGGAGAGACATTATACTATAGTTTGATTCTTTATCAAACAGAATAATTAAGCTGATGTTACCCCAATATCCATTGAACGCCATGCCACGCCACACCTCACCTCACTCACTAATGATTTTGAAAGAGTTATTTGTTATGATTGGCTGCACTTATTAACTGTCCTATTGGTTCAAAGGGGTTTTATTATTTGTTTGGATTTGTTTTCTGGGGGTGTAAATTGATACATGGACCAATTGTTAACCAAACATTTCTAACATTTTTTTATTTCTTTTTGTTGCTCACTCACTAATGATTTTGAAAGAGTTATTTGTTATGATTGGCGGCACTAATTAATTGTCCTATTGGTTCAAAGGGGTTTTATTATTTGTTTGGATTTGTTTTATGAGGGTGTAAATTGATACATGGACCAATTGTTAACCAAACATTTCTAACATTTTTTTATTTTATTTTTGTTGCTCACTCACTAATGATTTTGAAAGAGTTATTTGGTATGATTGGCAGCACTAATTAATTGTCCTATTGGTTCAAAGGGGTTTTATTATTTGTTTGGATTTGTTTTCTGGGGGTGTAAATTGATACATGGACCAATTGTTAACCAAACATTTCTAACATTTTTTTATTTCTTTTTGTTGCTCACTCACTAATGATTTTGAAAGAGTTATTTGTTATGATTGGCAGCACTAATTAATTGTCTTATTGGTTTAAAGGGGTTTTATTATTTGTTTGGATTTGTTTTCTGGGGGTGTAAATTGATACATGGACTAATTGTTAACCAAACATTTCTAACATTTTTTTTTATTTTCAATAAATCTGCTGATACATATCAAACAAAGAATCTACTGATCATTTATTTTATTTGATATGTATCAACATCTGATCAAATTTTATCTATTGATACATATCAAACAATAAATCTACTGATACATATCAAAGTTTACATTCAAAGTATAAATATATTTCATTCAAAGTTCTACCAATTTATCTGCTGAAATTGTTTCTGCTGATATGTATCAATAAATTTCATTCAAAGTTCTATCAATTGGTTTGTATCTCTATTGATTGATTGGGGTAAATGATTTCTTTTCATTTTATATTGTTGGGTTTGAATTTTCCAGAATTCTCTCTAAAATTATCAAATTTACATTTGTCTTTCACACACACGTATGAGCGAGTCTTGCATTCACAATAGCTGGATTTTTTTGTAACACTAATTAACACCCTTTCTAACACTGTCAATTTGTCATCATAAGCATTACTTGAACACACCATCTCTATTATGATCCTAGAACAATATTACATACTGGAGACCTAACAATGAAATACAATATTACATGTGTGTGTGTATTAGAGAATAAAACTAAAGGCACGGTGTAAATTCATCCACTTTTCATCCACTAATCATTGGTTACAATCCTAATTCTTAGACTAAATTTTGGTTACAATCCTAATTCTCAGACTAAATTTTGTTCAAAGTCATATAGTTGTGGATACAGTGGGATAATCTTTTCTTTCTCTCTCTGCTTCGAACCCTGATTGGAGCTCTCCGGTACCTCTCTCCCTCTCTCTCTCTCTTTCTCTCTATGCTTCATGTTTAAATTGTTGATTCATGGTCTGGTTTATCATAATTTCTGTTTCTGGTTCATTTCTGTTTATCATCATTTCTGGTTTATCATTTCTGTTTCTGTTTCTGGTTTATGCTTCATAATTTCTATTTAAATTGTTTAAGTTCATTTTTGTTGGCTATTTTAAAAAAGAGAGGAAAAAAAATAAAGGGGTTCTTACCATATACTCCCTAGATTTTGGTTTATAAAGCTTGGTTCCTTTGTTTTGTTTATTTATTCATTTGCCAAATTATTTAATTATGATTTCATTTTGCTTGCAAGATTTGATTATTGTTGGCATTGGAAGGAATATATTTGTTCAGGCCGAAGTGAGTAATGCATTTTATTGTCTTCTTATTCTTTGTGATTCTTCTAATTCTCAGACTAAATTTTGTTCAAAGTCATATAGTTGTGGATACAGTGGGATAATTAACCGTTCATTTTGTCAGTGCCACATTGCACTGTGATGGTTACATGTCCATAAAAAAATAGTATTGATTCAATTTCTAAAAAGAAAAAAACTCTGCAAAAATTTGTTATGCTTATGATATTTTAAATTATTTAGTTTGTTTTTATAAGAGAAATTGTTAAAAGCTAATCCCAAATACTGGTTGGCTATGTGGATCATTTTCCATATGGCTTCATTCAAAGTTCTGTCAACTGGTTTCTTTTCATTTTATATTGTTGGGTTTGAGTTTTCCAGAATTCTCTCTAACGAGCTGTTAACAGGTTATTTCTGCTCTCCAATCTCGGCTCGCAAGGTAAGATGCTCGCTCCCCTTCTCTTTATGTTCCCTTTCTCTCTCTGTATTTCTGCCTACCCATTTTCTGTTCATTCCCCTCGCTCACTGCTCAATCTTTTTGAGTTTTCCAGAATTCTTTTAGGGTTGTTTGCCTATGCCATTTTTACAAAACTGACTACATAAAACAATTTTGGAAACACAACAATCTATTACAAAAGATAGAGTTTTAGGTAGATTACTCTACTTATATTTTTCGACTTTAGTTCTATGTCTTATGATAAGGTTTGGCCTCATGTAATGTTAATAAAGTTGAAAATTAAAAATTAAGTATTGAAAATTGAATGTTAAATTTATTGAATTAAAAAGTTGTTTGATCAAAATTTAAGTACTAAACTAAAAATAAATTATTTGATATGTATAAGATAAAATTTGAAATTTATTATTTTCAAATCGTTATGTATTTTAATCGTTGTGTATGGTTCGTCGCCATTAATCTCTCTGTCGGGTTGTTCTGTGTTGCCCTCCTCTCGCTAACTTGAGGCGATTGAATAGCAAACTGATACATTTAACTTTGATACCGAGTTCGTAAAAGTAGATCAGGGAACCCTCTTCGATCTCATTCTGGTTTGGTTTTCTCCTCCCTTTTTGATCTCATTGATGATTGAGATTTTATCCTTTTGATTGCCTAATGACTTGGTGATTAGGGTTTATTGATTTTGATTGACTTGGTGATTAGGGTTTATAGATTTATGTAAAGTGTGAATTTGTGGTTGAGAAAACAATATTGTTCATTAGTGATTTCTAATAGCGGTTAGGTTCTACAATTTTTTTTCACATAAATGGGATATTGTTATTTATTTATTTATTATTATTTTATTTGGGTAACAAGAAGAATTATGTTAAAATTGGGGAATTATTGATTGTATTGATATTGATGTTATTTAGACTCTTCCCATTGTTATTTTGATGTCCTAAAATGCTTAACAAAGCCAATACAGGTAGGTTTGTGTGAATGCATTTAACAGAGGGACAACGTTGAAACTTCTTAATAAAGTCAAGTTACTTATGTGTTTATGGGATATTTATGTGTTTCTTTGATTTGGAAAACAAGAAGAATTATATTAAAATTGGGAAATCTGGGGAGTATATGGTAATTTATAATCTGCAAGATATCTGAAAAATTATTGAGAGGAGTTAGAATTCCATAGAGAAACTGATGGATTCGCAAAAATTCTTATTTATATCACTTGGGAGAACAGGAAAGTAGGTACTTGCAATTTGTACATGTTTGAAATGATTTGGCAATTCTAGACATAAAGGGGAATTTTTTATGATATTTGCTAATATTTTGTGAGTTGATGAAAAACGCGTGAAAAAATTGCGTCTTATTGTTTGGTGAAAGTATTGGAATATAAGTGTGAGAATATAGATAACATGTTGGTTGAGAGATTGATTACCTCCTTACGCATTTCTAGTCATCGTAGTTCTCCTTAATTGGAGGAAGTACTGGAGAATATGACAGAGTGTTGTAAATCACTACCATTGTATCTGTGTACAATCTTTTAATCAGGAATAGACAGCATCAGATCAGCTTAGATTATACAGTGTCTGACATGACATGACGCCTTATTGGATGTGTCGGTGTTTTGGTGTTTCTTAGCACATGTGCAATACCACCATGTAGAAGTGCATATTACATCCGCTGCCTACTAATCACCTCACCTTAGGGATTATATGGCCTGAACCCACTTTTACAGTATTTGATGGTGCTTATCTGAAAGTAAGCATGACATGATTTGAGTTGCTAGATAATTTGTTATCTAAGGGTTAATCAATCATCTCATTTTGTGTTTTTAATTTATGTAGTTTAGAATTTACTAAATGGTTGTTGTAGCCCTAAAGGTTTGGTTTGGTGGCTCAAAAGTTAAAATACCCTTTTGTGAGGCTCTATCAGGACAGAAATCATATTCTGGAAAAAAGAATAGACAAATAGTTAAAGAAACAAAATAAAAAGACCAAAAAGAAACCCATGTAGTAGTATGATTGCCACTAACACAGTGAGATTTGAAATTGCAGTTGAAGTGCTGCCTCTTTTGTTTTCAATGGCCAACTTTTATTTTAAGCTTCTGCTATATTACATAAGGATTTTGAAGCTGTCTTCTTTGATTGAAATTTTTATTTTACAATTTTTAAGCTAGGGATATATTACAATTTTTAAGCTTCTGTTATATTACAATTTTTTTTTTTAACTTGTTCTTATATTTTGATTTGCAATATTGGTAAACATTATAAATCTGATATGTTTGTTTCTTAATTTGCATTAAGATTAGAGGAGTTGTTATTTTATTTGAGTTTTGTAGAGTATGTAATACAAACAAAATTGTTACAAGTTCTTTAAGAAGAAAAATATTTTAATATATTTTTATAACTGCATTTTAATCTTAATATTATTTACACCGTGCCTTTAGACATGGGCATACGGTAGGTCTTTAGGCAGAGCACTGGCTGGTGTGCATTATTTGATATTTAATTTTTTTTATATTTGATTTGTTTGGAATTGTAGAGTACAGTCTGTTAAATATATTTTTATGACTACATTTTAATCTTAATATTATTTACACCGTGCCTTTAGGCACGGGCATACGCTAGTATATATATATATATATATAAGTAACACAATAAAAAAATTTAGGTTGTGTTTGGTGAAATTCTTACATCATAATTTCATCCCTCCATTTGCACCCTCCGTTGGATAGAGTTTTGGAAATGTGATTTCACCACACATTTCAAAACATATTTCTCTTTCACGTTTGGCATCTCTCTCTTTCG
This sequence comes from Camellia granthamiana, assembly GCA_036172215.1. Lineage (NCBI taxonomy): Eukaryota > Viridiplantae > Streptophyta > Magnoliopsida > Ericales > Theaceae > Camellia > Camellia granthamiana. The sequence goes on from CM069904.1 coordinate 70,047,877, forward strand.
TCTTCTATATTCTGAAAAGCAGGGGAGTTTTTGAATTTTGTGTCTACCTGGTCATCTTCCTGGACGTTCGGTCAGTTGATCAAAACAGTGCATTTTTTTTTTTGGCAATTGCCAATCGCCAGCTGTTATTTGGAGAAAAAAAATTGTATTTGTTTTTAATATTTTTTAAATATAGAATTTATTTATTTTTACACCAAAATGACAAATTATTTTTTTGAATTGAATGTTAAAAAGAGTTTGGTTATGAGTTTTGAATAGAATTTGTAATAGAGTTTTGAGTTTTGCGTTTGGTTATAAATTATAACTTTTTGAATTAAGTTTTGAAAATTCTTTTCAAAACTCATAACCAAACAAATTTTCTCAATTCATATATCACATCAAAAATTCAAAACTCAATTCAAAAATCTTTTTAAAACTCATAACCAAACAAATTTTCTTTTTTCAAATTATAATTTCAAAACTTACAAACTCAAAATACAATTCTATTCTCAAATCATAATTCTAAACTCTACCAAAAGCAACCTTACATTTTCTATTCTCTATTATAACTTACATAGCAAGATATCTCTCACATTATATAAATTATTTGTTTTGATATTATTAATGATTTTCTAAAAAAAAAATGTAAATATAATCTAATTTAACAAATTAATAATTTAGCAGCCAAAAAAAAGAAAAGATTATGTGCAATTTGGGCTTAACTCAGGTCGGGTTATAATTCAGACTTGAGTAAACCTAGGCAGGTCTCAACACAATTGGGGTTGGGTTTGGACAATCTCTCAATTTGTCCAAACTCACCCAAGTTGCACCTCTTGGTAGGGTTGATAAACAAGCCAAATGAGCCAAAAATATTTAAATGTTCAAGTTTAGTTTAAAAACTACAAGGAATTTTAAAATTTATTCAAGTTTAGTTCGTTAAACTTTCGAGTTGATCTCAAATGAGTTTTTGTTTAGTCGAACTCGAGTAGTTTGATAATTTTATATAATTTTAGACTTATTGAACTAGTCAAATGAACAATTGACTATTCTATACTAAAAACTAGCTTATTTTGCTAGAACCAAAAAGAATCACGATTACGTCGCCCGATTGTTCGAACCGTTAGCTGGTCCAATGAGCCCAACACCTAATTCATGCGCATTCCAAGCTACATAAAAAATCAGAATTGTAAAGAAATTTTGAACTGTAGACCTCATAGATTGAGATAACAATAATAAATCAATTAATATATTTATAATAAACAATTATAATGTTATGATTCAATTTCGATTGACTTAACAATTGAACTAATAACCATTAATTTGGACAATTTTTTTGGTTTGATGACTAGTCTGGGTTTTGGAACATTATGTTGGTGATAGGATTGCAAAGGGAAGGATGAGAGAAAAAGAAGAAATGAGAGAGGAGAATAATGAAAGACATAGAAAATAGAGAGGCAAAAATATAAAAAGATAAAAAGGGAGGGGAAGAAGGGAAGATATAGAAAATAAATGGGGCAAAATGTAGAAAAACACATTTTTGTAAATCCTTTCAACAAAATAGCAAACCTTCTCAATTCTAGCTTCTATTCTAGTTGAGAGAGAGAGAGAGAGAGAGAGAGAGAGAGAGAGAGAGATAGATAGATAGATAGATAGATAGATAGATAGAGGGATGGCCATAGCTTGGAGAGCAGCCATTCTTCACCATATCTGAGCACCTGTCACTCAAATCCTAACCCTAAATGCTTCGAAGTTAAGCCTCTGTAGCACTATCTGATCCATGTCGTCCCACAGTTACTATCATCTCACCAAAGAAGAGGTCATTGACAGAGTCCTCGATGTCATCAAGAGCTTTACAAAGTTAATCCTTCCAAGGTCAATCAAACCCATTCCCTCATTTTCCTTGATTTTTCTCTTCTGTTTTTGTCACGCCCTCAAAATTAAACCCATAATAAATAATATTAACATACATCATCATATCAAAACAAGAATATAATTCCATTCATCAGAGTATTAAGAAATAAAACATCAAAATAAATGCCCTACGGGCTTACATCTTGCCAAGCCAATACTTGGACACAAATCCATGAGTCTAACTCAAAAACAAATAAAGCCCTAGGCTTGAGTGTTTTACATATAAAAGCAAATAAACTAGAAACAAATCTTCGAGTTCCAATCCCTCACAAGCTAAGTCCTTGGAGGCAGTGAACCATCTGCACCTGAAAATGAAGTTCCCATATAGGGTGAGCCACAGCCCAGTAGAGAAATACTAAACCAGGCATAAGAATTAACTAAAGCATTAACATCCGATACATAGTTAGCACAAGATAATAAATTCCCAAATTTTATGACACGAATGCCTATACAGTCTATGACACGTGGTCTACGACACAACTCACTTTCCACTTATACCCACATGGCTCACAACCTGGCCAAACAACTCAACAAGGATAACACATCGGATTAACCTTTCTTACAATATAATAAACACACATACAGGTGTTACATCAATCACAATCACATTCACTTCCATACTTCCCAACTGATACGCATGGTGGTGATGTATCATGCCAACAATCAATAGAAATACTTCTATTAACAATAAGTACACATAAATGTGATGCTACAGGGGTCTATCCCCTTTCTCCTCCCAACACATCTGGTTTAGGGGTCCATCCCCTTTCTTCCCCTAAACCCTCCAACAAATTCGGTTTAGGAGTCCATCCCCTTTCTTCCCCTAAACCGGGAGTTCATCCCCTATCTCCTCCAAAACCAAATGCATATGCAACATAATTAATACTTGCCATATACAACACATAATCAATACACGTAATGTTCTGTATTAATTCAACAGTCAAACAGCTGACTAAATTCCAGTTATACCTAAGCCACATGCAAGGTCTACAACAATCACTGGCTATCCTCCACCGATAGCCCCAAAACAATTATTTCTAAGCAAGAAATAAATATCACAATATATATATATCAATTTCACAGATGAGTGATTAAATATTCAACTACATCAACAAAATCTCAATTTCCCCAAATCTCATGAATTTAACCAATACACAATTCTCCTTTAAATTAATTACATGAATTAATCTATAACAAAACCCTAAGGTTTTTCCCCAAAATTACCAAACTACCTCCCACATACCAAAACACCAACACTTAGGATTAAAACGTATACAAGGAGTAGGAAATCCCTACCTTAAACAGAAGAACCCAAAAGGAGAAGGAGAAGATGGTGCTCAAAACCCCAAAGTGCTCCAAATCAACAATTGCTCCGATTAAATGAAAGCTCTCACTCTCCTCTACCTTTTTAATGAAGGAACAAGATTAAAAACGCCCTCTAGATAGATCAAACCCAAGGAAAAGATGAGTTGAGAGAAAAGAAACTCGAAACTAGGGTTTCTGGATCAAAAATTGTGAAAAAAGACGTTTTAAAACTGCTGCTGCGTTTAAATACTGGACAGGCTCGCTCGAGCGAAGACATGGTCGCTCGAGCGACCAGACACAAAAACAGACCTCGCTCGAGCGAAAAGAAGCTCGCTCGAGCCAAAGACAAACCATCTCGCTCGAGCGAAGGAAAGCTCGCTCGAGCCAACAAACACTGCCCTCAGGTCTAGCACTGGACGCAGCCCTCGCTCGAGCCAAGAAATGCTCGCTCGAGCGACGAACCAAGAAGGACCTCGCTCGAGCGAAGAGAAGCTCGCTTGAGCGAGCAAGCCAAAAACTGAACATCAAGAATTTGTTTCTAGACTCAACCAACCTGTAATCAACCTGCCCAAAACATCCTATAACCAAAGAATAAGGAATCAAGGACAACAACGACAATAATATGACAACGGAATCCACGGAACATAAGTCCGAATACAATAATCAAATGGGAAAAAGACCGGGGTTGCTATAGTTTTGGTTGCTAAGAAAATGCAGGAACAATAGAAACCGAAAAATGAAAATGAATTTTGCTTGGGTTTGACTTCAAGCGAGCATTCCATTTTTTAAAAGAAAAAAAAAAATTGGATATTAACATGGTTTATGAGTTCTCACATCTTTTGTTTGGAGAGATTGTAGTCTTACTGGTATAAAGGCCATGTTTTGTTTGTATTTGTGAAATAATTTTCCAAAAAGAGTTTACAAAATTTGAAATTTTGTTTGTTTGTATATTTTGATAATAGTTTTGGAGTTTGGAGTTTGGAAATATTTAATTTAATTTAAATTTTTTTTTTTTTTTTGGTAGTTGAATAGATGGGCATGAGAAAAAAAAAAAAGTGATTAATTGATGTGTAGGATGTGAAAGAAAGAGAGGTGAGAGAGAAAAAATGATTGATTGATGTGTAATAGAGACAAAAGTGATTGCGAAATTTTTTTTCCAAAAAATTTTAACTAAACAAATTTTTGAGATTTTTTTTCCCCCCCTCAAAAATTGTATCTCTAGATACAAACCAAACAAGGCCAAAATGTCTTTATTTTGATAATGCCTTTGTAAACACCTCAAAATATGTGTGCACCATGTGCCTAGTTACGACGTGGTCTTTAGTTATGGTCCAGTTTTAGTTAAGACTTTTCTAGTTTTTATTTTGGTTATGACCAAAAGCTTTTTCGTTATGCCTTAAGTGGTGACTCATTGTGATTTTGTTTACAAGCTATTATAGTTATTATTTTGGTTACATGTTACTTGGTGTTTGGTTATGACCCATTGTGATTTTTTAGTTATGACTAAAAATGATTTAATTATGATATTTTTGGAATTAACACCATGAATGTCATAACTTTCATATGTACACCCAAAAATGGGTATGTATTGTAGAATGGCTCAAAGAGATTAATCTGTTTTAGCTTTAGGCTGTGTGTGGTTGAAAGATTTGGTGAGGGAAACGGAAAGGGAAAGGGAAAGGGAAATAGAAAGAAAATGAGAAAGAATTGATAGGATTCAAATTCTAAGATATGTTTGGTTGAGTTGTAAAATGAAGAAAGAAAAGAGCCTAAGTGAATCCAAAAGACAAAAAAATGGAATTACATTTCCCTTTCACTTTCTTTTCCCCTGTGTTTTCCATTATAACCAAACAAAAAGTGGGTTTGCATTTCCTTTTTCGCTTCTATTTCTCTAATCAAATCCTCCAACCAATTATAGCCTTAAGGAACGAATGGTGAAGCCATAAAGTTATAGCGACCCCGGTCTTTTCCCATTTGATTATTGTATCCGGACTTATGTTCCGTAGATTCCGTTGTCATATCATTGTTGTTGTTGTCCTTTAATTCCTTATTCTTGGGTTATAGGATGTTTTGGGCAGATTGATTGCAGGTTGGTTGGGTTTCAGAAACCAAGTGATGTTGTCCAGTTTTCTACTTGGTCGCTCGAGCGAGCTTCTCTTCGCTCGAGCGAGGCCTTTGTTTTTGGTTCTTCGCTCGAGCCAGGGGTTCTTCGCTCGAGCGAGGATTGCGTCTAGTACTTAGACCTGAGAGCAGTGTTTCTTTGCTCGAGCGAGCTTCCTTTGCTCGAGCGAGCGAGGTGTATGTTTTCGAGTTCTTCGCTCGAGCGAGCATTCTGTCGCTCGAGCGTGCTTCTGGGTTGCAGACCTGAAGCATCGAGTTTTTGGCTCGAGCGAGCTTTTCTTCGCTCGAGCGAGGATTTCTTGTGTCTGGTCGCTCGAGCGACCAGGTCTTCGCTCGAGCGAGCCTGTCGTATTTCAGTAGGCAGCAGCGGGGAAAAATATCATTTTTCTCCTTCTTCCTTTCTTGAAACCCTAGCAGCCGAGAGCCTCTCTCTCTAAACATATCCTCTCTCTTGATTTCATCTCCTTCTAGTATGAATCCATCCTAGGTCCTTTGTTAAAAAGAAAGAGGAAGTCGAGGGCTTCGCTTTAATCGGAAAAATAGTGGATTTGGAGCACTTTGGTTTCGGGTCATCATCTCTATTTGAGTTCTTCTTTGAGGTAGGGATTCTCCTTGTTCTCTTTTCAATACTCCTACTATAGATAGACATGTGGTTACTTTTGTATTGCATGAAAACTATATCATGTTGGATTTTTGTATAAATTCATGAGGATGAACTTGGGTTAGTTCTTGGTTTTGGATCTATTATCATTAGATGGGTTTTGGGAGTTAATTGTGTATGAATTAGCATGTTGTTGTTGAGAGGGAGGAAAACCCTAATAGAATGATTACGATTATGATTTAATTTATATAATTAAATTGGAATGGCTTGAAAGGAATGTGGTAGATTAAAAATGAGTTTTGGCTTTATGGCCTTGGATTTGATTGTGTGGAAACAAAGGGATGAAGTTGGTTTTGTGAAAATAAAAGGAAGCGGGATTGGTTTTGTGGAATGGGAAAAGTACTTGAAAGGGGGATAAATGTTGGATTGTTGTATCTTATACTACTATGTTGGTATTAGAGATAAGTTGGTGATCTCATGATAAATGAGTATGTTTATAGATGTACAATATACCTGCATCTAGAGGTTTTGTCCTTGGTCATCGGTGGAGGATGACATGTTTGAGTTGGATTGTCGTGTATGTTTTACACCATTGTTGATTGAACATCATATGTGATGAAATGTTGAGATACATTTTATATGTATATTTGTTAGGGAGGAGAGAGGGGTTGTACTCCAGTGTGTGTGAGAAGATAGGGGATGTACTCCACACACCTATGTGTTCATATATCGTAACACATTGTTTGCATCCTGATAGTTTATGTGGTTGCAATATACATGTTAGTTATGCCTTGTTGCATGGTCGTTGTTGGCATTATATGCCGCGCTTATAATCAAAGGTACCGTTACCTTCCAGCTAGCGCCTGGAGAACTGTATGCGCTTATAATCTAAGGTACCACACCCTTCCAGCTAGCGCCTGGTAAAATGGTATGTTGTTGTGGGAAGTGTATTTTGGCTTACTACGCACCTAGCTAGTAGAGCAAAGTTTTGTTGTTATTGTTTCAGTGTATCTGGAAACATTGTGAATAGTATTGGTTTCAGTTTTGGAGGGCCGAGTGCCTCATAAATTTATCTTGTGCATGTAGTTGAGTTATCTCCTTTGTTATAGAGGTATGCATGTATAATTATGTTAAAATTGGGATTGAACTGAAATGCCCTTTATTTTATTTGGAAGTGTGAAGAAAACCGAACATCTTAGAACTATGTTTTGAAAAGGCACATTCGTTGTATGTGAGGGAAAATGGAAAAGAGTAGTGAGCTTAGTGAATTTATTTCCTAAGAAACGGTTAATGTCATGAAAGATTGGGAACAGGGGTCAATGAAAGGAAAAAGGAAAGATGAATCGCTTGTAGCGTTGAATGAAATGGTTGTTTTCGAGAAAAGTTTATATATATATATATATATTTTGTATAAACTGTCACATTATTATTCTAGTACGAGAATGAGTGTTCATGATCATAGCTATCTGTACTGTTGTTATTGTTGAGGATCATGTTGAGATCCCTACTGGACTATATGTTCATCCCACGTTGTTGAATCTTTTTCAGGTATTTAGCAGGATGTGCTACAAGATTTGGATCTTCTTAATTGTGGCCACGGGGCCTCTTTGTTGTTGGCGGAATGCCATATGTGTAAAAGGGTTACACCCTTCATTTGATTTATTGTTGTAAGCCTAAGGGCAATTTATTTAGAATGCTCATGTTGTATTTAATTTGCATTCGAATGAGAGAATTGTTGTTCATTACTTTTATTGAACATTTGAGTTTATTTCAGCATATTATCTCTGAAATTGAATTAAGTTAAGAAACTTGGTAATGACTTCGAGTAATAAAAAGTGGGGCGTGACAAAAGTAGTATTCTTTCCCAAGTCCTAAGATAAAGTTTTGTGTTTTGGTTCTGCTATGATTGGTAACATCTAGACCATAGGAGGAGGGCTACTCTTTTGCTGCGTCAGTACCATTTTGTTGGGGAATTTTCAAAATTAATAGTTTAATTTTTTGGGTATTTTAAAAACCTTCATTGTTTTCTTTGGAAAGCTTGAAATAAGCTTGGGGACTTTGTCTCACATTGAAAAGAGAGAAAAACATGGAGCACTTAATAAAGTGCTACATGTAATTCTCCTTTGAATATGGAATTGTGGAATGGATGCTAGTGTGCATGCAAACATCCATCCACACGAACACGTGTGTGCGTGTAGCGTGGCATGTACTATGTAGCGTTTTGATGGCGCACTTTGCACTTGGCACAACGGCATCGGCACCATGAGGGTGATTTTCTATTTGCTTCAAACAGGTTGGAGCAATGACGTGGATCTAACGTGACATGGGTCGTGGAACATAGTCAGCTCTGCGTGGCAGTGATGTGGCATGCATTGGCGATGATTCAACCAACTGATCGAATGGATCAGATAGAACCCGATCATGATCAGGTATGACTAATTTGCACCATAGATCAATGATCCAACGGTCAAATCTGATTGGATGTGATCAAGGGACATAACCCATCTGATCAAATGCATCTAAGCCTATAAATAAATAGGCTGCGAATCCTGACATTTTTATCATCCAAAATTTAGAAGCATTCCTGTAATTCTCTCTCTCTCTCTCTTTCTCTCTCACCCTTTTGATTTTGAGCTTTCAATCAAGAGTTTCTTAAGTAAGTTTCTTGCTTTCCATACTGATAATCATTTTATGCAAATTTGATTATCAGTGTCTTGATTTTCTTGATTATATCAAGAATATTCTGATCTACTGTTGTTAGTGTAGACACTAGTAGACTTGATTCTTAGATTGGACTTCATTATATCTTGGAGGCAAATTTGTTGTAACCCTTTACACACCTATTGGTGGGTACAAATATTGTCTTTAAGAAAACTACTTAGTAACGTGACTTGAAACACCCATTTTTCTGTTTTACATAGACGAGTTGATCGCCAATTTTCGAAGACCCAAAGACCATCTAAAGCATTCAAGAAGAATATTTCCAACAATTTCCACATCAAGCATATTGGAGATGAATTCAATTTGATGAATTTACATGTTGAATTCCAACAATAGCTGGTGGAGTCCATGAAATCAAAATGAATGGCCCAACTACTGTACAAAAGGTAAGGGTTTTGGGTATCATAGAAAAAATAAAGGGCAGTTTACTTATGTCAATTTGGTTCTTTTAGTTCTAATTGTATCTATTTTATACTTGAATTGTCATATTGTGTCAATTGAGTCCATGTGATAATGCTTTTTTATAAATTGGACTGAAATTATGAGGTAAAATAGTCTTTCATTTTTTTCAAAGTAATTAAGGGGTTTGAGTTCAATTGAATTGGTCTATAATCTTTTGAATGAACCATTTTGCCTTTGATTTCAATCTAATTTCTTAATGGATCTTATCAATTAGACTATTAAATTGATACAATATGAAAAATAAAAGACAAATTTGATACAATATGAAAAATAAAAGACAAATTTGATACAATTGAAATTATAGGGACCAATTCGACACAAGAGATAGATTATAGGGACTATGGATATAATTTTTTGAAAAAGAAATGGTAAATATTGTTACATTATTCAATAAGTAGAGTCAATTTTAGTGGTAAATTGGGTCAGTTCTAGTGGTAAGTAGATGTCCACGTTGTATAGTAAGCAGGCTTAGGTAAGAAGCATAGACAAATACATGAGACATAGATATGCTGGCACACCGATTTTTATAAAATGCAAGACATGATATGATTGAGGCACAATAATTTATACTTTTTAATTTATTATATGTCAAATATAAGAACAGTTTATCCAAAGATAATGAAAAAGTAACAACAATGACATAACACTAATTAAAATTAAAGAGTTATATATTCTATAACTTAAATATCAAGATATCATTCAGTTGAAAATTGCGTTCTAAATGTTTCAAAACATATTTAAAATGTACAAATTGCATTTCAAAAATGCAGAATATTGTTATTGTGAAGAGTTTATCACATAGGTCACGTTTGGGGGTTTCAAGAAGTGTCACCTAAGTATTCGAGAAGTGTTTGGAAAGCAATCGATATTATGAATTTAAATTTTTGATAAAGACATGTTGAAGAAGTATTAGATGCGTTTTTAGGAGTGTTCGCAGAGTGTCGTGTTTGACATGAGTGCCTAATACGACATGACGCCTCCATTGAAGTTAGAGGATTAGTTTCAAGGGTAAGGTTGGTCAGCTCCAGTGGAAAGTATAACAACGAAAATTATTTGTTTTCTAGAAAATCTTTGTTTTTGTAACCAATTTTAATCTTTATTAATTTATGGTTAATTGTTTTAATCCAAATTTAACGGTTACAAATTAGTTTTTCGGTATGGTACCAAAACCACTTTTTTTTTTTGTACCAAAGAAAATGATTTTTTATATGATTCACTTAACTAGGATTCAGAAAATGGTCGGTGCATATGCATTGTGTTGAGACTATCTATGCATTACTTGGCCCAATTTCATTTCAGAAGAGCTAAAGCCTAATAGGAGGTATGCATTTTCTGCAATAGTGGGAAATGTTCTTTACAATCCATTCTCTCGACTTTTGGCACATTGTTTGCACAACGATCGAGAAGTAATGAACAAATTGCAAAGCATGCAAGTGAACAGTAAAGTCTTTTTAACCAATGATGTGAGATTCTGGACTTTTATGCCTTTGAACCATCAACCACCTAAAGAATAATGTGAGCTTTGCTCTTAAGAAATTTAGAATCCCTCTACTTTAATGACCATAACATGTAGCCTTTTTGAGAAGTTGGGTAATTTTTAACTACATACTTGAAGTTTCTTGGATTGAGCTCTAAGCAAAAGAGAATGTTGAACCGAAGTATAACACGTGTACACAAGCTTTATATAATGATTTTGATTTAGACCTGACCCATTTACTTGATTTTGAATCCGAGAATCCATGTACTTAATTGTTGTTCATCTATTTTCCATCTTAATGCTTGTTGAGTTTGGCTATTGGAAGTTTTGATTGCGTTTAAATAGATTGGGAAGTCAGTTTTTTAATAAATTGTTGCCCTGATTTTTGCATGTTCACTCGAGCGATGTTTCTTGCGCTCGAGCGATCTTTTACAGTCTGTAAAACTATTGAGAGTGTGATATCTGCGCTCGAGCAACACTTCTCGCGCTCGAGCAATCTTTTGCAGTTTGCAAAACTACTGGAAAAAGGTTCATTGTGCGCTCGAGCGGTGGTTTTGGTCGTTTGAGCGATGTCAACTTTTTATGTCTGTTTGCTCGAGCGGTGCTTTGGTCGTTCAAGCGGTCTGTGCGTATATCAGCCCGAGAAGAAGACGTTTCGGATCACTTTTTCATCTCTCTCTAAACATTTCAAAACCCTAAAATCTTTACCTTCTCTCTTTAGTTCTTATACTCTAGTTCCAAATACTCTAAATCCGTTGGTTTCCTCACCCTAGTCCTTTGGAGAAAAACGTTGAGTGCGTTGAGGGCTTTGTTTTAATCGGAGAAGTTAGTATTTTCGACTTCGCCAAGTTCTAACCTTTGTTTCCTCTTGTCTTCTACTTTGAGGTAGGATTTCTTTGACTATTTTATATGATTTTAGATTAGTTATTTGCTCTTTGAAAATGGTTAATGATTTGCGGATTTTGGGAAAACCTAGGGTTTGGATTTGAAATCAAAAGAGGGGTTTTCGAAATGGATTCTTGAAAATGGTTGTGGGGATGTATTTATGGGTGAGATATGTTAAAATGGTGGATATTTCTTCTTGAAATTGATTTTCTAAAATAAAAGGGGTTTTGCCCTAAATTTTGGATGTTTGGAATTGGGTAAGGAAATGGAAAATGTTGTGAATTTTTGTAAGATTGGAACGATGGTTATGTTGGCGATGATGGTGGAGTTGGATATGTAATATCATTCTCATTGTAAAAGGATGGAATTGTATATTATGGTTGGAAACTATCTATGTATAGAAATATCTATTTTGGGCTATTAGTGAGGGATAGTTTTGATTGTTGTAGACATTGCATAAGGATTAGGTTGAATTGAAATTAATTTCTCATATACTATGCGTTGAGCATCATTTCATATTAAACATTGTAAATGTATTGATTTTGAGAAAAAGTGGTGAATACAGTGATAAATCTGGTTAAGGGGTGTAGTTGTCGTTTTATTATGTTAGCCTGTGTGTCCTTGGTAAAAGTCCAGAAACCCGCGCAATTAGGTGTCGATTTTTACAGTTATTACCGCTAAAATGACTTTAGTAGTGCTTGTATAGCCTGCTGGCAAACACATACCTAAAGATTCCCAGTGTGTTGTATCCACTGCCCTGTTTTCTGTTATAAAAGGATTATTTTCATGAATTGATTTATAATCTGGTATTATATTGTTTTGAGATGGAAAAATGAGGAATGTTTGACAAATGGCATGCATGTGCATTTACCTTATAATTTTGCCAAGATTCATATACTGTGTTGGAGTATCTTTACTGGGCTGTGACTCACCCTATGTGGAAAACAACTTTTAGATGTTGATGATATGTCTCCGCCAATGACGTAGCTTGGGAGGTCTTAGAGCCAAAGGCTTCATTTTTGTTTATTGATGTAATTATTTTTGTTTAAGCCTCGAGCTTTACTTATATTGAGTTAAACTCATTTTGTTGTACCCAAGCATCAACTTGGAAAGTTGTAGCCATTAGGGCATATAATTATTTGGTTTTACTTTTGTTTTATTTCATACATCTATGCTATATGCTATAGATTCAGAATCTAGGGTTTATGAATGTATATCTCATATGTAATCTTTTGTATTGATAAAAGTCATTAATATAATAGAAGATATGATAATGTTGATCATTTGTAAGAAATATTATGAGTTGGATTATTGTTATTTTTTTTTAGAGGCGTTACAACTTGGTATCAGAGCTATCAGGTTAGAATACTTTGGGATCATAGGATGCAGTTTTTACCACAATGGATTCTCTTGCTAGATGATATTATACATAGACCTAGTATGTTACGTGATAACATGCTTATGTGACTAAGTGGACATGGGATTTAATTTCTTAGATGTTGATTAGGTCTACAAGTTTCTAGAAGCCCTGTTAGAAGAGTACTTGATCACTGCTATTTCTAATTGGAACTCTGCCAATGTCGTGGAACGGTCACTATCTAGAAAGGAAATTCATTTGTGTTTATGTGATTAAGTGCTTATGTGGAGCGAATTATGTGTTGTTAACCGCATTAGGGCGTGAGTGAATTAGCGCTTCGGCACATTTGTGAATGTGCTAATCTGTTATGTTACCTTTATTAGGATGTTAGGACGTGGATGTGGATGTGGTAGTGGTAGGCGTGGTAGGCCTAGGCGGCAGGAGGTGCCGTTACCGGATGATATCCCGGCACAGGAGGAAGGAGTTGGTCAGGCTAACGTGGCCGAGCCGACAGGTCAGCAAGCCATGGGAGCTTTGGCCCAGGAAATGGCTGGTGCTTTGCAGTAGTCTGTGGACATTCTCAGGATTGAGAATCAAGTCCAAACCAATGTTGCTAAGACAAGGCCATCCTTTTTGAACAATGAGTCATTCTAGTCGAATCCAAATGATTTTTTGGGGGATCCGAAGAAGTCACTGAAGGCGAATAAATAGCTGGAGGAGATACTGAAGACGTTTGAGATGCTTGGCATTGAGGACGATGGTTTGAGGGTGACCTTGGCATCCTTCCAGCTGAAGGGAGATGCGGGTCAATGGTAGAAGTATGCGCGTGGGTGCATTGGGATGACTTAGAAGACCTTTGCAATGCCTTCCAGGACAAGTTCTTACCTCTCACTGCTAGGGAGAAATGGAAAGATCAGTTCTTGAAGCTCAAGCAGCTGAACACGCCTGTAGCAGAGTTAGAGGCCGCTTTTACTAGCCTCTCTAGGTTTGCACCGGAGCTTATGGCGACGGAAGAACACTGTTGTGTTAAGTTTGAGAAGTGATTGAGAATTGGGTTCCTTTTTATGGTGGCCGCATCCATGATTAGGGATTACAGTTGTCTTGTAGAGACAGCGACTCATTTAGAGATTGTGATTTAGATAGAGAATGAGAGGATGAGGGGCTCCAGATAGAAGAGTTAGGAGGTTCAGGGAGAGACGCAGGATAACAAGAGGGAGAGGGGTCCCATGCAGCACAGTTCAGATCCACCTTTCTTGTACTGAGTTCTAGTTCAAGGAGGAGTAGTCAGGGTGAGATCACTTGCTTTAAGTGTGGTCAACTGGTCCATAAGTCTCTAGTTTGCCCGCAGAGAGGTGGAAGGCAGCAGTCTGCACTGTCTGCTACTCATTCATAGGGCCAAAGTTAGTGGATAGGGCAGTCGCCTACCTGTTATCAGTGTAGGCATTCGAGGCACTTGAAGGGGTTTTGCCCTTAGACAGGTGGCACACCTAGTACGTTTGGTTCGAGACAAACACGGAGCCATCAGCCTACCCCGTTAACACAGGCCTCGAGGGCAGTTCAGGGAGCTTATTCGGCTCAATCAGCTTATCAATCTTATGCTCCGAGGGGTGAGCAGGTAGAGCATAGACCTACGGGCTGTGTGTATGTTGTTACCACGGTAGATCAGTTGCTAGCACCCTCTGTTTTGAGAGGTAACTTCTTGTTGTTTAATTCTATTGCCAATGTGTTAATTGATACTGGTGCATCTCATTCCTTTATCTCGTCTGCATTCGCATTAGTTTTGGGGTTAGAAGTGGCTTAGTTAGCATCTTTACTCAGGGTAGAATCACCGGTTGGTGGTAAGGTTGACTTGGACCAGCGATGTCGCAGTTGTGAGATTGAGGTTTTGGTCGCTGTTACCGTAGGAGAGTTACAGTGTGCACCTCGAGCGGTGACTATTTTTATTTTCTGGGAGACCGAGTTGATAGGGTCTTATTGCTAGTATGTGACTCATGTGGCCGGAGCAAGCTTAGTTGTCTTCTTGCAGCTTTCTTAGGTAGTGAAAGTGATGTGGTCCGGCTTGAGTTGCCGAGGGTAGTTTATGAATACTCGGACGTCTATCCCGAAGATCTTACTAGTTTGCCATCTCACCGAGCGGTTGAGTTCTTCATTGACTTAGTGCCTGGCACGTCACTGATTTCCATGGCACCGTATAAATTTGCACTCACCGAGTTGTATGAGTTGAAGATTAAACTCCAAGAGCTGTTAGATAAGGGCTTTATTCGCCCTTGTATATCGCCTTGGAGAGCACTAGCTCTCTTTGCTAAGAAGGATGATACTTTGCAACTGTGTATAGATTACTAGAAGCTGAATCGGGTAACTGATAAGAACAAGTACCCATTATCTCGTATAGATGATCTATTTAACCAGTTGAAAGGGTCTTGTTGCTTTTCTAAGATTAACTTTAGATCGGGTTATCACCAGCTGAGGGTAAAGGAAGAAAACATTCAGAAAATGGCATTCCGTACGCGGTATGGCCGTTATGAGTTCTTAGTGATGCCTTTTGGGTTAACCAATGCACTGGCTTCGTTTATGGATTTGATGAATCGAGTTTTCAGTGAGTTCTTGGACTGTTTCATGGTTGTCTTTGTTGACGACATCTTGATCTACTCACCCTCTGAGGAGGAATACAAGGAACACTTACGAGTCGTACTTGAGTTTCTTAGAGCCCACCGTTTATATGCTAAGTTCGGGAATTATGAGTTCTGGTTGAAAGAAGTTAAGTTCTTAGGCCATGTGGTATCTGGAGAAGGGATAACAGTAGACTCTTCTAAGATAAAAGCAGTGCAGGATTTGGAACAACCTTAGAATGCCTTTGAGATTCGGAGTTTCTTGGGCTTAGTCAGATATTACCGACGTTTTGTGAAGACTTCTCTAGATTGGCCTCACCATTGACTAGATTGACGAGGAAAAGAGTGAAGTTTGTGTGGAGTGAGACTTGTGAAAAGTCGTTCCAAGAGGTTAAGGTTAGACTCACCACTGCTCCAGTGCTAATTATTCTGAAGAGGGTTTTGGGCTATTCAGTTTATTATGATGCGTCTCGAGAAGAGTTGGGTTGTGTATTAATGCAATTGGGGAAAATAGTAGCATACAATTCGCGACAGTTGAAAACTCATGAGAGAAATTATCTTACTAATGACTTAGAGCCAGCGGTGGTGATTTTTTCCTTGAAGATCCGAAGGCATTACTTATATGGTGAGAGATTTGAGGTGTTCTCCGATCATACGAGTTTGACATATCTATTTTCATAGAAAGATTTAAATTTGAGGCAAATGAGATAGATGGAGTTTATGGAAGTTTATGACTTTGAGTTACACTATCATTCGGGGAAGGCCAATATAGTGCTTTGAGTAGGAAGTCTGTAAGCAGTATAGCTAGTATTGCTATCCAGGAATGGGAGATGTTTGGTGTTATTGGCGAGTTTGATTTGCATCTTAGTGAGTCTATTGAGTCGGCCGTTTGGTTCACTGTAGTTGCACAACCTACACTAGTGGGTCGAGTTATAGAAGCACAGCGAGGTGATCTTGAAGTAAAAGCTATTTGAGGGAAGATAGCTAGTAAGAAGGTGGAGAAGGGCTTGAACGTATATTCTGACTCTAGTGTGAGGTATTTGAACCGTATTTTCGTGCCAGAATCTTATAGAGAGGAGGTACTCCGAGAGTTCCACCATTCACGCCTTACGATACACCCATGAGGCACAAAGATATACCACGACCTTAGCCGCCAGTTTTGGTGGAGGGGGCTAAAGAGAGATCTAGCCTTGTTTGTTTCGAGGTGCCTTATTTGTTAACAAGTGAAGGCCGAACACCAGCGGCCAGCGGGGTTTGTCGCAACCCTTACCTATAGCCGAGTGAAAGTAAGAGCATGTCATGATAGATGTTGTTGTGGGTCTTCCGAGGATTCAACAGAATAATGATGCCGTGTGGGTAATAGTCGACCGGTTAACTAAATCAGCACATTTTGTACTTATATGCATGAGTGTCTCAGTAGATTTTCTTACCAATCTTTATGTTAGGGACATAGTTTAACTTCATAGGGTCCCTATGACTATCGTCACGAATATAGATCCTCGTTTTACGGGTCAATTGTGGCAAAGCCTACAGAATGCCTTGGGCATTAGATTGACATTTAGCATTGCCTATCATTCTCAGACTGATGGGCAGTCCGAGTGAACCATTCAGATCTTAGAGGACATGCTTTGGGGCTATGTTCTTGATTTTAAGGGGTTGTGGGAGAGGCATTTACCTTTAGTGAAGTTTGCCTACAACAACAGCTTTCAAGTGAGTATTGGTATGGCACCGTTTGAGGCCTTGTATGGCCGACCGTATAGATCTCCAGTGTGTTGGGCCGAGGTGGGTGAAGCACCTATGTTAGGTCTTGAATTAGTCCAAGTAACGATGGAGAAAGTCGCACTTATTCGTAAGCAATTGGTTTCGGCACAGAGTCGCTAGAAGAGCTATGCCGACTATAGGAGGAGACTTTTATCTTTTAAGATAGGAGATCATGTAAGACAAGGGTTCTATGAGATTTGGGAAGACCTAGAAGTTATCCCATCGATTTATTGGACCTTTTGAGATTCTAGAGCGGATCAGGGAGGTAGCTTATTGTTTAGCCTTGCCGCCCCAACTTTTCGGGGTTCATGACGTGTTCCATATTTGTATGCTCCGAAAGTACGAGCCTAATCTTTCACACATGTTAGATTAAACCGAGTTAGAGGTAGATAGAGATGCCTTGTATAAGGAGAGATTGGTACAAGTTTTAGACTCTCAAGACCAAGTCTTGCGAGACAAGACTATTCTATTGGTTAAGGTGTTGTGGCAACACCACGGGATTGAGAAGGCGACTTGGGAGCGTGAGGCAGAAGTCCGTGAGAAGTATCTAGACTTATTTGTTGATATTTGAGACTTGTGTTGAAACTTTTACGTATGTTGTAATATATATATATATATATATATGAACATTGTATATGTTTCGGATATTTGAATAGTAATTGTTGATGTTGAAAAACTCGTATCCTTATTACAACTCTGGATGACATATGGTTGGTTTTATTTCTATGAATGTTAGTTGATTTTAAATTTAGGGGATGAAATTCCTTAAGGGGGAGATTATAACGAATTTAGTTTACACCCGACCCATTTACTTGATTTTGAATCCGAAAATCCATGTACTTAACTACTGTTCATTACATCTTAATGCTTGTTGAGTTTGGCTATTGGAAGTTTTGGTTGCGTTTAAAATAGGTTGGGAAGTCAATTTTTCAATAAGTTGTTGCCCAGATTTTTGTCGGTTTGCTCGAGCGATGCTTCTTGTGCTCGAGCGATCTTTTACAGTTTGTAAAACTACTGAGAGTATGATATCTGTGCTCGAGCGACACTTCTTGTGCTCAAGCGCACTTTTGCAGTTTGCAAAACTACTGGAAAGGGGTCATTATGCACTCGAGCGGTGGTTTTGGTCACTCAAGCGATGTCAACTTTTTGTGTCTGTTCGGTCGAGCGGTGCTTTGGTCACTCAAGCGGTCTGTGCGTATATCAGTTTGAGAAGAAGACTTTTTGGGTCACTTTTTCATCTCTCTCTCTCTCTAAACATTTCAAAACCCTAAAATCTTTACATTCTCTCTCTAGTTCTTGTATTCTAGCTCCAAATACTCTAAATCTGTTGGTTTCCTCACCCTAATCCTTTAGAGAAAAATGTTGAGCAAGTCAAGGACTTCGTTTTAATCGGAGAAGTTAGTGTTTTTGGCTCCGTCAAATTCTACCCTTTGTTTCCTCTTGTCTTCTACTTTGAGGTAAGGATTTCTTTGACTCTTTTATATGATTTTTAGAGTAGTTATTTGCTCTTTGAAAATGGTTAATGATTTGCTGATTTTAGGAAAACTTAGGGTTTGGATTTGAAATCAAAAGAGGGATTTTCCAAATGGATTCTTGAAAATTGTTGTGGGGATGTATTTATGGGTGAGATATGTTAAAATGGTGGATATTTCTTCTTGAAATTGATTTTGTAAAATAAATGGGGTTTTTCCCTAAATTCCGGATGTTTGAAATTGGGTAAGGAAATAGAAAATGTTGTGAGTTTTTATAAGATTGGAACGATGGTTATGTTGGTGATGATGGTGGAGTTGGATATATAATATCATTCCCATTGTAAAAGGATTGAATTGTATATTATGATTTGAAACTATCTATGTATAGAAATATATGTTTTGGGCTATTGGTGGAGGATAGTTTTGATTCTTGTAGACATTGCATGAGGATTAGGTTAAATTGAAACTAATTTCTCATATACTATGCATTAAGCATCATTTCATATTGAACATTGTAAACGTATTGATTTTGAGAAAAATAGGCGAATACCGTGGTCAATCTAGTTAGGGGGTGTCGTTGTGGTTTTATTATGTTGGCCTGTGTGTCATTGATGAAAGTCCAGAAATCCGCACGGTTAGGTGGCGATCCTTCCGATTAGTACTAATAAAATGACTTTGGTAGTGCTTGTATAGCCTACTAGCAAACACGTACTTAGATATTCCTAGTGTGTTGTATCCACTGCCCTGTTTTCTATTATAAAATGATTATTTTCATGAATTGATTTATAATATGGCGTTACATTGTTTTGAGATGGAAAAACGAGGAATGTTTGACAAATGGCATGCGTAAGCATTCACCTTATAATTTTTGCTAAGATTAATATACAGTGTCAGAGTATCTCTACTAGACTGTGACTCTCCCTATGTGGAAAACAACTTTCAGGTGCTGATGATATGCCTCCACCAAGAACGTAGCTTGGGAGAACTTAGAGCTAAAGGCTTCATTTTTGTTTATTGATGTAATAATTTTTATTTAAGTCTCAGGCTTTACCTGTATTGAGTTAAACTCATTTTATTGTACCTAAGCATCGACTTGGAAAGTTGTAGCCATTAAGGCATATAATTATTTGGTTTTATTTTTTCTTTATTTCATACATCCATGCCATATTCTATAGATTCAGAATCTAGGGTTTATGAATGTATATCGCATATGTCATCTTTTGTATTGATCAAAGTCATGAATGTAATAGAAGATATGATATTGTTGATCAATTGTAAAAATGTTATGAGTTGGATTATTGTTATTTTTTGGGGGGAAGAGAGGGCGTTACACTTTAGATATAGCTTCTAATGAATAACAATTGGGAAAGCAGGACAAATCAAATTTAGCAACTGTGATGGCATAAAAATTGCGAAAAAAGGATGTAGTGAGCAAGTCATTATTACTCTCTTTTTTGTTCTCATGTAAATTTTTTATGGACGATCAATTTAAGGTTGGATAAACTTATTGAAGTTGTAGAAGAATTTTTTACTTATTAAACTTAAATGGATAAACCCCAAGTGCTTTGAGTATTGAATAGTGCCAATTGGTCTTTAGTAGAATTCCTTGAGTTGGTTTTGGGTGTTGTCCAAACATTTCCAAAAAACTTTATTCTACAATGTAATTATAATGATTATTTAATGTCTCTAGATTTTACTACAAAAAGGCTTGTATGCCACTGTGCATTAGGGAAAACAACAAAGAAGTAACAAGAGCCACTATCAAGATGCCTGACAATTTCATAAAAAGAAGTCCTAGCTTTATGAAAATCAGCTAATTGGATTTCTCATAAATGGGTGAAAAACGAACTAAAAGGCTCCATTTTAACAACATTGGTTTATACCTTTATACCTTGGATGCTTTCAATTGAATTTTCCTAAACAATTAATGTTATATGGTTTTCTTCTTGGTTTGATTAGTGAACCTCAAATTTCAAATGCAAAACTTTGTCAGCAAATCTCATAGTTGCTATTACATATTTAGGTTCTCATAAGCTAGTGATTCCACTTATACTATTGGAATTACAGTACCTTTTGTTTTTATCTACATGTGCCTCCTGATGTCCATTTTCAAAATGATTTGGGATTAGATAGCCTAGATAAAGTAGAGTTTTAATGGCCCTAGAAAAAGAGTTCAAGCTAGAGATTCCAGATAAAGAAGTTGATAAGATTGACTTGATAACGAATTTTTCTGATTTGAGTTTTATCTTGTTTCATTAACTTACAATATCCTTAAAAAAACAAGAGTATTCAAGCCTTTGTCTCTCTTTGACTTGTTGGGTGTTTGTGGAGAACTTGATCCTAGTAAATGGATGGAAATAATTTGAGTTTTGTTTGATAAGAGTATTTTGTAGACCTGCTTTTTCATGGTTCATAATGATTTTGCATAACGGGATTCAATCTCATTTGTCATTGAATTGGCATGATTCTATGATGTTTTTACCTTTGTTTTTGATATTCATGTGGCTTTTTTTATACTTTTATTATGTTATGTACATTTATTTAGTTTTGGATAATGTGTCCTGTAGTTGGTTTTTGTTGGGTGTTGGTTGTTGTTCTTATTGTGTCATTGTAGGGTGGTTCATTTCACAAGATGTATAGAGTGGTTAGAGGTTGTGTCTAGTTTCTATATTTGACAGGTTTCAATTGTTAGAAGTGTTTTGTTCGAGAATTGCCAAAGGAGGAGATTGTTAAGACCTTTGTCTTAGCAATCCTGTGTGACAAACACATTTGAGTTGTAATTAGTGTTAAGTTCTGAGTGTTGCTTGTATCGGTGCTTGTTGATTACTTTTTCAGTTCAAAATCCTTGTGTTTAGCTCGTCAAATAAGGATGTAATAATGGCCCGGCCTGGGCTCGGCCTGGCCTAAGTGGGCCTCGCAGGCTCTCTCCTTTTTAGCAAGCCGGGTGGGGCTGGCCTATGGGCCAAAAAGTGGGGCCCAAGCCCAAGCCCATGCCCAAGCCCACTCATAATAGGGCCTGGGCCGTGGGTCGAGCCTAGTCCGGTCTTTTTTTTATTATGAATAAAAAATTAAAAAAAAATTATACTAAAGTATTTTAGTTAAGATTAATGAAATGTTTTGCTTGGTTATGTTTCATGGTGATATTTAAATTTAATTATGTATGACTTATTTTTTTTAATTATGAACTTATAACTAAAAAGGTATGCAATTATGTAATTTTTTTTCTTTCAAAATGAATAATTTTATATATATGAAAATGAAACTTTTAATATTACAATATTAAATTATTTATATAACATTTATTGAATGAACAATTTTTATTTCAAAATGAAATAAAATATTACAAAAATTGATATTATTAAATAAAATAGTTGTAGATTATTGATGATAGTAGAGAAATTGCATCACTATAGGTCACATACATCCCAACTAGGTTGGCACCTACTAGCCTACCAATCATTTGCATTATACTCTACCTCAATAATCTAATAGAAAAAAAGAAAAAGAAAAAGAAATGAAATAGTAAAAAACAAATTGTTGATCAATCATTAGAGGAGACAGACATTTCAGTCGCATTGTCCGAGGATATGTCATCCAAATCATTTTGATTTGCTCATTTTCACTATAATTTTGTCTTCTTGTAAACTCATGCATATGATCTCTGGATATCATTAGTGCCTCAACCATTTGTATAGCGATTCCGGTTTTGACCCCAACCCTTGTTGTATCCCGGATTCGAGTTCATGGTTCCATATTGTTGATCACCTCTTGCTTCCATTGTATCTCCTTAAATTCGGGTGATTGGATTGTAGTGATTGTGTTTGGAACAGGTTAGTTGCTTAGTTTTCAAACCTTTGTTGCCCAAAATTTTGCTTCTCCGCTCGAGTGGCACTTCTTGCGCTTGAGCGGGCTTTGTAAACTCTCAGTACTTTTGTAGGTCTACAAAACTACTGGGAGGGTGTATTCTACGCTCGAGCGTTGTTTCCTACACTCAAGCGGGTGGGCGCTCGAGTGGCCCTTCTTGCGCTCGAGCATTGGTTTGTCGTCTGCAAAACTACTGGGAGTGTGCATTCTGCGCTCGAGCGTCACTTTTTGCGCTCAAGCGGACTGTGCGTATATCAATTCGCAAAAATGACTTTTTACATCACTTTTCAGATCTATTTCTCTCCAAACTCTAAAGTTGAGACCGTCTCTCGCTAAAACCTACCCTCTCTCTACTTTTCATCTAGATCTAGTGATCTCTCCACCTTTATGCCTTTGTTAAAAAGGTAGAGCACATTGTGGGATCTCTTTTTATTTGAACAAAAGTGGGTTTCGGTGTCTTTGAAGTTTTCCCTTTGCTTTGCTCGTCTTCTCACTTTGAGGTAGGGATTTTCTACACTCTTCTATGAGTTTTAACTTGGTTATTTGTTGATGGGTAAGAAATGTTGAGACTTGTTGAGATTTTGAACAAACCTAGGGTTTGGGTTAAAATCAAAAGAGGGGTTTTCGAATTAATGTATTGGAAATGGTTATGGGAGTAGATATGAGCTTGTGTTGTGTTAAAATGGTTGATTTTGGTGTTTGGCATGAGATTGGGAAAAATGAGGTTTTGCCCTAAAATGTCTTAAATAATTACTTTGTATAAATAATGAAATTGGTATTGGGAATATGAAATTTGATGGGTGTTTATATAAAAGGTGGAATTAGATATGTATTATCTTGCACCTATGGAAATTTGGACAATTTACTTGTTATAAAGATTGTATATCTGTTTAGAAATATCTGTTTTGGGCTATCGATGGAGGATGGTCAGGATTGTTGTAGAAATTACATGTGGATTAAGAAAATTAAAACAAATTTCTTAGCCATTATCATTGAATATGATTA
This sequence comes from Camellia granthamiana, assembly GCA_036172215.1. Classification (NCBI taxonomy): domain Eukaryota; kingdom Viridiplantae; phylum Streptophyta; class Magnoliopsida; order Ericales; family Theaceae; genus Camellia; species Camellia granthamiana. Next base: position 70,071,407 of record CM069904.1, read on the forward strand.
TGATTTATATACATTGTACATGTATGATATTTGGGAGGAGAAATGAGATGTACTCCAGGTTTGGGAGGAGAAAGGGGATGGACTACATTAAACTAAGTTGGCCTGTGTGTCCAGGGTGAAAGTCCTGAAAATTATGCGTATATATAGGTGCCGATTCCCGCAGACGATATTTCTGTAAAATGGCAAGTGAATGTATTTTGTATGATAATTATGTTGGTTGGAGGCCTATAGGGTGTATTCTCTACTTGGTTGACTAAATGAAGTGGGAATAAATAATGGATGGAGATGTAAGTTTGATATAACATGGTGTTGGAAAAGGTTGTAAAAGATCTGTCATTTGGGAATTGAACATGTGCATCATACTTATATCTTTGTTAATATTCATATATTGTGCTAGATTGTTTCTACTGGGCTTTGGTTCACCCTACTTGGGAAACCATTTTCAAGTGCTGGTAACATGCCTCCTCTAAGGACTTAGCTTGGGAGGACCTGGAAGTTGAAGGCTCTGTTTTGTCATTTTGTATTTAATATTTGTGCAAGCCTAGGGCTTTATATGTATGGAGCTTAAGACTCCCTCTTTTGTTATAACCAGGCATAGTCTTGGAAAGATGTAAACCTTTAGGGCATTTATTTTATTGATCATTAACTTGGTATCACATGCTATAGATTCAGGGTAGAGCTTATGAATGTATATCACATGTGTCACTTTTTTGTAAATTAACTTTGATTAATGAAAGATTACTACTTTGTTTATGTCATTGTGTATATGTTGTTGGGGGCCGATTTACGGCATTTATTTCAGGGCGTTACAATTTGGGGTGAAAGCCTGCTCCGGTAATCACTCAGTACTTGCCCACTTGCACTAAAAGTTATTTTCGAAGCAACTGTAGAAATAGGAACGGTTAGTATATCACAGGCCATCTGTGAAACCACAGGCCACATAGTTTTCTTTTGTTTCCACCATTCCAAAATGTCAAAATCATTGGAATCATCCACTGACGGGCTTGCCAAATAACGTTGTAGTTCAAAACTACTTACACTTGTATGTTGAGATATTCTTCTACTTTTTATTGCTTAAAAAAAATTTAATCTCCCACCTCGAGATGAGACTACTAGTGTTGTCACGACCCAAACCCGCTCTTATAGGTTTAGCGTCGTAATCGGCCAGTAATCATTGGATTACCAAAGGCCACTGAAAAGAATAACATATAATTAGGGGTTGAGGGAGCAAATATATAAATATACGTAGTCCATTGTGCTGACATACATGGGACAGAAATTTAAAACTTGTATAAAATATATACATATATGACGTCATATCCACATAAGTCTTACAACACCGTACAAGGCGTGCGGATGAACAAAAACAAAACAAAACATTCTTCACAAGACAAACTCTAAGCATGGTCCAAAAAACTTGACTTCTTAAACGGGGATCTCCCAGGGAGGCATAGTGGCTGGCTGACCCAAAACTCTCTAGGCAACAGCTTAAGCCTGGTCATACGTCTGCTCACCTACATACATAATATAAATAGTGAGCGAAAGCCCAGTGAATAATAACAGAGTAAAGAGGTTTAATGAATGATGTCCCATGTCAAATTCAGATATCAGATTTCAGAGTAGCAACAAGTTCATGTTCGTGAAACAGATTCATCTTCTTGTTCATATCATAAATAGAAATTCGAATTCATGCTTGATTATACGTGGTACATCCAATAGCGTTAATAGATCAAATACAGAGCATTCAGGGTCATACTTGTTAGTTCCATAGAGGAACCTCCTGTACCGGGAACTTGTAACATACTTGAGCCAATGTATTGTTACCTCCGGGTAAGGGCCATGAGACCACAGTATTATTACCCCCGAGCAAAAGCCATCATACTTGTCAGTTCCATAAAGGAACCTTCGATACCAGGTAATAGCTAACAGATATCACATGACACTGGGATGCCACGAATACACGTCAAAAATTAGATAATCATTCATTCATACAAAACATAGCATTTTAGAATACTAATCATTTCATATCATCATAAAATAATTAAAGTTAAACATAACTTTACAAAGTTATTACTCACTGATGGCTCCAGAGTTGGCAGACAAAGCAAGCAAATGAAATAGCTCACGGAGCGTGACCTACGCAAACATAACAAATACATACTTGAAACACACACCTAGATAATCCTTAACTCATTTCGTTTCTTTCTTAGTGTGTTTCTAACCTTTATCCTCATTATTATGTCTTAATCTTAGCCCAGGAATGCCTAAGATGTAATGAGGATGCAAAAAGGTACTTGATAACACTTAGGCAAATATGCTGAAAACAAGGGCCTCGCTCAAGCGCAACTTCCTTCGCTCGAGCGGAGGTTCAAACATGTGAGCGGTTGCTTGAGCCCAACTTCTTTCGCTCAAGCAGTCTGTAAACTCTGTAAAAGTACTGGTTGTGTGATTTTTCCGCTCGACATACGCTTGACGGTTGCTCAAGCATGAGACTGAGGTCTTCGCTCGAGTGCAACTCTTATCACTCGAGCGGTCTGCAAAACATGTGAACTTTTGGGAGCATGTATTTTATGCTCAAGCTAACTTTTGGTCGCTCGAGCGGGGGTGCAAAAAGAAAGGTGGTCGCTCGAGCGCAGGATCAGTCGCTTGAGCGGAGATGTCGAATTTTGGAATTTCCAGATTATACTCCCAAGTGCAAAACTTAAATTCAAAGCTACAATTCACATCCTTTTGGGTCCAAAACTTGTGTAAACTTGGGAAACATCATGAATTCAAAACCATTTCGCAAAATTAGGCCTCAAAAGCTTTGTCAATTATTCAAAACTCAAACTTGAAATTGTGAAAACATTTAATGCATGTAAAGATGCAAGTTCAAAGCTTCCAAAATATGATCAAATGAGGTAAATTGATGGAAAACATGATGAATTCTCAAAACTATGGAAGACTTGGTGCATGCATGTGAAAATTCTTAACAATTAAACTCAAAATGCAAGAAAATGTGCATGCATGCATGAATCTTGCTTAATTCCCACATCTAAGTTTCATTCTTGTATTTAAACTTCCAATTCTCTTGAATTCATGTTCTTTTTTTCATAATCCTATCATTTAGAGGTTGGATTCATACGTAGGCTTTCCAATTTAGGCTCAATAGGCTTGATTCAAGTTCAATCCTTCAATTCCTAGCAACTTCCTTAGCTTGAGCTTAATTCTTCTCTAACTTGACTCTAATCTCACTCTTCTCACCCTCCATCTCGTTTGATACAACAAAATGAAGAAAAGAGGTGAGTTGAGGCTCATATAGGAGCTTTGTATAGGCTCAATTAAAAGTTGGCTAATTAACTCTAATTAAGCTAAGCAATGGCTATTAATTATTCTAATTAATTCGTTCCGAATCGAATTCCAATTAAACCTATCATAAAATTCTAAAAATCCCAAATAACATATAACTTGAGTCAATTCCGTGTTTGGATGCCGATAAGGCCTTCAATTTGCAGAATCAACAGAAACTCAAACAGATATTTCTATGATAGACAGAGATAAACCCAAATAACGTAACACACATGCAATTAATTCACAATTTCATCTTAATCACGTATTAAGCATTCTTAATCATGGTTTAACGAGTAGTTATAGATTGGGGTTGTTACAAGTGCAGTGTGTGTAGGTGTATTTACAGATGTAGCTGCCCTGTATTCTTCAAATAATCTGTTGCATGTTCGCATAATAGGGGCAAACTGTGTTTGATCAACGAAAATATGCTCTAAAAATTCTTGTAAACTAATTTCTTTACACCTAGGATCAATTATTATGGCTAAACCTAATAGATGAGGCAAATAATCAAAATATTTATCAAATTTTGCTTTCATTGAAGTAATATTGGTTACATAATATTCATTACCCATATATTTTACGAACTTTAATTATTTCTGTTAGCATATGTAAAACAAATGGTAAAGTAGGAATATATACATATAATTAATTTTGTTGAAGTATTGAAAACTTTTAAAAAAATCTTTATACAAGATCACTTAGCGCCAATTAAGTTCTGTGGGAGTCAATACTCCTCCTATTGATGTTGTTAAGAAAAATAAATCTATTGCTCTTCTTTATTTACAAGCTATTTTTAGCATATTTGTTGAATTCCACCTACTAACTACATCTTAAATTAATTTTCTAAATGACATATTTTCTCGTTGACAAAATTTTTTATATTCCAAAATTCGATTACTATAAGACATAATAGTAACAACTGTATTTTTTATTACAAGTACAAAAGTCTCGTATATATGCATAGCTTCTTTAACAATCAAATTTAAAATATGAGCATAACAACGAACATGAAATAAATCACTATCAACAAGTAATTGTAAAGTTAATTTTAAATGGGCTACAGTTTGATTATAATATGTTGCATTATCTAAACTAATCATAAATATTTTATTTTGTAAAGCCTACTCATATAATACATTTCTTATTTCTACACCAAGCGAATGACTAGTGTATGGAAGTTCAACTAATTTAAATGAAATAATTCTTTTATTTAATTTCCAATCATTATCAATAAAATGTGCAATGATACATTGATATTCAAAACCATTATTTGACCACAGATCAAATGTTAAACAAACTCTTTTATTCAAAATTTTAAAGATGTCAAATAATTCACTTTTAATATCCTCAATTTTTTTTAAAATCATGTTCCTAGTAGTATTTCTTGAAAAACTTTGATATTGTGGTGCAAAACTTTCGTGAATTATTTTGGTAAAATCGAGACATTCACTAGTAATAAAAGGTTGTTCTTTTTTAATAATATAATCAACTACAGAATTTCGTGCACATATAGGATCATATGAAAATGTTTGCAAATTACCAATTGATGAAGCTTTTAATTGCATTTGACTTCGAATATTAGATTGTTGACTTTGTAAATATTTGTTAGCATGCTTTTTTAGATGACTGGTACCCCTTGCAGATGCAGCACTAAGTAAATGTACACAATATTTACATTTTGCTTTAAACGTAATTGTACTATCAGGATTATTTATAGATATCTTTTCAAAACGTAATTGTGTAGTAAATATATCAACATCAATATAAACATTAGGAATATTAGGATCCATAGTAATGTAAGTAAAACAATATATAAGAAGTAACAATTAATTTAAATAATATGTAAATACAATGAGTAAAAAACAATAATTAATATATGTGCACAAATAATTAATAAAAAAATAAGTAGCTAATAAATTTAATTAAACTAATTAATGTTACCGATTGGTGAATGCGATACAAAAATTAGTTTCTTCTAATAAAAGTTTCTTGTTGCACAATTGCAATTATCACTTAGGGATGGCACTTCAAAATTAATTGAGAGTTGAGAGAGATTGAGAGTTTAAGAGAGATTGAGAGAGAGAGAGAGAGAGAGAGAGAGAATTATTTGTGAGATTTATTTTGAAAAATGAAGGATATTTATAGTAGTTTTAAAGAGTGAAATAAATTTATAAAAATATATATATATATATATTATCGTTTGAATTTTTTTATAACCGTTTGAAGTTTTTTTTTTTTTTTTTTTTTTTCATTCAATGAATGAAGAAGAGTGTGAGTTGAGTAATTGATAAGATGCAACACACAGAGTAAGCTAGTAGGGGCGGGGTAGTAGCAGGCTCTTCTTCTTCAATGAATCAATGTCATTTCGGCTGCCCAATGGGTCCCACACTCCATTTCTCTCTCTCTCTCTCTCTCCCCTCCCTTGTCCCTGTTCTGTGATGGCTACCAAAGAAAAAACAAAATAAAGTTAATTTGATTTTAATTTAAGAAACTATTATTATTTTTGTTTTATTTTTGAATTATTAATGTTATTTATTTAAATATATAATTTTTTTATTTCAGTTCTTATAATTCAATTAGAGATAATTATACAAATTATTAACTATTAACTATTATGTTATTTTGTTTTTGTTTTGTTTTTACAAGATCAATCTTTTATTTATTTTATTTGCTTATATTTTTTATTTTTTTAATTATTTAACCGTTGTAAGTTGTTTTTTATTTTTTGAAATTTGACCATTGGTAGAGAGAGGGTTGGGTGGGTGGGTTGGGCCCGGCCGCTTGTAGGGCCCGAAATTTTTTGGGTCAAGCCGAGTGAACGGGCTGGACCGGCCCACAAATGGAAGGCCCAAGCCCAAGGTACTGGACTGGGCTTGGGCCTAGGCCTAACAGGGTCGGGCTTACCTCGGGCCTCGGGCGGGCTTTGGGCCGTCCACGGGCATCAGGCCATTTTTACACCCTATCATCAAACTTCTTGGACCACTCGAGCGGTCAAGTATGTGCTCGAGTGCTGAAATGGGACACCTAGTATTTTAATCTGAACTTTGAAATACTAGGAGTTGCGTCTTACGGCTCAAGCGGTAAGACTTGCGCTTGAGGGAAGTGATAGGTGGAAGTTTGTTAGCACTACCTTTCTAGACACATCGCTACAGTGATCATTCTTGCGCTAGAGCGATCTTCGCAACTCTGGATTGTTTAAACCGCCTCAGATGCTCATTTCAAGGTTTAACGCTTTCAAATTTCTCTCTAAATACTGAAGAACAATAGTTCTATCATATAGAGAGTTTATAATTGGTTTCTCTTGATGGATTTTGATGATTGTCGCTTATCATGCATGGAATTGATTGAATACATCAAGAGGCTTTGATTGAATCTATTTTCCTTTGCTTTTAACCATTGGAATCTAAACTAAGTTGGAGTTTATAGATTCAAGCTCATCAATGGACAATCCTGGATGAAGAGTGAGTGTTGAAGATTATCTAGACTATCTAAGTGCTTGTGGATTCATAGGTGGTAGACTTTGTAACGCCCCAACTTTCGGGTTGTTAATAAATCAAATCAACCTCAAATTTAAAATTCTAACTAATTAATAACCTCCAAAATACAAATTGGCTCCAAAATAATTACACAAATGTCTCTAATTTATAATTTATACAAATCTCCTAAAACAATATATAGTGGTGGCCCCGAAAATCTCCAACTCAATAATCTTTTAAATCCTTCAACTCCAATTGCCACTAGATTTGCTCCACACTTGAAAAATAAATTAGTTTAGGATGTAATCGATATGATAGGAATAACAATACTCTGATTGAAAATAAATCAACAGGGATCCAACAATTTATGACATGACACAAACGATTTGATTTGAGATACCAAACAATTTACTAAATTACACAGACAAGTCAACTCGACATATGATAATTTATCCAGGACCAAATACCCGGTCCTACTCAGTACATGACCAGTGACCGGCCTCACCCACCTCACCCAAGCACAACCGCTTATCCGAGCTATTGGTCCAAACTATTGGCAAGGTCCACTCGATCTATGTATGGAGCATTTCTACGTCATTTAGCCAGACAAATTAACACTAACTACACAGAACAACTTCACAAAATTTATCAAATGACTAGAATAATCACACGTATCAACAAGAATAATTCCACAGAATTTAGCATATGACCATGACAATCAAAAGGAGTATAAATGTGAAGTAAGATAAAAACTCTTTGCAAAGAGATTTAAAGGAAGCATATTGTATACTACTCGAATTACCTCAAAACAATTCCATGACCACTTGATACAAAATCCCTCTGGCACCAATGCTTTTAATTATCTGCTATATCACCATAAATCTCCAAAGGTTGTAGATTGAAAGGGTATGTAAAGTGTAACAAAATCTACAACTCTCCTCTTAAATAAAATGCTAACTCTCACTCTAAATACTCTTAATCTAAACTCTAAATTTTGATCATAAAGAAAGAGAGAGAGATACAGATGGACCAAGAAGAAGAACCATAGAAAGAAGTTGAGAGGATGAGTTCAAATTTGTAAGCAAAATAAAGAATAGCCTCCAAGTTCCTCGGAGGGAAAGAAAGATAGAGTAGCCTCCACTTGGAGGAAAAGAAAGATAATTGTCTTGGCGGCAAAGAAATGTTGCTTGGAGGGAAAGAAAAGAACATTTGCTTGGAGCCCAAGCAAACTATAAATAAATAAATAAATGAAAGAGATGAATATTGATAATAATGAAATGGAGGTAAAAAGAGATAAAACAAATAGAGTAAATAAGTTAGGTTCTCATATAAAAATCTCACCACCAAACTACTATAATAAATCACCAATTCCTCCCATTAAAATATTAAATTTCAAAAATATAGGATTTCACAATCTATCCCCTTAAACAAATTTCGTCCTTGAAATTCACAAGCTTTAATACTCAAAATTTAATAACCACTAACTCCTCAAATAACATACTTTCGCTACGCACTTTGATATAAACAACAAATTTTATTTTGTTTTATTTTTTACCTCAAATATTGAACTTAAATATTAATCACCCAACAAATTCCATGTAAGACCTAATCCCTATGCTCTAATACTATTTTGTAACGCCTTAACTTTCAGGTTGTTAATAAATCAAATCAATCTCAAATTTAAAGTTCTAACTGATTAATAACCTCAAAAATACAAATTGGCTCCAAAAATAATTACACAAATGTCTATAATTTATAATTTATACAAATCTCCCAAAAAAATATATAGTGGTAAGCCCGAAAATCTCCAACTCAATAATCCTTTAAATACTTCAACTCTAATCGCCTCTAGATTTTCTCCACCTAAAAAATAAATTAATTCGAGAAGTATTCGATATGACAGGACTAACAATGCTCGGATAGAGAATAAATCAATAGGGATCCAACAATTTACGACATGGCACAAACGATTTGATTTGAGATACCAAGCAATTTATCAAATTGCACAGACAAGTCAACTCGACATATGATAATTTATCTAGGACCAAATACCCAGTTTTACTCAGTACATGACCAGTGACCGGCCTCACCCACTTCACCCAAACACAACCGCTTATCCGGGCTATTGGTCCAAGCTATTGGCAAGGTCCACTCGATTCATGTACGGAGTATTTCCATATTATTTAGCCAGACAAATCAACACTAACTACACAAAACAACTTCACATAATTTATCAAATGACTAGAATAATCACACGTATCAACAAGAATGATTCCACAGAATTTAACATATGACCATGATAATCAAGAGAAGTTCAAATGTGAAGTAAGTAAGATAAAAACTCTTTGCAAAGAGATTTAGAGGAAGCATATTGTATACCACTCGAATTACCTCAAAACAATTCCATGACCACTTGATGCAAAATCCCTCCAACACCATTGCTTTTAATCATCTATTATATCACCATAAATCTCTAGAGGTTGTGGATCAAAAGGGTGTGTAAAGTTTAACAAAATCTGTAACTCTCCTCTTAAATAAAATGCTAACTCTCACTCTCAATACTCTTAATATAAACTCTAAATTTTGATCATAAAGAAAGAGAAATAGATACGGATGGACCAAGAAGAAGAACCATAGAAAGAAGTCGAGAGGATGAGTTCAAATTTATAGACAAAATAAAGAGTAGCCTCCAAGTAAACTTGGAGGGAAAGAAAGATAGAGTAACCTCTAAGTAAACTTGGAGGAAAAGAAAGATAATTGTCTTGGAGGCAAAGAAAGGTTGCTTGGAGGGAAAAAAAAGAACCTTTGCTTGGAGCCCAAGCAAACTAAAAATAAATAAATAAATAAAAGAGATGAATAATGATAATAATGAAATGGAGGTAAAAAGAGATAAAACAAATAGAGAAAATAATCTAGGTTCTCATCTAAAAATCTCACCACCAAAATACTATAATAAATCAACAATTCCTCCCATTAAAATATTAAAATTTAAAAAATATAGGATTTCACAAGCTTGGTGAGATCTCTTGTAATGTTTGTATTCTCTTCTTAGTGGACTTGTTCACTCTTCTTGGGTCGTGATTTTATTTGATCACAATTAGAGTTATTCAATTGTGGTATTTTTCCATGTTAAATCTTTGTGTCACATTTGTGAATTATATAGAGATAATCTAAATCACTTTCGTAGTGGCTTAATGATTTAGATTATAGTCTATTTTGGGAATTCCTATGAATTGTTCATTATTAGCTCATAAATCATGAATCACATTACATAGGATTTTTTTTTCCCCAAGGTCTTTTCTTTACTATCTCAAGTTAATTTGTTCAAACTCATTGTTATGTTTCACCATGGAAGGGTTTTGAATGTTCAATTAGTAAAATTTCTTTCCAGATGGAAGGGTTTTGAATGTTCTTGGACAATACCATCAAAGTACTTTTCCTTTTTCCTGCTGACAATAACTAATCAAACCACACTTTGATGATGTGTGAAATTTTTCATTGAATTTTACATTAGATTTTGAGTTCTGTGCTAGACCCAAAATATGGAGTAAAATCCTATCCCTCATCATAGTGTGATTTAGGATGTCTCTAGACTTTTCATTATAGTCTTCAAAATAACTTATCATTAAAAAATAGATAAATTACATTAGTAGTCTTTATATTTTGCCTTTTGTATCATTTTGGTCCCTATATTTTTAACTGACTCAATTTTAACCCTTAATTTTAGATTTTGTGTCAATTAATCCAATTGATAAAGTCGTTAAGGTTTTTAATGGGAAAATAATCATCGAGTTGGTTGATGTTAATTTACTGAATTAAGCAAGTTTAAAATTTTGTCCCATAAAGTATGATCCGTATGTGTGTATTTCCTATAAAAAAAAAATACTAAGAATTGTAATCAATTGGATCAGATTGAGACAAATTCATAGATTAAAGATCAAAATCGAGCCAATTAGAATTGTAGGAACCAAAATAAAACAAGGACCATAGTATAAGGACTATTGACGTAATTTGTCATTAAAAAATTTATAAGTCAGTTTTTTGGAAATTCACTTCCAGCTCAGCGCTTTCAGCATATTGATCTTTCCAAAGGTGGCTCTTTGTTGGCTTCTGTCTAATGCATACAACAAAAAGATTGTTGTTTCAAGTTTCAACCAAACACTAGAAAAACAACGACTTCTTCTTCTTCTTTTTCTTTTGGTGCAAAAAAAATTTACATGAAAAATCATTTTAGGTGTAAAATGTTTTATATCAAAACAAATGGAGCTTAATTAACTATCACTTGACTAAATGAATTTAAGATTCACTTTTTTCATATGTATATTTTAACACACATTTTTTTATCTAGTAAAATGGAGATATTCTTAGTTAAAGCATCTCTAATGCTAATAGGCATTTTACTTATCTAAACATTATTATAAAGTATACATTTTATTTTGCCTATCAACTATTTCATGTTTTTACTCCAACTATGCTCTTTATTTTAGCTATTCATCCAAATATTATTAACTTTATATAATGTCACATTAGCAATAAAGATAGAGGGAAATGATTTTAATGATTAAATACATTTTGTCTAACCTTTGAAGGTTAGCTACATGTTGCTTGTGAATGTGAATTGAACTGAAATGCCTAATCATATGCTAAGAACAACTCCAACCACACTCTATATTTTTCACTAGCTAAAGTACAAAAAAAAAGTACTCTTTATTTTACTTAATTACTTTAGCTATTGTATGCTCCAACCGTACTCTTTATTTTAACTATTCATTTAAACTAACTTAATCAATTTTCAAAACAATAAATGTTATATATTACTACATTTTTCATGGAATGCCACATTCGCACTTAATGTTGACATAGTTCCCAATGTGGCATTTGTGATAATATTTTTTTAATATGTATGAAAAAAATATTTAATATTTTTTAACATATTTAAAAATATATATTATTAAATATTGTGTATAAAAACTAATATGTACACAAGTTTGTGTGCTTTGAATATGTTTTTAAAGATTGAGACAGCAAATTATAAAATGAATTCTCAAATAAAAGAAACTAGTTTAATTTGAGAAACTAGTTTAATAATTCTAATATATGACCACACATCTTCAATAAATAAATGAATTTCAGATAAAATCTTTATTTAATTATGGAATTTTAACTACAAATTAATTATGTTCTGCACCAAGCTTTCTAAATTTCCATATTGCTCAAGATTGAAGCCAAAACAAAATAAAACAAAATCAATCATAATAATATCAACAAAACAACAGAGTAGAGTAACACTACTAGAGTCAATACAACAATCTGACTCGCTAACAATCAATACTATACTCATTGCCAAAAGACACCTAATAAAATGCATCAGGGCAATCCATATAGCATTAACACTTCATTCCCCAATTTTAACATTCTACAAAACAAAAACAAAAACAAAAACAGCAGCAACAACAACAACAACAAACAATAGACCAACAAACCACATCCCACAAGTCTTCAAATGAGACGCAACTTCATTTCCTGACAATCATTCATGCAACAAGCCATGCTCTAGCATTCCTGCAAAGATTGCATCCCGAAGATAATATCATCAACTGAGACATCAACATTGCCAGAATTGTACTTGAGCCACAGAGCAACTCGAAGTTTAACGAGTTTGCACAGATTGATCCAATCAAATTGAGCCCCATTAAATTTACATTCTTTTCTTGCTTTCCACACAAACCATAAAACTGTAACTAGCAAATCTGTCCATCATAAATGAAGCATTCAAGAAGCATTTACATTCATGGAACATCTCAGCAAGCATTGAACAAGAATTCAACCTAGTAATTAAATTACTACTAGTTTAAGCATTCAAAAAGTAGTTCCAAAATAGTTTTAACATACAGTAACTAGTTCTAACATAAGGTAAATCCAACAACCCAACAATAAAATAAGTCAAAAACATAGTCCCAACAACAACTAAATCTTCTTTTGGAGAATTTCCATGTGGTGGCGAATATATTTTGCTTGTAATGGAGGCATCGCACTCGTATCCAATGACATTATTCACTCTTCCTCGTTCAATTGTTTCATTTACTTCTTCTCTTTCTCATTAACAATCATTTCTTTCTCATTATCAATCTTTTATTGCTCTTGAAGATAGGACCTTTCATACATTTATATTTTCTTGTCATTCATTTTCTTTTTATCTTCCTTTAACTCTTCTAATAATATCAGAATAGGCGACCCTCCTCCGTCATTTCCACGATCTTTCTTTTATTCAAATGATCCTTTTCAACTTTCCTACCCGATGGTCTTTCCAAGTCTTCATAGTCATTACGCAATGCATCCTTGTCCCCTAAATTGATTAAACCTGGCATACAAGGAGAACAGATGCCGGGTGTCGCCACTTTTTCTGGTTTTTGTTTCTTTATGCTATATGTCTCTCGCCATTTTGGTTGATCTCTTAACTCATGCCAACAATGTTCAAATGGAAATGACAATTTGTACAATTCTTTATACAATTTCTTTGCATCACGAATCTGAAAAATAGATAAAAGAACACTAATTATTCTATAATCAAACAAGTTTGATGATAATGTATAAAAATCTCAAAAGGCATTAATACCTTATCTTTCTCAGTCAAACCACTTTGATTCAACCTTTGGATTTGGGCAAAGCACCCACAAAAGATATTTGTAGCAAGTTGAATTGCTGACCAACGATTCATCAAAGAAGTTTGACTACGACTGGATGAAAATGTTTTGAACTGTTGGAAGTATTCCCACACTTTTAACCAATATGCCTTTGATAAAATTGAGGATCCGAATTGTTTAACGTGCACGAGATACCTCCATTTTAACCAAATTTTTGATAAAATCGGACTCTCATCTGGTGACAAAATTTGAAAAAATCTTTGATCGGGGTGAGCAGTGGTACTCAAAGGAAATGAACAATATGCCTTTAATGAACAATATGATTTTATCAATATGCCTTCAAACAAGTTGCCAAATTTTTGTTTCACATTGCACTTGTGAGATTTTTGTTCATTTCCTTGCACCAAATGAAATTAGATAAGAGTCCAGATTTGGCAACTTTTATAGAAAATCCATTTTATTACAAAATCTTTGCCAAAAATGGACTGCATCACCAGATCTTAGAATCGCCACCTAATATTTTAGGAAAATTAAAAAACCCGTGACTCGTGCCAAGGCCACTGTTCATCATAACCAAAGATGCTTAGCTCAAAACCTTAGGTATGAGAGGGGAAGGTCATTAATTGAGTACCGCCGCTCACTTGATCAAAGATCGACTTATACTAACCATGATATAAGTTTTATTAACGTTATATGTTCATATTCCAGTTATTTAATAAATCCTAAAATTTTCTATGTGAAGCATACAAGTATAGACTATGTCATTCATTTTAGAACAATTTGATTTCATGTGTTTTGAAAGAGTTTTGAAGATGTACAACCCAAAGAAATTGAGTTTACAAACATGAAAATCAACATCATTCCAAATTAAGTGACACAACCTCCATTCACCAGCATTCATATAGTTATATCAAGTAAGCACATAGCCTTATGGTAGAATGCTAAACATATTAAGTGTAGCTCGACTTTTCGTGCTCCTTTCAGATACGACTAGCCCTACAGTTCGGACTCCCATGATTCTGAATCTGATTTCACAAGTGCAATGTGAAATAGATAAACACAAAAGAGTCCAAATCTGGCAAATCTTTTGGAAAATCGATTTTAAATCAAAATGCCAAAAATGGACTGTTTTGCCAGACTACAGAGGCGCCACCTAAATATTTTTGAGAAATTTAGGAAACCCGAGACTCGTGCCAAAGGCCACATATCCATCATCACCAAAGTGTCTCGGCTCGGGAACTTAGGTACGAGAGGAGAAGGTCATGAATTGAGCACCCCACTCGCCCAATTAAAGATCAGTCTCTACTCATCATGATGTGATTCTTACTTATATTTTATGCTCTTGTTTTGATTTATTTAGGCTAACTTTACTGTGTGACACACACAAGTATAGACTAATTTGCAAAGTTGGAATACTTTGATTTCATGTTTATTTGAAAATTGTTTTGAATACGCGCCACTTAAATAAAGTGAGTTTGTATGTATGTTAATCAATTTATTCCAATTCAAGCAATTAGTTTTCATCCACCGACATTCAAATAGATATATCACTTAAGCACTTAGCATCATGGAATCATGCTTGACATGGCAACAATCACACGCATGCGATATGCTAAAGCAGTAAAGCTTACCCCAATTCTCGAAGCGAGCCAAAAGAGAGAAAATAGTTAGAAAAATGCATGATCCTAACTAATGAAATATGCCTAATGCAACACATACAATATGCAATTTAAATCGACTCGGCTACTAACATGGCATGTGAATCAATTTGATAGCATACGGTGTAAGTATGTTTTCAAAGAAATAATAAATAACAATGCTTTGTTAGAATGATACGCCGAGCCTAATGCATGCAAGACAGCGGATGGAAACATGGAAAATGCTAAATGAAATGTGATGTGCTACACTATCTATCATAAGTGGATAAATAAAAGGAAGAAAGATTTGGGGTTGGAAAACATACACATTATTACATATTTTGCCCTCCCGCAGGAGGGTCTGAATAAATGGACTAGCTAATTAATTACCTAATTAACTAACTATTACAATACCCAAAATAAATTAGCTACACTAAGTAATTAACTAATTATTACAACACTACAAATTAACTAATTATTCTAGCTAATTAATTAAATGCAACACATAACTAGCTATTCTAGCTAATTATTACAAATAAACTAATTAAACTAACTAATTAATTACATTACCGAATTAACTAAGTAATTAATTACAAGTTCACTACTTAGTACATTATACTACTATTAACAACATTATTTTAACGGATCCCGAGAATCGAGGGATGATTCATGCATGGATGTGGATTTCCACCCGAAAATGCTCTTCGTTTTGCTACCGGAATGCTTTTGTTGCACAGTCAGGAGATTGCACTGATTTTTTCACCTCAGTTACTGCTCTGTTCTACTAGAAAAGGGACACTGCCTTGTTAGAAAAAGTGGCCGGCAGCTCAGAAGTAGTGGCTAGCCGGCCACTAATAGTGGCTTGCCGCCCAATAAAGGTGGCCTGCCGGCCACTAATGTTGGGTTTCTCTTGCTGCAACAAACAACAAACAGAGCATTCTCAGGAGATGTTTGTCCACCCTGCCTCTTCTTATTATAAAACAGCTCAATGGAGGGGTATGCTTGATTCACAAGCCATCAATCGGCGCAAATTCATTGCGTGATGACTTATAAACCAAGGGATACAATTTTAATAAATGCATAATAAAAGACTCGCAAACCTCCTCCCTATCATGATTTGATCAAGGGAAGTGGTTGACCTTGGAAACTTGAACCATTTCATCACTAACAAGTATGAAATTACTCAAGTCTCCATGTGCTCAATTAACGTCCGATTGAACATCAATTTATGTCATTATCTTTTTACTTCTTTTAAGCCATTGATTACCCATTTTAATTACCTCTCCATTCATTAGTCATTTTAGTCCAATAATGAAGATTAAGTCCACTAAAAGAGAGAAGTGTCAAACTAAGTGTTGTTTTAGGCATAAGAGGGAGATCATGTCGTTGGTAATGAACCTTCGATTAAACCATTAAGCACAATGTCACCCCTCAAGCTTAAACAACACTCCTTTTGAAATAACTCTCAAAACAAAGAGAAAAAGCCAAGAAATGAGGGAGATTGTAGAGATTCTTAGAGGTGATCACAAGTATGGAAAGCTTGAAATAAATGCTATCAACTCAAATTGGTTGGTGTCTAATGCCTAAAACACCAAACCTATGAGGACCATTACTCTACAAGCATACCATACAAAGCTCAAATGACATGACTAGCTTAAAACAATCCTAAAGTAAGCAAAAATAATGCTGGAATTTTGGTAAAAATAGCTAAAAGACTAAGCTAAAATAATGGAGAATTTAAGCTAGTAAACAAGCCAAAGGAGGAGAGGTTAACCCCTCCATTTTTGGGACTTCAAAATCACATTTTATCTTCTCAAAAAGCTTTGAGATTCAATGTTTAAAAGCTCAAAAAAAGATAATGGAAAGGTGGGAAACACAAGGGTAAAAGCCTAAAAAGTAAGGTGCAAAGAAGGGTGATCCACTCCTCTACCTTTAATGGCCTTAAACCATGAGCTTTAGCCCATAAAAATAATGTAAAAATAGCAAGAAAAGAGAGGAAAGAAGTAGTGCAAAGATGCTCAAAATTATACCTCTTGAAGGAAGGCAACTCTTTTGTTACAAACCCACAAGTTCTCATTCTCAAGGGCTGAAATTTGGACTCAATAATCTCAGCAAAGAGAGCTCCAATATTGGTTTAGGAAGTGTTTGGGTAAGGTGTGTGTGTTGCAAGATAGAGATAGAGAGAGAATTTCAAGTTTTGGGGCTTTTGGAATTTTTTATAACCTTAAAACCAAGAGGGGAGGTCAAGTATATATAGAAACATATGTTACTATCTCGGAAATATCCATATAGAGACAGCTGGAATGGTGCATGCACATGGGGGGACAACTGGCAAAAAATATTTGGGTTTTGACACAAGTGGCTGGTAGGCCACTAATAGTGGGCTAGTGGCCGGCAGGCCATTAGTGGGTTTGTGGGTCCCTGGGTGGCCAATCCACTCAAAATGGCCAAATTCACAAATGGCCAGCAGGCCACTAATAGTGAGGGGCCGTCCACAAAAATCTGCTTCTAGACCCGACTTCAAACGGGAATATCTCCTTCATCCGGACTCGATTTTAGGTGATTCTTGAGTCTAAATTGAAGCCCCAGAAGTATACTTTCCAATGGTGGTAACCTCATATCTAAATTATAGGTGTACAAAGAGATATGCCTATTTTAGTGAAGGCTGCTCATTTCTATCCTAACGGATTGATGCCTAACTTTTTCGCCAACTAATTTTCTTCCCTCCCCTCCTATTTCCTTCAACTCCAAATCTATAAATAAGATGTTTTTAAAGATTTTTCAAAGAGTTCACCTCCCTTCCATTTATTTCCACTTTGTCCTTACTCAATTTACCGAAAAGTGCAATATTTTAAATGAATTGCGAGCCTCAGAACATCGTAGAAACATTTGAAATTTTTTTTTGAAAAAGAGAGTTTTAAGGTCTAAAATAGCTTTGGTCAAAATGGGGTGTAAGGTTGGGATTTAGAAAATCTTCTTGCTGAAATCGAACGTTGTACAACATAACTTTCATCATCGAATGATCAACCTAAGGCGCCCAAGTCTTAAGAAGTGGGATGCTAAAGCATAAAAACTTACATGTTTACCGACGTCCCGCGAACAGCTACAAAACAAAGTTAGTGAAATATGCATGATCTTATATACAAAATCCTAATGCAATTCACTCATAAAATGCAACTAAAGATTTGACTTCTAAGATATGACATGTGAATCATCTCAAGAACATGAGGTAGCGCACATAATCACATAGGAATTGATTAAATCCAACAATGCAAACTTACCCGAATTATGATACATGAAACATGGACACAAAGCATGGATAGAATGAAAAAAAAAAAAAAATGATGCATATTCACAAAGGAAAGCAAGTAAAAGAATGGGATAAAAAGAAGTGAGGCGGGGAATTATTACAACACTTTGAATAAAAAAATTACAAACCGAATGAGAGAGGAATAAGGAAAATAATACAAACAAAAAAAAAAAAAGCCTCATGTGCCTTGGAGACCACCAGAAATTGGTATGCTTAACATCAGAAGATTACTCCATTTCTTTTAACAGAAGCTAACCGGCCGGTTAACTAGGTCTAGCAAAACCTGTCTTGTTGCAACACCGAGAAAAGAACAAACAAGAAATATGTATGTGGCTCAACTAACCCCTTCCGGTTAGATTACAATAAAACTAATATGCAACTTAAAACAAGAAAATGACTATAAGATTAAAAAGTGCAAGAAAATTAAGGAATTGGAAAATAATCACT
The DNA here is from genome assembly GCA_036172215.1 of Camellia granthamiana. NCBI lineage: Eukaryota > Viridiplantae > Streptophyta > Magnoliopsida > Ericales > Theaceae > Camellia > Camellia granthamiana. The sequence continues at coordinate 70,090,251 of CM069904.1, forward strand.
TTATAATGAAACAATACAAAACAAAAGCAAGAAAATGAATATGAGATAGAAAATGCAAGAAATGAAAACTAATCGCTTCCGGTTAGATTACAACAAAACAATATAAAACAAAAGCAAGAAAATGAATTTGAGATAGAAAATGCAAGAAAATGAAAAAATTGAAAATTCAACTTCCAAGGAAAGAGTGAACTTCTTGATTTTCAAACTTCCTCTTGATCACCCTCAAGGTTGTGAATTATAATCTTAATCCTTAGTTCAAGAGCTTGGAAATTGAGCTTAGAATGATGGTTTTGAACAAGTGTATGATCACTCTTTACTTGGCAAGAATATTCTCTTTTGATCAAGGCTTTAGGACTTGGTTCTTGAGTGGTGTTTGCAAGGGAAGATGAGATGTATAGAGGCTAGTTAACTTCACTAGTTTGGCAAGACAATTCTCTTGTTTTCAAGGCTTTATTTTATCTCAAATTTAGCATTCTCTCTACACTTCTCTTCTAATTCTTCTCCTCAAACTCAAGACTAGAGCTCTCATTATATAGGCAATATACGTGGGCAATGGTGGAAGACAAAGTGGAGGACAAAGTGGAACATTTAGAGAAAATAATGGAGCTAATGAGGCACTAATGGAGCTAATAGGAGACAATGTATAATGGACATGGATGGTGAGTGGTGGTGATGGTGTTTGATCAGGAAAGTGGATGGTGAGTGGGGATTGATGTATAGGAAATGTGGTAGTAGAGATTGAAGAGCTAAGATTCTTTTGGTAGTGGATATTGGTGAATTATGGATGAAAAATAATTTGGCCAAAAATGTGTGAAGATTGAGATTAAAGCTTAAATTCTATCTCTCTTATTGAGGATTCTGTAAGAAACACATTCTGATTGTCATCATCAGGTAATCAAAAAAAAGCGCACAACTCTTAGGACCGGTTAAAATGGGGTGTCTACAATTACAAGAGAAAAACTTTGGGGGAAAAAAATGCATCATCACCTAACTAATGGATCCCAACTAGATTGGCACCTAAGAGAAAGGTTAATCATGTGCGGCCCAAAGCAATAACCAACAAAACACCAACAAAGAAATAAAACCAAAGAAAACCAGCAACAAAACAAACAAAACCCAAGGGCTGAAGAGATTTTAGCACCAAAAAAGAACACACCTAGGAACCTTTTTGTTTTATTGTTTCAAGTTTTAGTTCAGTTTTTTTTTTGTGAACACTCCAGTTTGATTCCTATACTACCACACATAATAGTCCAAAACTAAAAACTTTTTGTATTGGAACCAAAGAAAGAAAATAAATTGTGTAATAAATAATTCTTTACAGAAGACTCTTTCCTTGTGTAGCATAGAACAACTATTACACAAGACACCTTGCAAAGATATTGATTCACCTTGCATGGTGTTTGCAAGAGTGTGCTTCTACTTCTAGTGTGTTACCATCTGCTTTTATGAAGGCTTTTAATGCAACATACATCTTATTTGTATTCTTGAAGCATTTAATTGAAAATGCCAAAGTCAATGCTTTTGAGGAATTATAACTATCCATAGGTGAGAGTGAAGTAGTACTAAATAATTCCTTGTGAGGTGAATCACTTTGAGCTTATAATGTAATGTTAATATTTTCAGTGAGTGCATTTTCATCTCCTTACTTATGTGTGTGCTTGTATTTATTATTGCTAAAGGTTGAGCAAGTTTATAAGTTTGCTTAGCTGGATTGTCTTTGTTAAGAGCTTGATGGAAGAAGGTGATGGTTTAGGTGCATAAATTATGGAATAAATAATTCTTTGTAGTAGATAGCCTTTCAGAAAAGTATTTACATTTTTTTCTGTACATATGCAGTTAACTTTTCATTGGGTAATTATTGGGTATTCCCTGATCACTGTAACGCCCTGAAATAATTACAATAATCCATCCACAATATCTAATATGACAACAGCAATAATAGGGGTATCTTCCATTGAATCCAATATAATATACAAAAGAGAAACATATGTTTCATACATTCATAAAGTCTACCCCTGAATCTATAGCATATGTTGCAAGTTAAAAGAGAGAAGAAGACAAACAAATAAAAATGCCTCGAGGGCTTACATATTTCCAAGACGAGGCTTGGTTACAACAAAAGTGGACTATAGCGATCCGGGCTTAGACCCGACCCATCTATTGCTTTTGAATCTGGGAAACCATGTTTGTAGCGGTTGTTTTTCTTCCTATTATGTTTGGTTTTGGCTTCAGGGACACCATCCTTATTGGTGTTGGCACTGCCTTATTTCCTTTGTCTTGTTCTGCTCCTAGGGTCGACACCAACCTTGGAGGGGTCGACACCATCTTACTACTATATTCTTGGAATAGTTACTGAAATTTTGTGTCGACACCAGCCTTGGAGGTGTCGACATTTGTCTTTTGTTGTTGGCCTCAAGGGTCGACACCAGCCTGGGAAGGGTTGACCCTTATCTATTGCAGAATCTGGAGTGTGTTTGTTAAAATTTAGTGTTGACACTAGTCTGTGAGGTATCGACACCTTGCCTGCTGCCAAACACAAGTGTTTAAGCTTTTCTTCTTCAAGGTCGACACCTCTGTTGCAGGGTTGACCCCTGTGACTCTTTTTCCAGATTTTGTTCAGCTTGGGCCTTACTTTTTAAGGATTTTTTTACTTGTTCTTTTCATTTAACCTTGGAGCTACTATTCTATTAATACCTAGTCACTATAAATAGACCAAAAGTCACTTTTCTCTCATTAGTTGTTTCACTTTTCCTCTCTCACTCATGACTCTCTCTCTTTTTTTCTTTCTTTCTCAAAACTCACTTTTTTCTCACTTAGATCTTTAGATCTACTCACCTAGAGGTATCATCTCATCCTAGTCCTTTGAAATAGGTTGTAGATCGGTGTAAGAGCTTCCTTTTGATCCAATTAGTTCGTGACTTCTTTGGCATTGGGTTTTTCCAAGTTCTTCTCTTCCAACCTTTTTGAGCTTGAAGTAGGGATTCTCTGCACTCTTTTATGAGTTTTAACTTAGTTATTTGTTTTTTTTGAAACATCATTGTGAAAAAGTGGATTTTTGAGCAAATCAAAGAGAGGGGTTTTCAAATGAATTATTGGGAATGGTTGAAGATGGATATTTACTTTTGAGATATGTTGAAATGATGGGTTTTACTTTGGAAAATGGTTTATAAAAGAAAGAGGGTTTTGTCCTAGAAATCTCAAATGTTGATTTTGTAGTGATAAATAGAATTGATCTTGAAATGGTGAAATTGAGTTGTTATGGATGAGGATGGTGGAGTTAGATATGTATTATCTCTCACATCTTGGAATTTTGGAAAGTTTATCTTTATTGAAATTATCTACTTGTTTACACATATCTGTTTTGGGCTATCGGTTGAGGATAGCTATGAGTGTTGTAGAAATTGTATGAGAATTAGGTGAATTAAAACTAATTTCTCATCCATTTGCATTGAGTGTTGTCACATCTTTAATACATTGTAAATGTATGATGTTGGGAAAAGAAAGGGGATGTACTCCATGTTTGGGAGAAGAAAGGAGATGTACTCCATTAAATTAAGTTGGCCGGAGTATCAAGGGTGAAAGTCCCGAAAACCACGAGTATACATGGGTGCCGATTCCCGCGGACGAAAAATCTATAAAATGGAAAATAGAAGTGTTTGTGTGATGGTTATATTGGTTAGAGACCCACTGAGTTGTACCCTTAGTTTGGTTGTTTGAAAAAAAAAATTGGAAATGACTCATGAATGGAGATAAAATGGATCGAGATATAAGTTCGACATAATATGATTTTGCAAAAGAATTATTTATGACTTTATCACGAGCATTGCATATGCATTCAGCTTATATCTTTGTTAAAATTCATATGTCGTGTTGGATTATTTCTGCTGGGCTTTGGTTCACCCTATGTGGGAAAAACATTTCAGGTGCAGATAATATGTCTTCGCCAAGGCAATAGCTTGGGAGGACTTGGAGCAAGAGCTTCATTTTGTTTAATTGTGTATTTGTTTGGTACAAGCCAAGGGCTTTTATATGTATTGGGATTTAAATCCACTTTTGTTGTAATCAAGCCTCGTCTTGGAAATATGTAAGCCCTCACGGCATTTTTACCTGTTTATCTTCTTTCCTCTCCTTTAACTGGTAATATATGCTATAGATTCAGGGCTAGGCTTTATGAATGTATGATGTATATGTTTCTTTTGTATATCATATGGAATTAATGGAAAATGACCTTATTATTATTGTTGTCATATATTGAATATTGTGGATGGATTATTGTATTTAATTTGGGGGCGTTACATGGACTTTAAGTCCAATACATTTAAAGCCCTTGGCTATACAAAACAAACACAACAAAAGAAGCTCTTGCTCCAAATCCTCCCAAGCTAGTCCCTTAGAGGGAAGCATATCATCAGCTCCTGAAATGTTTTTCCCACACAAGGTGAGCCAAAGCCCAGTAAAGATAATCTAACACAATATATGAATCTTAACAAAGATATGAGTGTAGTAAGTACATACAATGCTCGTGATAAAATCATTTATAACTCTTTTACAAAATCATGCTGTATCGAACTCATATTCAATCCATGCTATCTCAGTTCATGAGTCTTTTCCGTTCTATTCAGACAACCAAGCTGAGGATACAACTTAGTGGGTCTCTAAGCAATACAGCCATCATACAAAACACTTCCATTTACCATTTTACAGATATTTCGTCCACGAGAATCAGCACCCATGTATATTCATAGTTTTTGGGATTTTCACCCTGAACACTCCGGCCAACTTAATTTAACGGAGTACATTTCCTTTCTCCTTCCAAACATGGAGTACATCCCTTTTCTTCTCCCAAACATAATACATTTGCAATGTATTTAAGATGTGACAAGGCTCAATATAAATAGATGAGAAAATTAGTTTCAATTCAACTAATTCTCATGCAATTTCTACAACAATCATAGCTATCCTCCACTGATAGCCCAAAACATATATACAATCTCCAAGACAGATAAATCATCCAAATTCCATAGGTGAGTAATCATACATATCCTACTCCACTATTTATATAACCATCAATCCAATTTCGCATTTTCAACTCCAATTCCATTTTATTTATACAAAATAAACATTGGAGGCATTTTGGGGCAAACTATCTTTTCTTCCAAAATCCAACCTAAATGTCAAAATCAACGATTTTATACAACACACTCTCATACTCACTCTCGTAACCATTTCCAATACATCCCTTTGTAAACCCCTCTTTTGATTTTAACCCAAATCCCTAGGTTTGTTCAAAACTTTCCAAACATCACAATATTGTTTATACAACACAAATAGCTAAGTTAAAACCCATAAAAGAGTGTAGAAAATCCCTACCTCAAGCTTAGAAGATCAAAGAATCAATGGAGGAACTTCAAAGACGTCGAAACCAAGCTTTGTTCGGATTAAAATGGAGCTCTAAGGAAGTTCTACCTTTTTCCCAAAGACACTAGGGTAGATAAACCAACGGATCTAGAAGTTTTAGAAGAGAGAAGATGAGTTTTAAAGAGAGGGACTCTAGACCTAGGGTTTTTGAAATGTTTAGAGAGAGAGAGATATGAAAAAGTGATGTAAAATGATCTTTTTACGAACTGATATACGCACAGTCCACTCGAGCGCAAAAAGTAATGCTCAAGCGTCAGACATAATAAGTCGATCCACTCGAGCACAATAAGTGACGCTCGAGCACCGAATACACACTTCTAGTAGTTTTACATACAGCAGACCAACGCTCGAGCATAAAAAGGGCCACTCGAGCCGAGACTGCTCGAGCGCAGAATACACTCTCCTAGTAATTTTGTAGACTTGCAAAGTACTGAGAATTCACAAAGCCCACTCGAGCGCAAGAAGTGCCGCTCGAGCGGAGGAATAAAATTCTGGGCAACAAAAGTTTAAAAGCCAAGCTACCAACCTGTTCCAAATGTAATCAATATAACCCAATAACCAAACTCAAGGAGGTATAAAGGAAATATGACATGAACAACAATACGAAATCATGAAACCCGAGTCCAAAATACAAATGGGTCAGGTCTAAACCAGAATCACTAAAATCACCATGTGATATTGTTTATGTGGTGGTTCAAACCAACGAAGTAGAGCAAAATCTTATGGGTGGGACATGGTGACTCACTTTCTCAATCATTAGTTGATAATTTAATACAGTACAAACTGGGGTGCTCACGGTTCGGTTACGGTCGAGGGACCTCTAATCCGCCATTTGTCCGCCAGATTAACGGATTAGAAAAAATCAATTCGCATCTATCTGCTAGATTAGCTGATGCAGATTGAGCGGATTGATAGATAGATGCGGATCGGTTTGGCGGTTTAAACTTTTACAAATTTTGAACATAATAACTTGTAAATATTTTTTTTTTTTTGGGATAACAATCCAACTCAACATAACCAAAAGATTATCAAGTAAATTGTCAAATACCAATACTAAATACATACAAGAAAACCATGCATTGCCAAAACTATTTCATTACTTTTTTTTTATTCAAAAACTATTTAATTTGTTTTTTTTTTTAAATGACAAAATTAAGCCTTATATTTTCTACACAAAAATACCAAATATCAACACTTGCCATTGGATGAAAGGATTTCCAAATTGAAAACATAACAGATTATCTAAACTCTTTTTTAATTGAAAACACAAACAGAATATCTAAACAAATTGAAAACATAAAGTCTTACAAATTATTAGGGGTATTCGCGGTTTGGCGGTTCGGTTGTGGCCAAAGGAATCTCAAATCCGTCATCCGTCCAAAACTAGGCGGATTGGAAAAAATCAATCCACAACCGTCCACTCATCATCACGTATCCATCCAAAATACGACAGATCGGTTTGGTTCGGTCGGTTTGGGCGGATTGGAATATCCGCTGAGCACCCCTAGTACAAACCAAATAATTGCGTAAAAATTTATAGAGAACAAAACAATTAAAATTTTATAGAGAACAAACCAAAAAGTGCTCATAAATGATGAAACAATAATAGATAGAGTAATGAATGTGTGACTCCAAATGATTTAAAGGTTCTAAGCCAAAATAAGAATGTGTGAAGCATATATAACCAGTTAAAGGCAAACAACTAACTTATCTTGAATATTTTCTAAAATTTATATAGATATTTCACTGAGAAATTAAACAAAGACACAACCCAAGAAACCAATCTTATTTTATTCATTTTTTGCCTAAATTACAATTTCTATTCATTCCCCATTAATTCCAGCAGCCAAACATCAAATCAACCATGAAATTCAAACTGAAACTTTAACAAATAAGACAAAAATCATACATCTACTAAATTGAATAGATTTTGGGCCTTTGAAAACATAGTGAATCATTGTCATACAATTTTTACCAAAAGTTGTTGTTGTAAAAATCAATCATATACAACTAGTGTTTCAGAATAGAACCCTACACACACACACACACATATATTCTTGATTTCATTAATTAATCTAGCCAAAAGGGGTTATAGGGAAGCAAATAGGGGGTTTTATAAAGGGGTTTGGGAAGAGGGTTTCACATATAAAGAGATATCAAAAGATAGGGTTTGGTGGTAAAAAGTAAGGGAGTTGTAGAAAAGGGAGAAAAGAAGGTTCAACATAGGATTTTGTAGGTAAGTAGGTTGAAGAGGGAGTGATGGAAGAGAAAGGTTTTGCCGACCATGAAGGGGGAGAAGAGATAGATTGAGAAGGATACATAACTTGATGAAGAAGAGAGCTGCAAAGATGTGAATGATGGAGTTGCAGAGACGTAAATGGTAGAGTTGCCAAATGACTTCGTGGGAAACGATTTTGCGGGAAAAAGGGTTTTGATATGATTTGGAGAGTGATTAAGTGCTATTCAAAGGTAGCCAACGGATAACATTGATGGTAAAGTAGCCAATGTTTTAGCTAGCCAGTTGGAGGGCCCGAAATGAGTTTTGGTTGGCTAAAATGCCTAACAGACCTCTTTTAGCCAACCCTTTGGAGTTCCTCTAGACATTTTAACTAACAAGTATATATACTTAGTGCGATGGAGATGCTCTTAGACTTCATTTAAAAAAGCTATTCTTTTTTCATGTTGTACTCCCATTAGAGTAAAGTTCGGCAAATTTTCTGATCTTAACATGAAAATGAAGATTGGGAAAAAACTGTGGACCACTTCTTAAATAAACAAGAGACTACCAAAATTACACAATATTCATTTGACTGGCTGATGAATGAAACCAAAATCAATGTATTGAAGGATACTGAAAAATATTGATAAGTGCTATTTTTGTAGAAATTTTACAATCCAATGCATGACCCATACAAATGTTATAAGCTTTCATAGTAAGAAAATGTTAATGACTGCTAAAAAATTGTATTCAACTTAGATCATTACTACATATGAGAGTTTTAAGAACTAAATTTGTTCTTAAAATTGAAAATTTTATTGCAAAAACTATTTGGGAACCAATTACTATTGTTGTGAGTGTTGTCATTGAAGGTCGTCTGGAAAAGTAAAATATAGGACTTTTAGCCACAAAATTTTGAAAATATCACTAATAAATGCAATTTTAGGTACAAAACAATTTGGTGCTAAAAATAATTATTTTTTAGACAAATTTTGGTCCCAAAAGAATAGGAAGAGTAATGCTATCGACCTACACTTTTAACCCACAAACCCACAATGATGTGGCAAAAGACGGGCCCTTTATTATCAGATGTATAACAAATCAAAAGTCGACATATGTAATATCACATAATTGTGGATACAATTGTGGGACTTTTTTTGTGGGTCTTAAACATTTTTCGAATAGGAATTTATCACAAAATAAACGTCCAATTTCATTATTAAAAATGTAATGATAACACTTTTTGACAACTAAAATATTTTGTCTGTAATTGCCTCTAAAATGTTAGATCTAAAAACTTCATTTGTTGTAATAGATGAACATGCACAAAGTATTACAAAATATGTAAATATATGGAACAAGCTTCTCACCAGTTCACAAAGTGGATTAAACGATATTGTTTGGGCGTATGGTGCCCACTATAGGATCCACTTCGATAATTTAAATTGTTCATTTTTGAGGATTAAACGATATTGTTTGGGTGTATGGTGCCCACTATAGGATCCACTTTGATAATTTAAATTGTTCATTTTGGAGGTCACAATGTTTAGATTATCCATAAAAAAATTAGATCGATTCGATAACTACAACCATGTTAGTCTACGGCATTTATTTGCAAAAACACTACAAGAAATTGCACTTTTGGCGACTAAATTTTTAGTCGCCAAAAGTAAGGTTTTTAGTCGCCGAAACATTTTCCTGACCAAATATTTTGGTCGCTAGATTTGTCGCGGGAAGATTGTCGAGGAAGGTATTGGCGACTAAAAAAAATTTAGTCACCAAAAGTCCTACAAAATGGCGACTAACGTTTTAGTAGGCAAAAATGAAAGGTATTCGTGACAAAATTGGCGACTAAACTATTAGTCGCCCAAAGGATACTAAATTTAATTTAAAGCACATCTTCAGCTACTAAATTTTTTGTCGCCAAAAGTTCAAGTATCAACGGCGACCAAAGTGTTAGTTGCCAATAGTGTTGTTTTAGGTACTAAATGTTTAGTCGCGGAAAGTCTGATTTCTTGTTTAGCTACTACATAGTTTAGTCTGCGAAAGTCTAATTTTTTTTAGCTACCAAAGGTTTTGTCGCCTATGATATAATTATTATGTTTTTGGCGACTAAATTTTTAGTCGCCAAAAGTGTTTTTCTTTTTAGCTACTAAATTATTAGTCACCTAAACTATTTTTAGTTCTTTTTGGCTACTAAATATTTAGTCGCCAAAAGATTTAATTCTTTTTTCGCTACTAACTTTTTAGTCACTAAAAATATTTAACTCCATTTTTGGCTACCAATTGTTTTGTCGCCAAAAACATCATTTTATGTTTTCATTTTGTTTTCATTTTAATATATTTTTCCACAACCTATATGTATCCACCGTAACCTATAATAGGTATACAAACAAAACAACATGTATATATTATCACCTATTCCATAACGCATATTTTACTTACAACCATCAAACAAAAAAGAATATCTTTTAATGTAAATTTATATACAAACGAACTATATATATTCCAATTACAGATAATGTCATACATAACAAATACATTATCAAAACAATATTCTCCGTACACAAAAAATAGTTTTACTATACTATGCATTGTAATGACCATTTGGCATATGTACCACAACAAAAGGTAATCTATATATACCACGGCAATAAAAACAAGTTCCATGTCAAAAGTATTATGTACCCTGCCAAAAAATCTATGTATGATTCATCCAAATTCCACACAAAGAGCAGAGGATGGCAAAAAACTTCCCAACTGTTCAAAAGTGTGAATTATCCTCCGTACAAAAAAATGGAAGATCCACATGTCAATGCCAAAAGCCATCTACAAAACAAAAATTACACCCATTAGTTCCATTGTATACAAAAATTACAGCCATCTACAAAACAAAAATTGCAAGGATGTCAATTGTAATTGAAATTGTATTTAAATATAATTTGAAATAAGGAAGTAATTGTTAAAAATTTTTAACTTCTCAAACTAGGACACATAATATGAATTTTCAAAAATGGGGAGTTGGAAACATAAAATGAGATGGAGAGAGAATTATAAAATTTTAATTATCACTTTTGTGGACAAAACATCTATTTTTCTTGCATCCTAATTTGCATTATTGTAAACAGAGAACAATGTTTTGGTGTTTCCCACTTTTGAAGTCTTGTCAATTTTCAATTTTCCTCACAATACAATTGCATTATCGGGTTTGTAATCAACTATATTTGTTAACTTCAACTCCTATGTTGAATCACATATTATTTTTATTTATTTATTTATTTATTTTTTCTGAATTCTTGATTTCTGACATTATTGTAACATTTAATATGCTTCTAGGCTTTTGGAATTCAATGCAAAGCTATATGTATAACATTTATATTGAATGGACTTACATAGAATAGAACATATAGACAGAAGTTTAGTTAAATGCATTGGTACGGTTTCTCACAATCAAACGTTACTTAATGCATGGATATATTATTTGAGAGTTTGCATTCACACCTCAGAAAAGTAATTTGACCAAAGCACATAGTTTAGCTACACCATTTAAATACTCATTTACTCCCTAAATTAATAAGTACTTAACACACAAAATTGGGTGCTACTTTTATCATTTTTTGTCAGTTAATCCACAATTTTAGTTATTCCATTGTTAGACTTAGGAAAGTCTCAAATAGGTTACAATTCAGATGGGTTCGGTTGATTTGAGAGTTTATTCAAGTTTAGTCTAAAGTGTAAAGAAATTTCCCAAGTCAGGCATGAGCCCCAAGTCAAGTTTAGTCTAAAGTGTAAACATATATATATTTTATTCATAAAACTACATATATAGACATGCTTATAGAACATATATATTTATAAGCTTTAATATATATTTATAAGCTTTATGGCATTTTTCACACCAACTCGCAACATACGCTTGCTAATTATGTCCCGTCTATCCCCACAGGTCCTACTTGACATGAGGAAGCTACTCGTTCCATCCATAGAGTGGTTTGGGGGCTGAATTGAATTTTCGGCCCTTAAAGGCCTTTTTCGGCTAAGTGGCATTTTTCACGCCAACTCCCAACGTACGCGTGCTAATTATGTCCCGTCTATCCCCACAGGTACTATTTGACATGAGGAAACTACTCGTGGCATCCATAGAGCGGTTATGGAAGTGAGGCTAGCATGTTTGGCCCATAGAGCCACTCTCCATTTGACATTAACACTTAAATCCTTAAGATTAGGCTGACTCCCATTGAAGATTCAATCAGCAGATTCTCTTTGCCATAGGTGAAACTAACACCTCCAAACCAAACTGGTTGCATCAAAACCACCAGTGTTTTTGTTTGTCATGTTATTTTTTCGCACCAAACCAAACATCTACATTGGAGAAGACTACTAAAGGGTACTAACCCACCATTGTTTTTTTCTTTCCCATGGACAATATCTCCTTTTAATTAGTCACCAATGAACAACAAACAAATATTTTAAACAAAAGAAAGCTCTAAACGAAGTAAGATTGGCTATGCCATTCTCCTTTCCCTCAAACCCCCCAATTCCATGCCCCCTCTCTACAACAGGATTAAAGTCAGATTGTTTAGGTGTTCATGGGGTGTGTTATGTACTATAATTCAGAACATTCAATAAAGTTATATCACAATTTGTAAAAAAATTTCTTTTTGTAACTTCCTTTAATTAATCACAAAAAATTCTAAAGCAAATTTTGTACTTTCTTTCAATTTTAACAATTCACCTATCAGGTGTACAGACACCACTAATTTTAATTTCTATTTGATTAATTAATTACTTAATGAAAGTGAATGGATCTGAGGTAGTAGAAGCAACCATGATCCTTTAAAAGTGCTAAAGAAGAAAAAAGAGCAGTGAAAGAGACAAGTTTGGTGATCAATTTGCACGTGTTTGTTTGTGCGGAGATCAAGTTAAAGTGCTTCATGCACCTAATTACAGATTTTTGGTTTAACATGGCTTGTTCTTCAGTGTTTTTAGTCACCGAGTCATTGTTAATTTTTTTTCATGGGTTAATTGTATTTTTTAAATGAAAAACATTTTAATTGTGTCAAAGTGATTCCATAGATAATGTTGTTAGTATTTATCATTAGAATTAGAAATAGTTTTACAACATAAATTATAACTTATAAAAAATTTCTTAATTTTAATGATAAATATCGACAACTTCAAAGTAGAGAGATAAAAGGTGTTATTTGATTAGTTTAAAGTATACAATTTACACTTGGTGATTAAGAAAATTCATTCAATTTTGGCATACGTTAGTTATGATTTATATAGTTGGGGAGAGAAATGTATGTTTTGGTGTGTAGGCCAAGTGAATGAATCTTATAATAATATGTTAATTCATTGTACCTTATCAAATATTGAAGAGATAATAAATAATTAGCAAATCATTGATAAGAGGTGGAATCTTCAGACGGCTTATTTGAAATCCAAGTTTACAATTATTTTTTTGTTATGCTAATTGATGATTTTGTGATGGTGAATCAATCGACCCATCTTAACACAAAAAACAAGAAAACATGAGAGTGGTCTTGATTTAACCTGAATTTCATTCAACCCAAGTTGAAATAACATTGCAGAAGCTCATGGAAGTGAGGCTAGCATGTTGATTAATTAACAATTGATTAATCAATAGTTATGTTAGGTCCTTTTATTGTCAAATCCTCGTACAAACTCTGTTTTGAAAAGTTGTATTTTTTTCCTTGTTTTTTGTGTTTCCAGCTCGAGCGGAACCATTGGCACTCGAGCGTAATATGTGATGTCTCAGTAGTTGGTCATGTCTGTAAATATACTGAGAAGAGTGATTTCGTGCTCGAGCGTGTGTTCCAGCGCTCGAGCGGAAACCTGATTGGTCACATGCGTATTTTATTGAAGCCGCTCGAGCGGGATGTCTTGCGCTCGAGCGGAGATCGCGAACTCTGTTTTCTATATATATCTGTTTTAGGCTGATTTTAGGGTTTACTTTTCTTAGATCTTGTTTAAGAGTCTTAGGGTTTTGTTTGGGGTTTTCTTCTGAAAGTCTTGTTGTGTTTTCCTTGATGAGTTGAGTGAGTTCTAAACTTATGATCTAAGATACATACATCAAGGAGTTTGTTACTTCATATTCCAGAGTGTTCTTCTTCGGTGGATTCCAAAGATTCAAACGTGGAGTTTCAAAGGAGTTTGATTCTGTACGTGGTCGTTGATTCGACAAGTGAAGTTGTGGATTCAACTTCAGATTAATCAGTTCCGAGACGAAGGCTTGGTGAAAGAGTTATAGAAGGTTCGAAGACAAATTGGATGAGTTGAGTAATTTGTTTGTTATCTTTGTAATCTTTCTTTCTTCAGTAGTGGATTGATTAGTGGCATTTCGCCCGTGGTTTTTGATTACAATTGAAGGTTCTTCAATTGTGGTTTTTTTCACGTAAAAATCGTTTGTGTCGATTTATTGTTTATTTCGAAAACAATAATCTAAATCACTTTCGCAAGTGCTTGATGATTTAGATTGTGTGTTTTGAATGTTTGGGAATTGAAATATTTTAATCTTGATCCAATCACGAATCACTTAGGATTTTCAATTGGTATCAGAGCAGGTCACTCGTTGTTTTTATCAAAACTATAGGAGTGTGATTTTGTGTGACTAGTGATATGGATTCAATTCGTGAAGGTAACTCGACCCATAGACCTCCTTTACTCGATGGTACAAACTATTCTTATTGGAAAGCTCGTATGAGAGCGTTTTTAAAATCCATCGATGAGAAAGTTTGGCACTGCATGATCTATGGGTGGAGTGAACCTATTGTCACCATTGATGGTGTTGATATTCCTAAACCCCTTGATAAATGGGACACAACCGATTACCAAAACTCGAGTTGGAACAGTAAGGCTCTCAATTCCCTTTTTTGCTCCGTCACACCTAAAGAGTTTCGTCGTATCTGTACGTGTGAGGTAGCAAAAGAGGCTTGGGACATTCTTGAAACAATTCACAAAGGTACTACTTCTGTCAAAAGGTCAAAACTTCAACGTCTCACATCTGCCTTTGAAACCCTTTTTATGCGTGATGATAAGACATTTGATGATTTCTATGCAAAACTTAGTGACATCGTGAATTCCTATTTCACACTCTGTGAAAAAATCCCTGAAGCTAAATTTGTTGGAAAAATTTTGAGGTCTTTACCCGAGAGGTTCCAATCAAAAGTGACAGCCATTGAAAAGGCTCAGAATGTTGATACCCTCAAACTTGATCAGTTGGTTGGAAACTTGCAGACTTATGAAGCCCACCAGATTTCTAAGAAAAAACAAAAAGATAGTGTGGCTTTCGCTACTGCTCATGAGACTGCAAAAACTCCGGAGACTGAGTTTGATTTAGAGTCTGAGATGACGGCTATGTTTACTAAACAGTTTAAAAAAATTTGAAGAAAAAGAAGCCTAATTTCAGAGACCCTATTTCAAAAGACAAGAGTAATGAAAAACCCAAAACTTTTCCACCAAAACTTGCTCCAAAAACTGAAAAGAAGATTGTAAAGGGGCAAGGGGTCAAGTGTTATGAATGTCAAGGGTTTGGCCATATTGCCCTTGAATGTCCCTCGAAAAAGAATCGGAAGAAAGTCTACACAGTGACTTGGGATGATGAAAGCGGGTCGGAGCAAGAACCCGAAGAACCTAAATCCGGTGAAGACGGGGATAGTGCTTTCATGGCCTTTTGGTCCACTTTCACACAACCTCTTCCGAAACCAGTCGAATTTGCTCGTGGTCAGAATCTGCATCATGCTCCCACCTTTGATGGGAGTAATTACCTATATTGGAAGATCAGAATGAGGGTGTTTCTGAGAGCTTTTGACGCAGAAGGCTGGCAAGCCATCGAAGAAGATGTTGAAAGTGCTGACAATCTGAGCAATCAGAGAGTCCTGGTTACTATTCGTGGAGCAATTTCTGATGGAGAACAGCAGCGGGTTGCTCACTGCACAAAGGCTAAAGATGCATGGGAAATTCTGAGCCAATTTCATGAAAGAGGAGATTCATCTTCATCGCCATTTATCTCCTTTCCTGCCTTAGTTGCTAGATTGGATGAGGTCAAGGAGAATGAGGAACAAAAAGAAGATGATGAAACATCAGAAGATAATGATGAGATTAATGGTGATGAACTACAACAAGCTTACGAAAAGCTTTACGAGGAATCTCTGAATTTGTCCAAAATCAATGACAAACTCTCTCTCAAGCTCAAAGTATGTGAAAGTGAGAATGTCCTGCTAAAAGGAGAACTTGTAACAGCAAAGCAGAATGTCATCAAGATCTCCAGTGACAGGCAAGACCTATGTGGGAAACTCCTATCTTATGAAACTAAAAGGAATGAACTCCTGAAAGTGTATTCCACATATGAAGAGAAGCTTGAAAGTCTTGAGATGTCACAAGCTACATTGGAAGAGATAGTCTGTCAGAAAGATAAAGAACTCCGTATTGCTAGAGCCACAATTGCCATGTGAAACAAAGGTTCCAAATCATTAGAAGACATCCTCGGGTCTCAACAAATGGGTTGTGACAAAAGTGGGCTAGGATATGGTGCGACAGCTCACAAGGGACAGGCCTCTACATCACATGACCTGAAGACTCAAGCAAAGGGAAAGTTGAAGGTAGACCAGGATGATCCCTCTCTTCATCTACCTAAAGGGGGTAAGATCAACAACAGGGAGGTAAAACCAGTTTTTATTTGTCATCACTGTGGTAGGTATGGCCACATTCATCCTTATTGCTTTGAATTGTTTGGTAAGGCGTCTCAAAAGGGTAGAAATTCGAATACTTTTTGGGTTAGGAGACAACCTTACATGTCTAGGCGGAATACCAAGATTCATGAGGGTGTTCACAACGCCAAGACATTTACCAAGACCAAAAAGATTTGGGTGAGAAAAGATGAATTGACTTGTTTAGTTGTTCACACTGCTCTAAAAGCACGTGACTCACATGTGGTATCTTGATAGTGGGTGCTCTTGTCACATGTCCGGTAACAAATCCTACTTCACCTCCCTTGAAAAATATGAAGGAGGAATTGTTACCTTTGGAGATGGCGGCATTTCTAGAGTCATTGGTAAGGGCTCTATAAGTGTTGCTGGTCTTCCCAAGCTGGAAAATGCTCTTCTTGTTGATGGTCTTAAAGTAAATCTTTTGAGCATTAGTCAAATGTGTGATTCCCACCATGAAGTATTGTTTTCAAAAAATAAATGTGAAATTTTGGATAAAAAAGGAAATACTGTCTTGCATAGGGTTCACACATCTGATAACTGCTATGGGATTGTTACTACCAATGATCTCACTTGTCACTTTGCCATCATAAGTAACATTGATTTGTGGCATCAAAGATTAGGTCACATGAATTTCAAAGACCTAACTAAGATAGCCAACAAAGAGCTTGTGAGAGGAGTACCTAAACTGGACAAGAATCTGAACCATGTGTGTGGACCATGTCAACTTGGAAAGCAAACCTGTGCCCCTCATAAAAAGGTGAACAACTTTACAACCAAACGTCCTCTTGAATTGGTTCACATGGATTTAATGGGTCCTACTCGCATTGAAAGCATTGGAGGTAAAAGACATATTTTTTTAACTGTTGATGATTTTACTCGATTTTCGTGGGTAAATTTTTTAAGGGAAAAATCTGATACGTTTGATACTTTCCAGGCCTTAGTTCTTAAAATCCAAAATGAATAGGGTGTTTCCATTGGGCGTATCATAAGAATCCGAACTGATCATGGTCGTGAATTTGAAAACAGTTCGTTTTCGGATTTTTGTGATATGCATGGAATTAAGCATGAATTTTCTGCACTTATTACTCCATAACAAAATGGAGTGGTTGAGAGGAAGAACAGAGTTGTTCAAGAAATGGCTAGGGTCATGCTCCTTAGTAAGAAACTTCCTCCAAAGTTTTGGGCTGAAGCCCTAAATACGGCTGTTTATGTCATAAATCGCGTGTATTTAAGGCCCGACACTTTACAAACTCCATATGAATTGTGGAAGGGTTTGAAACCTAATGTAAAATACTTCAAAACTTTTGGGAGTAAGTGTTACATTTTCAAAGATAGAGAGCCTTTGGGCAAATTTGACTCCCAAAGTGATGAAGGTATTTTTCTAGGGTATTCAACCACTAGTAGGGCTTTTCAAGTCAATAACCGGCGAACTTCTTCTTTAATGGAATCTATCAATGTGGTTATAGATGACACAGGTTCACCTACTCTAGCAACAAATGAGGATGACAATGGTGAGTCTCCAATCCTGGATACTGAACCACAAAGTCAAAGAGAAGCTGAGGTCCAAGCACAAGAAGTTGTGATAGCACCATCCTCACAGGTAAGTTCAAGTCCAAAGAGTGCACAAAGAAACATCACTCCTGATGCTTCTGTCACCGCAAGTCCTGAGTTCAAACCATTAGCAAGGGTGAAACTGAATCATCCAGCTCAACAGGTGTATCGGATCGAATGAAAACCCGAAGACAGATTCGGGATGAGGTATCACATATGTGTTATGTTTCATTAATTGAACCT
Source organism: Camellia granthamiana (assembly GCA_036172215.1). Lineage (NCBI taxonomy): Eukaryota > Viridiplantae > Streptophyta > Magnoliopsida > Ericales > Theaceae > Camellia > Camellia granthamiana. Next base: position 70,108,413 of record CM069904.1, read on the forward strand.
AAGAATTTTAAAGAGGCCTTGCTAGATGATAGTTGGGTCAATGCTATGCATGAAGAATTAGGTCAATTTGAACGTAACAATGTTTGGACTCTAGTTCCCAGACCTAGAGACATGAATGTGATAGGTACCAAGTGGATCTTTAAAAATAAATCTGATGAGAATGGTACTGTGGTTAGGAATAAAGCCAGGTTGGTTGCTCAAGGCTACACACAAGTAGAGGGTGTTGACTATGATGAGACGTTTGCCCCAGTTGCACGTCTTGAATCTATTCGTATTTTACTTGGTGTTGCTTGTTTTCTTGGTTTCAAATTGTTTCAAATGGATGTGAAAAGTGCCTTTCTGAATGGGTACTTGAAAGAAGAGGCATATGTTGAGCAACCAAAAGGGTTTGAGGACCCTAAATGTCCAAATCATGTCTACAAGTTAGACAAGGCTTTGTATGGGTTGAAACAAGCCCCTCGGGCTTGGTATGATAGACTTACTACCTTTCTTCTTGATAATGATTTTCAAAGGGGTAGTGTGGATAAGACTTTATTTGTGAAACATACTAAGTCTCATATTCTTGTTGCTCAAATTTATGTTGATGATATTGTGTTTGGATCCACTATTGATCATCTTGTGAAATATTTTTCGGATTGCATGACACATGAGTTTGAGATAAGCATGATGGGAGAGTTGTCTTATTTTTTGGATCTTCAAATTAAACAATCTCCTTCAGGTATGTTTGTTTCTCAGTCTAAGTATGCCAAAAATCTTGTGTCAAAGTTTGGTCTTGAGTCTGCCAAACATGCTCGCACTCCCATGAGCACCAATCTTCACCTTTCCAAAGATTCCTCTGGTACTGATGTTGATCCTACCCTGTATAGGAGTATGATAAGGAGTCTTCTTTATCTCACAGCCAGTTGTCCTGATATTGCTTTCAGTGTAGGTGTTTGTGCCCGTTACCAAGCCAGTCCTAAAGAGTCTCATCTTCTTGCTGTCAAACGCATCATTAAATATGTTAATGGGACATTGGGGTATGGGGTTTGGTTTTCTACTGATACTACAGCTAAAATTACTGGTTTTTCTGATGCCGACTGGGTAGGGTGTGCTGATGATAGGAAGAGTACATCCGGGGGGTGTTTTTACCTTGGGAATAATTTGGTTTCCTGGCATAGTAAAAAGCAAAATGCCATCTCCCTTTCGACTGCTGAGGCTGAGTACATTGTTGCAGGGAGTTGTTGTGCACAAATGCTGTGGATGAAGCAAATGCTTCATGATTATGGGCTAGAACAGAACACTCTCACTCTTTTCTGTGATAACACAAGTGCCATAAACATTTCAAAAATCCTGTCCAACACTCTCGCACCAAACACATTGACATCCGTCATCATTTTATTCGAGAGTTAGAGGAAGAAGGCCTTGTTGTTCTTGAACATGTACCCACTGAGCATCAAAAAGTTGATATTTTTACAAAACCCCTTGATCTTCTTCGGTTTGAGTTTCGCAGAAAGACCTTGGGTGTAGTGCTCAGTAACTAGGGTGTTTCCTGTTTTTTTTTTTAAAGTGTGTATAGGTGGTTGGCTTATTGTATGCTTGGATGTGATAATCTCATTGTCATTGATTCCTGATATCTTTGCATAAAAAATTTATATGAACACTACTCATGTTGCTTACAAGATCTCATTCTTCTTTGTTCATAGCTCATTCTGAATGCCCATACTCATTTACTTCATGATCTCATTCTGTACACATCCTTGAGATAAACTGTTGCAGGGGTTTCCGCACAAGTGATCAAAGTTTTCTATGGACCACTAACAGTGTTTCTTGTACTTTTTCAGAGGAATTGACCTATACTAGTATATCATGGGTGATGTTGAGTCTCTTAACCATCTACCATATTTTTTTCACTTCCATGGTTTCTCCTTCAGTTCATTGAAATCCGGGCATTAGGAAAAGGCTACCTCAGAGGCACCAACCAGGTCATCCTTTTTGATTTCACTCTTCTCTGGTTTGGTCTCCATACTCTTGAGCGTGCATGCCTCCAATGAGTGCCCACAAGAAAGAAAATTTCAAAACCAAAAAAAAAAAAAAAGGAGGGAATCATTGATTGAGGGGGAGCCTCCACGTTTACTCAACAAATACCCCATGATTCCGAGTGGTTTGACTTTTCTCTGTGATGTTCAGTTACTCTTGTCAGAGGTCCAGCCATCCGATCACTACGAGGATTAACTCTAGCTTTGTGGCTCTCAAGGATTGCACACACACACATTCTATTTGTGAGCTCTCATGTGTGTTTTTGAGTTATGCATTCTTATGTTGCTTATGTCATTGATTAAATTCTATCTGTTTGGTTCATGACCTGGTGTTTTAATTTTTTTTTTGTACAAGTTTACAGGCTTCATGATTGATGGACTATCTTATCCTAGTGGTAGAGTCTTCCAATTGGACTCCCCGCTGGTTACAAGACATCTTAGTTGTTTTTTTTAAAAATAAAAAATAAAAAATTGATGTCTTGTCCCCATTCGAGCGGACATTACCACGCTCGAGCGAGGTTTTGAGTCTTGCAGCATTTTGCACCATGCTTTACAGTTCTGTGAGGGTTGTTTTTACGCTTGAGCATCTTTTTTCACGCTCGAGCGGGTCTCTGTGTGCTTTGTCTCACGCTCGAGCGTTAAACCCTACGCTCGAGCGGACTTATTTTGTTTAAAACTCCCTCCCTCGACTCTTCAGTTCATTTTTCCCCCATTTTTCAGTCTCTCTTCACTAGGGCTTGGATTGCGACCTCCTTAGGATTGATTTTGCCATCCTTCTTCCTCTTTCATCTCCGATTCAACCCTGGTAAGTTGTTTCCCTCTCTTTCTCTTTGATTTGATCTGTCATTTCTGCTCTTGTGGAGGCCGTTTTTAGGTTATTTTTTTAAATTTTTTTCCCCCTTGCCTCACACACTGTCACCGAGTCTTGGTTTCCACTTAATGGTGAGTTTGGTTGGTAGGATACCTCTTTCATTTTCTGAGTTTTTTATGTTGTTTGTTGTGTCCATAGTTCTAGGGTTCTAAGTTGTTGTTCTAATGCCTTTCATTGTTCTCTCATCTCTCACTTATATGTTGCCTTGGTGAGTTTGATTCAGATTTGCTAGGTTTTGGATACAAATTAGTGTTTTTTTGTTTCCATTATACTGTCATTCATATTGTGGTATCATATTATGCTCATACTTGTTTCCATTATACTATCATTCATATTATGGTATCATATTATGCTCATACTCATGTTATGCTCTGAGTCTGTCATTGTTCCAAACTAGGTTTTGATATTTTTCTAACACTGTTCCTAATGTTTGCTGTGCTTTGTTGCTTTGGTTTTTGGGCTTATTTTGTTTTGTTTTGGGCTTTAGTTTGTTTGGTGTCACCATGTCTGCTCCCGAAAGACGCAAGTCTACCGTGTTGCGTCCTTCGTTTAATCCTAATAGATTTCCCTCTACCAAACAAGCCAAGTTATTCCGTAAGTCGTTTGCGTCCAGGACTGTTCATCTCGAACGTTATGTCCAGCCCAATACCTTCGAGTCTATTCTCATCCGTCCTTTGTTTGATCCATTAGGTGGAGACTTGGTTTTGTCCTTCTCCGGATGCCAAAATCTAGACTAGGTCCATGAGTTTTTTTGCAATATTGAAAATATCGATGACATTGGTCCTTCCTTCACCACATGGGTTCGGACTAAGTCCATCTCTGTCACTCTCGAGCTTATTAGAGGGCTTCTTAGTATTGACTGAGTGTTTCCGGAACATTATCCTTTTCCGGTTCGTCCTACTTGTGATTTTAATGTTGTGGCTAAAGTTTTATGTGGTGCTCCTCGTAACTGGAGTAAGGGCACTTTGATTAAACAGTTTGAACTCCTTCCCGAGTTTCGACTGCTTAATCTTATTGTGTGTGCTAATATTATTGTCACCACTCACTCTTCTGAAATCAATCAAGAACAAGGGTTCGTTCTTTTCTGTCTTGCTCGTCATATGTCCATCGATCTTGCCACCCTCATTATTCGTAAGATGATTGCTGTCTTTGGTAACAAGCAATTAGGTCTCCCTTATGGTTGTTTAATCAACCGTCTCTTGTCCCAGCTTGAAGTTCCAGTTTTAGAGGATGATGAGTTTACCTTTCCATCTAGGCCATTCACTAAGAAGACTGTTTCCCAGAGTCATGCACATGTCAAGGGGAAGTCTTCTAGGGTTGGTACTTCTGCAGGTACAGCAGCTGGACTTGCCGAGGAGGCAGAGATTGATGCTGCCATAACTGGTGGTGAGGAGGATGTTGTTCCACCCCGGACTTTTCATGGCCAGCTTCGACATTTCGAGGAGGTTGTGACACAGCGGTTAGATTTTCTAGATGCTAGGTTTGATGCCTTCGATGGCCGCCTTGGACAATTGGAGCAGTCGGCCGTCCAGACTACTACACAACTCACTCATATTATCTCTTTACTTCAGATCCAGCAGCCTCCTCTTCTCCCTGATGCTTGACTCAGATCTATGTTTGTTAGACTGTTTTATTCCTTGTCTCCCGGCCAAAAAGGGGGAGAATTTTTGGGTTTGCTTGCAGATACAGTTTGGAGGATATTTGGTTTGATATATTTTGGCTACAGTTGTTGATATTTGGATACTTTGATATATTTGGCTATAGTTGTTTTTTTTTTGTTGCTTTTGTGGACTTGTGGACTCTTGTTTATTTCAGGACTTTCGCTTATTCATAGTCATCTGTTTTGATGTCTTCTTAAGCAGTTCCACAGTTTTTGTTTTTCTGGTGTGTTGCTTGCTGTCTCACAGGTGGTTGTTTGATGGATTGGTCGGATGGCAGCTCAACTTATTTTTTATTACAGCTCAACTTATTTGTTGATTACAGAGTTGTTTTGTTTACTTATCCATTAGGTTATTAGGTTGTCTAGTGCGTGTGTTTTAAGGAAAATTGTTTAGAAGAGTTTTGTCTGAGAATTGACAAAGGGGGAGATTGTTAGGTCCCTTTATTGTCAAATCCTTGTACAAACTCTGTTTTGAAAAGTTGTATTTTTTCCTTATTTTTTGTCTTTCCCGCTCGAGCGTAATATGTGATGTCTCAGTAGTTGGTCATGTCTGTAAATATACTGAGAAGAGTGATTTCGCGCTCGAGCGTGTGTTCCAGCGCTCGAGTGGAAACCTGATTGGTCACACGTGTATTTTACTAAAGCCGCTCGAGCGGGATGTCCTGTGCTCGAGCGGAGATTGCGAACTCTGTTTTCTATATATATCTGTTTTAGGCTGATTTTAGGGTTTACTTTTCCTAGATCTTGTTTAAGAGTCTTAGGGTTTTGTTTGGGGTTTTCTTCTAAAAGTCTTGTTGTGTTTTCCTTGATGAGTTGAGTGAGTTCTAAACTTATGATTTAAGATACATACATCAAGGAGTTTGTTACTTTATATTCCAGAGTGTTCTTCTTTGGTGGATTCCGAAGATTCAAACGTGGAGTTTCAAAGGAGTTTGATTCTATACGTGGTCGTTGATTCGACAAGTGAAGTTGTGGATTCAACTTCAGATTAATCAGTTTCGAGACGAAGGCTTGGTGAAAGAGTTACAGAAGGTTCGAAAACAAATTGGATGGGTTGGGTAATTTGTTTGTTATCTTTGTAATCTTTCTTTCTCCAGTAGTGGATTGATTAGTGGCATTTCGCTCGTAGTTTTTTATTACAATTGAAGGTTCTTCAATTGTGATTTTTTCCACGTAAAAATCGTTTGTGTCGATTTATTGTTTATTTCGAAAACAACAATCTAAATCACTTTCGTAAGTGCTTGATGATTTAGATTGTGTGTTTTGAATGTTTGGGAATTGAAATATTTTAATCTTGATCTAATCACGAATCACTTAGGATTTTCAAGTTAATTAACTAATTAATGAATCGATTTAGCTGAAACAGAGACACATTTGGTCATACAGTGGGCTTTTAGTTTCACTTTCAAATCTAAGTGTGTTTTAGGATGGTTGGGGGGGCCACCCCTAATGCCTAACATAGCTTTACAATTACAAATTGCAATTACATGCAACAACTAAACAGATGAAACATCATGTCAATAGATACAAACCTCTCCCATCTTTCAAAAACCAACCTGAATTTTTAAACCCTAAAATCATTAATGTACTCCACTTATTAATCTATGTCATTACCCTAATAATTTATTATACGGTGTACATATACGACGCCTATCCAATCTAAACACAATTCTATTATAAACATAGAAACAAACATATAATAGCAGTAAAGAAGTTGAACTCACTAAATTCAAAAGCATAGATGGAATTTGCAGTGGTGATGGGTTATTGTGCAGGCAGTGCTGAACAACACATCATTCAATATAAACACACTCAAGTCAGAGGAGTCCATGGGTGCTATAATTTTGCACCCAAATCAGACCAATGAGTGTGGAGAGACAAAACAACAAGTCGGAGTCCAACAAGATCCCAAATGTTTGATATTGCACTATATTTTTTTATTTGGATACCTAGCATTTGTAATATGAGAAACTTGTTCTTCTCAATTGACTCAAAAAAACCTAACACTCAAGATTGAAATTTCAACAATCCAAAATAAAACCATTTCAACCAAAACCATTCACGAAATCAAATAAAGCCCTAAAAAACCATTTCCGAAATCAACACAAAATGAAAGAAAAAAAATCATATAAAAATCCTACAGAAAGCGTGAGAAATGGGGAAGGGAGAGACAACGAGAAAGAGAGAGAAAGAGCGAGACCCAGATCGACAGAGAGGGAGAGGGACCGAGGGACAAATACCTGTAATTAGTGGTGGTGCTGATTTGCAGTGATCGTGGTGGCAAGCATCGGTGGCCAGCGAGGGTGATGATCGGCGGTGGTGAGCGGTGGTGAGGTTTGGTATCGACTACTCTCTATGTTGGTGTGTGAGACATAACAGAACTGAAATGTGTTTTTTCTGTAAATGGGATACTGGGCGCAAATATTAATGACTTTCCCCCTAAAATTTTTTCGAAGCTTTAGCGACTAAACTATTATTTGTCGCAAATACTCATTAACAACAACTAAATATTGGTCGCCAAAGGTAACATTTTTGGCTACTAATGTTTACTTTCGTCGGCAATCTTTAATATGCAACGACTAAATAATTTTTTGTCGTCAAAAATTCATCTAAATGTGTCATTTTTTTGCGACTAAATTTGTTTTTGTCGGCAAATGACATTATACACCAACTAAGTTAAGAATTAGTTGCCTAAAATGGCAACAAACACCAACTAAACCTATTTTTGGTTGCCAATAAGAATTCTATGTTGACCAAAATAATATAGTAGCTAAAAAATGCGATCAAAGCCGACTAAATCAACTTTTGGTCGCCCAAAACACTAGTTTTGGCGGCTAAAATTGTTTTGGTCGCCAATTTTAGTCGCCAAATGTGCAGTTTCTTGTAGTGAAAAAAAAAATGAACAATAAATATTATTTGAAAACTTAACTATTTATTTTTCAGAAGATAAATATGATAAACTAATATAGTTATGGTTATTTGAGCGACCTGATTTTTTTGCATAAATAATTTAAATGTTGTGGTCTAAAAGATGAACGGTTGAATTTTGGGAGTGATGGTGAGTCTCACATGTCCGAACTGTACCATTCTGTTCAATCTGCTCCCTAAATATATGCATGCCAGCTTTTTGCTTGTGTTAGGCGCTGGTTCATGTGCTTCATGAGAATTTATCCAGATAAACATTCATGGGTTTCTCGTTATCAAACAAAAATAATACTAGCATATCACATTTCCTTCTCTTTATATGTTTATTTTAATAGTATAGAACAAAAGATGATCATTTAAGATAATTAGGTTGAGACTTTAAAGAACAACTTTCAAATATGATGCTTCTACATACCAATATATGTAGTTGAATTATACGTGTAAGTGTTGTTTTACTTTGGTTTAACTCAAAAGCAATCTCACCCCAACCAATTCTTGTTTTTTTTTTTAAAAAAAACTTTGGTTTGAACACACCCTTTCGTATAACCTCACAAAACCAACACAAACGAGATCGGGTTGATTAAGTTCTTTTAAAAACAATAGGTGTTTATAAGCATCACAAGGCAGCTCGAGGTAATTTGGATCCTAAAACTGCTACTTTAAATGAGGCATTTAAATTTTCAATCAATTGTTGTTAGTTTCAACCTTTTTTTTTTTTTTCAAAGACCTAAAATCAACAAATTTAGCCATTGGACTTTTCAAAAATTTAGTCAAATTTTGATAGAAATATATCCATGTAGAACTTTAAAGAAGTGTAACCAACGAGTGTTTTTAAAATTTTAAATTTAAAAATTAACTAATTTAGTTGTTGGAAAAATGGTGTTTTCTATTTTGTTTTTAAATTTAAAAATGGATTAATTACCTGTGGGAGCCGAATAAATAGCAGAATCAGAAGCGTACGCTCTAGAAGATAGACATTACTCGGCTTTAACCTGCACGATCAGGAAGCCGAATACAATAAATAGGCCGAGTAACTATTGGACTATGGGGCCGAATAAATAAGCGGATAGTGAGCGAAAAGGGACCAGGCCCCGAGGCCCTGGAAACGAGTATAAATAAAGGAACAACAGTCGAAGAAAGGTATGTGAGAACTAGTATGCTTAACTTAAAATACAAGTAACCCAGAGAGAGTAGAGACTAACTTGTCCATCGGAGTGCTAATTCCGGCACCCCTGACCGGAGTGTTCATTTCTTTTCAGGTGTCTACTTGAGGATCACGAGTGTCTTCCAAGATCAGAAGAGTATTTCCAAACCGTATCCCCACAATTGGCGCCGTCTGTGGGAATACTCAAATACATCCATGGCGGGTGTAACGGAAGACCCTCCGATAGTCACCGATGAAACCACATAGAGAGACGACCTCACCCCGACAAACATGCTTGGACCAGAGACTATCGCCGCAAGACGCGCCTTGAACTTCGCCTCACCCTCGACTTCAGAGCATGAGACAATGCAAGCAATCATGGAACAAGCTAAGCAAAACGAGCAAAGGTTGGAGAACATGATCGCTAAGAACGACCATCTCTGTCAAGATTTGGCCTTGAAAGTGGCAAAGTCCAAACAAGCTGTCCGCCCAGAGGCGGGACAATCTCTGAGGGCAGGTGGTCGACGACCTCGAGCCCGACAACAAGACACTGATAGCGACTCCGACTCATTGTCCCCGGAGCCCAAGAAGAAGGAACGACATGAAACCACCAGTTCCTTCAAAGAGAGTCCACGTGTAAGGCATAAGCGACGAAGAAACAGTTCAGACGAAGAAGACCAGCACGATCCGTTTGTACGAAGGATTGCAAGGGCAGTGCTACCCAAGAAATTCAAAGCACCGTCATTCACCCTGTACGACGGTAAATCAGACCCCAGCAATCACATCCGCCATTACAAGCAAGCCATGACGCTGCATGCAGACAATGAGGCTCTCATGTGCAGAATATTTTCGAGTAGTTTAGGACCACTAGCTGTCAGGTGGTATTATAAACTGGAGCTGGCTTCGATCAAGAGCTTCCACCAACTCCAAAAATCCTTCAGGGTGAGGTTTATCACTAATGAGGTCCAGCCAAAGCAAGCCGATTCCCTCTGGACAATGCAGATTCAACTGGGGGAAACCCTTCGTACGTATTTGGCGCGGTATTGGGAATGTTTTAATCTAATAGATGATGCTTGCAACGACTCCATGGCCATTACCGCCTTCAAGATGGGGCTGCATCCCGACAGTGCCTTCCGCAGCTCTTTGACTAGACGGCCCCCCAAAACAGTCTGGTCTTTGATGAAGAAAGTTGAAGAATACTGTAAAGTGGAGGATGATGCCTTACGGGTTAAAGCCGTAAATGTGACCAACAAGACGGCTCCTACTGAAATTGCTCAGCCGTTAAATTATGTACCACCTCAGAGCCCTGAACCACGGCATCGGGCCAAATGAGAAAAGAGACGGGATTCTCACCGACCAAACGACCAATGCTCTCACCAAGCAAATGAACAGCTACAAGTCGATAGCAGGCGCATAAGGCGCGCCAATAAAAAATATACGGAGTTGACGAAGACAATCAGCGCGGTCCTGACCAAAATCCAACACCTTCCGTTCTTCAAATGGCCGTCCAAAATGGTAGGACCTCCTGACATAAGAAGACGGGATAGACGGTGTGAGTATCATAAGGACCATGGCTACGATACTGAGAGTTGTTATGCATTGAAGGATCACCTGGAGGAATTGGTAGAAGATGGTAGGCTACAACAGTACGTTCGAAAAGGCAACTCAACCAAAGTAATAGCCTTAAGACAGGACTCCCCTCCACTCGGCGTGATCCACATGATATATAGCCTGCCAATATCATCCGCGGTGCATACGATTTAGTCGAATCCCAACCCTCAAAATCGGCTTACTCCGGCAAAACGTCCCCATGAAGCTGCGAGCATTACTTTTGATGATTCGGATTTGGCCGAAATGACACTTCCACACATTGATCCCTTAGTAATTGAGTTGCGTGTCAACTGATTCACTGTTGAGCGCGTACTCATTGACCCAGGGAGCACATCGGAAGTTATGTATTACAAGACATTCACCAAACTCGGCCTCTCCGAATCGGATCTCTCTTTGGCTCCCTATCCGCTATTCGGCTTCAACGCCAATCCAGAATACCCGTTGGGGAAAATTACACTACTCGTTCGAGCGGGCTCCCGAACAGTGGAAGTGGAATTCTTGGTCATTAAGCTGCTGTCGCCGTATAACCTCATCATGGGACGAAATTGGTTGCACACCATGCGGGCCGTGCCGAGTACCTATCATCAGCTGCTACGCTTCCCGACAGAACGCGACATTGAGCAAATCCGTGGCTCCCAGAAATCGGCACAAGCATGTTATCTCCTTGCTGAAAAAACGCCAAGGAGCTGCAAGTGAACTCTATTAAAGTGACAGATCAGGAGAGCCTCGACGATGTTGGGCAGCTCCCCATTGAAAAGGCCACGGAAGCCCTAGATCGAGTTGAAATCAACGGAAACCCAGACAGGTTCTTCATGGTCGGCGCCTCCCTGAATTAAGCCGACAGACAGCAGCTAATTTCCTTCTTGCTCGGCAATCTTGATGTATTTGCGTGGACTCCATATGAGATGCCGGGTGTAGATCCATCTGTTTCGCAGCACCGTTTGAATGTTGACCCTAAATGTAAGCCGATTATTCAGAAAAGCCGGCGATCAGCCGCAGAGCACACTGCCGCCGTCGTTGAAAAGGTTAACTGGTTGCTTGATGCTAGAGCAATCAGAGAAGTGACCTACCCTACATGGTTCTCTAATACTGTGGTTGTGAAGAAGAAAAATGGGACTTGGCGAGTCTGCGTCGATTTCACGGACCTAAACAAAGCCTGCCCCAAAGATTGTTTTCCTCTCCCCAGGATAGACCAACTTGTAGATGCTACAGCACGTCATCAGCATATGAGCTTCCTCGATGCCTACAGAGGCTACCATCAAATTATCCGAAGGACCAGGACAAAACTGCATTCCTCACCCCAAGAGGAACCTATTGCTATAAGGTTATGCCTTTTGGGCTGAAGAATGCAGGGGCAACTTACCAGAGACTAGTCACCACAATGTTCAAGGAGCAACTCGGCCACACTATGGAAGTGTACATTGACGATATGGTGGTCAAGTCCAAGGAAGAGCAGAATCATATAGCTGACCTGGAAGAGACATTCGGCATTCTACGCAAATATAGAATGAAGCTGAATGCTTCCAAATGTGCGTTTGGGATCGGTTCTGGCAAATTCTTGGGTTACATTGTCAACCACCGAGGAATCGAAGCCAACCCAAGGCAAATCACAACAATCCTGGAACTCGGCTCCCCCTGATCGGTCAAGGAGGTTCAGAAGTTGATGGGGATGGCCGCCGCACTCAACAGGTTCATCAGTCGGTCCACAGATCACTGCCGACAATTCTTTCATACACTACAGCAGGGCAAGGCTTTTGAATGGTCCGCCGAATGCGAAGCCGCTTTTGACGGCCTCAAGACCTACCTCCGCTCAGTACCACTTTTGACAACACCTGCTGCTAGTGACCCGCTCATTTTATATCTGGCAGTTTCCAACAGGGCCGTCAGCGTCGTACTGATAAAGGAAGAGCTGGGGGAGCAGCGGCCAGTGTATTATGTGAGCAAGGCAATGGTTGACGCCGAAACACGCTACCTTCCACTGGAAAAACTCATCCTAGCCCTAGTCATGGCGGCAAGAAAACTGATGCATTACTTCCAGGGACATAGCATTGGGGTGCTAACAGATTATCCCCTCCGATCAGTACTACGAAGTGCAGAAGCATCAGGACGTGTTTCAAAGTGGGCTCTTGAACTCAGCTAGTACGACATTTAGTTTCTACCTAGAACCTCAATCAAGGGACAGGTGCTTGCCGACTTTGTTGTCGAATTCACTGGGGGTCTTGCCGATTTCAAGTCTGATGAAATTCGACCGAAGCCGAACTGGAGAATTTATGTTGGGGACCTTTGGTAGTTGTACTGTGATGGATCATCCAATCAGCGGGGCTGCGGAGCTGGAGTTGTTATCATGGCTCTCGATGGCGCAATAATTGAGCAGGCTGTCAAGCTCGGCTTCGAAGCATCAAATAACGAAGCCGAATACGAAGCCCTTCTAGCCGGTTTGCGGAATGCACATATTCTAGGTGCTCGGCATTTGATTGTATTTTGCGATTCAAAACTGGTGATCAATCATCTAAAGGGGGAGTACGCGGCAAGAAACGATCGTATGGCGGCTTACATGAAAACGGCCAACTCCTTACTGGCAAAATTTGACCATCATGAATTGAACCAGATAACACGTGATCAGAACACACATGCAAATGCCCTGGCTTGCCTAGCCTCCGCCATTAACTTAGAGATTAAACGGACCATCGAAGTAGGTTTCATCCCAGAGCCGAGCATTGGCCCTTCGCAAGAAGTCCAGGTCAATGTTATAGAATCTAGACCAAGTTGGATGGATCCCATTGCTGCATTCCTGTCTTCCGAACAGCTCCCACAGGACAAAAAAGAAGCGCACAAGCTGCGAAACAAAGCCCTGCGATACTACTTGGATCCGCAAGGAAGGCTTTATAAAAAATCCCTCTCTGGTCCATATTTGGAATGTGTGCACCTGGACAAAGTTGAGGAGCTTCTGACTGAAATACATGAAAGCAGTTGTGGCGCCCATTCTGGCAGGCGGTCCTTGGCTCATCGAGCCGTGACACAGGGGTATTATTGGCCGACAATGAGAGCAGATGCCGAATGTTATGTGAAAAAGTGTGAACAGTGCCAGAAGTTCTCTCATTTGACCCACCTGCCTGCTGAAGAGCTAAGCCCCATAACCAGTCCTTGGTCGTTCGCCCAATGGGGACTTGACATCATCGGACCACTGCCTCGTGCCCCGGGTTACAAGTAATTTTTTATTATCGCAACAGATTATTTTACAAAATGGGTAGAGGCGGAGGCACTAACGCACATCCGAGATACCGACGTGAAGTGTTTTGTTTGGAGAAACATCATAACGTGATTCGGTATTCCAAGATCACTTATCTCAGACAACGGCACCCAATTCGATTGTGGCGTCTACCGAGAGTTGTGCAGCAAGTATGGTATCCGGCCTTACTTTTCCACGCCGGCTTATCCACAAAGCAATGGTCAAGCTGAAGCCTCTAACAAATCCATCTTGGACGGCATCAAGAAGAGGCTGGAGAAAGTTAAAGGCAAATGGGTCGAAGAATTGCTGAGTGTGTTGTGGGCTCATCGAACTACGCCGAGGCGATCTACTGGGGAAACGCCGTTTGCTCTGTGTTTTGGAACCCAGGCAATCATACCCCTGGAGATCGGCCTCCCAACCTTGAAATCGAACGTTTTTGATATGGGCCAAAACGACATGATGCTAGCCTTGGATTTAGTTCTAATTGAAGAACGAAGAGACCGTGCCCTTGCATCCGTGGCGCGGTATCAACAACAGCTTGCTAAGTCGTATAATCAACGTATCCAGTTGCGCCGCTACACACCGGGAGAGTTGGTCCTGAAGAAAGTACTTCCAGCTGCCAGGAAACCGGCCGATGGAAAATTGGGCCCTAACTGGGACGGCCCCTATCAGGTCGACTCGATCGCGGGAGTAGGGGCGTATCGGCTAAAAGACATGTCTGGAAGGAGTCTTGCACGACCCTGGAATTCAACGCATTTACATAAATTCTATCATTGACTCGACTTGTGGGGCTTGATACTTGTACATATTTCACTTTTGCAATACAAAGTTTTTCATTTCTTCATCGCGCAATCCAGTTCGCAAGCCTCCGGATTCGGAGCCCCATCGGCACATAACGCCTTTGGGCCGATAAAGACTCCGGATTCGAAGCCCCATCGGTGCATGACGCCTTTGGGCCGATAAAGCCTCCGGATTAGGAGCCCCATCGGCGCATGACGCCTTTGGGCCGATAAAGCCTCCGGATTCGGAGCGCCCCTCTTGGATATCACGATTGGCCAAATAAAGTCTCCAGATTCGGAGCCCCATCGGTACATGACGCCTTTGGGCTGATAAAGCCTCTGGATTCGAAGCGCCCTTCGTGGATATCACGATTGGCCAAATAAAGTCTCCGGATTCGGAGCCCCATCGGCACATGACGCCTTTGGGCCGATAAAGCCTCCGGATTTGGAGCGCCCTTCGTGGATATCACGATTGGCCAATTAAAGACTCCGAATTCGGAGCCCCATTGGCGTATGACGCCTTTGGGCCGATAAAGCCTCTGGATTCAGAGCCCTATCGGCGTATGACGTATTTGGGCCGATAAAGCCTCCGGATTCGGAGCGCCCTTCGTGGATATCACGATTGGCTAAATAAAGTCTCCGGATTCGGAGCCCCATCAGCGCATGACGCCTTTGGGCCGATAAAGCCTTCGGATTCGGAGCCCCAACGGCACATGATGCCTTTGGGCTGATTAAAAGCCTTCGGATTTGGAGCGCCCTTCGTGGATATCACGATTGGCCAATTAAAGACTCTGGATTCAGAGCCCCATTGGCGCATGATGCCTTTGGGCCGATAAAGCCTCCGGATTCGGAGCCCCATCGGCGCATGACGTCTTTGGGCCGATAAAGCCTCCGGATTCGGAGCCCCATCGGCGCATGACGCCTTCGGGCTGATAAAGCCTCCGGATTCAGAGCTCCAATGGCGCATGACGCCTTTGGGCCGATTAAAAGCCTCCGAATTCGTGGCGCCTTCGTACAAGCCGTATAAACAAAGGCCGAAATATGCATATATTCAAAATGGAATAGTTCAAGCTGTATAAACAAAGGCTGAAATATGCATCTATTCAAAATGGAATAGTTCAGGCCGCACAAAAATAGTCTAAAACGTGCGAACATTCAAAGTAAAATGTGTCCTTAGATAAATCGATTGGCATCAAGTGTACTAACATAAATAAAAAGTACGCTACAAATTGAAAATTAAGCATTTTATTAAAATCAGCCAATAAATACATAGTTTCTATATAAGCATTACAAGGTCTTCTTCTCTTCAGCGGCTCCCTCATCATCACTCTTCTCAATTTTGAAAGCGGAGAAGGGGAAATCATTCTGTTGGTACAACGGCAACGCCGAATTCACACCTGCTTCCTGGAGAGCCTCAGCTTCCTGAAGTGCCTTGATCCAACCGTGCCTAAACCCACGATTTTCACATCGGTAAACTTCTTCGGCGAGTTTCTCCTTGGTTTTCTGAATTCCAACCTTTCGGCCATCATGGAAGCCTTTTTCATAGGTCGCGGCTCTCGCAGTCTCAATCACGAACATGCTAGCCGTGTTCCGATCGGCAATAGCATCACTTATCAGCCTTTGAGTCACCCTCTCTTCCATAACCGGGTTGGGATGGCTGGCTGATTGAGACTCGGCGGACTTGATTTTCCTTAGCTCACGCTCAACCTTCTCCGCGCGAGCTTCTAACTTCCGAATGCGTTCATCTCTCTGCTCTATATCACGCCGAGCGGCGCGGAGATGCATGCCGATTTCATAAGCGGTGTACAGCTCCTTCACTGCCTCGTGAAAGCCCTTACGAAACACTTCGAAGTCCTGCCGACCTACCATCGACTGCTGGACCTCAGGTGGAAAAATCTGTCGAGCGAACTCGACTGCCACATTTGGATCTCGAACGATCGAATCCGCCTCTGTCATGGGTCTATTCCCCACGAAGACCGCAAAACTCAATAGGCGTGGATTCGCATCGGATTCCCTTCCAGAATGGGGTTGAGGAGATTTGCCCTGTGGCTGCTTGTCCCTCCTAGGCGACCTACTTCGACGATGAGGAGATTGGTGTCTCTCCCAATCCCTCGAAGTCCTACTTCCCGTGCGCGAAGGTTCACCACTTCGACTCATATCTCCTCCTAGCTCAGCTAGCGTCCTCGCTTCCCCTCTGCTGTTGAAAAAAAGTCTATTCGACATTCGCACTTGTTTAATCTTCCTCAAAAAGCTGGACTGAGTTGCTGACTGAGCACATAAATAGGACCTTCGTTCACAAAGTACACGCCCATTTATTCCCTACGAGGGCAGCACCTCCGAGGCAATCTCATTAATATTGAAACCTCAACAGCCCGGTGCCGACTGAGTCATATGCCCCAATCGCCCCATCAACCACTGTTATTCGACGTTCTATGTTCATGAACTAGCTGGGGCAAGGGCAGATTCATCAATCTAGTCGGGTTGAGTGCCCCAGCCGTTCCACGAATCGATTCATCAATATTCATAAGTTCATGTTATTCGGCGTTTAATGTTCATGAACCAGCTGGGGCAATGGCAGATTCATCAATCTAGTCGGCTTGAGTGCCCCAGTTGCTCCACGAATCGATTCATCAGTACTTCATAAGTTCATGTTATTCGGCGTTTAATGTTCATGAACCAGCCGGGGCAAGGGCAGATTCATCAATCTAGTCGGCTTGAGTGCCCTAGCCGCTCCACGAATCGATTCATCAGTACTTCATAAGTTCTTGATATTCGGCGTTCTATGTTCGTGAACCAGCTGGGACAAGGGCAGATTCATCAATCTAGTCGGCTTGACTGTCCCAGCCGCTCCATGAATCAATTTATCAGTACAATACCCATGAACCAGTCCTATTCGGTTTTCGGAGTTCATACATTGTCAGGCAAGATCAAATTTATTAATCTGATCGGCCAAATACCTTAGCACAATGCCGATCAAACTGTGCCGCAGCCACTCCATGAACTAGTTCTATTCGGCATCCAGAGTTCATACATTGGCTGGGGCAAGGGCATATGACGGGGCCCTGTGTCGATTTACTTGTTCGGATAAATTAAGGTTAAATTAATTGCCAAGTTACACTGTTATCCAATCGGCAACTATGCAGTGGGATATTTAATCTACTCATCTCATGATCCTACTTCCTATCGAATCGATAGTTAGCAAGCACAACAGACAATAATCATTTTATCCAAAGTAGTGAAAAGCAAAACTCTTCATTAATATCAAAAACTGCGTACAACTAATAGTGAAATGAAAAGGAAATTTTCATTAATAAATTGAGCGCAGATAGTAACTAATTTATATATGAAAATTACCTTGAACTAACAGAAATCTACTAAACAAAAACATACATTGAAATTGAAAATACTTAATAAAACTAGAATGTCTCCCAAATCAATCCTCGGGATCAGACTCAAGTGGCTCAACGTCCACTTGCTCGTATGGAATTGGCATGGCCAATGTAACTCCAGCAGCAGCAAGGGCTTTGAGCTACCCATGTTTGAATCCCCGATTCTCGAATTTGGGGACTTATTCTACGTAGTTCTCAAGGGCGGCTCTCTTTCCAGCCTCGAACGCCGCAGAAACCTCAGAGTCGGCTTTTTCCTTGGCCTTCTTCAACTCTTCTAACTCGGCCTCCACCTTGGCAAGCGCCTCCTTGGCTAACTTGAGCGATTCCTCGCTCGCATTTGCCCTCTCCTCGGCGTCGGATCTAAGCTGGTCAGCAGTCCGAGCCCTCTCCTTCTCAACTTTGGCTCGAGCACTTTCCATTGTGGCTCTCATCGCCTCGAACTCGGCCCTGCTCCTCTCACCTTCAGCTTCCGACTTCAAGCGGCCAATTCTTTCAATGGCATTGTGCTAGCGGCGGCCTAGTTCGGCTATCTTTCCAACCGTCTGCAAAACAAGGAGTTGGGATCATCACATACCAAGAAATATCGTATACAGACCAAACTAAACAAGGAATAAAAAAGATCAAGTCACATACCAGAAGGGTCGACTAGGCAGCTAACGCTATAGCTACCAAATCCGGCTCTGCTCGAAAGGTGGCCTTGTTAGCCGGCAACGAGATTGAGGCGGCCAAGGTCAACGCTACTGCTGGATCCTTCAAGGCAGATGCGTCAGAGGAGATCGGCATGTTTTTGATCTTTGGTTGAACAACGAAAGGAACAACCACATCCGACTCCTCTAATCGAGGTCGTTTGTCAACGGGGCTCTCCTTTGAGCCGACCTCTCCCTCGGCGGTACGTTTTTCGCCCCGCTTTTCTAGAATCGGCCGTTCTTCTAGAATCTACTGTTCGGCTTCCTTATCCGTCTCGGCCACAACAACTTGAGTCGTTTCTTTTACAATAACGGGTTGTGAAGATTCAATCAGGGCAGGTCCAGAACGAGTGGCCTCGGCTTTCCATCGGGAGGCCATGCGTTCAGTATTTCTCTTTCGCGCCATCTGCGTGAGATTTTCCCCAGCCATACCCTCAGAAAAAGCGCCGGGTAGGTCTCCCAAATTTGTAAAAATATCTCCGAAGGAAAACTCCGCCCGACTCAAAGTGGACGGTGAGTCAGGCTGGTTAAGACCAGCTGCCTTAAACGCTGAATTTAGAGCCTCGTCGACCTCTTCGACCTACGCAGCGAACTCTCTCATTGGTTCAGCAATTACCTCGACCACCGGCTCTACGTCTTGCTCCGAATCAGAAGCTTCGAAACCAATTTGCCTAAGGGTCTTGAAGCTAGGGAAGATAAGAGCCGTAAGGTGTTGTTCGCTGGATAGGATCAGAATGTCGTCCGCGGCCAAGAACGTAGTATAAGTAGGCTCGTACCGCAGGAGTATATGGGCGGCTCTCCCTTGGTTCTGTACGTTTGGACACCCAAAATACTTGAGTGCAGTCTTAATTTCCGCAAGGACTACGTCGTCAGCCGAGGTTAGAATCTTCTTCAACTTATTGCCTGCAAAAACAAAGGATTAGACTTGGAGAAAAAGTCGAATAAAAGAAAGATCAATAAACACAAGGAGTTAGACGGCAACCTAGTTCACCCCTCCGTCTAGGAATAGGGTCTAGGCGATCTTCGCCTTCGCTGAATTCCCAGTTGCCTCAGACATTGACCATTACATCGTCAACTCGTTTTCCAGAGCTGGCAAGCATGGTTACCAAGTGATGGTCGGTGTCCTTGGCCGTGAGAAAGTAGCGCCCGAGCCGACCGGAGGATTTGGCTAAAGCGTAGCAGTGCCGAATCGCCGGAATGCCAAGGTTGATCCTAAGGCGCCGGTTCAACTCTACGATTCCCATTATGATTCAAAAGAAATTCACATTGGGTTGGAAAGGAATTAGACCCCAATGGCGGAGGACGGCCCTAAGAAATGGGTGTAGGAGAAAGCGAACTCCGCCCTCCGTAATGGATAGGAGAGGAAAGACGATTGTATTTTGGTCATCCCTCTCCATATCAAGAGTATTGTCCGTCACTAGAGATAGATGGACATCATCAGGGATAGAAAAATGTCGTCGGAACCCAGAAATACGACCCTCGGAAAGGAGGTCTTTCAAATGCTTAGCCATTCTAGTAAGGACTCAAGGGTATTCTAAATCAAAAATAAACATGGAAAATAGGATTACAAAGAGGAGAGAAGAAAACTTACGAAAGGCAAAGGAGACAAGGAGAGACGAGAAGAAGTTGCAGAAGACGCGAGACAGAGGAGAGACACCGGCTGGCAATCCAGGAGGCTCAAATATTCAAAAAAAGTATGCATTCGAAGAGACTGGAGTTTCAAATCATAATAAATGCAAAAGATGCACGAATGAGGCAGGAACGTATAATGATGACCGAGAGGCGTGTGCGTTCTGACATTCACATTGGGATAGGTGAAGCCGCCTAATTTATGTTTCTCTTGACTTTTCAAATTCGAAACCAAACACACTAATTAACTGCCGTCAATGGGGAGTTTGGGGGGCAATTGTGGGAGCCGAATAAATAGCAGAATCAGAAGCGTACGCTCTAGAAGATAGACATTACTCGGCTCTAACCTGCACGATCAGGAGGCCAAATACAATAAATAGGCCGAGTAACTATTGGACTATGGGGCCGAATAAATAAGCGGATAGTGAGCGAAAAGGGGACCAGGCCCCGAGGACGAGTATAAATAAAGGAACAACAGTCGAAGAAAGGTATGTGAGAACTAGTATGCTTAACTTAAAATACAAGTAACCCAGAGAGAGTAAAGACTGACTTGTCCGTCGGAGTGCTAATTTCGGCACCCGCGACTGGAGTGTTCATTTTTTTTCAGGTGTCTATTTGAGGACCACGAGCGTCTCCTAGGATCAGAAGAGTATTTCCAAACCGTATCCCCACATTACCAAAAAGTCCTATCTACATATTTGGTGGTAGCTTAGGTCCTGTCAAAAAGTTTTTGAACCATTAAGTCCCATTTATAGGTAAAAAGACGTTTTGCCCTTTAATCCCAAAACTAAGAATGTTCTCAATTATAAAACTGAGAATGTTCTCAATTTATAATTATCAAAACTAAGAAATTTCTCAATTTTTTTCTAGTATGAACTAAGAATATTATCAAAACTAAGAAATTTATAATTATCAATTTTGAGAAATTTCTCAATTTTCTTCATGATTAAAATTGAGAATATTATAAACTGAGAATGTTCTCAATTTCAAATTAGAATTCAGAAGAACAATGTAGTCGAGTACATAGGGTTACAATTTCAGATCTAGTAAACTTTTTGACTTGGAAGGTTGCAATTTGGGGTTCGATTCGAAGCCCTAGTTCAATTGGGTAGAACTTGAGTAGGTTATCATCTTCAGTTTCAAAATCCTAAGAGAGAGTTCTTGAGCGAAACGACGAAACAAAGAATTGCACAACCACACAGAACTCGAGTATGCAAGAGTGAGTAGCTATGGGAGAAGATCAGATCAGATCTGTGATTGAAACTTTCGATTGTTGTTTCGTCGAAGCCTTGGAGCGGAGGTGGCGATTGATGTCTGAAGGGAACGTTGGAAGGCAGCGCCGGAAGCTGCAGTCAGCGTTGGGTTTCGTTGAAGTCTAGAAGGCTGCGAGGTGTGTTGTCGTGTTCGTCTTGAATGGGCAATAGGACTTCAATTTGTTTGAATCCTTTCTTGAACCATGAATTGTCCATGAGCTTGGCTACTGTGATTCTTGTCCATGAACCATAAATGGGCAATGGGACTTCAAATTGCAACTGTGAAGAGAGAGAGAATGAAGACAACAATGATGTTTGGCAGCTATGAAGAGGTCTTGGAAGGATAAATTGGGCTATTAAAAATTAATGGGACTTGAAAGAACAAATAATTTTATTTAGGACTTAATGGATTATAAGTTCACAAAATGGGACTTGTATGTAAATGCCCCTTTAAAAATTGATAAAATTTGTTTGAGATTTTGGAACTCTCAAAACTCTTGTTGTAAAAACTCATTTTTATATAATATATGCATATATAAATTATTTAAAAATACTTGTTTAAAATTTAGAATTCTAACTTTCACAATGCAAAATTACTATTTAAATTTTTGGGTAAATTACAAATACACCTCCTAAGGTTTGCTTAAAGTACAGATTGTCTCATGTGGTTTGAAAAATTATAAATGCTCCATTGTTAGAATAATGAAATTCATAATTGCTCTATTATACAATAACAAAATTATCTAAATTATTAATTAAAATATATTTCTAACATCATTAAAAACTGTTAATTGACTTGATGATTTATTAATAAAATGGACGATTTGTTATGAAATTAGAAATCTCAAGAGTGGAATATAATTTCTAAAACTATAAGGGGCGATTCGTATTATAATTAAACCTAAGGGTGTACACTTAAATTTTTCTAACATATAGCACATTTCAATTGATAGTACAATATTATTGGAATCTTGTGGAGTGTTGATTTGTGGATTTAGATTTTTACAGGGCTTAACAAATATTTTTTTAGGCTGAGATTTCGTTGGGTTTTCATTGTTGGACTTAAATCATATTAGAATTCAAACTTTTGGTATGGGCTACATCATAAAAATATATATATAAGGGCCATTTGGGAACCCCAAAAAAAAAAAAAAGAGTTAATTTTTAACTTTTAACCCATTTTGAGTCACATTACTTCTCACATCTATATATATAAGGAAAAAGGTCTTTTAAAGAACAATGATTGTGGAAATTCCAAACTCCCAAACTAATTTTGTTAATTTCTTAATTTTTAAAGAAAATAAAAATAAAAAAAAATCTATTGGTTTGTTCCTTAAGTCAACAATCCAAAAACAAAAAAAAAAGTTATAATTATTTACAATTTTAAATTTTAAAATTTAAGACAATATGATAAGTCACCCTCACTCTTTACAAAAATAATGTTGATCAAAACAATTCAAATAAAAAAAATGAAGACACTAATTATTTATGATTTTGAATTTCAAAATTCAAAATAATATGGTAAGTCAGTTTCATCTCACTCTCACCTTTTCCAAAAATAATATAAATCTAAAATTTTAAAAACCCAATCAAATTAAAAATTCAATACAATTCTCTCTTTAAAATATTCAATATTTGATCTTTTTTCTAGTCCGGCCAACTTCTCCCAAAATGTAATAATGTAATGGTTATTCTCTCTCTTTGCCAATAGTCCAAACTTATTTCAAGTTTGTTTCTTTGTGATGATTTTTTTTTTTTTTTAAATTTATATTTTCGTGTGAGTAATTTTTTTTTTCCCTTCTCTATATGACTTTTTTTTCCAACTAAATTGATAATAAATATATATATCTGTTAACTATTTTGTTCTTTATGATTTGGCCATTTTGAATTTCTTAAACAAAATTTTCAACTTTTTTATTTGTAAAAAATTAAAAACATTTAATTAACTTGCCCATCAATAAATAAAATTTTAAATAATGAACACTATTCCATAATTTATGGATTTCAAAAAAAAAAAAAAAAAATTAACACCCATATATGGAATAAGAAAACCTAAAATCACGCATTTTTTTTATTTTTCATTTTTAACTCTTTAAAACTCTAACGGTACTTTTTTATTTCCACAACATTGTCTTTTTATATTTACAAAGATAAAAAAACTAGACCGGAGTTGCATAATGGTTAGTGGAGGTGGTGAGCATAGCAACAACAAAGATGATAATGAGCTCAGCCAGAACATTGTTTGGGTGGATTTCGAAAATGTGAATATTAAAAGAATAGTAGATAGTTCGGGTGATGAATTGATTTAAAAAACTAATATGTGGTTGAGATTAAGTGTGAATTTTACTATATAAAAATTGAATATGAATCATATGTTGTTTTCTATATATAATTTTGGGTACTTTTGTATAACTATCAAAAATTATTGTAATTACATGTTACTTATCATTTGATATATTATTGTTGTATTATCGTAATGAATTTATTATTAATGTCTATTATCAATGTAGTGGTGAAATGTCACATGATAAATAAAAAAATGTTTTGTTATTATTATTATTGATAATATATTTCTTTATTTACCTTTTTACAATGTTCAAAAAAATTAATTTATGTTTATTGTTTGTTTTTGTAGATGAGAAGTCAAAACTAAATTTTAACCAAATTCAAGTTATAACTAATTTGAGATTGAAAAGGAAATTTCAAAAGAAATTATAATTATATATAATTTTAAAATATTTTTAAAAAAAATACAAGAAAAAATTGGAACTACAAATTAAAATTGTCAAACAATCTAATTCTATGAAAAAAAAATTTAAATGAAAAATTGATCAAATTTGAATTTATAATTATTAAATATTTTTAATAAGCCATTAATTTTTTATTCAGGTTCTAGCCTGATCTGGTTTTAAATAGTTTTTCAGATATAAATATATCTTATCAATATTAGACATATTTTAAGAATGGTAAATTATATCGATAGTTCCCGTATTTTGTCTCTTGTGTCAATTTGGTCTCTATAATTTCAATTAGTTTGATTTTTACCCCTAATTTTAGATTTGTATTAATTTGGTCCAATTGATAATGCCGATTAAGATTTTTGAAAGAAAATAGTTATTGAGTTGGTTGAGATTAACTTATTGAGTTGAACAAGTTTATAATTTTGTCTATAAAAGTATAACAGATACTACTGATGTGTGTATTTTCAATAAATAAAAAAAAACACTAACAATTATAACAATTGGACCAAATTGAGACAAAATTATATATTTAGGGTCAAAATTGAGCAAATTAAAATTGCAAGGACAAAAAAAACACAAGAGTTAAAATATAGAGATTACCAATGTAATTTATCCTTTTAAGAATAAGTACATAATTTCTTAATTAATTTTAAAATTGTTAATAAATATATCAAACAAATATGCACAGATTTCCTATTTTTGTTATAAATTTTTTTAAAAAATATATTTACTAATTAAAAATTAAATAAATAGGTAGGTCTTACAAACTCATAGATTGAATATGAATTAGACGATTCTCTAAGAACTAGGCTTAAATCAATAATTATTAGCACAAAAAAAAAAAAAAAAAAAAATGACTTGAACTAAATTTTCTTAGTTACTTTTTAGTGTTTAATCCAATATTAAAACCTCCAAATTAACTCATATCAGTCATGAATTGATAAACTATGATATAATTTAAATATAAAATTCAAATTTATTAGGACTAGAATATGACCTACAATTTAGGGTGGTTTTATCTTAAATAATTTTTTTATACATGAACATATATATAGCTATTCATTTGATTGTTTTAAACATAAATATATAGTTTTTTTTAAACTATAGTTCAAACTTTTTAATAAGTGTGCATAAAATAAGTCCATATTTCTTATTTCTATTATAAAAAAATATTTAAAAATATTTATTTACTAATTTAATAAATAGATAGGTCAAATGATTCATATAAGTTGAGAACAGAACAAGACAATTTTTAATGATTAGGTGAATGACAAGTTGGCGTAAATCTAATGTTAAACCCAAATTTAATATCACAAGTGAATCCTAATTCATTTTTATGTAAATCTTATAACAAAAGACAAATTATAATTTTTAGACTTTACAAAATATGAAAAAATTAGGGCAAATTACGTATACCCCCCTCGAGGTTTAACAAAATTACAGATACCCCCTGAGGTTTGAGAAATTACAGATACCCCCCTGAAGGTTATATTTGCATAACAAATTAGGGGGCAAATTGTTATGAAAATATAAATCTCATGGGACAATTTGTTATGAAAATATAAATCTCAGGGGGGTATCTGTAATTTCTGAAACCTCAAGGGGGTATTTGTAATTTAGCTAAACCTCGAGGGAGGTATATGTAATTTTCCCAAAAAATTACTATATTAACAAATGTAATTTACCACTATCATATGATAAATTAAATTTACGAAACTCATAAGACGAAATTTATTTATATTTTATCATAAATATAATATTTGTGATTTATTTTTTAATTTTTACCACTTAAATTATGATATATATTTGTTATTAAGAATTTAGAGCACACAATTAATGATATAAGAATAAATAATAAAAAAAAACTTATATGTAACTGTGATAAAAATGAATAAAATTTAATTGATTCTAAATCATTTTTGCTAAATATTGTAGATAATTTTTTTAGATTATTATTTAATTTTAAAAATTAATTTTTAATTATTTATTTATACCCGTGCATAGCACGGGTAATTATGCTAGTTTTTTACACACAAAAAGGCAAAAAAGCTAAAAAAAAAAAAGTCAAAAAACTAACTTTTAACTAACTTCCCAAATCACCAAAAAAAAAAAAAAAAAAAAAAAAGGACCCTGAAATGATTATCACATGACTATGTACCCACCTAGCAAGAGATGAATTATCATTTCATCCAAAATATAGGAAAAGAAATGAGAAAAATAAGGACTTGGCTCTTTTCTAGTTCGTTATTAGACTGAAGGGTACTGTTTGGCTATTGTGGGCCTTGATTCGGGTCCTCTCAATGATTTAAACTGTTCCATATGTAGAATTTATCGAATATATCATCTTTGTAAAAAATCATGATGACCTATCATCGTGATTTTTTATAAGGATGATATATTCGACGAGTTTTATACATTGCATGATTTAAATTATTAAGATAGAGCTGAATCAAGGCCCACATAAGCCGAACAATATCCTCCAGTCCGATAACGGGCTGGAGAGGAGCCAGGTCCGAAAAAGAAATACATAATCCTATATAATTAGAAAAATACACTACCTAAAATATAGACCGAATTTATTAGATAATTTTTTGAAAAAATTAAGAGACTTGGTCATGCAATTGGTAAGACATCAATAATCAATATTTCTAACAGTTAACTGCATTAAACAATAAACATTTAAAAAAAAATTAAGGTTAAATTAAACAATCAATCATTTAAGAAAGTTGAATAATACAAATTGTCAAGCCCAATACCAACTAGATAACGTACAGAAAACGCTCCATAATGGTTAATAAGAAATCAATTCCTACCTTTGGCAAGGTTTGACCTCTTGATTTCACAGTTGAGAATGTCTAAGAGAGCCTAGGTGTATTTAGGGGTTGTTTGGAGTGTCTTAAATAAATGTACTTTTTATCTTTTTAGATTAAAAAGTTGAGGAAAAAAATATGGATGTTTGGGTTAATTTTTTAACTTTTTCATAGAAAAATGTGTATTAAAAAATTGTATAAAGAAGTGTATATGAGAAGATTAGAAAGGTGAGTTGGCAGTCGTACAAGCTGTGCAATTGAATTGATGGTAAGAAATTATTGGCCAATGTTTGGGCATTGCACTGAACGGTTTTGTTCGGCCCGTAGGGGCCATCACAGGTCCCATTTTGATAACTTGAACCGTAATATATAGAACTCGTCGAGTACTATATATTTATAAAAAATCACGTTGATCGAATATCGATAGCTATCTGATCAGATTTATTTTTTTTCAATCGTTAATTATAACACCATGCATTTTTTTTATACAAAACTGATTTGATCATGTAGTTATCGATATCCGATCAACGTGATTTTTTATAGGCATCTAGTACTCAACGAGTTCTACACATTAACGGTTTAGATTATCAAAACGGGACCCGTGATGAGCCCCCACGGGCCGAACAGCAGTGTGTTCAATTGCACCCAATCTGATCAGATTTGGTCGACCACACACAACACAGAGCAGTGATTGCTTACATCACTGAGTTGTACTTGGCTTGGAAAATTAATTTTTTAATATTTTTTTTGTGTGAATAGTGATAACTTTTTAACTTTTTGAGTAATTTTTTGACTTTTTGACTTTTTTGGGAATTGCCAAACTTGGCCTTAAAAAAGCCGGTGGAATAGTTAAATTGATCCAATTCAGTCCAAACTATCAATTTGATTTGATTTTTATTAATTTCAATTTTGATTATGAAAATGATACAACCGTTCAAATCAGTTTGATTCTTGGTTCTAAGGCTTTGATTATCATTTCAAACCGAACCATAATATACTTGTTAATTAATTTTTTATATTTTGATATGTACAATAAAAAATTAAAATTATCATAAGATTTGAACACTAATCTTGATTGTAAAATTAATAAACTCTCACCAACTTAACCAAACTAATTGTTATTAGTTTGTTTATTAACATTAAATATATATCATGGGCTTTTTATTGATAAATCTTATTTAGAAATGTTCTAACCCAAGAAGTCCATGAAATTTTTTTTAACCCACTTAGTCCCATGTATTTATACTTTTATTCCATAAAGTCATTTTTCTTGATTTACATTATTTTCTTAGACTCTTATGCCCTTATATTTAATATTGATATTTAATGTTGGGGGAGGAGAGAGAAGGGAGAGGACCAAAGCATAGAAAATTTCATACACAAATTAAATAATATTGATGTTATTATTTTATATTATTATATAATGTGAATATATTTTTAATTGACAACACATTAAAAATAATGTGAACATTCTCTCTCATCTGATGTGAACGTTCACAACACCTTTTCGAAAAATTCTCTCTCATCTAATGTAGTAATTTGAACGTTCACAACATGTGAACTTTCTTGTTTTTAATTGACAATACATTAAAATAACGTTCATTATATTTTTAATTGACAACACATTCTTATTCACAACATGTGAACATTCTCTCACATCTAACATAGTGATGTGAACGTTCACATTCGTATGTTTTAGTATGAATATTCACATCATGTAATTAACAACACAATGACAAAAATTCATTTCAAATTAATGTGAATATAATGATGTGAATATTCATTTCAATTGCATGATGTGAATATTGTTAGAAAAATAGTACCAAACTATCGGGAAAATTTAATTTAAAAATATGCAAACGATTTTTGGGCAAAACCAAAACTGAAACAAATCGATATAATAACATGATAAATTATAAATAGATAAAACCTGATCGAGTCGAGTGTGTGACACTCTCTCCTTAGGACAGATTCGTCCTCCCACCGGTGCTTAGGATTCAATGGACGTCTATCTCCCAAGATACAACGATCAATGTCTTGCACTAGCAGCACTACTATTGCAAGCCTAGCGAACTTTGCTGTGCATGAACTCTCTTTATAGGAAAATTAGACTCAAGAAATATGAAGAATAAATGCAAAGTAAAGAAGAATGGCCATTCACCATCTAAAATGAAGTGAGGGACATGGAATATAAAGACTTCCATGTGACTCTTCAGAAAGGTTGTGATCCTTCAAAAGGACACACCCTTTCATCTCAAGAGACACAACCATTGGAGTAAATTTAAATTCAAATTTTCCAACAATCCCCCACATGATTAAAATTTACGGAAAGGACATGCAACAACATGCAGACAAAGAGAGAGAGTACATTATGGAAATATCCTGCATCGGGATAGGTAGCTTTCGACTTTGAACCTTCCCTAGTGAAAGCCTATCGGACTTACTAGCTAATCAGTGGACGTGATGCCTTGAACTGTTCAACCGTTTGTGTAAGCCAAGACAATAGAATTCACACAGAATATCTTCAAACACAGCTTAGTTCTCACGGTTGTGCCCGTTTTGGCCTTGGGCAAATCCTGGTGTTTCTTGAGTGCTTTAGAGAATTTAGCCTTATCAATTCTCATAGAAGCGGCCCCTTCACACTCATATAGGTGATCCTTATTTCGAGTCTCTTAAATACTCCTCTTGAAAGATACCCCTCTAGGATTTCCAAGATATAAGTAATCATTAAAAGCATAGCTTACCCTAAGTTCCCTGCATACAACACATGTTGCAGATATCACTCTCATCATAGGAATGGATAGGAGTTAGACTCCTTTAGTGATTTCTGGTGAGCCACCCATAACTTAGTTGTCCCTTTGAACTTAGTTCTTGGGATCTCCAGTCATCTAAGTAGGGTTATCATTATGATGACTCTGATGTAATAGGCTTTAATCACATTCCCCTCGATAAACTTTCCCTCATTTGCTCTCTGGTCAATTTTTTTTTTTTGTTTAGCGGCCGCTATTTTTCCGTTTGACCTTCTCAGTTAGATATCATTGAGTAGTTAGTGAATCCATTATATTATCCTTAGACAATATTCACAACTAAAAGCAAATGTCATACGGTGTTAAGTCTTTGATTACATCGAGACTTATCGTTACTCTATGTCACTCCCATTTAAATAATAAACATAGAGTTGTTCCTTAGGAGTTAATGAAACCATTGTTGCTTCTACTCCAACTTTGTCCTATATAAAGAATTGAGATTCTTTGTGGACCTATTATCGGAACCGTTACTTTGGTAAAATCCTTCATGCACCCCCACATTTTAAGCATTCTAAGGAAACTAAATTCATGTTGTTGATGTATAATTATACAAAATATTAATACACCCCCACAATTCTGTGATAAATCAGAATATATCATTAATTGGCGTGCTTGAACTATATAACAAGATGTAAACTGTTTTGTGAATATAATCACAATACTAATTTGTCTAAAAATAATTAGACTTCGTAACTTGCTTTTGCAGTACAAAGAAGAAATGACTAAAACCGGTTGTGACCACAACACTTTGTCAAATAACATTTCTTTAGCCATGATTAATTTCTTTTTGTTTACTGCAACCCTTAATTCCAATCTCAACATGGAATATAAATATCACTATATAATACATTTACATCTTATTTGTCTTATCCAGTATTGGTGACTACGTCGACAATTACCAAAATGTCTTTTACCCATGAAATATTTTAATTCATATAATATTTCATTACGGATCAGTCGCCACACCAATTTTAGTCATTATTCTAAAGAATAGTTAGAATTCCTCTTATGTCAAAACACATAGGTTCACCTTTTTATCAACACTTTGATAAATAATTGACATCCATTTATAATACACTACACACCAAATTGATATTAATTGTCACAAACCAATTGATATTAATTGTCAACTCTACAACATATGTAGACATGGACAAGATTAACAAGTCAATCATACTGCATAATTTTCCCATTAATCTCTCTCCCCCACATTTGTGATAATACATAAATTAACACAAACAACATGATTCATTTCCAGACAAGTGACACAGTCACAAATAATAACTCATAAAAATATATATGGGACAAAAATGGAATTGTCTCTTTTAATTCAAAAGGTAAATTCCCACATTAAGAACATGATTCATGGCTAACCAAGTCTACCACACAAGTGAAATAAAGATTGAAGACATCCTATCTCACCAAATTTGAAGTTACTTTAAAAATAACTTTCAATAGATTATTAAAAAATAATAATCAACACAAAAGATGCCTCAAACTACTTTCAATTAAATTGTGATGGTATTTGTTTTGAATCATAGATTGACCAATCAATATAAAATTTCCATTCAAATACAAATTACATAAATTAGAAATTCTAATTTAATAACATTTAGAAAATTTACCAAATATATAATAAATATACTCTATATTTTCTCAAACTTCAAGAGATCACCAACCAAAAGTAATATCTTGATTTTTATAATTAAAATCATAACTTGATTTTAAAATATATTCTTGAAACTTTCACAAATAATCTTGTGAGCTATTTATTAAAATAAACCATGAATATAAATTTGAAACCTTAGATCCAATGACTTAAATCCAATATATGGATTTAACCACTTCAAACCAGGCATATAAAAACAATACATTGTTTTATCATCACACAAAATTTAAAGAGAAAAAGGTGTCTTATTGTATAACGTCAAAGACACTTTGAATAATTGAAAACAAAATTTTAAATAGGCCGTAAAATTTTCTTTTTTTTTTAAATAAATAAAAAAAAAACTAATTCTATTATCAATTCACCATATACATGGTTTTAAATTTAAAAATCAAAACCCAATGGTCAAAACCGTATTTCAATACACAGGACCCATCAGGAAAAAGATGCATCTATTAATAATTGCTACAAGAGAAACAAATATATATATTGCACTTTGCCAAAAAAAAAATTATTTGTATTTTTTTTTTCCCCTATGAACAGAAAACAGTTTCTGAAAACAAGTTGTCAATTGTGGACATTAGCAACCTGATTTCAGGCAAAAACCATGTCTGAAAATTTAAAATTTGTTGATACAACAACCTGATCCAAAGCAAGTAAAGTAGGCAAAGAATTTTAACTAAATTCCGTAGTACAGGATAAAGATATGGAATATACTTCAAAGACTTCCCGTGGTAAAGATATGGGATATACTTCAAAGACTTCCTGTTAATTCAAAAATATATCTTTCACAGAAACATATCTCTCCAACCAATGGAAAATATTTCTCCAACGTTGAACGAGACGTTATACACAACGGCAATCACAACACTTACAATTTGCCTTTTAATTCCCTCGCCTCACCAATCATAAACATGATAGATATAACAGATTACATATATATATATATACACATGCACAGAAACATTTTGACAAGATTATGAACTTTCTATATATTTAACCAAAAATTGAAATTTGTAAACCCATATTTTGATATACATAGATTCATATCAATTCTTAAGATTCACCACAAATATATCAAAGATGATTCTCCAATTACAACTATGGGATAAATAGATACAAAACCGTATACATAGATGCGACTTTCATACATTTGTGATTGTACAAAATACATGCATAAGAACCAAAACCAGAACTGTTCGAGTTTCGGTACAAAATCAAAATAGTTCGAGAATCGACATAGCAAACAAATAACATGAAATAAAGTGAATTATTTATTCAGATAGAAATTGAGCAAATAAGATTTGTCAAGGAACATAAATAATTTCTATCTTTAACAGGTTCTCATAACAGAATACTATGAGAGTTTTACCAAAAATAGAAACTACAACCAGAACAATGTTCTGTTGTTTATAAACACTGTTTCACAAATTTCTAAATCTGTATGAAAGTAGTTACTAAAGTAACCAATCAAAAATAAATTGATTTTTGGTAGATTCAAACTACTTACAAGTTATAACCGGAACTGTTTTAACAATGATAAATCTGTTTAACAACAGTTCTGATACACAAAACAATATTTGCCCAAAAATTATATACATGGATAGTCTGTCTTAAGATTGTTAGAAAAATAGTATCAAACTATCGGAAAAATTTAATTTAAAAATATGCAAACGATTTTTGGGCAAAACCAAAACTGAAACAAATCGATATAATAACATGATAAACTATAAATAGATAAAACCTGATCGAGTCGAGTGTGTGACACTCTCTCCTTAAGATAGATTCGTTCTCCCACCGGTGCTTAAGATTCAATGGACGTCTATCTCCCAAGATACAACGATCAATGTCTTGCACTAGCAGCACTACTATTGCAAGCCTAGCGAACTTTGCTGTGCATGAGCTCTCTTCATAGGAAAATTAGACTCAGGAAATATGAAGAATAAATGCAAAGTGAAGAAGAATGGCCATTCACCATCCAAAATAAAGTGAGGGACATGGAATATAAAGACTTCCATGTGACTCTTCAGAAAGGTTGTGATCCTTCAAAAGGACACACCCTTTCATCTCAAGAGACACAACCATTGGAGTAAATTTAAATTCAAATTTTCCAACAAATATTCACATCATGTAATTGACAACATAATGATAAAAATTCATTTCAAATTAATATGAATATAATGATAGTTAATATCTTGGTGCATGGAAACTACCAAAACATAATGACAATCAACATTAAATATCAACATTAATAAGGGGTAGGAGAGATTGATGGTGTTTTGGTTTTCTTACCTCAAATAGAACCTAATCGAATAGTCAAAAACAATATGGGTTGGATGGAACAAAACTCTTAGAAAAAGAATTTATCAAAAAAGCTCCCATATATCATATTTGATGTTATATACAATTTTTAGATTCATAGAATCAAACCAAACCGGTTTCTGTGGTTCGATTTTGGTCAAGTTTCATAGGTTTAACAGTTTGGCTATGGTTTCAATTTTTCTAAAACTGTACGAATTGATTTGATTCCTGATTTACTCTAAAATCTGACCAATTTGGTCTGTAAACACTCTTAAAAGTGGCTGACTGAGTTAGTTCAGCTTAAAAATTAAACAAATCAAATTCCTAATTAAATTTTCAAATCAGACTTAAATAATCCTAAATTCAACTTCACTTTAACTCATTTAACCCCTTAAATATAAATGTGAATGAACTTTAAGGACTCGATACTTTTTTCCCCTTCATCTTTGTCTCTCTTTATAAAAAGTAAAGTGCCTACATATGCAGTGGTGGTATCAGAAAATTAAATTAGAGGGGACATTTATTAACAACAATGATTCATTCCCCCTTTTTAGGACCCCCTTTGGACCCCCTCTCTCTCTCATTGGTCACCTTTTCTTTTTCTTTTTCTTTTTTTTCCTGCACCTCCAATCACCTCTTGCCACGTGGCAAAGGGGGTAAAGGGGGTGACCCCCAAAGGGGGTCCCAACCTTTATTCATTTATTAATTACAATATTAAAAATTTTTACAAAAACATTCCACACAAGTTTTTACGATTAATTTCGAGAAACATAAAAAAAAAAAAATATTATTTATAACTAGTGTATCATGGACAATATAAAAAAAATATAAATATGAGTATTAAAATAAATTATATAATGATAAATTATTTTTTATATAAAATTTGATTAAAAATTCAATATAATGGTAATACCACGTCATCATTAGTATGTGATATCACCAACTAATAGTAAATAAACACATAGAGAGTGAACCTCACATGTCAAATGTAACTAACAATCCAATAAATTTCATATCTTTATAGTGAGATTACTTATACTTGCATGTCAAAAATAATGACATCACCGTTACATTAAAAATTTTTTATAAAATTTTCATAGATAATATGAATTGTAGTAGTCTCTTCAACTATTGTTGTTCTTATAATTTTTAAAATGTCATTGACATTTCACTTTAATAATAAATTTATAATTTTTTTATTTAAAATATTTTCTTTATATTTACAAAAAAAAAAAAATTCTCAAAACCCAGAGAGCACGTAACTCCCGTGGTCCCTTCTTCCCTCAGCCACTATGGTTAGTCCCCTTTTAACTTTGTTATTGTTTTTCAAAGAGACCCATGCTTAGCACATGTGGTGTGTAGATGCGTATAAGCAAGGTGCCTATTTATCAATCATGTGATGTCTATAAGCAGCTGTGATACAGGCCCAACACCTCCCATACCCCCACACATTTATGAGAGAGAGGGAGGAGAGAGAGGGGGAAAGAAAAAAAAATATATAATGTATAGTCACAAATCAATTGAGAATTATGACGGTCATAAATTTTGAGAGTCTCAAATATTTTCCAGTCTCTGTATGTATCATGAGTTAAGAGAGACACTTTACTTGCAAGAGATTGCCATTCCATTATAGGTAAAATAGAATAAAAAAAAGAGTAATTTAAAATTGTTCTTTCAAGCCAATATTCCATTATTTTGTTTTATTTTTGTTATTTATGCACGAGTTTCATATGCTTTTATCTTTACTTTCTCTCAAGTCTTGCACATTGGCCCGACAGCGCAATTGAGCGAGAGGATTAATCCTGTGGCAATATTAGGTTAGAGTTAAATATAAGATATATTGTATTTACTTTTATAGTAACTATGAATTTACGAAAAAAATTTCAATATATAAAATGTAACTTTTTATTTATTTATTTTGGATATATTATATTGATTTCTCTTGAAATTTAAAGACAATACATCAAGCATCATAATTTTGATATAATTATATTAACTTTCCTTTTAGTAATATTAAATGGACCGAAACTAGTAGAAATAGAATGAAGACAAAAGGATAAACAAATATATATATATACACACACATTTTAGTGTAAATTAGATGACAATATCAGCCATGTTTGGTTTGATTATTTTCAATTTCTTTTATTTTATTTTTGAAACAATCGAAATTAGTTTGACGAAAATAAATATCAAAAAGATATTTTTAGATTTTAAAAAATTATTTCTACCCTCTCAAAAGATAAAACCATATAAAAATGAGAAATATTATTAAAAAAAATTCCAGTTTTTAACACTGAATTAATTTTTAGATTTTCTTAAATTTTTTCTTTTATGAAAACTTATTCTAAAAATCAAACCAAAAAAAGCCATTATTCTTCTTTTCATTTGGCTAATGAATTATAGATGAAAAAGGAATTAAGTGTTATTTAAATTAAAATTTTAAGGGACCTCAATGTAATTAATATTAAAATTGTGAAACTTGCTATGTTTTCTTTAAACCTTATGGAAGGTAAGTGTAATTTACCCTTTTATTTTTGTCAAGTGAGGATATAATGGAATTTTCACCACCAATCACATAGGATTAGATTGTGAAACCTCACCCACCCTATGGGATTGCTAATACCTCCTTGGAGGGGAATTGTCATCCGTGGGAATGACATTGTTTCAAAACAAACATAATTTATATGTGACCCGTTAGATTGTTAATCCAATCTTCAGACTAAAACAAACAGTGCCTAAAAACTTTGCAATCTTTCATATTCTCATGGTTGTTTTCTTCATGAAGAACTATTGGGTAGGTCTACAGGCTCATATGATATCGTTACACTCAATAAAAAAAATAATAAATCACAAAACATATTAAAGTATTATTATCTTTTAATTATTTAACAAATCACCACAAGAAATTTTACTTTTGGCAACTAAAATTTTAGTACCTAAAAGCCTTATTTTAGTCGCTAATTACTTTTGGCGACTAATGTATTTGGTCGCCAGTTTGGTTGCCAATAATTCGTCGAGGAAGACAATTGGCGACTAAAATTTTTTTGGTAGCCAAAAGTAAACTATCACCAAAGGTAAAAAATAATTTTTTATTTTCCATTCGGTGACTAAATGATTTTAGTAGCCAAAACTCAATATACGGCGACTAAAATTCTTTTTTGTCGCTGAAAATAAACTTTTGGCGACCAAATTTTTAGTCACCAAAGGTAAAAAATAATTTTTTATTTTTCATTTGGCGACTAAATAGTTTTAGTAGCTAAAACTCAATATATGACAACTAAAATTCTTTTTTGTTGCCAATTCTGGCATTTTTAGCGACTAAATTTTTTTTAGTCGCCAATAATCAATATACCCCAACTAAAAAAAATTAGTTACTAAATATTGTACTTTTGCTTACTAAAAAAATTTTTGGTCCCTAATTCCATAACTTTTGACGACTAAATTTTTTTAGTCGCCAATTTTGATCGCCAAAGGTGCATTTTGTTGTATAGGGTTTCTCTGCAATGAATCGAGTAAATTGCAACGAGAGATGTACACAGATACAGAGAGACAGAGACGGAGAGAGAGATTGTGCGAAAGAGGGATTGAGAGATCAAGAGAGGAACAGAGATTGAGAGATCGAGACAGAAATAGAGAGATTGATAGAACGAGGAAGAGATTCATACTAGTGGAGTTCTTCAGACAACGATGGGCAGGTGAGCAAGGCAAGAGCGAGACGGAAAGTAAGAATGAAAGAGAGAGAGAGAGAGAGTTCAGTGAGCCTGTTAGGGAAAAACTAAGAAAGGGTGCAAATAAATGAAAGAAAATAGGAACCTTTTATTACCTACTTGCGTTTCATTGTTGTCAAATTATTTTATTTTATTTTATTTTTTTTGCGCCATGGCTAATCAGGCCATCACAAAAAAAGAAATAAATAAATAAATAGAGGCAGAAAATCAATTTTCTAGTAGTCATGCCACTAACTCAAATAATGACTTCTTAAAAAACGTAAACTCAGCAATAGTTTCTATTAAATAGTACTTATATTAGATCATGGAGGGCTTTTAAATGGAAAAATCAAAAAAATAAAATAAAATAAAATTAGCATTCAGCTAAAAAAGTAATTTTTTTTATAATTTCTGTCATTTTTTTTTCTTTTTAAATCCATCTAGTGTAAAAGAATCTAAAAGGTATTTTCGTATTAAAAAATTTAAAAAATATATTAAAGATAAAAAAAAAAAACCAAAAACATCATTTATTTAGTTTTATTTTTTTTTATCTTTAGTGAACTTTTTTACAAAATTTATTTTTTATTTTTGTATTTTTCATGTTCGTTTAGTTAAGTAGATTGTAACAACACTTTTACTTTAAAAATAAAAAATAAAAAATTACTAAAGACAAAAAAATAAAAATAAAAATAAAAAAAGTCACTAGAAAAATCAAGCAAAAAATAAAGAATATAAGACACTTTTTAACTTTCATTGATTTAAAAATATTGTTTACGTTTTTATTATTTTTAAAATATTTTTTTACACAAATTTTAATATTAAAAAGTCTTATTAACATTTGCCTTAAAAATATCTATAGTCCCTATTAAGCTTGTGGTGATATTGCAGCAAATCCACATGTTATCCCACCTTAATATTTATTGATTAAAATTGTGAGATTAAGTACCGTTTTGTTAAGATTTAAAAAATAAATTAATAAGCGTCAAGTGATAAGTAATGTTTAACAATAATCTAAACCTACCAAATAATCACACTCTTCAAAAGGGTGTGAATAATTTTTTTTAATATATATTTAAGTGGTGTGGCTTGTACTTAGTTCGGAATCGGACTGAACCATACAATTGGGCCTTGTGGGCCTATCAAGGAGTCTGTATCAATGATCCGAATTGTTAATGTGCAGGATTCGTCAAGTACTTCATTCTTGAAAAAAAAAATCACGTTGATTGAATATCGATAGTCACCTAACCAGATCATATTTCTGTCAACATTCAATATGATTTAAAAAAAAAATTATTAATAGAAATGTGATATGATCAAGTAGTAATCGATATCCGATCAACATGATTTTTTGAAAGGATGAAGTATTCAACGAGTCCTACACATTGCATGGTTCGAATCATCCATGTGTCACGACCTAACCCCAGGGGCTTAGGACTGGAATCGCAACCTACTAATTAATTATAATCTTAACAATTAAATGGCGCAGGCGGAGGCAGAATAAAAGTCAGAAAATAATTAAACAGAAGATTTACTTCATTAATTATCTTATTATTTTGATCAAAGAAAATGCATCTGTAGGGCTTATATAATTTTATTATTCGGTGATGGATTGTCATAAAAAAAGAAGAAGAAAAAAATGTAACGTGTCAGCATCAAATTCTGTGCTGGTCCCATTACGAGGTTACAATCCATCCTTACATTTCATCACCTGGAAGGAGGCAACAACTATAAGCACACAACAAAGTGATATTATACCAAAAGCATAGGGGACACAAAATAACCATAGATAGTTATTTAAGCTAAAATATTAACATAACTTAATTTGAATAAACAATTTATTCAAAGTGGCAGAAATTGAAATACATAAAGTATGTAAATTAATAACCCTAACCACGATATAGAACAGAGGTCACTGAAATAACAGTCAGAACAGAAGTCAATGGATTCATGACAAACAGAGAGCTACAAAATGACCAATCAGAAGCCAATGAATTAGTTAAGTCTCCCAAGGCATGGGACTCCATTGTCAAATAATGGATTTTAATTTAAATAAATAGGATTCAGAAAATAATTAACATAATTAAAATATTAACATAATTCATAAAACACAAATTGAGTAAAATAAATTATGGTAACTCAAAATATACGTAAAATATATTATGGTGGCTCAAAATATAATATAACTCACTTTAAAAGTAATACCTCACTCTTTTTTTCACTATCAAAGACCTCATTCACTTCTAATATTTTCTTCCCTTTTCTTTGTTTGTTTTCCTTATTCTGTTCACAACACTGCACCTCATTTTATACTAAGGTGTAATACTCGCTCAGGGGGATACGTAGCCAAACACGCAGCCTCTCTACTTGTGCTGCAATCATCTTGCTATAGATTTGAATCTTATCCCTCAAATGGATAAGTGTAGATTAAGTGCTTAATTATACTTGGGCCCAATTACTAAAGGAATTGCATTACTAGTTTTCATTTTTTTCTTTTTTTTGTTTGAGCTTACCATACTGAGGTTTATCTTCAACAATGATCTGCTTAATTCTACATTGATCATAATGTCAATTAAATTACACTTTATTGCATACAATCATAAAATTAATTATTTAATTTTACCATTACTATCATTATTATTGTTATTATTATTATAATTGATTGTGATATTAATTAAATATTTAGGTTGTCACACCATGTGAGCTCTGTAGTAAGTGACTGATTAAGTCAAAGTTATGTATTTGGCGTTACATTAATGATTAATAATTAATGTTCTTAAATTTTAAATTTATAAAATTAATGAATAATACTACGAACTTATCATTATCAACTCAGATACTTATTCAAAAATTAATCTCTACCGCACGTTACATGAACCTCACACTACACAAATTAAGCTCCATCACACAATCACTCACCCAGAAAATTCTAAGTGAATAAGTCTGGGTTAGCAGATTTCCAAAATTAATTTAAGAAAATAAAAATAGATGCTTAATTTTTCTCTTTTTGGGTTATGCGAGGAAAAGTTGGTTTATTGGTGATAAGTCTATATTTATGGGGATAACATTAGGTAAAAATATTGATCTTTTATGGCGAAAAGAATATGATTAATGAAATTATTTTTGTGAGAAGAACAAATTATTGTTTTGAACAATATATATAGTTTTTACCCCATTATCGTTAGATCACTATCGTTGATATTGGAAAAGTCAATAAAAAAGTGGTCGGACAAATCGTCACTCACCGGTGGTGATGAGTGGTAGTGGTGATGATATGTACAGATAGGGAAGTATTTGGGTGTGCAACCCTCAAACACCCGTTTAAGGATTGCACACCATATGCACTATTTACAAAAGCAAATAAGCTTTCATAAATTTATATAAGTAATATCATAAAAATGCGTAATTTAAAGATAATTTCACATTAATTTATTCATAAAAATTTTAAAATTCACATAATCATGTAAAATTTTACTCACTTACATAATTTATCCCTTAAAAATATATAACTAAAACCATAAAATTACATAATAAAAGTACATGCATATGGTACACATTGCACACTTAGGAGTTTCCTTAAATTTATAGCCCGAGTGCCCTTAAAGAATAAATAGATATTGATAAAATATATAATAAAAAAAAAATCTATTTTTAATGATCTAGAAATAAATAGATCTCCTTTAAAATTTGAAAAAAAAATACAAAAGTGTTTCCAAACACTCTTATATGCTACAAACTCAGATTTTTTATATAAAATTTTACTCAGAAACACCAATGTATGACTCAAATTCTTTTTATACATAGACCCCACAATACACCAATTAAATTTCAATTTATTTTGAAGATAAATTTTCTTGATCCAAAATTTTGGATTAATAGACTATCTTTTTTCTTAAGGAAAGACAATTTGGATCCCAACTGTCCAAACACCAATTCATTCCTCCCCACACTATAAATCACCATCCCCTTGCTTGGTAGAAAAACAAAAATGTGAAAAAGTGCCACACATACCAAACAACAACAACAACAACAACAAGAACAAAACATGAGGACTACCCTCTCTTTCTCTCCTCTCCTCCACCTCTTCCTCCTCCTCCTCTCCTCCTCCTTCCACCGCGCAGCCGCCCAAACCCTAATCTACAACACCTGCAAAACCGGCGTCAACCATGATAGCAACATCGACTTCACTTTCTGCACAACCTCCCTCCAATCAGCTCCCGCCAGCCAATGCGCTGACCTACGTGGCCTCGGCATGATCTCCATCAAGCTTATCCAGAACAACGTGACCGACACTCGCTGCTACGTCAAACACCTATTGAAAAACAAGAAACTTGACCCATATGTCAAGGTTCGTTTACAAGATTGCTTGGAGCTTTACTCGGATGCGATTCCTTCTGTAAAACAAGCAGTGAAGTATTATAAGAGTAAGAAATTTGTGGATGCTAACAGAGAAATAACCTTTGTTATGGACGCTGTGATCACTTGTGAAGATGGGTTTTTGGAGAAGAAAGGTGTGGTTTCGCCATTGAAGAAGAGAGATAATGATACTTTTCAGTTGTCTGCAATTTCACTTTCTATCATGAACATGTTTCAGACTGGTTCACACTGATCTTCTTGGCTTTTTCTAATTTCTATTCTTTTTTAAGCGAAGAAGAAAATTATGGACTCTTGTTTCAATTTTTTGCTTTTTGTTTTTTGTTTTTTGTTTTTGAACTATGTGTGAAGGTCAGATTCTTCTATTCATAAATGGATTCAGGGGTTGTTCGGTATTGTTTTTGTTTTTGTTTCTCGCGTTTTTGGATTAAAAAAATAAGAGCAAATTACACAGGTAACTCTTACATTTTGTTATTTATGTCATTTTAATTCTTAATTTTAGATTTTACCTCAATTGGTTCAATTGATCATGCCCTTAGGTTTTTTATGAAAAATAATTACTGAGTGGATTGAGGTAAGTCACTGAATCGATCAAGTTTACAAGTTTGCCTCTAAAAACATGGCACATTCTATTTATGTGCACATTTTCTATAAAAAAAATAATATTGGGTAAATTACACTTAACTCCCTTAAGGTTTGAGAAAAATACAATTAGCCCCATAAGATTTAGCATAAGATTAAGCGATCAAAACTAATGCATATGGCATAAAAATATTAAAATAACCAAAAATAAATATATATTTTAGTTTAAAATAGATGACACCATCATCTTTTATCTATATGATTCACGAATTACTGATAAAAAACTACTTAATATTGTGTTTGGTTGAGAGATTTGGGAATAGATTTGGAAAGAGAAAGGGAAAAAGTAGATGAAATATGAATAAAATATACCTGTATTTCACTTAATTTCACACACCTTTTCCCTTCTTTTTTTTTCCCCAAATTCCTTCTCAAATCCCCCCAACCAAACGCAACATAATGTTATGTAATTATGTCAAAAGTGAGGCTAATTGTATTTTTTCAAACCTCAAGAGAGATAGATGAGTGTAGTTTACTCAAAAATATTAACAATTGGAATCAATTGAACCAATATAAAACAAAGTAAAAAATTTAAAATTAAAATTGAGTAAATTGAAATTACTGAAATTAAAATGACAAAAGACTCAAAATATAGAAACTAGTGGTATAATTTGTCCAAAAAATAATGAAAGGTTTGAAAACACTTGAGTGTAAAAACCAGCTAACTTTTTTACATTTCTTAACAGTGGGTTGTTTTTAGAATTTTTTTTCATCCTGAAAACAGTTCGCGAAATAAGTTTTATATGTTTTTTTTGTTTGCTTTTTTTTTTTTTTTTCCCAACTATTCATGTTACAAGTAAGTTTTCTTTGTTTTTGTTTTTGTTTCTTGGTGTTTGGAATACAAAACAATAAAAAATTTAAGGGTAAATTGCAAATACATCTCTGAGATTTGTTTAAAATATGAATCACCCTATATAGTTTGAAAAATTACAAATATTCTATTGTCAGAAATTTTATTTAACATAATTAACTGAAAAAAGTAAAATTCTTAACTGTTCTCCTATATAATAATAAAATTAACTGAATTATTAATTAAAATAAAATTTTAATATCATGAAAAACTGTTAATTAACTTAATAATTTATTAATAAAATGAGCTATTTATTATGAAATTAAAAATCTCGGAAGATGGGATGTAATTTATAAAATCACAGGAAACAATTCGTATTTTAAATAAACCTTAGGTAGTTTGTTTGTAATTTACCCAAAATTTTAAAACATTGATTGTTTTTATTTTTGTGCACAAAAAATTTGAAAATTCCAATTTATTTTTATTTTTATTTTTATTTTTTTTTGTCTTCTTTAAAAAGTGAGTTGTTTTCAATTTTGGTTTTTCAAAAACAATTCGTCAAATAAATTATTTATATTAAAAAAAAATACTTGAGTTAGAGGTAAGTTTACCTTTGGTTTTTTTGAAAGGGACCCAAAAATGTATGTGATCTTTCAAAGAAGGGTGACTTCTAATCGATCACTTGTATGTGACTTGGTTTATAAACCAAGTGCTAAGCTTTTTAGATAATAATAATGTAAAATAATTGCAAAGGCAATCCTATAGAAGTAGGTAACACATGGATTTTCATATAGCTCAAAGGAGAGATGAAGTGTTTGTCTTCTCTCAGTGAAAGCAATCTCATAAGTCATAACCATCACTTTTTCTTTCATTTTTTTTTTTTAAAAAGAATTACAAATCAGTAAGAAAAATAAAAATAATTGCAAAAACGAAAAAATCAAGTTCGTTTTTCTCTAATGCAAATCAGAGCACAAATTTCACTTGCATCTTTATATATTTTTTTCAATTACTTTCACTTTATTCTCATTGATTTGTAATTCTCCTTTTTTTTTTTCCTGTACAAACCCAAACATGACATTAAAAATAAAAAATAATAAATAATAAAAAAAACAAATAAATCAATTGGGATTTGTTGCATGCTTTCAAGTATTGGAAAATATTGTGTTCTAACTTACAAGCCAACAACTCTGTTTTTTATTTGTTAAAACAATTAGAGGAAGAAATTTTTTTTTTCCCGAGAGACACGAGACTTTGTCATTGTCCCATTTAAGAAAGGTTTAAATGTACATAGTTTTATTCTCATATATGGAGAAATTGTTTTATTGATTTGAACTCAAAACTACCACCAGGGTTGGTGGCCTGGTGAAGGAAGTG
This sequence comes from Camellia granthamiana, assembly GCA_036172215.1. NCBI lineage: Eukaryota > Viridiplantae > Streptophyta > Magnoliopsida > Ericales > Theaceae > Camellia > Camellia granthamiana. The sequence continues at coordinate 70,152,816 of CM069904.1, forward strand.
GCCCATTCCATAGCCAAGGAATCAGGGTCGATTTTTGAGAGGGGTATTTGAGATCACTCTCTGTGAGTAATGCCTTTACTCCCCTCGGTCCCTGGCCTCGGCTGCGGCGTGGGGTTACCCTCCATTGGTGCCCTGGTGGTGGGTCCCTCACTTGGTGGGAGTTAATTCCTAGTTGACAACCGGTTACCCCGGGGCTAGGGGCCAACGGGGCTGTGATGACACCACAGAGCCCTTTTTTTATACTTCAAAAAAAAAAAAAAAAAAAAAAAAAAACTCTCAAACCGGAATTGAACCATCATAACTAAATATTTGGAAGGAAATCAACTAACACATCAACTAGATACAATATTAAAGTCTTGTTTAGCATAATTTATTTTGGTCTATCTTTTTATCTTTTTTGGGTCATATCAATCAATATATCCTCTCTACTTTTCTACACATTTTTTTATAAAAAGTAAAAAAGTACACTTATTTAAGACATCCCAAGCCACCCCTAAGTAAGATTATGTTAACTGATAGAACTCACATATATATCTTGTGTCTTAATTAGTACCAGCGTATGCCCGTGCCTGAAGGTACGGTGTAAATAATATTAGGATTAGAATATAATTGTAATCCCAATACTACTTAAATTTATTTTTTAAGTTGATAAAATCACAAATTTATTATAAAATTTTAGAATTCTCACAAAAAAACTCTTCACAAAAACTCGTTTTTGCTTATATAATAAATAGTTAGATAGATAGATGTGCCTAGCGTACATAAAATTTCCACGGGTATCCATACAATACTGCTTTTGCTTATATAATTATATGAAAATTGTATGTATACCCATAATGTCCTAGTGTATTACGGGCATACATACATTGTATGGAAATATGTATAAAATATATTGAACAAAAAATAAAAAATAAAAAAATAATAAACAAATAGAGAGAAAAATAAAAACGGAAGAAAATAAAAAAATAAAAAGAAAAGAGAGAAGAAGGCGAGATCATGGGATCATGGAAGGAGGAGTGTGAGAAAAGGAAAAAGTAAGAGAGAGAAGCGGAAAAAAAGAAAATGTACATGTAGGATATTTTTTGAAATATATATCGCAGCCGTTATTTTATAATTTGAATAGATATGAACCGTCCAAATGTCCTAATAAGACAAATGTGTGTAGGACAAATTAAAAAATCATCATGTTTTATTATATAGATGTTAGTTGGTACATGTAGACGTCCCCGAACGCATCCCGGGGAAAAGGGGTGCGTGTCCCCCCCCCCCCCCCCCCCGGTTCTGGTTCGATATTGGGTCACTACAGTTCGAAGGACTCAAATGTCACGGTTCTTAATCTTGAACCAAAGAGTCCAAATCCGGCAAATCGTTTTGAGAAAACAGATTTTTTTTTAAAGAAGTGCCAAACATGGACTGCTTTGCCAGATACAGAGTCGCCACCTAAATATTTTTTAATGGGAAATTTAGGAAACCCTGACTCGGTGCCAAAGGACACATGTCCGTCATCACCAAAGTTGCCTCGGCTCGGGAACTTGGGTACGATTGGGGAAGGTCACTTCGTGAGCACCCCCGCTCGCCCGGTCGAAGACCGGCCTCTACTAACCATGATATCTTATTTTGAAAACGTTGTGAGTTCTTATTTCGGTTATTAGCCTAGGTTACTATGTGATGCGCACAGCATACAAGTATAGACTGAGTCGCCTGAATTGGAACAAAACATTTCATTTTTGTTTGTTTGAAAGATGGTTTGCTACCCGCAGGTAGGCTTAAGATGCAGATTTTGCCACCCTCAGGTGGGCTTAGAAAAACATGGTGTTGCCACTATCTAGTGGGCTTAAAACAAACAATCGATGAATTATTCCAATTCAGATAACCCAACCTTCACCCACAGGCATTCAAGGCAGTTATATCACATAAGCAAATAGCCTCATGGCAAGCATGCTATTCATGGCAACACTCACACGCATGCAAGGATGCTAAAGCATAAAAGCAAATAGCCTCATGGCAAGCATGCTATTCATGGCAACACTCACACGCATGCAAGGATGCTAAAGTATAAAACTTACCGAGTACTCCAAGCCAAAACAAAAGCTCATTAGAAATCATGCATGATCCTAAGTATACAGAAGTGCCTAATGCAACACATGCAAAGATGCAACTATAGCAGGCTCGGCTATTCTAAACATGGTATATGAAATGCTACAGCTAACATGTATTCAATTTGGAATTGAAATACAATGCAGTTTGTATGATGCGCCGAGCCCGGTGCGTGCAAAACAGATGAATGATGCAAACATGCTGTCATACTGTATGCTAATTGAAATATGCCCTAATCTAACCAACATAAGCGGATAAATAAAAGGGAGAAAGACGTGGGGTTGGAAGACATACATCACACGCACGCACACTTATTACAGCATTGCCCTCGCGCAGAGGGTCCGAATAAATAATACAGTCCGAATAAAGGAAAATTACAGCCCGAATAAAAGAATATTACAGATTTCTAATTAATTAACGAATTAACTAAGAAAAACTGTAAAACTGGCATGCAAGCCAGGGACTGCCTTGCTTCTGATGTATGATGTATGTTGGGCTGCCTTGCGCGGAAATCCACTGGGATGCCCCGATTAGCCTCTGTTTGTACTGTTCTCGAAATGCGTGCCAGACTCTGAAAAGTTGTTGATTCTTGATTTTGCTGCAACAGAGAGCAGGAAAGGGGGCATAGCAATGTATTTCACAAATATATGCATGCCTCGATCCTCGTGCCACCAATCACGCATCTCGATGCATGATGGCTGAGGAGCCGAATTGCACAACTCAATATAGGATGAATGCAAATGAATGCTACAACAAAACCTAACTCCATCATGGGTAATCCGGAGTGTCGGTGACTTGGGAATTGAAACTCGTTCCGTCACTCGGGGTGCGAAACATGCCTCGTTTCCCGTGCAATATGCATGATATGCATGAAGTGCAGCTAATATGCAATCCTAACATACACGATGCTATGAAAATGAGATGCCTCGAAATGCGTGCACACGGGCACGCAAACCGAGGCAATGGCATACGGAATGCAAATGAGACTAAAATGGCATACAGAATGCAAAATGGACTTACACTAACATGAGTGAGCCTCAGCCACACTCACATAAGAGGCCGTCGGATAAAAAAGATATGCCTCGAAATGCGTGCCCGCGGGCACGCAAACCGAGGAATGCGAAATGGCATGCAAAATGCAATGATGGGCTTATACCAACATGAGAGGGCCTCAGCCACACTCACATAGGCTGCCGTCGGATAAAAAAAGATGCCTCGAAATGCGTGCCCGCGGGCACGCAAACCGAGGAATATGAAATGGCATGCAAAATGCAATGATGGGCTTATACCAACATGAGAGGGCCTCAGCCACACTCACATAGGCTACCGTCGGATAAAAAAGATATGTCTCGAAATGCGTGCCCGCGGGCACGCAAATCGAGGAATGCGAAATGGCATGCAAAATGCAATGATGGGCTTATACCAACATGAAAGGGCCTCAGCCACACTCACATAGGCTGCCGTCGGATAAAAAAAGATGCCTCGAAATGCGTGCCCGCGGGCACGCAAACCGAGGAATGCGAAATGGCATGCAAAATGCAATGATGGGCTTATACCAACATGAGAGGGCCTCAGCCACACTCACATAGGCTGCCATCGGATAAAAAAAGATGCCTCGAAATGCGTGCCCGCGGGCACGCAAACCGAGAAATGCAAAATGGCATGCAAAATGCAATGATGGGCTTATACCGACATGAGAGGGCCTCAGCCACACTCACATAGGCTGCCGTCGGATAAAAAAGATACCTCGAAATGCGTGCCCGTGGGCACGCAAACCGAGGAATGGCCCGAAGGCATGGAATGACATATGAAATGAGACATGGCACATGGGATATGGAACATACAAATTTCAGCAGCCAAAATGATGCAAAACAGCCCCCGAATTATAGCAAAATTACACCCGATGCCCGAAATGCTATGCTAAGCACCCGAAATGACTTGCAGCCATGCCAAACATGCAGAATATGGACATGAAATGTAAAGACAGATGCTAGGCAGTCCCTAAAATAGCATTTTTCCAGTACAAAGTATGGCCAAACAACAATCACAAGTATGGCAAAAATAGAATGCAAGAATGGGGGAAAAATGGGGAATAATGAAGCAAGTGGTATATGCAATGCTCAAACTGAAAAACACAGTTCTACAACACTGAAGAGGGACCAAAAATATGAACATTTATAGCTTATGGTAACCCCCAAAACAGTATGCGAATATGGCAAACATAGCATGCAAGATATGAGCCAAAAGAGGGCTATAAAGAGAAGTATACCAAGCATTCACCAAACAGCCTAAGACCCTTGACAAAACATGAAGAGTGGGTCATTTTAAGACTATTTTCAGTTCTGATCATGGCCAAAACAGAAGCAAGATAAGCCTAAAAAAATCATGCAAAATATGGACCAAATAGGGGCTATAATGGTAGGTCATGCATGGAAGCACCAAACAAGGTTGAGCCCTTCTACAAGGCCAGCTCCTTATAAAGGCCAAAAGAAGAGGGGCTAGGTGGAGGGAAATGCACCCAAGTGTTTCCCTCCAAAATATCCCCCGGGTTTCAAAGATATTTTGGAGAAACAACCATACAGCTGCCATGCACACATCCCAAGGATCATGGCCGGCACCCCACTTTTGGTGGAGGTGGCCGGCCGGCTACCCCCATGGCCGGCCGGCCAAGGGGTAAAAATGGAAGATGAAAATTTCTGGCCGGCCACTGAAGATTAGGGTCCTCCCAGGTGTGCTCTACAACACCCTATGGTTGGAATTTGACAACTCTGAAACAGGAGAGACAACAATCCAATTGAAGAAGAGGCTCAAAAATGAAAAAGAGAATTACTGGCCGGCCATGTGTTTTTAGGATCCTCCCAGGTGTGTGCAACACAAATATGTGGTTTGGGCTTGAAGAAAATGGCCATAGGGTGTTCAACATTAGCCCGGAAGTGAGAAAAACGGGCGTCGGAGGGCTCCGGAAGGAGATAACTGGTTGCTGGGACAATTACTATCCTCCCACCCTTCAGTGTCCTTCGTAATGATAAAACAGAGGTACCTGCCAAAAATGAAAGAAAACCAATGCAAAACGAATGCTCGGGGGCCAAAACATGCAGTTCGGGATTCCGAAAACCGGCTGTTAAGCACCAAAAGTGGTGTTTAGCTACGAAGTGGGTATCTGAGACCCCAGTGTCCCTCAAAAGGGAGTAAATAAGCTACATGCCAAAAACCGGAGGAATCGGAGATGGTTAGGCGGTCCCGAACCGAGGCACACGGCCTGACGGCTCCGAAAACCGGGAACCGGGCTCCGAAACAGGCAAAATGGCCTGTGACCACGAAAAATAGCCTGCGGCCATTGAGAGATGGTCTACGAGACCTCTCCCTCCCCTCAGGAAGAAAAACAGAGAAAACCGAGCCTGGTTCACAAACCGAGGCAAGGCACAGAAAAGCCCGGAAGTCCGGAGGCAGGGCGCGCAGCCGCGACTCTGAAACCTTTGGACGAGCACAACATGCAACATCACCGAGCGCTCAATCGGTGACATCTGAGTCTTAAGGTTGGTAAAAAATGGGGTGTCTACAGTTGCCCCTCTTTGACAGAACTCGGAAGTCATAACAATGACGGGAGTGAATGTCAAAGCCCAGAGACGACCCATTTTTGACAAGGCCGAAGACTTAGACAATCACACAAGATAAACAGAAATGTGCCCGCAGGCGTGCCCTCAGGCAGGGGGGCAAAATGCAAATGGTATGCAAGAAGCCGGATGTAACAAATGTGCCCGCAGGCGTGCAAATGCCGCAAGCTGTAATGAAGCAAGTATTCGCAAATAGATGCAACAGTTTTAAGCAAGAATGCAAAGCAACAACTACATTTCATGCAGTTAGGAATGCGGAGAATTTCCAATTCTCACCACGTTTCACACGGAGAAGATACAATACCTGCGCGATTCGTCTGGTCGCACCAGCCTCAAATGAACCGTACATACAATATCGTGCCTGCAGAAGAGAGAAATTCAACAAGCACAATATGCTAACAACATATATTCAACGCGACATCGAAAGTTTGACACCCACGGTGTCGGTGAGTGAATGCATCGCAATGCGAGAAAAAAAGAACGTGCGTGACAACACAAGCTCAAGTACAGAGGCATGGTAATACAGGAAAACGTGCACAACAATGCAAGTGTTCATGAGAATGCAAGTTAGGAGCATGACAGTGCGGAACAAGCATAAATCAGGATACAAATTTGTTGCGAAACACCGAGCATAGAAACGCGCGTTTCGGCGAGGGCGACTCGATCACGGCCTCCGGTTCACTTCCCGGAGAAGTCACAACATGCTCGAAAAGGATACACCTTGATTCTGATGAGAAATGATGAGACACATGTCAGGAGTTGAAGCTGACGTTCCGGCGGAGCGATTTCGCGACCGGAGGTGCACTTTGCTTGAACTTTTTCAGGTCCCGGGAACTCCAACTTTCCTCAAAATTTGCAGGGAGCTAGGGGAGCACATGGGGAACATGGCCGGCCAGGTGGTTGGGGAAGGGGAGGCTGCCGGCCAGAAAACCAAAAAGCAACTGGCTGGCCGGCCAGAAAAGGGGGCCGGCCGGCCACCTGCCCAAAAGTAGGGGCAATTTTGTCTTTTTGCTCATTTCTATATATACCCACCTCTATTCATTCCGAAATCACTCCCACAGCTGCGAAATTCTTTCCTCTTGCTTCCCAAACCATTTTTTCTTTCAGATCTGCACTTTATACGCGCTTTTCAGCCTTCCACGCAAGTTGTTTCTGCTAAATCTTTCAGTTTCAAGCACTTTGGACCGATTAAATTTTGATTTCGGAGCTTCTTTTCTCATTTTCACCACTTGAGGTAAGTTTGTCTCAACATTTGGAAGATTTTCTCGGGAGTTGACTTTTGTTGACTTTTTCATTTCCCGGGGTTTGACTTTTGTTGACTTTTTCCAATTTTGGCTCATTTTGCTCATTTTTGCTCATTTTTGCAGATTGTTTGAAATGGCGGGCCAGTCTCCTCACGGTGGAGGTGCTCCAGGTGCCGGAGACGACTTCGATGTCATGTCATTGCCTCCGAGGGTTCGCCCCTTTATTCTCGGGAGGTACGCCCTAGCAGTGCACGTACTTCCACGAGCCACTTTCCGTCATTTGACGGGCTTTAATGATCGAGCACCCGAAGATCTGCTTCTACGAGAGCCTCAGCATCATCTCTCCCATGGGGCACGAGAGGTATTTTACTTCGTTTTCTATATTTTTCGTACATTCCGTGCTTTTGCCATGTTTGAACACACAGTTTAGTCTATGACACAGCACTTTGTTTGCATTCTGAACATATGGCTTGAACACTTGAATTTCTGAAGAGATGAACACACAGCCCATCCTTTAATGTTGAAACACACAGTCCATTGTTTAGGCGAACACACGGCACACACTGATTAAGAGTAGAACACACAGTCCTGAACTTCGATTTTCTGAACACACAGCTCGGATTGATGGTGAACACACAGCCCACACTGACTAAGAGTAGAACGCACAGCCCTAAACTTTGAATTACTGAACACGCAGCCCAGATTTGAAGTGAACACACAGCCCACTGATTGAGAGTGGAACACACAGTCCCAAAACTCTGAATTACTGAACACACAGCCCAGATTTGAAGTGAACACACAGCCCACTGATTGAGAGTGGAACACACAGTCCCAAAACTCTGAATTACTGAACACACAGCCCAGATTTGAAGTGAACACACAGCCCACTGATTGAGAGTAGAACACACAGTCCCAAAACTCTGAATTACTGAACACGCAGCCCAAATAACAAATTTACTGAACACGCAGCCCAGATAGATAGTGAACACGCAGCCCACAAAGGTAGAGAACAGAAACCGCAGTCCCAAAACTCTGAATTACTGAACACGCAGCCCAAATAACAAACTTACTGAACACGCAGCCCAGTTAAATAGTGAACACGCAGCCCACAAAGGTAGAGAACAGAAACCGCAGCCCTGACTCTGATTTTTCTGAACACACAGCTCAGTCATTTCATTTGCACACAGCATCTTTCATTTCATTTGCACACAGCATCTTTCATTTCATTTGCACACAGCGTCTTTCATTTCATTTGCACACAGCATCTTTTATTTCATTCTGAAACGTGTATTCATTCTGAATGCAGGTCGATTCTCGGGCAGTGCGGGGGTATGGCTCTACCGTAGCCAGAGATTGGTATGCAGTGCTTCCAGAGGCTGTCAGGGATCTGGTAGATTTGACAGGGTTTGGGACTTTCTGCATAGGGCTATCACGCTGTCCTGCTAGGAGGGTGATGATGGCAGCCTTGGCGGAGAGATGGTGGGACACCACCAATTCTTTCCATTTTTCCGCCACCGGGGATCTGACCATGACCCCTCTAGACTTCGCTGTATTGACCGGTCTTGATGTGGGAGGCTGGTCGATCCCTTATGATGAGGATATGGGCACATGGGAGGCCGCATGGATGTATTTGCTGGGGGCTCGCCCACCCATTGAGAGAGATTCGGGGAGAGTCAGATACACCTGGTTCTCTACCCATTTTCGGAGGATGGAGCCCGAGACTCCTGAGGAGGTGGAGCAGTATGCCCGCGGTTTCTTGATGTTCCTCTTCGGGACTACACTGTTCGCCGACAGAGGAAACACAGTTGGGCTATATCTGTTGAGCGACCTAGTAGACCTGTCACAGGTCAGGCGATACGACTGGGGTGGTGCCGGCTTGGCTACCCTGTACTATTATATGAGCGCGACCTCCCGCGGGCAGGGCGACTTACTGGGTGGCTACTGGAGAGCTTGGGAGGTACTTTCTGCCCTCTTGATTTACATTTCTACTCCTCATTGCTTGTACTTTGCACACACAGCGCACTCCATATTCTGTATTTTGCCCTCAGCATTCTGTACTCACACTTTGCATTATGTTCCATAGCTGTGGGTTTATGTGTACTTCCCCGCATTGGGCCCAGAGATGGCGGTGGCGGGGTTCCCCATAACCCCATACTCATTGGTATTCGAGGGCGAGCATCAGGCGAGGCCGCGGGAGTCTCTTCCTTATCTGCGATAGTATTTTGACACTGTGCGGTCGACAGAGGTATTTCAGAACTCACAGTCCCTTCTTTTTTTCATTTTCGACCTGTCTTATTGTTCCCGATTTCTGATTGGTTTATGCATTGGTTATCCGCAGATCACGTGGCAGCCCTGGGCGCCCTTGGGAGATGGTCTCTGATATCAGTATCCCGGAGGATCGGGCAGCTCCCAGTACAGGATCCTCTTCGAAGGACCGGTTGGCAGAGCATGGTTTCTGGGGGAGCGCTTCTTGCGCCAGGTATGGGGCTATACCTCTCAGGATCCCCCCTCAGCACCCCCAGTCACTATGCGGACTGCTGATAGACTCTCTGCCCAGGAGGTTGTTAGTGCTATGCTGGGCACTGACGCTCTGCTATATCTTGAGGAGGGGGACTATGCCACCTATCGTCATACACATCATGATGCTTCCTTTGGCGGGAGTGCGCACTCCTTCGATGAGGCCTACTAGCATGCCTTTTTCGAGTCATGCTCGTGCTACAGACATCCCTTCCTCTAGCGGGGCTGGCATATCCAGAGGTGGGGGTGGATCGATTCCCCCGATTCCTCCGACTTTGCATCATCCTGGGTGGCCAGACATGCCGACCGAGTTGATGGGATGGCAGTACGGGGCTACCTCCCCGATTCCGATCCCGATCGAGCCTCCGGTGCCCGGTCACAAATATGTCACTGATCCTGACTCACCATCGGTATGTTCCATCATTTTCCATTTATCATATGGACATTTTGGCAGTTGCTTATTTATTGATGACTTAATCTTATATTTGCAGCCACCCCGGGAGTACGTGGAGCAGATGCTCGAGATGGTAGCCTCACTTGAGGGGATGGTCTTACGTAGAGAGGCACAGATGTCCGTCATGGGCTTTCAGGTATTATTCAGCTTTCTTACATTTATCATACTTCCGATGACATGCTGGTTTTGATCACCCTACTGTATTGATAGGCTATGTAGAGCACATCTGACACACACCTCACTCACATACTGTACTTGCATCTGATTTTTATATTCGAACTGATGTATTGAACTTTGAATTTGCAGATGCCTCCTGTGTATGCTCCGCCGCGGGGTGGGCCACCCGGACCTTCTCAGAGAGATCGATCATCTGGACCATCCCGAGGAGTTGGGCCATCTGGGCCTTTTCGAGGAGCTCGGGGAGCTGGGGGAGCCGGACCATCCAGGCCCTCTCGAGGAGCTCGAGGAGCAGGGTCGTCTCGCAGACGCAGGGCACATGTCATAGAGGTGGAGCCTGATGATGAGGAGGAGGAGGGCTCCGGTCTTGGTTCCGGGAGTGGAGGCGAGGCTGATGAGGATCCTGAGCATGACAGCTCTGACCCTGATGGTGATGATGGTGCAGAGGTTACCCCGCAGAAGAGGATGAGGAGTGCCCCTTATTCCCGCTCTCGAGAGCACTGATGTTGCTGTTTCCTGCTTTATTCACCTTTTTGCTAGTGGTTTGTAGCACATTGCATTATGTTAGGCAGTTTTATTTTCAGTAAAACTTGTACCTTTGTTTTGCTGTAAAACATGATGGAATGAAACAGCCTTTTGAAAAGATGTTTGTATTTGAAATTCTTAGCATCGCATCGCATCATTTTGCACAAAATGGAATTGAATGAAAATGTGCCTCGTGTATTTACCGGGTCAGGTAATGAACCGACGCAACAAATCACAACAACTCGACTCACTAAGAAATAACAGAATCTTAGTGAGTTTACAACTCGATAAGCAAAATACAACAATGTTATCGACTCGATAAACAAGACTTAACAAAATTGCGCAAACAAAAAGTAAACAAAAGGTAATAACTCAAAACACAAAATGCGACAGCTCGACAAAACTTACAACTCGATAAACAAAACAACAACTCGATAAGCAAAAATACAACAAAGTGTACTTCGAACGGACGATCTGGATGATGGAACGCATCCGAAACTGAGAGAAATGGAGGCCTTCGACCTGCCCGATGCTTAGCAAATGCCTTGAACTTTCTCCCGGAGGGCAAAACAGGGCCAAAAGCATGCCTAGGAGCATGGACGGCCACTTATATTTGGGAGGGGAGGCTGCCGGCCATTCTTTGAAAAAGGAGATGGCTGGCCGGCCAGAAAAGGTAGCCGGCCGGCCATTTTTTCGGCATCCACCAAATTTTTGACACGTGTTCCCTCAAATAGTGTTTTCTCCTCTATAAAAGCTCCCTCTTCAAGATTCATTTCTTCATCACTGCTTTACACAAGAAATGGAGGCGTTTCTCTAAGAAAATCTCACATCTTGGATCTCCTCTTTAGATGGCTCGGAAAAGTTGAACTTCCGAGGTTTTGGCCTAAATGCATTATTTCCACTGAGCCGGACTCCGTTGCACCTTCCCTTCCTCCATGCCGCGGCAAGGTTTTGGAACCCGGTGACGCACGTTTTCAGCTTCGGCGGCCAAGAGGTATGTCCGACTTTTGAAGATTTTCAAGTTTTGCTGGAATCCGAGCGCGGCGAGGAAATCTTGCCCCAGCTTAATTTTGGCTATGCTCAATCCTTAGGGCGGATGTGCGGACTCTCCGCGTATGATGCTCGATCCATGATTAGTAACGGACTGTTGGATATCCCAAGTCTGATCTACCGGTTCTCCGACGCTGGTGACCGCGGCGACCATCATTGGCAAGGCTTCCGACGACATGCTCTCTGTTTGTGTTTATTATCTTATTTTCTATTTGCCTCAAGCTTCGGAGGGTCCGGCACCCGTCTGATTGAAATTGCTCAAGGTTTGAAAGAGGGAAAGAGTTGTATTGCCATGACTCTGGCCGAGACACTGATGGGCTTGGATGCTTTCCACCGCCGGGAGACAACCAGATTTGCGGGGAGTCCACTACTGCTGCAGGTAATGTTTCCCACCCTATCTCACATATGTATTTGCTCACATCACTCGGCCCTCAGGCTCGGTTTTTCTCACAAAACCCTTGTCTTACTTTTTCTCTCATCGCGCATCTCTCTATTCTTTATTCTCTCATTTTTCATCCCTCCCCAGATGTGGCTGATGGATAAATTGCAAGTTGTGGACTCTTGCCCTGCTTACTCAGCCCGTGGCTACTTCTTTCGGCAATGCCTAGTCAACGCCCTTGATGAGGAATGGTGGTTCAGCTGGATGTGCAACTTGTCTGCAGATCGCATTGCTTGGCGTTGTCCTTGGCTCAATCTCCCGGCAATGAGCTACAGCATGTCCCGGCAGGTTGGGATTCGATTGATTGGCTTGACCCACTGTGTATTCTACTTTCCGTTCCGTATATTGCGCCAGTTCGGCCATGATCAGACTTGCCCTCCGGAGGGCATAGAGTACCCGGCTACATTTCCGGTTCGAGGTGCACAGCTGGCTCGGCAGGCCGCAGCATGGAGAATTAGAGAGCTTCTGGCCCCCGCTCCCACTTTCAACTGCACTTTGTCTGATGAATGCTGGGATTGGCTTAATGAAGAGGCACAGACTGGGCCTAACTTGGCATCAGAAGCTTCGACTAGCTCTGGAAGGGGGCGCAGGGACACCTGACTTGACTATGCCCCAGATTTATGGCTTTATTAGTACTTTCAAGTTTTCAACATGAGTGTAATAAAAAAGCAACTTCAATTGTATGCAAGAGCAGGAGAACTCTGTTTTGAAATCAATGAAATTGAAGGTTGTGGTACTGAAAATTTTCCGCTTTGGTCCAAAAATGGTCTTAGTTGTAAAAAGATTGATTTGAACAAAGTCAACTTTTATTAAAACTTTTCAAAACTATTTTCGGTATGGATCAGAACTGGACACGCCTGAGATCTATCACTGAGATGCACAACCCCGGATCCTAGCAACTGGAAAGTTACCCCTAGTCTGAATGGTGCCACAGCACTTCATTGCAACGGAAAGTTGCCCCTAGTCTGAATAGCACTGTACCGGAGATCACGATAAATGCTGATGAATAGAGATGACTGAGATGATCAAGTGGACAAAGTTGATCGGGGAAAATGTTTATGGCTGAACTTCAGGATGAAGCTGCCTACGTATCCCAAAGATGGGAATCAAGCCTTACGTAGTTCAGGCTTAGGTTCGCTCGGGTATTTTTACTCTCCTTTTGCGCTCTAACTTTTGCCAAGGCCGCCCTTTGCGGGTTTTCAACCTTGCGAGCTCAGTTTTTATAATTTCAAATTTTTTGTGCTCTGAGTTTTGCCTAGGTCGCCCTTTCGGGTTTTCGGCCTAGCGAGCCTCTCACGGATAGTATTTCTTCAACTTGTCCATGTTGATCGGTTGAGAAAACTCCAAGCCATCTAGATCCATCAGAACCACAGCTCCACCTGACCAGATTGACTTGATAATGTAGGGACCAGTCCAATTGGGTCTGAACTTGCCCCTTGGGTCGTGGATGGGAGCTCGGTTGTCTTTGAGTACCAAATCTCCTTCTTTCAAATTCCTGGACTTAACCTTCTTGTTAAAAGCTTGGGCGATTCTGCGTTGATAACCTTGGATGTGGTACAGTGCCTTTAATCTTCTTTCATCGAAAAGCATGAGTTCCTCAAATCTGTTTTGTTGCCAATCTGCTTCGGCTATCTGGCACTCAGCCAATACTCGTAAAGACGGAACCTCAATCTCAATAGGCAGAACGGCCTCCATCCCATAGACTAATGAATACGGAGTCGCCCCGGTAGAAGTTCTGATTGAAGTCCGGTAGCCCCACAGAGCAAACGGCAGCTTATCTGGCCAGTCCCGGTAGGTTTCCACCATCTTCTGTAGTATGCGCTTGATATTCTTGTTGGCGGCCTCAACTGCTCCATTAGTTTGCGGCCGGTAGGTAGATGACTTATGAAAAGCCACGTTGTATTTCTCTAACAAGTCTATCACTTCCTTCTTGAAGTGGGAACCATTATCTGAAATTATTTCATTTGGGACTCCGTAGCGACAGATGATGTTGTTTCTGATGAATTTTGCGACGTGTGAAGCCTTCAACATCGCATAAGATTGGGCCTCAACCCACTTTGTGAAATAATCTATCGCTACCAAAATGAACTCATGCCCATTCGACCCCTTTGGCGTAATAGCTCCAATTACATCAATTCCCCAGACAGAAAACGGCTATGGCGAGGTCATGTTATACAGCTTTGACGGCGGAATGTTCATGCGATTTGCATGAATCTGACATTTGTGGCATCGCCGGACAAAATCAATACAATCCTCCTCCATGGTGGACCAGTAGTAACCCTGCCTGAGAAGTTTCCGTGCCAGCATTACCCCATTCATGTGTGCACCACATTCACCCCCGTGGATGGCTTCCATCAGACGCTTTGACTCTTCAGCATCGACGCACAGTTTATGCATTCCCAGATGACCCCGTTTATACAGTTTACCCCCGCAGATGATGAACTGAACTGATATTCTCCTGACTGCTCTTTTGTCTTTGGCATTCACCCCTGGCGGGTATGCTTCTTTCTCCAAGAAGTTCCAGATGTCGTAATGCCAAGGGTGTTCGTCCTGAACTTCATCTATGGCTGCAATCGACTCATAGGCAGGTGCAAATTTCTGGTCAATGATGACTGGACGCATCTGGACTCCACACGGGATGTCTATCATGGAAGATAGAGTTGCTAAAGAATCTGCGAACCTGTTGTTCTCTCTTAGTAGATGAGTAAAACTTAACTTTTCAAACCGAGGAATTAGCAAATCCAAGGTCTGGTGATACATCATCATCTTTTCCTCTTTTACTTTCCAGTCTCCTTTTGCTTGAGACACAACGAGGTTCGAGTCCCCGATAACGTCCAAACGTCTTGCCCCTAGTTCTAGGGCTGCTTCCAGACCGGCAATGCATGCCTCATATTCAGCTTCATTGTTCGAGACTTTGAATCGGAGTTTGAAGGCTAGGGGGATACGGGAATCATTGGGTGCTATCAGCAACACCCCTATCCCGTACCCGTACTGATTTGATGCTCCGTCGAAGTACATCGTCCAAGTTTCGTCGTCGATATGCAAAATTGCTTCATCTGGGAACAAGTATTCAACTGCTTCATCCCCCTCAATCGGATGGTCGGCAAGGAACTCTGCTACTGCTCTTCCTTTGACTGACTTGCGTGTGACATACTTCAAATCAAATTCGGAGAGCAACAGCAACCAGCGAGCTAGCCTACCCGTAAGTGCTGGTTTCTCGAAAAGATATTTGATGGGGTCGAGACGTGAAACCAACATTACGGAGTGAGCTAACAGGTAGTGCCGCAGCTTCCTGGTGGCCCATACCAAAGCTAAGCAAGCCTTTTCCAGCGGTGTATACCGAGTCTCATATTCTAGCATCTTCTTGCTCAGATAGTAGATGGCTCTCTCCACCCTGTCTTCAGATTCTTGTGCTAGCATACAGCCCATTGTGGTCTCAGTCACTGAGAGGTACAAAATCAACGGTTTCCCTGGTTCTGGTGGCGACAAAACGGGTGGGTTCTGTAGATATTCTTTGATCTGCTCAAACGCTGCTTGACATCGGCCGTCCCATTGGAACTTCTTGCCTTTCTTCAGAAGACCAAAAAGTGGTTCACAAGTCAAGGTTAATTTTGAAATAAACCGTCTTATGAATTGCACTTTACCCAGAAAGCCTCGCACCTCCTTTTCAGTCTTTGGTGGTGGCATTTCTAAGATGGCCTTGATTTTGGAAGGGTCGACTTCGATGCCCCTTTGTGTAATCAGAAACCCTAGCATTTTTCCCGCTGTAACACCAAACGTACATTTTTGAGGGTTCAGCCGCAACCGGAATTCCCTGATCCTTTGAAAGAACTTATGCAAGGCGGTGTAGTGGCCCTCTCTTTCTTTGGACTTGACAATCATGTCGTCCACATACACCTCAACCTCTTTCTGGATCATATCATGTAGTATTGTGGTCGCGGCCCGTTGATAAGTAGCTCCAGCGTTCTTCAACCCAAACGGCATTACCCTGTAGCAGTATGTCCCCCACGGGGTGGTGAATGCGGTCTTTTCTCTGTCTTCTGGTGCCATCACTATCTGGTTGTATCTTGAGAAGCCATCCATGAATGAGAGCAATGCGTGCCCTGCCGTGAAATCTACCAACTCATCGATGTGCGGTAAGGGAAAGTCGTCCTTCGGACTAGCTCTGTTCAAATCCCTGAAGTCTACACACACCCGGATCCTGCCGTCCTTCTTCGGCACCGGAACAATGTTGGCCAACCAAGTCGGATACTCAGATACCAGCAGGAAGCCTGCGTCGATTTGCTTGGTGACTTCTTCCTGAATCTTAAGAGCCCAATCCGGGCGGATCCTTCTGAGTTTCTGCTTGACTGGTCGGGCCTCGGGGTCAAGGGGGATCCGATGCTGTACAATCTCAGGATCGATTCCAGGCATGTCTTCGTAGGACCACGCGAAAACATCTTTGAAATCTTTTAATAAAGCGACTAAGCGCTCGCGTTCCTCCGAAGACAACGTAGACCCGATCTGGACCAGCCGCGGGTCCTCCTCAGTACCAATATTCACGGTAGTGATTTCGTCCACTAATGGTTTAACAAATCTCTCCTGCTCCTGCTCAATTAAACGTTGTAAAACCGGAGGAACTTCGTCCTCTTCGTTTTCATCAAAGTTTTGAAAGTCTGAATTAATGCAATAAATTAGGGGCACAGAAAAGTACTCGGAAACCACAGATAGTTCATTCTCATTAGGCACTGCCAGATCATCCAATTCATCGGTTACAACAGACTCAAATGAAAAGGAAAAAGACGACCTAGACAGGACTGTGGCATCCGGGTTAACATCCCCAGGATTGCCAGACTCAGACTCAGTCGAGCTGGAATCCGATTCTGACTCACAAGACTCGGTGGAATCAGATTCCGGCTCACTAACTGACCCGGTGCTGCTGGACAAAAATCCCTCCTCGTACTGCCAAGTGAGAGAGGGTGCGACTGATGCATCCAAGATAGCTGCTGGTAGGCCCACGGCCGTTTCATCCCCAATCATGGAAACCAATGAGTTATCCCCCAAGCACATTTGGTCGATCGGAGGATCAGAGAGGAGACATGCCAGTGCTACCCCCATTTCGAATTCTGTGCCCTCAGGATCCACTGCTTTATTCTGCTCAACCTCAGCTGATGGGTCTGTCTGCTCTGTGGCAACGTCATCCCCGGATAGTTGCAGGTCGAAAAAGATCTCGAAGCCTGGCAAGCGCTTCTTCTCCGCGTTCAGCCACGGCTCTGGGAAGCCGCAAAATGGAAAGTCCTCCCCCTCCCGGACGAAGCGTCCGTTCAGGGTACCCTGAATGGGCCTATGCATTAAATCAAAAGGCTTCCCAGCCTGTTTTGCTCTGGCTCTGCCGGCCATTTCCTTTCCTTTCCTCACCCAGTCTTCTTTGGTGGGCAGATAACCCAGCCCAAAGGTATGCGGGTTGTATGGCACTTCGGCCAATGCTGCGACTCCTTTCCTGCCGCTCCTTCCTAATCCCATCCCGGGAATATGTTGTAGCTTGTTCATGAGGTAGACGGATTGAGCACTGACGTACATACCTTCATTCACAGCCATAATATTTTGCACTACCCGGGCCTCCGCCAGGGTAAACCCTGATATAAACACGTCCTCCATGCCGTGTTCAATCTCTAAGACCGGTGTAGATACCTCTGGAGGTGGATGGATCGAAGAGTTCTCAAATACAATGGCTACTCCCTTTCCATAGGGGTATTTCACCATTTGATGCAGAGTAGATGATACCGCCTTCACCTGATGCAACCACGGTCGCCCCAGAAGCAAGTTGAAAGTTGCGGGAACCTCCAAGACATGGAAATCTATTTCCTGTTGTCCGGGCCCGACCTTTGTTCGGACTTTTACTGTCCCCAGGACTTCCCTGCTCGTATTGTCATAGGCTCTGATTACCTGAGTGGTTGGTAGAAAGTCTGCGGGTTTTAACCCGATTGCATAGGCTGTTCTGGCTGGGCAGACATTGATGGCGGACCCGGTATCAACAAGTACCACCGGTATCCACTTGTCCCTACACTCCACGGAGATGTAAAGGGGTTTGTTGTGATTCGCGCCCTCAGGCGGCAATTCCTTGTCTGAAAAGGTTAACGCCGGGGAACCTCCTCCCGGGAAAACCAGCCCAACCAGCTGTTGTGGCGTAGTATCGATAGAGAGTTTGGCCCTGTCCATGGCAGATAGGACGGCCTGTCTGTGTACTCTTGAAGCCATAAGCAGTCCCCAGATGGAGATGTCTGCTTGTATCTTCTTTAATTGCTTAAGTACAGCTTCCTCTTCAATTTGTTTCTCTCTCTGTTTCTCAGCCTCTTTGTCTTTCCCAGATGCCTCAGGTTGGTCTAAGTGCGGAGGCTTGAAATACCGCCCACTTCTTGTCATATGAGCGATCTCATCAATATACCAGGTATCATCTGGTTGAGTATTCCCCCAATCCTCATCCGTGTGGGCAAGACATAAGTCATCGTCTTCCCACCACATTCCATCGGCAGCCGACAGACACCTGTCCGGCTCCGGTATAATCGTACTCGCAGTACCTTCAGTCTTTATGCCCGCAACATTTTCAATTTTCGTGCGCACAGCACTCTCGACCCCCACCTGGGCCTTGGCTTTTCTGATTCTCTCGGAATCCTCAAATTTTTGTTGTTCCAACTGTGTCAGTACAGCTGGTTGGTCAATATTCCCTGCACTTACAATTCCCAAATTCTGAGCGAAATTCTTAACGCCGGCGCTCTCCGGCGGTACATTCTGACTCTCGGCCCTTCCGGCCATCACTGATACTTTTGCCCCTGCTAGGCCTCGTTCTGGTTGATATTCCACAATGTCTGGTTGATCGTCTAACCATCCGATAACTTCTGCCGACTCCTCATGTTCAAACCAGTTGATTGTTGCATCCCCTGATTCTTGGTCGTTGAAGAACTGGAGGTTGGCAAAGTCCTCTTCCATTGTTGTCAGGTCATCTGCCCCCTGTTCAAGTCTGTCCCCCTGAATCACACATATTTCTGCTTTTTCTGGCAGCCCCACACTCGGCTCAGACCGGCCCACTGATAAGATGTATCCGCTTGGATCATAGGCTCCTGCAGCGAGATTCCCGGGCTGTTCCATCCCAGACTCAACAACTCTGTTCTCCTCTGAAACCTGCCCTGTTCCATCTTCAGTGGTCACCACCTTTGACTCTGATTGGGTTGTGAAGGTGTCCAACATGCACAAGTCAGTGCAGTCGGGAAGGATCACCTCCGGCTTGGGTAGATGAGAGGGAGTAATATAAACACTAGGGTCGTAGGAAACGTCCCCAGTTTGGATGAGGTTGATTCTGTTAGGAGGAGGGGCTTGGTTGTGTGGTGGGAGGGGATTTGTTGTGACGTTGGGTTTTTCGGGAGGCGCGATCACCTGCTTGTCAATAAGATCCTGGATCTCATGACGCAATCTATAACAACGGTCGGTGTCATGACCGTGCTGTTGGTGATACGCGCAGTATCTGGCTGGGTCATGAGAAGGAGGGAGTGGATTTGGTAGTGGCCTCGGCTCTAGGGGCGTCAAGTGCTTCTTCCTGATTAAAACCCCAAGAGCCTTGGACAAAGGCATGTGTAGTGGGGTGAAGGTTCTTTGGCCTCTGGGCTGGAATCTCGGGGCTTGGGTACTGCTCCCGGATGTACTGGAAAAGGGTGTGGCCGCTGCGGGCCTTGGTTGGGAAGGGGGAGTGGTGGTGACCATGCCGACCTCCGAAGTTCTGGTATTTGCAGCGCCACTCGGGCCTGCGTTGTTGTTGTTGTTGCGGTTAAATGTTCTCCGGGGTTGCTCCCGGTCCTGGTCAATCAGACCTTGTTTCATCGCGTCCTCGATTTGCACCCCCATCTCATGTAGATCTGCGAAGGTGGGGAAGGGAACTACAATCATTCTCTGCATGAGCTTGGGTTGGAGATTGCGCACAATCATCCTGATCTGGTCTTTGTCAGTGGGCCTCAAGGTCATCATCGATGCCTTTGCCCTCCATCGGGTCACAAACTCAGAGAAAGTCTCCTTGGCCTCTTGCCTCGTCGTCTCGAGATCACGGGTTGTGATCTCGATCTGTGTATTGTAGGAGTACTGTGCGACAAAGGCCTCAGCCATCTCATCCCAATTCCTTTTGACATCGTCCTCCTGCTTTGCATACCAGTTAGAGGCCACACCCGACAGGGTTCGACCAAATAGAGAGAGCTTTTGTGGTCGGGTTAGACCCATTGGCCGCAGGATGTCTAAGAATAGCCGGAGATGGACCATAGGATCCCCGGATCCATCAAAGCGATCAATCTGGGGCATTTTGAATCTGTCCGGCAAAGTCACGGCTATATCAGTATACCCATCTTCGATGTCTGGGATGGCCTTCACCCCCTGTGCTTTCTTGAAAAGCTTCTCCAGCTTACTCAGTTTCAGCGCTGTATGGTCTATCTCGAACTCGAAGGGAGAGTCCGGATGGTTAACAGGTGTGGGTGCCTTGGACAGTTGAGGCAGAAGCGGGGGCGGGGGCGGAGCCGGCCCCGTTGGATGGCTTGTGTCCTCTTGAACATTCTGGACATTAGGCAGAGTATTTTGGGTATTCAAGGGGGTATTCTGGGGATTTGGCGGGAGATTCTGGGGATTTGGCGGGGGATTCTGACCAGTAGCTGCCTGTTCGGGCAATGGAGCCCCTGGTGGAGGAGGGACCTGATGTGAAGCAGATGCTGCATTCTGTTGTTGCAGCCTGGTGATCAGCTCAGACTGCTGGGCCATGACAGCGGCTTGCTGCTTGGAGAACTCTGCCTGGCGTGCAGCATCCTCTTGCATCTGTCTCATGCTCTCATGCATTTGGCGCATCATCGCCTCCATCCCTGATGTATTCGGCGGGTCCATCTGAATAACTGGCAGATGTATCTCTATAGCGGAAACAGAAATCTCAGTTCGACTGTTTGCTGCTAAAGTAGACTGTTGCCCTGATAATCTTTGCTCTGACACACTGCGCCTCCTTGGCTTTCTCCTAACAACCGGGGGTAGCGAGTGGAACACTGGATGTCCGTCAACTAGATCCTCGGATCGATTGAGTCGGCGACCTCGTGTCCAAAGTGCTTGGGGAATATCTGATGGTTCGGAAGCAATTGTGCCACAAACTGCCCTAGCAAAAAGATAAATAAAGCGAAACGGAAATAAATAACCAGAAAAACGGGCAGCATAACAGCTTAAATTAAATACACAACACACAGTCGGGTACACAACACACGGTTGGTAAGCTGGAAATACACTGTCCTCATACACTGATTAATATCCCTGTATCACTGTTCCCCAAAACTGAATCTGATATCCGCAGACAACTGATTCTCAAATACTGACTGACGCCCGCAGGCGTGAGGCCCATTCTCAAAACTGATGCCCGCAGGCCTGATGCCCAAACTCAGAAACTGATACATGCATTCCCTGTAGAGACGCACTCTAACAAGCACATAACAGATAAGTAAGGGCCAAAACACCCCTATGTTGGGGTAGGGTTTCCCTGTCCTATTTTGTCAGGAACTAGGGTTTCACTATGCACACAGCAGTTTCAAACAACCTATATCGGGTAAGCAACCTGTCCTAGTTTGGAATGGTCACTATGGATCCGAATATGCACTAGGTCGAATGGTCAAAAAGGGTGCCCCGGTAAAACCGGGGTTTGTGTTCCCATGCTGTCAGAGCCCAGAGCCGATCAGCCTTACGGACATGACTTGACAAGACAAGCCTCCGGCAAATCGTTCGGGAATGGCATATGGCAAACACGGTGTCCTAGGCGCACCAATGCAAATGCAATGCAAAGAAACACACAAGTGTAGTCAAAACCAGATATCATGAGTTCGAGTCAAGTTCTCTAAATCCCCAGCAGAGTCGCCAGAAACTGTAGACGTCCCCGAACGCATACCGGGGAAAAGGGGTGCGTGTCCCCCCCCGGTTCTAGTTCGATATTGGGTCACTACAGTTCGAAGGACTCAAATGTCACGGTTCTTAATCTTGAACCAAAGAGTCCAAATCCGGCAAATCGTTTTGAGAAAACAGATTTTTTTTTAAACAAGTGCCAAACATGGACTGCTTTGCCAGATACAGAGTCGCCACCTAAATATTTTTTAATGGGAAATTTAGGAAACCCTGACTCGGTGCCAAAGGACACGTGTCCGTCATCACCAAAGTTGCCTCGGCTCGGGAACTTGGGTACGATTGGGGAAGGTCACTTCGTGAGCACCCCCGCTCGCCCGGTCGAAGACCGGCCTCTACTAACCATGATATCTTATTTTGAAAACGTTGTGAGTTCTTATTCCGGTTATTAGCCTAGGTTACTATGTGATGCGCACAGCATACAAGTATAGACTGAGTCGCCTGAATTGGAACAAAACATTTCATTTTTGTTTGTTTGAAAGATGGTTTGCTACCCGCAGGTAGGCTTAAGATGCAGATTTTGCCACCCTCAGGTGGGCTTAGAAAAACATGGTGTTGCCACTATCTAGTGGGCTTAAAACAAACAATCGATGAATTATTCCAATTCAGATAACCCAACCTTCACCCACAGGCATTCAAGGCAGTTATATCACATAAGCAAATAGCCTCATGGCAAGCATGCTATTCATGGCAACACTCACACGCATGCAAGGATGCTAAAGCATAAAACTTACCGAGTACTCCAAGCCAAAACAAAAGCTCATTAGAAATCATGCATGATCCTAAGTATACAGAAGTGCCTAATGCAACACATGCAAAGATGCAACTATAGCAGGCTCGGCTATTCTAAACATGGTATATGAAATGCTACAGCTAACATGTATTCAATTTGGAATTGAAATACAATGCAGTTTGTATGATGCGCCGAGCCCGGTGCGTGCAAAACAGATGAATGATGCAAACATGCTGTCATACTGTATGCTAATTGAAATATGCCATAATCTAACCAACATAAGCGGATAAATAAAAGGGAGAAAGACGTGGGGTTGGAAGACATACATCACACGCACGCACACTTATTACAGCATTGCCCTCGCGCAGAGGGTCCGAATAAATAATACAGTCCGAATAAAGGAAAATTACAGCCCGAATAAAAGAATATTACAGATTTCTAATTAATTAACGAATTAACTAAGAAAAACTGTAAAACTGGCATGCAAGCCAGGGACTGCCTTGCTTCTGATGTATGATGTATGTTGGGCTGCCTTGCGCGGAAATCCACTGGGATGCCCCGATTAGCCTCTGTTTGTACTGTTCTCGAAATGCGTGCCAGACTCCGAAAAGTTGCTGATTCTTGATTTTGCTGCAACAGAGAGCAGGAAAGGGGGCATAGCAATGTATTTCACAAATATATGAATGCCTCGATCCTCGTGCCACCAATCACGCATCTCGATGCATGATGGCTGAGGAGCCGAATTGCACAACTCAATATAGGATGAATGCAAATGAATGCTACAACAAAACCTAACTCCATCATGGGTAATCCGGAGTGTCGGTGACTTGGGAATTGAAACTCGTTCCGTCACTCGGGGTGCGAAACATGCCTCGTTTCCCGTGCAATATGCATGATATGCATGAAGTGCAGCTAATATGCAATCCTAACATACACGATGCTATGAAAATGAGATGCCTCGAAATGCGTGCACACGGGCACGCAAACCGAGGCAATGGCATACGGAATGCAAATGAGACTAAAATGGCATACAGAATGCAAAATGGACTTACACTAACATGAGTGAGCCTCAGCCACACTCACATAAGAGGCCGTCGGATAAAAAAGATATGCCTCGAAATGCGTGCAAAATGCAAAATGGCATGCAAAATGCAATGATGGGCTTATACCAACATGAGAGGGCCTTAGCCACACTCACATAGGCTGCCGTCGGATAAAAAAAGATGCCTCGAAATGCGTGCCCGCGGGCACGCAAACCGAGGAATGCGAAATGGCATGCAAAATGCAATGATGGGCTTATACCAACATGAGAGGGCCTCAGCCACACTCACATATGCTGCCGTCGGATAAAAAAGATATGCCTCGAAATGCGTGCCCGCAGGCACGCAAACCGAGGAATGCGAAATGGCATGCAAAATGCAATGATGGGCTTATACCAACATGAGAGGGCCTCAGCCACACTCATATAGGCTGCCGTCGGATAAAAAAAGATGCCTCGAAATGCGTGCCCGCGGGCACGCAAACCGAGGAATGCGAAATGGCATGCAAAATGCAATGATGGGCTTATACCAACATGAGAGGGCCTCAGCCACACTCACATAGGCTGCCGTCGGATAAAAAAGATATGCCTCGAAATGCGTGCCCGCGGGCACGCAAATCGAGAAATGCGAAATGGCATGCAAAATGCAATGATGGGCTTATACCAACATGAGAGGGCCTCAGCCACACTCACATAGGTTGCCGTCGGATAAAAAAAGATGCCTCGAAACGCGTGCCCGCGGGCACGCAAACTGAGGAATGCGAAATGGCATGCAAAATGCAATGATGGGCTTATACCAACATGAGAGGGCCTCAGCCACACTCACATAGGCTGCCGTCGGATAAAAAAAGATGCCTCGAAATGCGTGCCCGCGGGCACGCAAACCGAGGAATGCGAAATGGCATGCAAAATACAATGATGGGCTTATACCGACATGAGAGGGCCTCAGCCACACTCACATAGGCTGCCGTCGGATAAAAAAGATACCTCGAAATGCGTGCCCGTGGGCACGCAAACCGAGGAATGGCCCGAAGGCATGGAATGACATATGAAATGAGACATGGCACATGGGATATGGAACATACAAATTTCAGCAGCCAAAATGATGCAAAACAGCCCCCGAATGATAGCAAAATTACACCCGATGCCCGAAATGCTATGCTAAGCACCCGAAATGACTTGCAGCCATGCCAAACATGCAGAATATGGACATGAAATGTAAAGACAGATGCTAGGCAGTCCCTAAACTAGCATTTTTCCAGTACAAAGTATGGCCAAACAACAATCACAAGTATGGCAAAAATAGCATGCAAGAATGGGGGAAAAATGGGGAATAATGAAGCAAGTGGTATATGCAATGCTCAAACTGAAAAACACAGTTCTACAACACTGAAGAGGGACCAAAAATATGAACATTTATAGCTTATGGTAACCCCCAAAACAGTATGCGAATATGGCAAACATAGCATGCAAGATATGAGCCAAAAGAGGGCTATAAAGAGAAGTATACCAAGAATTCACCAAACAGCCTAAGACCCTTGACAAAACATGAAGAGTGGGTCATTCTAAGACTATTTCCAGTTCTGATCATGGCCAAAACAGAAGCAAGATAAGCCTAAAAAAATCATGCAAAATATGGACCAAATAGGGGCTATAATGGTAGGTCATGCATGGAAGCACCAAACAAGGTTGAGCCCTTCTACAATGTTGTAGAGGGCCTCAAAATAAGCACATTTACAGTTGATGGCATGCTCCAAAAATAAATACTCATAAGCTAAAAATAGCGTGCAAGATTATGGCATATAAGGTGGATATTGAAACAAGTGGTATATAGAAGCACCAAACAAGGTTGAGCCCTTCTTCAATGTTGAAGAGGGGCTCAAAATAAGCCTAAAATCAGTAGGGGTCGGAGCCCAAAACCACAAGAAAATAGGGTAGAAAAATGAAGCAAAAATAGGGTCAAAAAGGGGAAATGGTGACTTACCCTTGAAGACAATACTTTAGTTGCTTCTTGGCTCAAATTTGTTGCTTATTAGCCTCTGAAAATCCTTCCCTTGCTGCTGAAATAGAAGCGGTGAAGGTGAGGCTTGGTGTTGATGAAGAAAAAGAGCCAAGACTTGAAGATTTTCAAGGTTTTTGGAGAGGAAGATCAAAGCAAATGGTTATGAGCTCTTGAGGTAAGTTTTTGTAACCCTAATGAAGAACAAGGCCAGCTCCTTATAAAGGCCAAAAGAAGAGGGGCTAGGTGGAGAGAAATGCACCCAAGTGTTTCCCTCCAAAATATCCCTCGGGTTTCAAAGATATTTTGGAGAAACAACCATACAGCTGCCATGCACACATCCCAAGGATCATGGCCGGCACCCCACTTTTGGTGGAGGTGGCCGGCCGGCTACCCCCATGGCCGGCCGGCCAAGGGGTAAAAATGGAAGATGAAAATTTCTGGCCGGCCACTGAAGATTAGGGTCCTCCCAGGTGTGCTCTACAACACCCTATGGTTGGAATTTGGCAACTCTGAAACAGGAGAGACAACAATCCAATTGAAGAAGAGGCTCAAAAATGAAAAAGAGAATTACTGGCCGGCCATGTGTTTTTAGGATCCTCCCAGGTGTGTACAACACAAATATGTGGTTTGGGCTTGAAGAAAATGGCCCTAGGGTGTTCAACATTAGCCTGGAAGTGAGAAAAACGGGCGTCGGAGGGCTCCGGAAGGAGATAACTGGTTGCTGGGACAATTACTATCCTCCCACCCTTCAGTGTCCTTCGTAATGATAAAACAGAGGTACCTGCCAAAAATGAAAGAAAACCAATGCAAAACGAATGCTCGGGGGCCAAAACACGCAGTTCGGGATTCCGAAAACCGGCTGTTAAGCACCAAAAGTGGTGTTTGGCTACGAAGTGGGTATCTGAGACCCCAGTGTCCCTCCAAAGGGAGTAAATAAGCTACATGCCAAAAACTGGAGGAATCGGAGATGGTTAGGCAGTCCCGAACCGAGGCGCACGGCCTGACGGCTCCGAAAACCGGGAACCGGGCTCCGAAACGGGCAAAATGGCCTGTGACCACGAAAAATAGCCTGCGGCCATTGAGAGATGGTCTACGAGACCTCTCCCTCCCCTCAGGAAGAAAAACAGAGAAAACCGAGCCTGGTTCACAAACCGAGGCAAGGCACAGAAAAGCCCGGAAGTCCGGAGGCAGGGCGCGCAGCCGCGACTCTGAAACCTCTGGACGAGCACAACATGCAACATCACCGAGCGCTCAATCGGTGACATCTGAGTCTTAAGGTTAGTCAAAAATGGGGTGTCTACAGTACACTAATTAGTGTTTCTAACATTACTCTATCAATTTAGATGCAAAAAATTCAATTATGGCATAATCTGAGGCTCAAAATAACTTAGTTGGGTCCAAGTTATAAAATCAAAATCATTTCAAAGATTTCATACATCTGATTTCCATATTAGTTTTTGTAATTATAGCATATTCTCGTATAATTCTAGGTAGTTTTTTTTTTTTTTTCGATATTAAAGATTTTGATGGCTAGTGACAAAAAAAAAAAAAACCATAAAGATAGTAAATTTCTGTCATTTTCTTCCTAATGAGACAATACTCTAGCTAGTGGCCGAGGTAGGAAGTCAAGTTAGAGAGGACACTTATTTATTATAATTTTTTATTTAAAATAATCATGATTAATATTAAGATAATAATAATTTTATGAGCTAAATTTAAGAATAAAAAATTAAAAATCATTATTAATAGGAACAAATCAAAATTCTATAATAGTGTGTAATAGTTTGGTGTGGGATGATGATGTAAGTTTGTAATTTTAACACAAAAAATTATGGATCAAAATTCCTAATTTTAGAAAATAAAAACACATCATTTATAGCACAAATTATTATAAAATTTATTTAATTTTTATTTGACAGAAAATATTAAAGAGATAATATCGCTTATAAATGATGTGTTTTGAATAGAAATTATTAAATAGTCTTATAGTATCATATGGCGTTGCCTATGTGATACTCAAAGCACGAGAAATCACAAATCACGCTAAGTAGTTTGTCAATTATCTGAACATAATGAGTTAATTATATTCAATCTATACGATTTTCAACTATGCTATAGATTTAGACTACTATATAAACAATACGACATAGTACTCTTAAAATATCAAATAACTACTTATTGTGAATAATATAATAAATCCTTAGACAAATAACATGTTATGAAAAAAATAATATATTTTGTATATGACCACAAAATAACAACCAAAAAATTTCAAAATTGAGGGGGGTACGTGGCCCCTAGGCCTTCTTTGACTTCGCCCGACTCTAGCATATTACCGTCACAAAATTCTACTGGATGAACAAAGACATTGGTAAATGATTAGCTATTAAACATGTGTACACACAAATTTTAATTTTAAAAATAAGTACAATTCTTTGTGATATTTGATTTTCAAAACTGGATGTAATCCAATGGCTGTAAAAGCGTCTTATTAAATCGAATTGCCTTAAAAGTCTTCAAATTTTTTAATGAAGTTTGATTGTGAGTTGTAATGGCTTGATCACGAATAAATGATGAATCGAACTCTGCGGTGAGTTTGATCCTTGAACATGCAGGAGCTTCTTATGGACTCGAACCGTCTTAAAAGTTTTCAAATTTTTTAATGAAGAAAATCAAAAAAAAAAAGTTTGATTGTGGATTTTAATGGCTTGATTACGAATAAATGATGAATCCAAGTTGAACTCGACGGTAAGTTTGATCTTTGAACATGTAAGAGAGTGATGTGCTTAGTGATATTCTACGTCTCTTGAAATAATACTTGAATGTTTGAGAGCTTGTGAAGAATGCTTCAAGGATTCTACAGAATTTTTAGCACAAATGTACAGGCTCCATTGAAGGAGTTTTAATTTTGAAAACTCCCCTTAATTATTATGTAATTGATTTTAATTTCTAAAATAAAAATATGTGTCTATCAAAATATAAATAAATTAAATTTAACTTTGAATTCTTTACAATATCTTTTTGGGAGATTTTGACAAATTTACTTGTGGGACCGAATTTTTGGATTTACGTAATATAAAAATGAGTTAACACTTTTCTACTTCGTACAATTCTCAAAAATTTTTTTTTTTTTTTTTTTTTTGACATACGATAGACTAGTAAGCTAGATTACAACGAAAAAGTCGTAGTCACTCTATCGATTCAAATCCTAAACCTCTAACATTCTCATTTTCTCAAAAGATAACTACATAGATCGCTGAGCCAACTTTTCTGTCTTACGACCCTTCATTCAAAATGGGTTAAGCCTTCATAATTTTAGTGGAACCCACATCACTCTAAAGATTTTGACCATCTTAATTTTGATCAATTATAAATACTTTATTTATCTTAATTAATATAATTGTGATTAAACACTTTACAATTTTAAGTGTTTACAACAAGTTTCATACACATGGATGGGTATTATTATACAATAATATAAATAAATTAAATAACAACAAACATTAGGGTGTAACATGTACATACACTTCAAAATACGGCGTGCAAGGCACAATACTAATGCCTAATACAACCCAATGCCTAATACAATTGATATGAACTGTTATGTTAATTTAATTTAGATACCAAAAGCAAGAGGATTTGGTCAAAACTCTCTTATAACAAACTTTCGACATTAAGGAAAAGTATAAAAAAATTTCTTGCCAAGGCTAACACGCATTATTATTATTAAAATATTCTTAATAACTAATTTTATATTTCAAATTTTAAAATGATATAACTTTTAATTTAGACGTCGCTTTTTAATAAAATTGATTGGTTATTAATCGGTCATTTTTCAATAAAAAATAAAGAACTAAACAAAGCACTAATTCAGTAGAATAATAGATTGTTCACGTATCGTACCGTGAGGATTTTGGATTGAGTTATATTAATTCGAATGGTAATTTTTAATTTAATTTGAAGAAGAGAGGATGATTTGGCTTTCGCGAATGAGAATTTAATTAAAACTAAAATAATTGTGTAACTAAAGAGAATAATCTGAATATGAAGAGATACTTCGGATTTAGAATCTACTACTAATCTCATATCATGTAATTAAAATATTCAATTATAGTAAATCAATGGCTCGGATAATAATGATGTATCGTGGCTACAAACCCCAATATCATCGTCAAGAAAATGAGTATATGCAAAACATAGGCACAAATCATCTTCGATCAGCACGAATCGTCTACACTAAACTAAAGTTGCAGCACGATTCGTCGCCCCTCAGCATGACTCGTTGTAACATGCCTGGGGGATACCTCTGTGCGTTAAACAGTATAGACCCTTGATCTCTTTGATCTAATCTCATGAGTGCAATGTGAAACATAGATGAGAGTCTAAATTCGGCAACTTTTATAGAAAATTTATTTTATTGTAAAACCTTGGCCATAAATGGATAGCATCACCATATCTTAGAGACGCCACCTAATATTTTGGAAAATTAGAAAATCTGTGACTCGTGTCAAGGCCACTGTTCGTCGTAACAAAAGATATCTCAGTTCGAAACCTTAGGTATGAGAGGAGAAGATCATTAATTGAGCATCTCCGTTCACCCGATCAAAAGATCGGCCTCTACTAAACCATGATATGAGTTTTATTTACTTTATATGTTCATGTCCCAATTAGTTAATAAATACTAAAAATTATTATGTGGAGCATACAAGTGTAGACTATGCCATCCACTTTGAAACAACTTGATTTCATGTAGTTTGAAAGAATTTTTGAAGATGTGAAACTCAAAGAAATTGAGTTTGCAAATATGAAAAATCAACATCATTCCAAATTAAGCAAACCCAACATAACTTTATAACTAAAAAAGTTCTAATATTATTCATTAAAAAAATGCTATTACATTTCAAACAGTATACAAATTAACCAACACAAAATAAGTTGTATGGCGACTTTGTTCTTGAAATGGATCGTTTGCAAAGGAAATATCTTTGATTGTCCTTATTTGAAACAAGATTCAAAATTTAGGGTCAAATGTATCACAACTGAAAAGTCATGGACCAAAGTGACGTAAGCCCTAAACTACCGGGACTATTAATGTAATTTGTCCTAAATTAATTTTTCTTAGATAGAGAAGCAGTGTCATATTTCAATTCCCAATAACAAAACCCAGAGTCTAACTACGATCAAGCCCCCGATTTCTTGGAAAAACCTATAATGAGACTACTTCATAAGTTAGTAATATTTTTTTGGGCAAACTTCAAAAAAAAAAAAAAAAAACCCCAAGGTTTAGCGTGTTTTTCACATTAAACTCCAACATTTTAATTTTAACAATTTAAACCCTGATTTTTGACCGTGTCCCTATGTTGACCCTCCATCTGTTTCCATTTGTTTTCGTTAACTTTTCACACTTATTTGATACACGTGTCGCCTTTTGATTCGTCCATAATTATTATAATTATTTTATTTCTAAATTACTTTTCTTTTCTATCAACTCTTTCTCTCTTTCTCTCTCTCTCTCTCTCTCTCTCTCTCCCCTCTCAAAACCCTAACTCTCTATATCTTTCTCTTCCACTGCTGCTCTCCTCCGCCGTTGTTCCTCATTCGTCGTTGTTTGTATCGACGATGTCGCAGCTTTGCCTTTATGATATCTAGACCTGTCGCCACGATGGTTATCGATCCACCCGCAACCACACCACATCCAGCCTTGTTTCCCTCATCTCTTTCTCTCTCTCTCTCTCTCTCTCTCTCTCTCTCTCAAGCCGCTGATCTCTTTCTTTCTTTCTCTCTCTCTCTCTCGTTTGCTCGCTCGCTCGCTCCGGCCATGAATCCTCGACATCGTGTTCACCAAAACTCATATCAGGCCTCTCCTCTGGCGACATCTCGCCGGTTGCCTCTAATTTCGGTACATTTCTAATATTCAAGGATCAGTACCTGCAGCTCTCATCTTTTCTCCCTTCCTACCGCTCCTCCCTCTACGGCCTTAGAAAGCACACCAAGAAGTCCTTTAAGCTCCTTCAATCTGTATGGCTTCCACTCATTCTACATGGACGTCAAGTCCCCAGATTTGGATTCTAAAGGCAGAAGAGAGAGAGAGAGAGAGAGAGAGAGAGAGAGAGAGAGAGAGAGAGAGAGAGAGAGAGAGAGAAGATAGAGACTGAGACTGTTTCTGGGTTTGGTTTCTGAGGGAGAGAGAATTAGGGTTTTGAGAGAGAGAGAGAGAAGGGATAGAGACAGAGACTGTTTCTGGGTTTGGTTTCAGAGAGACAGAATTAGGGTTTTGAGAGAAGGGGAGAGAGAGAGAGAGAGAGAGAGAGAGAGAGAGAGAGAGAACGAACGCTGACAAAAAGAAAAAAATAATTTAGAAATAAAATAATTATAATAATTATAGACGAATCAAAAAGTGACACATATATCAAATAAGTGTAAAAAGTTAACAGAAACAAACGAAAACAGACTGAGGGTCAACATTGGTACACGATTAAAAATTCAAGATTTAAATTGTTAAAATTAAAATGTTGGGGTTTAGTGTGAAAAACACGCTAAACCATGGGGGGTTTTTCTTTTTTTTTTGGTTGTAATTTTCCCTATTTTTTTTATTGATTACAAAAAAATAAAAATAAAAATACAAATGATGCATATGTTAAATTTAATTTAATTAAGTATAATGACATTTTACGTGTAGGGATGGCTTTTGATGATGGTGCTAGAGCTAATTAGAAAGATTCAGAATTGTCTAAACTTTTCATAGATTTGTGTTTAGAAGAAGCTTATAAAATTGGTAAAAATGGTCGTAATCTTAAAAAAGAATCTTGGGATAGGATGAGGGTATCTTTTAAGTAGTAGAAGATTGTTAACCTTTTTCAAAAACAGTTGAAGAATCAATGGGAAAATCTGAAGAAGAAATATGAAGTGTGGTCAAAGATATCTCTAAAACTGGGAATGGTCATGATCCAGTGGCTAATACAATAAATTGGAATCCACAAGAATGGGATGAGTACATACATGTATCACTATCTTTAATGTTAACATATTTGTTTAAAAAACATAAAGGCATTCAATATGTATGTGTGTAATTTTTAAATTTGTAATGTTATAAGCTAATCCAGAGGCAAAACAATTTCGATATGTTGGTTTACAACATGCAAATGAGCTAAAAGCATTATTTGATAGTATTAGAGCAACTGAAAAAATTTCACGGGGTCCATCGAAAGAAGGGTTGCCTACCGATGGTTTTGAAACACAATCAGAAATATGCGTTAATCTTTATGATGAATTTCTTGAGATACCTTCCTCACCAAAGGATGTGGAAAAATCTAACAATAAACGTCAAAAGAAAAACAAATATGGTGATCTTGATGAATAATTGGTTGAAATGCTTAAAACATTACAGAATTTTGAAGGGCCTAGTATAGAAGAATGCAATCAGATTTTGGATGAAATGCAACTTATTAAAATGACTAACCCTTTATATATAATTGCATATAGTATTTTTAGTGAGAGTATACAGAGAGCAATGGATGTTACATCATAAACCAGAAATACTTAGAAAGACTTGGATAGATGTAAACCGGAAAAATAAAATAAAATTAGGACTACTTGAAATTTAGGAATACGAGAATGTTAAAGAGTATTTTGAAGACATTGTTTAAGGTTGTTTTTATAATAGTTTGGTTTGGAGCTATTTTTTATTTATTTTTTATTTGTAATATAGTTTGGTTGGAACTTTATTTTTCAATTAATATATTTAGCATTGATGGATTTGTTTGCAATGTTTTAAGTATAACAGCTTTGCAATGTTTTAATTTTAATGTGTATTTTTAATTGATATTTTGTTTTATGTTAATCTAACTGGATATTATTAAAATACCAACAATATGTTGTCTGAGAAGAAGAAGAAAAGTGCATTAAAGATTATTGCAATTATTTTGATAATAAAAATATTGAGAAAAAAATGCACTAGAAGCGGAGAAAAGAGGTCATACTGATTCTTTGTGGAGATGAGTTGGATATATGAAAGAAATTCTTGATGGAAATGAATAACATTGTCAAGAAATGCTAAGGATGAAAAAAAAAAAAAAAGCATTTGTACATATATGCGGTCATTTTCAGGCTAAAGCGTGGCTTGAAGATAGTCGTTATATATCTATAGAAGAAAATGTGCCCATGTTTCTCATGGCATTGAGTTAGAATATACGAAATCATTTTATTAAGCGGAGATTCAGTCATTCAACACAAACAATACATAAGTACTTCTATGAAGTTTTATGTGTTATACTCAATTTCTCAAAAGAAATTATTCTTCCCACTTTATACAATCCCGTTACAAATTAGATTTGGTATAATCGTCGTCTAAGAGAAATATTTAAGGTAATATTATTATTTTAGTTATGAAAATTTTCATTTATTAAAATTATATAAAATATGCAATGTTCTCTAGCTTATTAGAAATTTAAAGTTTTTACATTGATAAATTTGTACTTTGGGTGCAGTGGGTGCCCTTGATGAAACACTTATTTTTGCTATCATACTACCTGACCAACAAGTTTCTTATAGAGGAAGGGACGACCTGACAAACAAGTTTCTTATAGAGGAAGGGACGAATGTTACCAAAATGTACATGCTATATGTGATTTTGATATGGTATTCACATTTGTTTGAGTTGGTTGACATAACTCAAGAGTACTAAAAGAGATCATGAGTGATCCAACTAACAACTTTCCCATTCTTTCTCCAGGTTAAGTGATTATTTTATATTAATTGCTCATTTTATATATTATGATAATTTTTCATTCTTCTGTGTAGAGAAGTACTTTTTATGTGATGCAACATATACATATACTCGTGGATTTATGACACCTTATCGTAATGTGTGATTTAAGTTATCTGAATTTTGAAATAGTTGTTGTCCTAGAACAAAAGAAGAGCGATTCAACCAAGCATATGCTAAGCTAAGAAATGTGATTGAACATGTTTTTGTAACACTAAAGGCTCATTTTTCAATATTAAAGAAAATGCCAACATGTATGTTTACTATGCAAAGGAATATTCTAATTGTTTGTGTAACCATACATCATTTTCTTTGGAGAATTTGCATCACCAACAAATTTTTTGAAGAGTTAAACAATGTGAATGGCTGTGTTAACAACCTCCAACATGAGAATAATTTAGAAAACTTAGAAATAGGAGGAGATCGACACAAGCTGGTCAAAATTTTATGCTCAACTTACGTGAGCAAATTGCAAGGCAATATTAATTGACTCTCTATATTGAGTTATAAATGTAATTGTAATATTTGCACATTGACAGTTTTTTTAGTGATTAGTAAAAACTGAAGAACAATTTTTTTTCCTCTAATTTTATAAAGTATTTATGATAAATTTTTATGATTCCTACATGTGAAAGGATTCTATAGACATTTCACATTGGTGATACCATGAGCAAAATGATGAAATACAAAACAAGTTTTTAACTGATTACCTTTGCCATTATTATTTTATTGCATGAATGATTTGGTACCTATACAAGAGAGAAAAATCTTAATAATCATAATCTTTTAAAATTTTGAAGTATAATGTTATAATTGTGATTACAATAATTGTTTTACCAATTATATTTGTGTGATAAAAGAATCCAATTAAATATTTCAATGTAAAATGTAAAAAGACAAAATTTTAATTTTAATTATTTTTAGGCTTTAGCTGCTTGTATAGATCAAATGACTTAATTGAATCACTATTTAAATTTTAGTACATACCAAACAACTTATTAAATTAAAAAATCAACATTCAATTTTCAGTAATTAATTTTTAATTTTATCAAACAACACCTAAATATATCTCTTAATATTATATGAATTTTTAAATCATAAAATTTAGAGGAAAATCTACTTTATCCTATGTCTTAGCTCAAAGAGATTTTGGGTGGGCCAACTTGAATGATTTGAATTCGTAAAATTTTATGACTTGTTAAACTAATCTTAAATTTGTTGGAAAAATGAGTTTTTGGGTAACTTTAATGTGAAATTAAAGTAAGTCCTAATTATTGGTTGAGGTGGGATTAAATAAGTTTAGATTCTTTGTAATAAGGTCTTTATACCACAAGAAGAATGACCAAAAGCCATTAAGAATTGAATGAGAAATTGACTCATTAAGTTAGTTTCATGAAAGAGGTGTTGGGAGAGGTGGCTGCAGAATTAGACACAATAGACATGTGTATAAAACCTGTTAACTCCTTTGTATTCATGATGGATTAAAGCCATCAATTTTGCAATTTATGTCTTGGGAGTTTTGCAAAATTAAAACTTGCATTTATTACAGGACCCTTTTCATCTCTCCTCCCATGTGTATAAAAAGAGACCCTCTCCGTCATTCTTTTACACCAGAAAGTTTGCTGTCCCTTTGTGTTCAAAGTTTTCCTATAGAATTTTTATTCTTCCTGTGTAAGAGAGTGCTGCCATTGTCGGTTTGCCAAAACTAACAGAAGGTGTTTCTACGTTAGCCGGTCTAACCCGTCGTATCATGGGAGACAAAAGTCAACGTATCTCTAGCACCCACAGTATGGCGGCTAATCTGTTTTAAGGATACTGTGATATCAAACAGGTTTCGGCTTGTGCTTTCTTTACCATTTTATTGTATTGTTTATTTCTATGTAATATCATTGTAAATTCCAACATATTTTCTCAGTCTGAAATTTAATTTGATTAATCATGAATCTATTTATTTTAGTTAATTACATTAATTTATACAACAATTTTAAAACAAATTAATTATGGCCCTGTTTGGTAGAGCTGTGGGAAAGTACTTATAGCTTATGCCTAAACAGCTTATAGCTTATAACTATGAATATAAGCAGATTTTTGACTTATAAATTAAGCATCTCCTGCCCCACTCAAAGAATAAGCTGATTTCTGACTTCCAAAAAGCTATAAGCTATAAGTTATAAGCTAAACCAAACACATCAAAATAGCTTAAATTAAGCTGAAAGCTGAAATAAGCAGTTTTTAAGCTGCACCAAACAAGTACTATGTTTCTTATGAAATTAACAAATAGATTCATATAGATTAATTTCCCTACTATATCAGAATTAAATTTTTCTTAACATGCCACTGTTTTTCTTGTACGTAATTTAGCCCACTGTTACATGTGTTCTATTTGTTCTTGCCAGTTTCACTATATTGTTGCTGGTGTGGATCTTTAATTCTAATAACAAACATAAATATAAATATTTGCATGCTATTATTTCTGGAGCACATGAAATGGTTACCTGTTTCGTCAGGATAGGTAGGCTTGTGTTTGCTACTGCGTGGCTTCGATTTATAATAATAATAATAAATTTGGAGCGCATGTTTAGATAGTCATAGTTAGTTGAATAGATTAATACATGGAATATTCTGTTCTAATGTTTAATTTAATCAAAATGCTTTTATTTCTAGATTTCTATTATATGAGCATGATTCGTTGTCTTTTAATTTTATACATCATGTAAGGGCATATTTTGTGAATAGCAACACGTGACCGAGGTGATGCCGACGTGTCAGCCGGAGTGCCACGTAGCTTGGTCATGTGCGAGATGATCTCGACTAGGCCCAGGTTATCTTTGGATATAGCAAAATCCGAGATGAGCGGATAAAGGACAAGAGTCCTACAATAGGGGAGGACCTCAGTTTGGATAAAAATAAAGCTCCTAGGGAGTTTATCTCTATCTGGTTGGGAGTCCAAGATGAGCATTGAGCCAGAGTCTGTTGAAGCTAGGCTTCTACAAGGGTCAGGTTAGTGCTGGCTATAAAAGTGAGGCACCCTCGTGGGTTTAAGGTACGCTTTTTGTATTCTGGCTAGTGAGTTAAGCACTATTTGCTATCTTTGAGAGATAACTGAGTACTGACTTGATCGTCGGATTGCCCCTGGGTGGACGAACCACTGCCGGAGTCTTATCTTTCTGTGACAGGTTGTTCGGGTGTGATATATTTTGCCTGTGCTCTCTTCCCGAGTTCTTGTTTGGCAGTGTGGTCGGAAATTAGCACCCACAATTTGGCGCCGTCTGTGGGAAACGTAAGGAAAATAGATGGCCAACGACGGACAAAAAGAGAAGATTAGGGACGGCGTCTCTAGTGGGAGTGGCAAACGCGTCGATCCTAACGTGGAGGAAGAGAATTGCAATGAAGAACCTCGAGATCAGAATCTCGGAGAAAATGACATCGGCCAAGAGAGAGACGTACTGAAGAAAGCAGGCCGAGGCGATTATTACAACGAAAGTGACCTCCAGGTATGGAAAGATAGATGCTTGGGGAGGGATGGCGAGATGAAGGGAATGACAAACAAATTGGCAGACCTATAATCGGTTGTCAACTTCATGATGTAGAACAACGTCATGCAACCATCATTTCCATTGGAAGACAAGCATATTCCAGTGGCCAAGAACAATGCCTAGAAAAGAGGGCAGAAAACAATCCCTACAGTCCTTCAGTATGGCAGGGTAAAGGAGCATTCGCATAGGCTTTCACGGGAGGTCGGGCGAGGAGAAGCCATGAGAGGAGAGTCTCAAAAGACACCTCGTGTCAAAGAAACTTATGTCAAGGAACATCGGCATCTTCAAGGGAAGGAGCTTTGTTTTGACAAGATGAATGAA
Source organism: Camellia granthamiana (assembly GCA_036172215.1). Lineage (NCBI taxonomy): Eukaryota > Viridiplantae > Streptophyta > Magnoliopsida > Ericales > Theaceae > Camellia > Camellia granthamiana. Next base: position 70,191,264 of record CM069904.1, read on the forward strand.
AGGAGGTCCAAGAGGACTCATAACGACACCGGGAGCAATGCCCCAAAAAGACTGAAATCCATTGACAGCCGAGCTCCTGGACGGGCTAAGGAGGATTTGAGGGACTACCTTCAGTGGAAGCGACAAGATGCCGAGGTCACATCTCCTGTCATGCCGAGAACGCCGTTCTCAGTAGAATTGGATAAGTTTGAGGCCCCAAAAAAGTTCCACATATCGAGATTCCAGATATACGACGGTAAGTCTGATCCTAACTTTCACGTCGGCTTATATTTGAACTCAATGGCACTGTATACTGGGAACGAACCATTGCTCTACAAGGTGTTCTCCTCATCCTTTGGGGAATCGCATCAGATTGGTTTCACAAGTTACCGAAAGGAATTGTGAAAAGTTGAGAAGGCCTGGCCGAGATGTTTATGGCCAGGTTTGTTACAAACAAACTGCAGCCATTGAGGGTAGACTCCCTGATGGCTCTGAGAATTGGCGAGGATGAAAGCCTCAAGGCTTATGCCAACAGGTATTATGAGGTGTTTAACCGAATACCAGGGTGCAACCAAGAGTTGGCGGTCGTATCATTTAAGAACGGCATGAACGATGACTGCATGCTTCGAAAGTTACTAGCAAAGACTCTGCTGAAAAGTATAGAGGAGCTCATGGCCAGGATCGAGAAATATGCGAGAGCCGAAAAAGATACGCTAGGAACAAAGGCTTCAAAACAAGAGAATAGTAACGGCTCGCTGAAGCGAGGCCGAGGTAATACAAATTTTAATAGACAAGAAACAGGACTGAGGCTGCACAGACAGTCACCACAGTATTGCGAATCGCGGTTTATAAAGTCCTGGAAAGGATCAGGAACCAGCTGTACTATAGAGGACTAGAGAAGCGAATTTATGGGAAGAAACCTTGGGAAGCACTGTGCCTACCACAATGAGGATGGGCATCTGATGTAGGGATGCAGAGCCCTAAAGACACATCTGGAAGATTTGGTAAGACAAGGTTACTTAAGGGACCTAGTAGATGAGGCCAGAACAAGGGAAGAGTAAGCAAGGCTGCCCTAGGCATTGGCAGCACCACTTTCACTAGCACCATAACCGCAAACAGACGGACCTCGAGTGATTAATGTGATTCACTCAAAGGTCAATGAAAACGAGGTACATGGAGAGACTCAGATGGTAAAGCACTTACAGCATGTGTATCAGGTCCAGCAAAAGAGGCCTAGGACAGACGAGTACCAGGGACCAATGGTATCCTTTATTGAAGTTGACCTAGACATGGTGCAACATCCACACAACGATGCGCTGGTGATATCCCTAAAGATTGGAGAATGCCAGGTAAGGCGCATTCTGGTTGACCAAGTAGCTTTTGTGACATCATGTATGTCAGATGTTACAAGGAGCTTGGCCTTCATTAAGATGATCTGGAGCAGTCAAATAATCAAATGGTTGGGTTCAATAGAATGCCGACATGGCCCCTAGGAGCAATAAGTTTGGAGGTGCAGGCAGGCACCAAGAAGGTAAGTACAGAGTTCATAGTAATAGACACCCCCTCCCCTTATAATGTTATCTTGGGGAGGCCATGGTTGCATGCAATAAGGGCTGTTCCCTCAACACTGCACTAACTGTTGCGGTTCCTAACAGAGCATGGAATTGAGGAGGTCAGAGGGGATCAGGTACAGGCAAAGAATTGCTCCATGGTAGCAATGAAATCCACCTGCAACGTGCGAGAGACAGAGACAATTGAAATTGAAGACAAGGATATGGAGGTCCTGGATGATGTCAGCAAAGAGCCGGCCGACAAAAGCGAGGAAGCCTTAAAAAAGATCCTGGTCTAACAAGGGGATAAAGAGCGCTTCTTCCTTCTCAGCTCAGGTTTGGTCAATGAGGAGGAGAAGGAATTAGAGTCATTCTTGCGAGCAAACATAGAGGTGTTTGCCTGGATGCCATACGAGATGCCTGTCATTGATCTTGAGGTCACTTGCCATAGACTAAATGTGGACAGGTCGGCCAAACCTGTCATTCAGCGAGCAAGGAGGCTGACGTTGGTTTATGTGGAGACAGTCGAAGAAGAAGTGGACAAATTGTTGGAGGCCAAAGCCATTTGTGAGGTAAATTACCCTACTTGGTTGTCAAACATAGTTGTTGTGAAAAAGAAGAATGGGAAGTGGAGGATCTGTGTGGACTTCACAAGCCTAAATAAGGCTTGTCCTAAAGACAGTTTCCCACTTCGCAAGATCGATCAACTAGTGGATACCACTTCAGGGCATGGAAGGATGAGCTTCTTGGATGCTTATAGGGGGTACCATCAGATAGCAATGTACCCCCCTGATGAGAAGAAGACTGCATTTATCATCCCAAAAGGGCTATATTGCTACACTGTGATGCCTTTCGGGTTGAAAAATACAGGAGCAACCTACCAGAGGTTGGTGACCAAGATGTTCAGACATCTGATTGGAAAAACAGTGGACGTATACATTGATGACATGGTCGTGAAGACCAAAGAACCTGAGAATCACTTGGCCGACTTGAAGGCAATTTTCAACAGCCTTAGAACATATCAGCTCCGACTCAATGCTTCGAAATGTGCATTTGAAGTTGGGTTTGGTAAGTTCTTGGGATACTTGGTTACCAGAAGGGGCATTGAGGCAAGCCCAGATCAAATCAAGGCTATCCTGAACTTAAAAAGCCCAACGTCGGCAAAACAAGTGTAGATGTTAACAGGAAGGCCTACAGCCCTCAATAGGTTTATAAGCAGAAGTTCAGATAAATGTAAACCATTTTTCAGTTTATTAAAGAAGGCCACAAATTTTTTGTGGACAGAGTAGTGCAAAGTCGCCTCGGCCGACTTGAAGAAGTACATGACAATAGCTCAAGTTCTATCAAATCCAATATCTGGAGAGGAGCTATTCTTATACTTGTTGGTTTCGGAGCATGCAATGAGTGCAGTGGTAATCAGAGAAGAGAAGGGAGAGCAAATGGCAGTATACTATGTGAGTAAAACCCTAGCAGGTGCAGAGACCAGGTACTTGCCCCTGGAGAAATTGACACTGGCCTTAATGATGTCTTCCAAAAAGTTGAATCATTAATTCCAAGCCCATAAGATTGTGGTATTGATTGAGCATCCCTTGAAGTCCCTGCTATAACAAGGAGATCTGATTGGCAGGGTAGCCAGATGGGCAGTAGTATTATGCCAATACGACCTGGAATTTAGGCCTAGAACAACAATTAAGGGCCAGGTTTTGGCCGACTTTGTGGCCGAGTTCACACCTGGAGCCATCCCACGTCGGGCTTCGGTGAGCTGCAGCTTAGGGTGTCCAGGGGAACAAGAGGAGACTAAGCTGGAAATGAAAAACCCCATAGCAAAATAGAAGAAAGAAGAAAAGTTAAAGCCCTGCGATATATACATCGGCGACTCCTTTCGCTTATTTGTTGATAGGAGTTCAAACTGTCAAAGAGCGGGGCAGGAGTAGTGCTAGTATCGTCAGATGGGCAGATGTTAGAATAATCTATTCATTAAGGGTTTAAGGCTTGAAACAATGAAGCAGAATATGAAGCACTGATCGCAGGATTGAAGTTGGTAGTAACAATGGAAGCCGACGAGGTAGTAGTCTTCTGTGACTCCCAACTTATTGTGAACTAGGCAACAGGCGAATATGCAGCTCGAGATGAAAGAATGATAGCCTATGTCAAAGAGGTTGTCAGACGTTAGCCTTATTTCAGGACTGCCGACTACGGCAAGTTAGCCGAGATAACAACAGCCATGCCGATGCCTTGGCTAACCTGGCTAGTGCAATAAAATCAGGGGAGGCAAGGACAATAATGGTTGATTATTTGTCAGGCCTAGGTGTGGAACCACTAATCACGGAGTACGAAGCAATGTGTGTGGAGATGGGCCCAAGTTGGACGGACGCAATAGTAATGTTCCTTAGAGATGCGAAACTAATAGATGACCGAAAAGAAACGCACAAGACCAGACTAAAGTTTGCTAGGTTTACCCTAACAGCGGAGGGACATCTCTACAGAAGGTCTTTTACTGGTCCCCTTTTGAGATGTGTGTATCCCTCCCAAGTTGAAGACTTCTTGTATGAAATACATGAAGGGGTATGTGGAAGCCATGCTGGGGGTAGATCACTTGCTCATAGGGCCATTACTCAGGGGTACTGGTGGCCCTGCATGCAGAAGGATACTGAAGCCTAAGTTAGGAAGTGCGAGAAGTGTCAAAGGTTTGCACTTTTGATACATCAACCAGTAGTAGATTTGAATCCAGTGTCCAGCCCTTGGCTATTTGCCCAGTGGGGCATGGATCTTGTCGGACAACTACCCCAAGCAACTGGGCAAAAGAAGTTCATGCTGGTAGCAACTGATTATTTCACAAAGTGGGTAGAATCTGAACCCCTTACGAAGATTCGGGATATTGATATGAAGAACTTTATATGGAAGAACATCATCACCAGGTTTGGGATCCCAAGGGTAATAGTAGCAGACAATGGTACGCAGTTTGACAGTAAGCTAATCAAAAGCTTCTGTGCAAAGTACAAAATCAAGAATTATTACTCTACTCCAAGTTTCCCTCAGAGTAATGGTCAAGCAGAAGCATCCAATAATGTGATCCTGGATGGGATCAAAAAGAGATTGGAAGCAGCAAAGGGAAAATAGGTGGAAGATTTGCCCAACGTACTTTGGGCATATTAGACTACGCCGAGGAGATCAATTGGAGAGTCCCCATTTGCCATGGTTTATGGCACCGAAGCAGTCATCCCACTAGAAGTCGGCATCCCAGGGATCAGAACCCAAGGAGTAGAGAATGGGACTAATGAGGCATTCTTGGCCCGAGATTTGGACCTGTTGGAAGAAAGAAGAGAAAGAGTAGCAATTCGGCTGGGGCATACTAGTAACAACTTGCTAGGGCTTACAACAAGAAGGTTAACCCAAGAGAGTTCAAAGTTAGAGACCTTGTGTTGAGGAAAGTGGTCGGTAACAAAAAGGATCCTAGGGAGGGCAAGCTTGGCCCAAATTGGGAGGGGCCTTATAGAATTACCTCGGTCACCGGCAATGAGGCATATCGACTTGAAGACGGTGAGGGAAAAGAGTTGCCAAGACCCTAGAACACTTGCAACTTGAGGTTTTTCTATCATTAGATTTTTGCTTTTTCGAAGTTTACGTCATTAGCCAAAGTAATAATAAAATTTTAGCTTGATTTTGAAATTTGTGTAATAGGACTAACCTGTCCTTTGGCAATGTTTCTGATTGAAACATGACAAATAACTTAGACTTATTATATGGCAGAGTTGAATTATACTTGCATATAATAGAGTTGAACTAAGTTTGCGATGTTTCTAAGTGAAACATGACGAATAACTTAGATTTATTATATGGCAGAGTTGAATTATACTTGCATAAAATAGAGTTGAACTAAGTTGGCGATATTTCTAAATGAAACATGGCGAATAACTTAGATTCATTTTATGGTAGAGTTGAATTATATTTGTATATAATAGAGTTGAACTAAGTTGGCGATGTTTCTAAATGAAACATGACGAATAACTTAGACACATTATATGGCAGAGTTGAAATCATACTTGCATATAATAGAGTTGAACTAAGTTGGATTAACCTGGACTCGCTATGTCGGCAGAATCAAACTCAGATTGGAACTAAGTACATTTCAGTTAGATTAATAGAGAAACCAAGGTTAATAACCTCGGCTAGTCTTCGTTTGAATCTAACTTCAGCAAAAGACCATAGGCACATGCTTAATGTAAACTTAAGTGAAACTTAGGTTCACATTAGGGGGCAGAGAGTTAGAGAATGATGAGTAAAAGTTCAAAGTGCTTGGGACTTGTTGAAATTTTATAGAAAAATTCACAAGCTAGAATTGGCTTAACACTTGTTGAAATTTCGGGAGAATTTACAGGTTAAAGATTAGCCGAGGTAATATCAAAAGAAGTATCCGAGATATATATTAGTCGAGATGGCCAACCAGGTTGCCAAGCTTGGAAAGGGTGAAGTCTTGAAAGAAGATAGCATGTGAAAGTAAAAAAGCAATACTGGATAACACTTGTAAAAATATTTTGGTATTTTTAAAGGGTTAGCCAAGGTATACAAATGGTTGGCTAAGAAAAACACTCAAGGTTATATACGAGGTATTACATCCCGAAGTTATTATACAGTTAATGTATACTTTGAAGAAATACAAAAATATTCTAAAGTATGAAAGCATGAAAGGTATAAAAGAAAGCAGTAAACACGCATAGAAGAAAAGAGGAAGCCACACATTTGACACTTGGAAGGAAAAAGAAGACTTGCATTCAGAAAAAAGACAACTTGTTCAAGTACAAAAAGGCACATTGGCCAGACTGGAACTAAAACATTGTCCAAAAAAGTTGCAAAGACTACAGAGGAAAAGAACAAGGTACAAAAACAGAGAAAAGATCCTAAACAGGCTATTCTGCGTCGGCGGGTGGTTGTGTTTCAACCTTGGCAGATAACTGGGATAGCTTCTCGACAGTCCTCTCAGCCTTGATCGCGGCATCGATCTCCTGAAGAGTTTGGTCGAGGCTCTTCTCGGCTGTCTGTACCTCGGCCTCTGACATGGCTCTTTTGGGAGAGGCACTCATGGAGACCTTGTCCTCATCGTCTTGAGTCAAGTCCAAGGCTTGCTCATTTAGAGTTGGGGACTTGGCCCCAGTGGAGCCCTCAGCACCAGCTTCGACCTCGGCTTCTTCTTCTAATTCTTCCCCCTCAACCTCACCGTCAGATTGGCTTGGAACGGAGGGGAATGACATGACAAGGCGGCTCTCATCCCGGAGGGGTGAGTCCTCGGGGACAGCCAGCTCTTTCAGAGCAGCCATCCAACCAAGGGTGTAACCCTTGTTGCATGCCTGTCTGACTTGCTTTTTGTATTCCTCGCGGACGTCGGTTGCCCCCTCGGCGTAAGCCTTCTCGTCCGCCTTCTTGATTTCGACTGCCTTTGTCAACAGTGCCATTTGGAGCTTGGTTTGGGCCTGGGCCTCTTTCTCTTTGGCCTTTTTTGTCTTGGCCTTGGCGACCTAGGCAACATTTTCTTGGGTCTCAGCTCGGTCCTCAGCATTTTTCAAGACCAACTAAGTAGCCTTGGCCTGATCGAGGAGACCTCAGATGCGAGCCTTGGCCTTGGTGAGTGAGGAAAGGAGTTTGGCAGCCTCCTTTGTTTTTTGGGTAAGTTCTTTTTTGAATTCATCGGTCTTGACTGCAAGGGAGTGACTTTGCTAGATAGCCTGCAAGAGTGCAAAGGAAATTAGTTAAGTATGAAAACCAGAGTTAAAGCTAGATAAAAGGTTACAAGTATTGAGATTTACCAAGACACAATGTTGCACCATTATTGCATAATTTTCATACTCTGAAAGCTCAGCCATCCGATTAATGTTGGCTGGGAGTAAAACGGCGGTGGAAATGGTAGCACCGACCTCCAAATTGTCCAGAGCACTGTCCCCTGCTAGAAGAGGTCGGTCTCTAATGTGACAGATGAATTCTAGGGAGCGTCAGCATGGAAACTAGAAGGATCAGAGGAGCTGCTGGACCTCGGCCTTTTGGATTATGGTGGATCGGACGCCTCGGCCTCGGCTGGCCTCTTGTCAGCCAAAGGAGTACAATTTTCAGCCTTGGCCAACTTGGAGATTGATACAGTGTCCTCAAAGTCAATCTGAGTCACTATTGCCTTGGCTTTGGTTTTCTTTACCCTTTTTGGCTTAGCCTTGGGTTGGGATTATAATGGGGAGGATTGAACTGTTACAACGCCAGGTAGGTTGGCCAAGAGGTCTTCAACGACAGCCTTGCTGCGTCCCATCTCGTCGGCGGTGGCGGCAACAGTGACTTTGGTACCGAAACGTATTGATGAAAGTACAGTAGGTGGGTTTGCGGGATCGTAAGATGACACCTCAGTATTTTGGCATTTACGGCTATGAGTTCTGTCTACTGGAGCAAAGAGTGGAGCTCGGCACCGGCGTTGGCACTGGGCTGGAGGAATTAGTTCGGGAGCAAATGTTGATGGTTGCTCCGTTGGATCAGAAGTTGAGGCTTGGTCAGGCCTTGGCGATGAAGCAGTAGAGGGAGTTATGGCTGAGGATGGAGACTTTCTCTTTCGAGGAACATCAGGCAACGGGCTCCGATATGTCAGGATGTAATTGAGGAAGATGGTAGCCTTGTGAAGTTCGATTGGCAACCCAAGAAGGTGAACCAAGTGTAACACATCCGCGGGGGACCTCGCTACAGCTCGGACTCTCTTGTTTGTTTGTCGCGGTTCTAAATCTGAACCAAAGAGTCCGAACCCGGCGAATCGTTTGAGAAAACAGATTTTTTTTGAAAAGTAGTGCCAAACATGGACTGCTTTGCCAGATTACAGAGTCGCCACCTAAATATTTAAAATGGGAAATTTAGGAAACCCTGACTCGGTGCCGAAGGCCACATGTCCGTCATCACCAAAGTGGTCTTGGCTCGGGAGCTTGGGTACGATCGGGGAAGGTCAGCTATGAGCACCCCCTTTCGCCCGGTCCGAAGACCGGCCTCTACTAACCGTGATATCCGTTTTTGAAAACTTTATGCGTTCTTATTCCGGTTATTAACCTAGAATTACTATGTGATGCGCACAACACAAAAGTATAGACTAGATCGCCTAACTTGGAAATAAACATTGCATATCCGTTTTATCTCGAAAAACGTGTTGGATTTTGCTACTCGCAAGTAGGCTAAAATATGGATTTCAATGAGTTGTTCCAACTCAGGCAATCCAACCTTCACCCACAGGCATTCAAACAGTTTATCATGTAAGCATTTAGCCGCATGGCAAGCATACTGTCATGGTAAACATTCACACGCATGCGATATGCTAAAGCCATAAAAACTTACATCGTACTCCGTGCCAAAACAGTAAACCAGTTAGCAAAACATGCGTGACCTAGTTCATGTTAAGTGACTAATGCAACACAGGCATAGATGCAATCTAGAGTAGGCTCGGCTAACCCTAAAACATGGCATATGAAATGCTATCACATAGCATGTATTCAATTTGGAATTGAAAATACGATGCAGTTTGTATGATGTACCGAGCCCGGTGCGTGTAAACAAATGCATGAATGCACGCATGCATTTGCATAAGGTATGCTAAAAATAAAATGCCCTAATCTACCATCATAAGCAGGTAAATAAAAGGGATAGAAAGAAGTGGGGATTGGAAGACATACACCCACTCACACACACTTATTACATTTTTGCCCTCACTCGGAGGGACCGAATTAATAATACAGTCCAAAGAATAAATAATTAACTAAACTAGCTAATTAAATATTACAAATTGACTAAATTAATTAAACAGATTAATTAATCTAATTAAAGCAATAAAACGCCTCGGGATGAGGGCCGGATGCAGTGCATGCTCGGGACTGGCTCGGAATCGCACTGCCATGCAAGGATTGCCTCTGTTTTCCCTGCTATCCTCCTCTGAAGACTGCCAAAGTCTCAGGAGTGCTTCTAAAAGCACTGGAGATCACCATCGGCTGAGGTGGAGAACCACCGGCTGAAGTATGTGGATACCGGCACTGAAATCTCCCACCGGCTGCAGATTTACTGCCGGTCGGCACTAAATAGTGCCGGCCGGCACAAAGTGCCTGCAAAACCTGCAACTCACAGCAGCAGAGGACAACAAAATGCATGGCAATGTGATTCAAGGTATTTATGCACCAAACACATCCCACATCATGTTTATGACTCAATGGGGCATGTGCCTCGATCCCCGGACCACCAATCGCGCATTTCCATGCGTGATGGCCCTAAGGACCAAGAATGCAACTTCAATGTCAAATGCATGCAATGCAAACAAACAAATAAAGGTGCCAAACCTCCATCATACTTCACTTCAAGAGGCCCAACATGCATGCCAATGCAACAAGGCCCTAAGCATGTTATCTACTATGCCATATGGACAATGCGAGGCACTTATGTAAGCATACAAGTAGGCGTACAAGGCGAGTATGCAAACTAAGCAATGAGATGGACTTAGACAAGAATTAGGCCACTCAAAAAGGGCTAAAATCAGTGGCCAAAGTGCCTAAAGATGGGGTCTAAACACACATGCACACATGCACACATTAAGACACCAACACTTGAGCATAACAAACAACATTCAAGCACACTTGAAATGAGTTAAACATGGACTACTAGCATGTAGTATAAGCTCTGAAAATCAAGCAAAACATGTTGCCAAATCATGCAATAAAGCAAGCTAAACATGCAAGCAAGTGGTCCAAAGCTTAAGGTAGGCCAAAGATGCATTGAACTACACCTAGCACAACCACACATGGCAACACTTAACCAACCAAAATCAGAGTTTTACCACATAAAACTAAGCCCAAAATAACACTTAGATGGCATCTAAATGGCATGGATCTAAAGGCATGCAATGTGACCAACACATGGAGCATACAAAACATGCTTTTGAAGCTTTAAAGGAGCATGCAATGCAAACATATGAGCATGTCAAATGGACTGATATGACATGATAAATGGTTCCAAACCCTCGAAATGATGCAAGTATGGCATGCTACACAATCATGCACCTAAGGCTCACAAGCCAAGAATACAAAGAGGCTATGTTAAGCATGCTAAAATCAAACCAAATGATTATGGTCAGACCTAAAACATGTTGAAATAAGCACAAAAGCTTCATGAAGCAAAGCCCAAAACATGCTAGAAACTAAGGCATACCACCTAAGCATGTTAAGGCATAAAAGAGCATTACAAGACACCTATGCTAAGCATGCAAAAGGGGCCTAAACCAACTTGAAATCATGTTATAACATGGCAATATAAGCATGGAAAACAAGTCAAACATGTCCAACACGCACTCAAGCATGAAGCTCCTTAAGGAAGCCAAACTTGCCCTTTTCAAGGACATCAAGGAGAGGGGGTGGCCCTCTCCTTCTTGAGACTTCAAGGCATGCTCTTCACCACTGAAATCCCTCAAGATTTCAGTGGTGAAGAGATCCTATCACCAAAATCTCGGATCTCTCACAAAATAGCACAAAAAGTGACCTTTTCAAGGCCTAAGGGTGGTCAAACTCACCCAAACCACTAAACACTCTTAATGAACAATAAAGAGGGCTTAAAAACAGAGATTTTATGTGTTAATCACTAAGCTTAAAAACTGTTTTAAACTAGGTAAAAACAAGGTGCAAAAATGGGGAAAAAGGGAGTTAGTATCTCACCCTTGTAGCCTTCTTCAACAAAGATGGAGTGATGGCCTCTTTGAGCTTCAAATCAACCAAAAACAGCAAGAACCAACCTTTGGAACCTCAGAACCAAGAGAAAGGTGGAACACTAGGTGTTTTAGTGCAATAGTAAGGCACAAAACACCTAGATTACAAAGAGAAAGAGAGAGATAGTAAGTATATCTATTCTAACCCTAAAAAAAAACCAGAGCTACAGCTCTCTAACAATGTCTAATGCTCTGAAAAAAATGCTAACCCCAAGTCAAGAGGGAGAGCTTTCCTCTTATAGAACTTGTAATGACTTACAAGCTAAGCAAGCAAGACTCATCCCCTCCATACACGTGTATGGAGTGTATGGAGGGGAGACAAAAGGCATACAGCTGGCTAAAAATATCTCATAAAGCACTGTATAGTGCTCGGCCGGCAAAGAAACTTATTTGGCAAAATCTAGTGCCGGTCGGCACTAAATAGTGCCGGTCGGCACAATAAAGTGCCGATAGAATCTTCAACCAGCCGGTGGCCTCTAGCCCCAGCCGGTGGTGTGTAGGGATGCCTCATAAGGCATTCCCTGCCCTTTCATGGCAAAACACAAGTGTTTGGTGCAAAGCCAAACACAACTGGTCGAGTTCGGAGGTCCTGAGGCAGGGCGCGCGCAGCCGAGAACTCCGGGAACTCCAAACGAACACAAACATGGATAATCACCGAGTGTTCCAACAGTGACGTCCAAGTCTTGAGGACGGTCAAAAATGGGGTGTCTACAGTTGCCCCTCTTTGACAGAACTCGGAAGTCATAACAATGACGGGAGTGAATGTCAAAGCCCAGAGACGACCCATTTTTGACAAGGCCGAAGACTTAGACAAACATACAAAACAAACAAGGTATGCGCCCGAAGGCCGGGGCAAAATGCAACTGGAAATGCAAGAAGCCGAGCATAACTTATGATCATGCAAAGAAAGCTGTAACGAAGCATACATGCAACAGTTATAAGCTAACATGCACCAATCTACACTACAATGCAGAAAGGATGTAAGAGAATTATGCAATTCTCTGTACGTCTCACTCGGGAGATACAATACCTGCGCGGCTCGTCCGGTTTCACCGGCCTCGAATGAACCGTACATACAATATCGTGCCTGAAAAGAAAGTAAACTTAACAGGTATGATATTGTTAGCAATATGCATGACAATGCAATGAAGTGCACAAAACAGTGCAATGATATGCGATTGAATCTAAATGTAATGCAAATGATATGCGAAACTACAAAACAAATATAAACAATGCAAATAATATGCAATGCAATTGAATCATGATCCAATCATGAGCGGTTCAAAACCACACAAATGTCAAATAGATTGATGGAGGTAACAAGTCCGTGTCCCATAGAACGATGTCTGATCTATGAGTAATACGCACGAACACAAGAACAAGTATTGGGTGGATTGACATAAGTGGGGAAACGACCCGCTGATGAGTGGACAACGATCCTAATGCAGGATGCAACAATTACACTATAATGTAATATATACAATGGACATGGCGCGCGGGCCAAACCGTATCTCGCCTAGGAAAGGCATGCACACATACAAGCCATGTCTAACACAGAAAAGGGTGCCGCAACCTCAGACCAACATACCAGCGTGGAATAGGCGCGATACACAAGCAGAACTATGCTTTGACGTGAAAAGTATGGGCACATACCAGACCAAGCTTGACAAGGAAAGGCGCAAGCCATAAATGGGAGGGATGTAGTGAAATGCATGCAACCTATAATGCACTATCTACAATGGAATGGATGACAATGCAGATGATGCAATGACCATGATTGCAGTTTTCCCTATTCTTCCAACGGGATGGTATACTAGGTTGGTTCAGTATCCAGAATTGAGGCGTAAACACGCCGCCTCAACCTATGGGGCTTCCATACAGATTTCAAGCCGAGGGTACACCCCCTGGGTATTTAAACCAGACTTTAGTCTCGGAAATCCCGAACCTTTGCGTTCTAGGCATAAGCCATTCAAACTCTAGTTTTCACCGTCCCCATTGGTCTCCTAGGAACTCATCGCAAGCATGGAAGTCGTTCGGGCACGACAAACACCGAAGGAATTGCACCTTCAGAGGATTTAAGGTCTCCTAGACCGGAATGCAAAATGTATGCATGACAATGCATGTTGTTTTGTTGTTTTTTTTTTGAAATGCATGACAAATGCGGTATATACAAATGATGCATGACAATGCAATATTTACAATGCAATGCATGATAATGCGGATGAGGCATGCATGCCGATGTATCGAAGGTTTCGCACCCTCCAAGGATTTAAGGTCTCCTAGACCGTGCGTGTTTTTGGTCCCATCGGACCCTCGTGTGGGGCAACGCCAGTGTGATGCGCAAAATAGCGCGATGAAATGCATGCCAAATGCGATGAGGGGCAACTACAATGCACCGAGGGTCTTGCACCCTCCGAGGATTTAAGGTCTCCTGGACCGGCGCGTGTTTTCGGTCTCGCCGGACCCTCGTTGGGACAACTGTTACACAAGGAATGCAAAATGTATGCATGACAAATGCAAGTGAAGGTTTCGCACCCTCCAAGGATTTAAGGTCTCCTAGACCGGCGCGTGTTTTAGGTCCCGTCGGACCCGTTCGGGGATGGGAAATAGAACGCAAAACGAGGCACGCGTACGTCGAAATGCGATGAAATGCGAAATGAGGCACGCGTACCTCATTTGATGGAAAATGAAGTGCAAAACGAGGCATACATGCCTCGAGATGCAATGAAATGCGAAATGAGGCACGCGTACCTCATTTGATGGAAAATGAAGTGCAAAACGAGGCATACGTGCCTCGAGATGCAATGAAATGCGAAATGAGGCACGCGTACCTCATTTGATGGAAAATGAAGTGCAAAACGAGGCATACGTGCCTTGAGATGCAATGAAATGCGAAATGAGGCACCCGTACCTCATTTGATGGAAAATGAAGTGCAAAACGAGGCATACGTGCCTCGAGATGCAATGAAATGCGAAATGAGGCACACGTACCTCATTTGATGGAAAATGAAGTGCAAAACGAGGCATACGTGCCTCGAGATGCAATGAAAAGCGAAATGAGGCACACGTACCTCATTTGATGGAAAATGAAGTGCAAAACGAGGCATACGTGCCTCGAGATGCAATGAAATGCGAAATGAGGCACACGTACCTCATTTGATGGAAAATGAAGTGAGTGCGACACTCATGCCACACGACAAATGTAAAACAGCGCAAGCCACAAGGGATGCGCAAAACGGCGCGGTACGACGCACCGGACAATGCGATGGATGTGTGCAACACACACGAGGCAACTTTTGAACCTTATAAAAGTCAAAAGGATACAAAAGGATACATTCTTTGCTTGAGTTTGAGTGCCACGCACAGAAGATACGGTCCGAGGTCAAAACGGAGGCCGGTTGAGCATTGGGGATGCACTTTCTTGCACCTTCTTGAGCTATGAAGACCCAAAACCCTTAATCTAGCCTAAACAAGGCCTGGGAAACACCACCGGCTGGGTGGGATAGTCACCGGCTGCCTTCGGTTGCTCAAACTTATAAACCGGCACAAAAATATGCCGACCGGCACAAAAATGTGCCGACCGGCAGAAAATGCCTGATCGGGGGCAGAACTGCCATTTCACTCCGGGCTTTATAAAATAGGGTTTTAAACCCTATTCTCTTACTTTGCCTCCGCCGAAAAACCCTACTCTCTCTCTCTAGAGTTCGTTTTCTTGATTTCTCATCGATTTCTTCGCGTTTTACACCCATTTTCTCGTCGGATTCGCGATATTCTTCGCGTTTCGGACATTTTCAACCGAACAAATCTTCGTTTCGGTGTACTTTTTGCTAGTTCCGCCTTTTCGGGACTTGTTCCCCTCGATATTCTCGACATTTCTGTGCATTTTCCTCTTCCGGCCTTCCCGACCATTTCCGACCCTCTCGGGGTTGACTTTGTCGGTTGACTTTTCGCATTCCGGCCCGTTTTTCCTTTTTGGGCTATTTTCTCATCTCCCTTGCTATGGCCGATGATGTTCCACACGTCGGGACTCCCCCGGACCACGAGATGGATCCCGGGGTCGAGCTTCTCCCGCTGAGCGAGCGACCATTCGACCCGGCGACCTACCAGCCGGCCATCCACGTGCTTCCGCCAGACGGACTGCGCCACTTCCGCGGTTTCGACAGGGCTTTGGACCCGGAGCTTCTGCTGCGCGAGCCGGCCACTCATTTGTCTTTTGGCGTTGCTGAGGTAATCCTTTTCTCTGTTTTACTTTCTGCAATGTAGAACTGTGAACTGTCAACTGCCATTGCTTAGCTCTGATGCACTGTACTGTGGTTGATTGTAGACAACCTCATAACTGATATCTGTTTAGGACCGACGCACATGCACACACACTGCACTAGTCTGGATCACCCAAACACACGGCACACATTGCACTGCAAATTCACCGGCACCCGGTGCTTATTTGAATCTGAAAAACTCGCACGCATGCTAGGTTTACACACAACTACACCAACACGCAGACACATCACATGCTGTTTACACTGATCCTCATAGGAACGCTGACACATCACAGGCCGTAGTCCACCTACTGGTGCACTGAAACCCGATATCTGCTTGAATCTGAAAAATGTGCACACATGCACCAAGTTTACACTGGAGCATCTAAAACACACCAACGCATCACGCGCTTGTAGTTTACTGTAAACACACCGGTACCCGGTTTCTGTTTGAATCTGAAAGACTTGCACGCATGCTAGATTTGTACGGACTGCATATCTTCATATGGCTTTGCAATTTCTTGACTACAGGGAGACTCCCATACTCTCCGCGGGTATGGGAATGTTTCAGCTCGAGATTGGTACGCCGAGCTGCCTGACGCCGTTAGCCGCATTGTAGATCGGGCCGGCTTTGGCACCTTCTGCAGGGGACTCTCCAGGCTTTCTGCTTGCAGACCTCTTCTTGCCGCCCTGGCAGAGAGGTGGTGGGACACCACCGACTCATTTCACTTATCAGCGACTGGGGACATGACGATGACCCCTTACGACTTTTCGATGCTCACCGGCATCGGGGTTGGGGGTGATCCGATCCCCTTCGACATTGATATGGACGAGTGGACTGCCGCTCAGATCCACTTACTCGGTGCGGCTCCGCCTCTGGCACGTCCAGGCTTTGTCCGTTATTCTTGGTTCGAGGTGCAGTTCAGAGTGCAGCCTCTTCTTGTCGACGCGGCTCCGATGACCGAGGTGGCCGTGGAGCAGTATGCACGCGGCTTCTTGATGTTCTTGCTGGGGACCACCCTGTTTGCCGACCGGGCGAACACAGTGCCCCTCTGCCTGCTCAGCGCTTTGGTGGACGTCGAGAGGATTGTGCAGTATGACTGGGGGGGCGCGGCTTTGGCCACCCTTTACGGTTATATGAGCTCAGTCTCTCGTGGCAGTGGACAGCTGCTAGGAGGTTACTGGCGAGCCTGGGAGGTACGCCTTCTCCTCTGCTTTACATTTCTGCTCTATACTTTCTGTATTCTGCACACTGCACACACTGTAGTCTGTATACTGTACACTCGGCACACACATACTCCTGCTTTATACTGACTGTACACTGTACATGCGGCACACACATACTCCTGCTTTATACTGACTGTACACTGTACATGCGGCACACACATACTCCTGCTTTATACTGACTGTACACTGTACATACTGTATACTCTGCAAAATACACTGCACAACACACAGCTCTGCTATTTCTACTTTACTCTGCGTTTTGCTTGATCTGATGGCCATACTGACGTCTGTTTTGCAGCTGTGGGTGTATGCCTACTTCCCCAGACTAGAGCCAGTACCAGAGACGGAGACCCCTCTGGTCGTCCCCTTCTCTCGCCGTTACGACGGGCGATGCGTCCGGAGGCCCCGGGACACTTTTAGCTTTTTCCGCCGTTTCTTTGACACCATCACCCCCACCGAGGTATGTTTTACTTACAGTCCGTTTAAGTTTCGCTTTCAAGCGTACATTTCTATATCAGTAGATAATCAACTGTATTTCATTTCAGGTCACCTGGCAGCCATGGGCTCCACTACCAGCGGTGATACGGGATCGGTATGCCGGCGCCATCGAGACCTCGCGCTACCGGATTCTCCTGGAGGGCCCGGTCTGTCGGGCCTGGTACCTGGGTGAGCGTTTCATACGCCAGACCCTAGGATTGCCGGAGCAGATAGTTCCGATCCTTCCTCCCGAGCGCATGAGGGAGACTGAGGGGTACAGCTTCCAGCAGATGGAGGACTACACTCTTGGCTGGGTCGTAGACGTAGATGCCGACAGGGGCGAGGGCGACTACTCAGAGTACGTCCGGACCTTCTTGATGCGGCCTTTGAGCAGGGGCTCCCGAGCTGATCCAGCGAGACCTGCGGCGCCAGCGGCCCGGGCAGAGGCAGGAGCAGGAGTGGGGTCGTCACAGAGGGCTCGAGCTCGCGGCAAGAGGGGAGTGCAGAGGGGACGAGGGACGGGCTGGCCCGCCCTGCCTACCATGTTGACTTATAGGGGGCAGAGTGGGGAGACCTACCAGATCCCTTTTGCTCCTCCCCCGGCTGGTCATGAGTTGGCTGGTATTCCTGACTTGCCTCCGGTATGTATTACTTTATTCTGCATCTTGCATTTGTTATTTCATTTCAGTTCATTCAGATATCCCACGGAATACTGATGTATTTAATACTTTTGCAGGCTTCCTCCGAGTATACCCGTCAGTCTGTGGGGCTGAATGCCTCCCTGATGGGGATGCTGCAGCGGACTCTCGATGCTTTGGCCGTCTACAGCCTACTGGTATGTTCTTCTGACCACAGTCTCAAATCATACCCTGTTTCACACAATCTGCTATACTGCACAAAAACCTGATAAACTGCTCACGGCTTTCATACACCGTACTCATACACTGCGTCTTGCACTGATAAACTGCTCACAGCATTCACACACTGTACTCATACACTGCATTCTGTACTGATAAACTGCTCACGGCATTCACACACTGTACTCATACACTGCATTCTGTACTGATAAACTGCTCACGGCATTCACACACTGTACTCATACACTGCCTTCTGTACTGATAAACTGCTCACGGCATTCACACACTGTACTCATACACTGCCTTCTGTACTGATAAACTGCTCACGACATTCACACACTGTACTCATACACTGCATTCTGCACTGATAAACTGCTCACAGTTTTCTGATGTATTTGTTCTTTGTATTTTCAGCCTCCTTTCCCGATCCCTCCAGTGGGTGGCGCCGCTCCAGCTGGGCCTCCCCTCTCTACTCGGGATGGCAGGATATTTCCTCGTACTAGAGGGGGACGTGGTCACGTGGGGAGCAGCTCACGAGCTCCAGTTCCAGGAGATGGTGAGTCGGAGGCAAGGACGGAGTCATTTGCGGAGGAGGCCGGGGACAGCTCGGGCTCGGGTTCCGACAGTGACAGCTCCGACGATGCTCCTGCGCTCTTGCCCAGGAAGAGGGCGAGGACTGATCCTCAGGCGTGAGGCCTACTGCTGATGATGACTTTGCTGCTTCTTTTCTTTATTTCTTTTCTTGTACTTTTCTCTTTTTGGTAGATAGAGTACTATGTACTGCCGCAGGCAGATTTTTTTTCCAAAACTATGTATTCGAAAAAGAGATGATATGAAATGAACAAACTTTTTGTCTGAAAAAGTGTTACATTTATAAATATCTGCATCTTTCATACTTTACACTGCATTGCATCATGTTACACCTCAAATGTAAATGACATTGATCTGTTGTCTGACAATTGAACATTTGCACTGTAATAATCAGATAACCAACCAACTAGACAGCAAAACAGCTCATGCAAACCACTGCTCAATCCGAACATACAGCCCATACTCTGCTGAGGACTAATCTGCTGGGGATTGATCTGCTTTTAGCCCATAACTCAGTATTCGGTTCATTCTGCACACAGCAAACTCTGAACAGATAGCCCCAATCTGATGAGACAGATCGCAAAGCTGACACGGTTGCAGTTGAAACACACTCGGATGTCCCAATTTTTCCCTTTCCTTCTTTTGCTTTGCACAAATGTAGAGAATGGCACGGCATTCTGAGCACAGACGATTTTGAGGTAAGGAGAGGTTTTTTTTAACTTGGGTATCGAGCCTACAACTGGACACGACGAGACGGACTTAAACGAAGAAACAAAGGCACACGACCTGACATAACGAGACATGCTCGGAAAAGACTCGAAGCCAAAAGCAAGACCAACAAATCAAAAGACACGACACACGGACGTGTTTACAAAAGACCTCAGATCTCGAGGAGCCAGTTCCTCCGGGCATTATTCCCACCCTTTCTGATTTGCGATACTCACATCACTCGGCCCTCGAGCTCGGTTTTTCTCACAAAACCCTTCTCCTTACTTTTCTCTCAACTTACTCCTCTCTATTCTTTATTCTCTCATTTTTCAATCCCTCCCCATACATGGTTGACGGGTAAATGAGAGGTTGCGGGTTCACGCCCGATACAGCTAGCTCGCAGCCATTTCTTCTGAAAGATAGGATGCCCTTCGGGCAAATGTGTTGACCGGGGGGGGGGGGGAACAGAACACCTGACTCGACTGTGCCCCTAGTTCGTCACTTTGACCATTTTTTTTGTTTTCTTTCTAAAACAGTTTTGACCAAAAGTGAGAGTTGGATTAACACACTTGTTCAATTTTTGATTTGAAAATCATGCAAATCAAGCCTTGAGCACTGAAAATTCTCCTTTTTGGGTCCGAACATGGTCCAATTTTGGAAAATGAAATAGTTTTCGAGAAAATAGTCAACTTCAGTAAAAATTTTCAAAAACTATTTTCGCAAACAATCAATGCTCGACGAGCAGAGAACTCACCCTCGAGATGCACAACCTCGGGTCAGAAGCAATGGAAAATTGCCCCTTGCTTGAAGGAGGGGCAAGGCAACGGAAAGTTGCCCCTAGTTTGGATGACAACTTAGGGCAACTTATGGCAATGCATGGCAACGGAAAGTTGCCCCTTGTCTGGATGATGCCGCAGCACGCTATAAGCCAATCTTCGTTGATGACGGTCGGATCCTCGGGCACGGAGGAGACGAAGACGGTTTGAATCAAAATATGGACACAGTCACCTGGAAGGTGTTGATGGTTGGGCTCCAAGAGGAAGTTAATCACGTAGTTCCCGGTTATCACAACCGAACTATCGAATTCAGAGGGGACAAAGGTAATCAAAACCATTGCATGGACTGAGATGCTATGAAAGCGTTGGGGGCTGGACTTCAAGATGAAGTTGCCTACGTATCCCAAACATGGGAATCAAGCCTTACGTAGTTCGGGGTTAAGGTACACTCGGGTATTTAACCTCTCCTTTTTATGCTCTAACTTTTGCCAAGGCGCCTGTTGCAGGTTTTCGACCTTGCGAGCTATGTTTTCTTTCTTTTTCAATTCTTTTCTTTTGCATTTTTCTTTTTTTTCTTTTTTTGCTTCTTTTGTATTTTTTTTCTTTTTCTTTTGCTTTCTTTTGTATTTTTCTTTTTCTTTTGCTTTCTTTTGTATTTTGCTCTAACTTTTGCCTGGGCCGCCCTTTCGGGTTTTCGGTCCAGCGAGCCTCTCAAAGGGTAAAAGTGTAGCAAGTCCATGCCAAATGGTTTTGAGAGTGAAGCCTCTCCGACTGTTGTATTGATTTGCAGGAAAAGTCTATCACGGTTGCTTCTCGAGCTTTGCTTGGTGGGATCTGATCTTCTTGATCTGACTTTGGTGCCTCTTGCTCGAGGGCTGCTTCAAATTGGGCCTCACGGGCATTTGACTACTTGGGCGTTCTGAACGGATTCCAGGTTTGGAACAGGTAGATGGAATCTTGAGGCTGAGAGCGATCCTAGGCTGCACAATCTCAAGAGCGATTCCACACATGTCTTCACAGGACTGCGCAAAACGTTTTGTTTTCGAAAGTTTTTAAGAAAACGACACATCGCCTGTGCTAAAGATAGTGCGGAGCCAGTCTGGATCAAGCCAGGGTCCTTCTCAGTACTCATGCCGACAAGCATGATTTCATTCACTAAAAGCTCAACATGCTTCTCTTTCTCTCAATTTCAGCCAAAGTTTTGCAAAAACCCGAGGAATTTCTTCCTCTTCGTTTTCATCACCGCAGTGTTATGAAAGAAGTTTGTTTTTTTTTGAAAAAAACTTAGGTCGTCACAACGAGTTCAAGGCACAAGAGAGCAGGCGGCAGGCACTGTCGTCCCATTCACATTCTCTGGCACAGCTGATTCGAACAGCAACAAATACGGAACATGATAGCCACAGCTGTTTCATTCAGATTTGTTGGCATAACTGGCTCCTCGGCAGAAACAAACTCAAAAGCAAAAACTACTGTTTATAAAACAAAACGGTGCTTGAGGCAACAACCCCGAAATCACCTGGTATACTATACAAGAGGGACTGACTCATTACAACAAGACAGACCCAGTAAGC
The DNA here is from genome assembly GCA_036172215.1 of Camellia granthamiana. NCBI lineage: Eukaryota > Viridiplantae > Streptophyta > Magnoliopsida > Ericales > Theaceae > Camellia > Camellia granthamiana. The sequence continues at coordinate 70,213,010 of CM069904.1, forward strand.
AAAAAGACTGACTCAAAACAGAGAGACAGACTTAAAACAAAACAAAAGACCGACTCGACACCCAAGTCAGAATTTACAAAACTAGCATTGGCAGGTGCTCAAAAATGCGTGCCAAACACTACATCAAAAAATGTACCAGACATTGCCCGCAGGCGGTTCACCTTCTGATCATACACTCGCGGTATCTGTGTCCTCGGTATCCGTGTCCTCAAAATCCAAAAATTCTGTAGTGACTGATTTGGCCGAGGTAGGCGGGAGAATAACCTTGTTATCAATCAAATCCTGTACCTCATGACGGAGGCGGAAGCAGTTATCGGTAGCATGACCAGTCTGCTGGTGGTACGCACAGTACTGAGTAGGGTCATGAGTATCAGGGAGATTCTTCGGGAGGGGCCGAGGCTCCAGGGGTTTAAGATGCCCCTTTTTGGCCAAAATCAAAAGTGCCCTAGACAGGGGCATGTAGAGAGGGTGGAAGACCCGGCGCCCTCGAGGCAAGTACTTCGGAGCCTGAGCACTTTTGCTAGATGCACTAGCGAACGGATCGGCGGGTGCGGCCTTGGATTTCTGATCTTTCCCGGATGCAGGGTTAGGAGCGGGAAGAACTTTCTTGGCATGACGGGGCCTATCCCGGTTCTCGGATTGACTGGTGTTGCCCTCAGGTGGAGTGGGGAAAGCATCCTCCACAGCTTTCGTCACGACCGCGGATATCTGTTGCTTGCTCATTCCCCCGGCTTTCAAAGCCTCCACTGCCCACAGCAGCTGTTCAACGGGGTCGGCATCTGCCTTTGCTTTGTCTTTGCCCCTGGCCTCAGCCTGGTGAGAGGTTTGGGTTGGTGCTGGTACATCACTGTTGTACGTGGAGGCTATCTCCGACTGATTAAGCTCGATCACAATCCGCCCCAACAGCGGGGGCTCTTGGGGTTCGAAATTTCCGGCATATGGTGCAACCGGTGGCGAAGTTGACATTCCGTAGGCGATATCCGCCACAGATCTTTGGAGATCACCTATCATCCCCATTAACTCGAATGTGGTGGGCTCGCGAGCCTGATAGAACTGGGGGGCCCAGATCAGGTGCGCAACCGGCGACCTGGGAGGATGCGGCATATCAACAGTAGTCTCACTGTGTAGGGCGATTCCTTGATCCAGCGCGGCCGTCATGACCACGATCTCTTCTGAATTCTGCGTCATCTCAAGTCCTGCCTCAGCAAGGGGAAACACTGGCTATTCTGTATCAACTTTCTGAATTCTCTGAACTGAAAGGAAAAACGGACAGCATTTCAGACCAAAACGGATCAGGCACAGATGTAATCAAGCAACTGATCTCTACCATTGATTACTGTTCCCCAGAATCACTGTTCCCAGATCTGAACTGATACCCGCAGATATAACCGGTTCCTTAACAATACTCATACTGATGTCCCTCGGGCTGGATACCCAAACTTGCAAACTGACATGTACCTTTCTGCAGAGATTCACTCTAAAAAGCACATAGCAGATAATTGAGAACCAAACAACCCTATGTTGGGGTAGGGTTTCCCTGTCCTATTTTGTCAGGAGCTAGGGTTTCACTACGCACGCAGCGGTTTCAAACAACTTAGCATCGGGTAAGCAACCTGTCCTAGTTTGGAATGGTCACTATAGATTCCGATATGCACTAGGTCGAATGGTCGAAGAGGGTGCCCCGGTAAAACCGGGGTTTGTGTTCCCATACTGGCAGAGCCCGCAACCGGTCAGCCTTATGGTCATGCCTTGACAAGACAAGCCTCCGGCAAACCGTTCAGGAATAGCAGATGGCCAACACGGTGTCCTAGGCGCACCAATGCACATGCAATGCAAAGAGACACATAAATGAAATCAAAACAGGGTATCACGAGTTCGAGTCAAGCTCTCTAAACTCCCCAGCAGAGTCGCCAGAAACTGTAACACGTCCGCGGGGGACCTCGCTACAGCTCGGACTCTCTTGTTTGTTTGTCGCGGTTCTAAATCTGAACCAAAGAGTCCAAACCCGGCGAATCGTTTGAGAAAACAGATTTTTTTTGAAAAGTAGTGCCAAACATGGACTGCTTTGCCAGATTACAGAGTCGCCACCTAAATATTTAAAATGGGAAATTTAGGAAACCCTGACTCGGTGCCGAAGGCCACATGTCCGTCATCACCAAAGTGGTCTTGGCTCGGGAGCTTGGGTACGATCGGGGAAGGTCAGCTATGAGCACCCCCTTTCGCCCGGTCCGAAGACCGGCCTCTACTAACCGTGATATCCGTTTTTGAAAACTTTATGCGTTCTTATTCCGGTTATTAACCTAGAATTACTATGTGATGCGCACAACACAAAAGTATAGACTAGATCGCCTAACTTGGAAATAAACATTGCATATCCGTTTTATCTCGAAAAACGTGTTGGATTTTGCTACTCGCAAGTAGGCTAAAATATGGATTTCAATGAGTTGTTCCAACTCAGGCAATCCAACCTTCACCCACAGGCATTCAAACAGTTTATCATGTAAGCATTTAGCCGCATGGCAAGCATACTGTCATGGTAAACATTCACACGCATGCGATATGCTAAAGCCATAAAAACTTACATCGTACTCCGTGCCAAAACAGTAAACCAGTTAGCAAAACATGCGTGACCTAGTTCATGTTAAGTGACTAATGCAACACAGGCATAGATGCAATCTAGAGTAGGCTCGGCTAACCCTAAAACATGGCATATGAAATGCTATCACATAGCATGTATTCAATTTGGAATTGAAAATACGATGCAGTTTGTATGATGTACCGAGCCCGGTGCGTGTAAACAAATGCATGAATGCACGCATGCATTTGCATAAGGTATGCTAAAAATAAAATGCCCTAATCTACCATCATAAGCAGGTAAATAAAAGGGATAGAAAGAAGTGGGGATTGGAAGACATACACCCACTCACACACACTTATTACATTTTTGCCCTCACTCGGAGGGACCGAATTAATAATACAGTCCAAAGAATAAATAATTAACTAAACTAGCTAATTAAATATTACAAATTGACTAAATTAATTAAACAGATTAATTAATCTAATTAAAGCAATAAAACGCCTCGGGATGAGGGCCGGATGCAGTGCATGCTCGGGACTGGCTCGGAATCGCACTGCCATGCAAGGATTGCCTCTGTTTTCCCTGCTATCCTCCTCTGAAGACTGCCAAAGTCTCAGGAGTGCTTCTAAAAGCACTGGAGATCACCATCGGCTGAGGTGGAGAACCACCGGCTGAAGTATGTGGATACCGGCACTGAAATCTCCCACCGGCTGCAGATTTACTGCCGGTCGGCACTAAATAGTGCCGGCCGGCACAAAGTGCCTGCAAAACCTGCAACTCACAGCAGCAGAGGACAACAAAATGCATGGCAATGTGATTCAAGGTATTTATGCACCAAACACATCCCACATCATGTTTATGACTCAATGGGGCATGTGCCTCGATCCCCGGACCACCAATCGCGCATTTCCATGCGTGATGGCCCTAAGGACCAAGAATGCAACTTCAATGTCAAATGCATGCAATGCAAACAAACAAATAAAGGTGCCAAACCTCCATCATACTTCACTTCAAGAGGCCCAACATGCATGCCAATGCAACAAGGCCCTAAGCATGTTATCTACTATGCCATATGGACAATGCGAGGCACTTATGTAAGCATACAAGTAGGCGTACAAGGCGAGTATGCAAACTAAGCAATGAGATGGACTTAGACAAGAATTAGGCCACTCAAAAAGGGCTAAAATCAGTGGCCAAAGTGCCTAAAGATGGGGTCTAAACACACATGCACACATGCACACATTAAGACACCAACACTTGAGCATAACAAACAACATTCAAGCACACTTGAAATGAGTTAAACATGGACTACTAGCATGTAGTATAAGCTCTGAAAATCAAGCAAAACATGTTGCCAAATCATGCAATAAAGCAAGCTAAACATGCAAGCAAGTGGTCCAAAGCTTAAGGTAGGCCAAAGATGCATTGAACTACACCTAGCACAACCACACATGGCAACACTTAACCAACCAAAATCAGAGTTTTACCACATAAAACTAAGCCCAAAATAACACTTAGATGGCATCTAAATGGCATGGATCTAAAGGCATGCAATGTGACCAACACATGGAGCATACAAAACATGCTTTTGAAGCTTTAAAGGAGCATGCAATGCAAACATATGAGCATGTCAAATGGACTGATATGACATGATAAATGGTTCCAAACCCTCGAAATGATGCAAGTATGGCATGCTACACAATCATGCACCTAAGGCTCACAAGCCAAGAATACAAAGAGGCTATGTTAAGCATGCTAAAATCAAACCAAATGATTATGGTCAGACCTAAAACATGTTGAAATAAGCACAAAAGCTTCATGAAGCAAAGCCCAAAACATGCTAGAAACTAAGGCATACCACCTAAGCATGTTAAGGCATAAAAGAGCATTACAAGACACCTATGCTAAGCATGCAAAAGGGGCCTAAACCAACTTGAAATCATGTTATAACATGGCAATATAAGCATGGAAAACAAGTCAAACATGTCCAACACGCACTCAAGCATGAAGCTCCTTAAGGAAGCCAAACTTGCCCTTTTCAAGGACATCAAGGAGAGGGGGTGGCCCTCTCCTTCTTGAGACTTCAAGGCATGCTCTTCACCACTGAAATCCCTCAAGATTTCAGTGGTGAAGAGATCCTATCACCAAAATCTCGGATCTCTCACAAAATAGCACAAAAAGTGACCTTTTCAAGGCCTAAGGGTGGTCAAACTCACCCAAACCACTAAACACTCTTAATGAACAATAAAGAGGGCTTAAAAATAGAGATTTTATGTGTTAATCACTAAGCTTAAAAACTGTTTTAAACTAGGTAAAAACAAGGTGCAAAAATGGGGAAAAAGGGAGTTAGTATCTCACCCTTGTAGCCTTCTTCAACAAAGATGGAGTGATGGCCTCTTTGAGCTTCAAATCAACCAAAAACAGCAAGAACCAACCTTTGGAACCTCAGAACCAAGAGAAAGGTGGAACACTAGGTGTTTTAGTGCAATAGTAAGGCACAAAACACCTAGATTACAAAGAGAAAGAGAGAGATAGTAAGTATATCTATTCTAACCCTAAAAAAAAACCAGAGCTACAGCTCTCTAACAATGTCTAATGCTCTGAAAAAAATGCTAACCCCAAGTCAAGAGGGAGAGCTTTCCTCTTATAGAACTTGTAATGACTTACAAGCTAAGCAAGCAAGACTCATCCCCTCCATACACGTGTATGGAGGGGAGACAAAAGGCATACAGCTGGCTAAAAATATCTCATAAAGCAGCTGTATAGTGCTCGGCCGGCAAAGAAACTTATTTGGCAAAATCTAGTGCCGGTCGGCACTAAATAGTGCCGGTCGGCACAATAAAGTGCCGATAGAATCTTCAACCAGCCGGTGGCCTCTAGCCCCAGCCGGTGGTGTGTAGGGATGCCTCATAAGGCATTCCCTGCCCTTTCATGGCAAAACACAAGTGTTTGGTGCAAAGCCAAACACAACTGGTCGAGTTCGGAGGTCCTGAGGCAGGGCGCGCGCAGCCGAGAACTCCGTGAACTCCAAACGAACACAAACATGGATAATCACCGAGTGTTCCAACAGTGACGTCCAAGTCTTGAGGACGGTCAAAAATGGGGTGTCTACACCAAGTCTTTGCTCGTCGTGTAGTATCGGCGAAAGTCTTTTTTTTTTGGCTGAAGAAGAGCTGCAAAAAGAGGTCATACATTAGAAACAAATTAACAACATGATTACTAAGTAAATAGAAGAAGGGACTCTAAGGAGGAAAACTAAGTCCTTACCCTAAAAACTTTACAGCGCAAAGGGAAGAGGTGGAGTTCATTATCTGGCGCGAACTCGCGATTGCCCAAGACAATCAGGTAGTCATCTGCCGCGCCTTTATTTGAGTCTGGAATGTTAGCTATCAGCTTGTATTGGGTGGATCTTGGCTTGAGGTAATATGTATAGCCAGCCTTGGTTTTAAGGCCACACATCGTGTAGCAGTACTGGATATCAGACAGGGTGATCCTAGCGTTCTGTCGACGTTCCAACTCGGCAATTCTGTTTATAATCCTAAAAGAGCTTATAGCTAACTGCATGGGGTTCTGCTTGTAGAAGTGGAGGACCTCCCTAATACAGATGTTGAGGGGAATCTGACCTCCTTCAATGATGAAGACTACGGGAAAGGGCATGTAATCCTTCCCAGGTATAATGGAGTCATCCTTTCCAGCCAACCAGATTTGAACGTCAGTTAGGATGGAGAACTCTCGCCTGAAGTATTCTAGTTTGGTCGGGGTGTCTACTTTCCACCTAAACTGTCACGACCCCATTCCGCCCTTAGTAGAATGGTGCCGTGATGGCCAGTAATCCGAGATTACCAAAGGCCAACGTACAAAGATTCACACACAATCAGAGTATACATACGGGGCTTACTTGTGCGGAAGCAATAAATTTAAATCTAATTAGTCCATAAGAGCTGTGCATAGATTAAATGAAATGACATACGTTTTAACATGGTTTACAACTTGGATACAAATAAAATAAAGTACATATTACATCTTGATCAAAATGCTTCTCAAGCCGACATATACAAAAGGAGTGAATTAAAACTAAGAAACATAATCTTAAAGATGATACAAAACATGAATCAAAACATCTTGCATATAACATCTTAGGCGTCACCGTCTTCTTGCTCGCCACCTACATATATATAAAGGGGAGGGTGAGCTTGGATACTCAGTGAATGATATAATTAATAAAGGTTTGAATGAATGATATCTGAGATCTTTATCAAAACAATACATATCATAGCTTGTAACAAAACATGGGATGAATCAAGTTCATCAATCAAATCTTTCAAATCTTTTTGGGATGTTTAATAACATCTACATAATACATGGGGGATGACATTCCGAACAAAACAAGGGAATAATCGACCCGGAATCGATTAGACAAATCCACCCGTACAAGGCCGTCAGTGGGGCCATCCGTACAAGACCGTCGATGGCAGAGATCTCTCAAACATGGTGCTACATGGGCTTAAAGTCCCCTAGCATGGAAGGACTTTCCAAGAATGTCATCAAAACAAGATAATACTTGATACAAAAACTAGGGATAATTATTCATGCTTGATCAAATACTTTTCCAAAACGAAGCAAAGCTTTATCAAAACTTTATAACATAGCTTTATTAAAAATACCACTCACATAGCTCTTCGGGTGTAGGGATTAAGGCAAGGATCCAAGACCTACAAATACATAATAAAGTCTACTGAATGCACTTCAAAAAGACAAGAAGAGATGCTCAAAGATGGGTATGAAATGCATTCTTAAAACAAGCTTTTCATGAGTGTAAATGATCCTGGCATTTCTTTCCAAAACCAAGTCAAAACAAAGTAAAACATGCTGGGAGTTAAATCACTGTTTTTCATCTAGGGAAAACATGCTGGGCACCAATCAGGTCTTGGAATGGATGCATAGAGGTGATCTAGGCAAAAATGACCTAGCTAGGTGAACTCATGAGGTCTTGGCCGAGGTTCCACACCTCTTGGCCGAGGTGTGGTTACCTAGGCTTCGGTGTGCAGCTGCTTGCCAAGGTGTTACAAGGTGCCGGCAAGGGTGTACCATGGTCGGCCTAGGTGTGAAGTGGTTAGCTTAGGTGTGCATGCAAGATAGACTAAGGTGCAAGTGATCATGCAAGGTTGGCCAAGATAAGATACAATGCTTGGCCTAGGTGTGAGATCTAGGCAAGAGTGGTCTCGGTGACCACACCTAGGGAAATGAAGTTTGGAAATTTGGGTTTCCCCCTTGAAGAACATGAAGGACAAGAACATGAAGAACATGAATGCTAAAATCATAACTTCTTTATTCAAAATCTGAGATTTCATGAGATGAGTTCGAAAACATGGACCTGGGTACCCATACTTGAAGATCTTATGAAAACAAACACAAAAACATAGATCTTGATACAAACTTTCGGATCAAAACATGGTTTTATTTCAAGAACACAAGAACATCATTTTCTCTTTCTAAAACAAGCTTTAAATCAATACATGGCTCATGAATCATGCTAGATCATGCAATGTGATCGGTTCAACATAAAGAATAACAAGAGTAGATCAAGAATCTAACCTCAAAACACGGATCTAACGGTTCAAGGTGTGAAGATCAAGCTTGGAAATCTAGTTCTCTCCCTAAGAACTTCTTCCTCTTCTTCTTCCTAGAGCTTCTCTCTCTTCAAATACAAGGATATGACAAAATGTTATGTTTTCTCTCTTTGCCGGCTGACTTAACCCTCTGCTGGGACACATGGCAATGACTGGTTGGCCCTCCTAAAAAAGGTGACAGAATGACAAGACAAGAGTATGACAAAGTGTGTATAACAAGCAAGGTGGCATGGGCACTCTGGCAGGTAATGATCTCGGATTAGGACATAGGCTTCGGCAAGAAGGTTTCAATGATCTCGGCTAGGAAGGATAACACTTGGCCTAGATGTGCCACACCTCGGCCTAGATGTGCCACACCTCGGTTTAGGTCATACAAGTCCCAGAACAAGATCGCTAGGTGCAAGGATCAAAGATCTAGGGCGCCTAGATGATAACATCTCGGCCTAGATGATACATATCTCGGCCTAGGTGATGCACACCTCGACCTAGATGATGACATCTCGGCCAATATGCCTAGGTGACAGGGAAGGTTAACCAAGGTGGTTCCAAGACGGTCCTAGGTGTAAGAGGTTCAAAGGTGTGACCTAGGCTTGAGATGACCTAGGCTTGAGATGACTTAGGCTTGACATGACCTAGGCTTGGCATGATCTAGGCTTAACATGACCTAGGCTTGGCATGACCTAAGCTTAACATGACCTAGGCTTGGCATGACCTAGGCTTGGCATGACCTAGGCTTGGCATTACCTAGGCTTAACATGACCTAGGCTTGGCATGACCTAGGCTTAACATGACCTAGGCTTAACATGACCTAGGCTTGGGACAGCAAGGAAGGAACAAAGCATGCATACAACACTTAGGCAATAGCATCAATACAAGACAAGAACCTTTACCTAGGTAAAACAAGTCAAAGTCTACATGTACAAACTTAACAAGGCAAAATCATATAAATGCTCATGAACATGACTAAGACAAGAATGTGGGTTATTACATAAACATTCCCATGATGTCGGCTTACGGTGGATTGGTGCACAGTTTAGGAGAGAAAATTTGGTATGCGTTTGAGATGATCTCGGCTAAACCCTAATCTGGTAGCTTCTTAGTTTTTTTTTTTTTTTTCAAATCTAAAAGGGGTTTTGGTTCAGTTTTTCCTAAGAATACGATTTCTATCAAATCCCAAACCAAAATTTATGAGGAAATAAGAAATCAAAGGCTAGAATCTGGAAGTTAGCAAGAACAACAAAAAAGAACATGGTTTAGACTCAAGGAAATAAATAGAAAATCAAGAACACTGAGTAAGTGTGTGCAGATGTGCAAAGGTCAAGAACAGTGGCAAAGTTGTTAAAAGCTTCAAATTTATGAACACTACAAATCACAAACAATGTGCATAAAACAGAGGGGTTTATTGAACAGCATACAACAACAAGATTCGTACAAATGGGCAACACAAATTGACATTCAAGAGACATAATGACGAACTTCGAAACATGAAACAGATTCAAGAAATGATTCATGATAGAAGAAAAAATCGAATACAACTATGATAACGGGCCAATGGCAACATAATAGACATATGGCAAAGAAGGAACCTATTCAGATCAGTAGAGGATTGAAGTTAAAGAGAAAAAAAATCAAGAACTTACTGAATGAGGCCGAGAACGTAGACACTGGTTTGAGGTTCGCTGGAATTGGATGAAATTGACGACTATGACCAGGCAATAAAGAGTTCACTGGAAGAGATGGAACACGGTTGCAGAGCTTAGAGAAGTTTGAAAATGGTAGATTTTGAAGAGAGAAAATCTGAGCAGAGGGAGGGAATGCGAAAATGAAAAGTAAAGAGGCGGAGAGAAAGGGAGAAGTTTTGTTAAAATGGTGAAAAGGTGGCAAACCATAATGATTTTCCTTGGACGACGTGTTTGTCAAGTGGTGTGCGCAGAAGTGACGCAACCTGATAGTGCGTTTCAGGTACGAACCAATAAGGGAGCGACACGTGGAGAGAACGGTTAAGAAACCATGCGTGACAGCTCATGCGCAAATAAAACTCTTAGAGTTCTTGATTTAATAAAACAAAAACCTCGGCTATAGAAGCTATCTCGGTTAAGGAACTTGAAGAACTTGGTTCTTGGTCATTGATAAAGTGGACTGCAGAGTCTTGGCCATGTGAAGCCGACATGTGATGAACTCGGTCATGAAGGATAGAGTAAGTCTTAGCTGATGTGTTATGTGGGTAAACAATTTAGGTTCCATCACCTCAGAATGCCGAGGTAATAGAACCTAGGGGGCAGTTGTAGGGGCATATTTTGTGCATGATAGCACGTGGCCGAGATGACGCCGACGTGTCAGCCAGAGTGCCACGTGGCTTGGTCATGTGCGAGATGATCTCGACTAGGCTGAGGTTATCTTTGGAGATACCGAAATCCAAGATGAGCGGATAAGGGACAAGAGTCCTAGAATAGGGGAGGACCTCAGTCTGGATAAAGATAAAGCTCCTAGGGAATTTATCTCTATCTGGCTGGGAGTCCAAGATGAGCATTGAACCAGAGTCCGTTGAAGCTAGGCTTTTACAAGGGTCAGGTTAGTGCTGGCTATAAAAGTGAGGCACCCTTATGGGTCTAAGGTACGCTTTTTGTATTTTGGCTAGTGAGTTAAGCACTATTTGCTATCTTTGAGAGATAACTGAGTACTAACTTGATCGTCGGAGTGCCCTCGGGTGGATGAACCACCGCCGGAGTCTTATATTTCTGTGACAGGTTGTTCGGGTGTGATCTATTTTGCCTGTGCTCTCCTGCTGAGTTCCTGTTTGGCAGTGTGGTCGGAAATCAGCACCCACACATCACAGTGCATAATTTTAGATTAATTAAATATGCATGTTGCTGTTTGATTTCTATAGGCAATACACGGTATAAGATTTATTTTATTAAGGAAACTAACCAACAACATTTGTTTGCCACTGTTTTGTCTTTCGTACCATGGTGTACATGTTTAATTTAACATACTTGTCTAGTATAAGTTACATTCTTATTATTGCATGCTACTTGCTTTCTTATTTTTAGAATTATGTGCATGAATTAGTTACATGTTTATTGCGAATTAATTTCATTCATAACTCATGACTATTAAATTTTAATTTTGTAACTTGTCTATATTTATTTACTTGTTTATTATGTAAATTAAATTGTAAATTTAATTTTGGAGTTTTAGTTGTGTAATAATTTCATACATAACTGATGGGTATTAAAGTTTTAATTTAATTTAATTGTGGAGTTATAAGTTTATTTTTGTAACTCATCTAGCATTTTAATTCATTAGTTAATTTTATTATTAAATAGTTTCCTAAATGGTTTCAAGTTTCTTTAGATTATTTGACTTGTATTTTCTTATATTTTTCTGCTAACTTTCTTTACAGGAATACCTAGGCAAAAGGGATTGGAAAACAAATACAAAATCAAATTAATAGTCTTTGGGATGAACAAACAAAAAGTATGGACGACAAACCTTTGTGATGAACAGGAATAACTAAGCGTAGAAAGGATTTTGGACTATGTAAAACCCTTACGGATTGGTTACTCTTGAGATTTAGTAGTGGTTAGTTGCAAAGTTTATTTTAAGCAAGGTTGTTTTCTTGGCATGTTGGAAGCATTTTATATGCGTGTAATTGTTATAGCAATTTTTTACATTGCTTGTAATTTTTTCATGACCTGAACCTGCCCCTAAAAGTTTGGGTCATAATTGGCCAATAATCCGTGGATTACTGAAGGCCTCAAACGATCATACAAAATATTTATGTTAATGGGGCCATAACGGAAGCATATAATTAAAAAAAGCCCATTGAGCTGTGCCAATCATGAGCAAGATCATAGAGATATCCATGTAACACATTAATACATTTACATGTCCACAAAAATATAAGAGCCAAAGGAAAAAAAATTGTACATAGTGTTTACAACCCAAGACTATGAAAGCAAAAACAAAATACGGTCAAGGTGTAGCGAGAGTCAAGACAAGACTCCGTCTCGGAGGCATGACTCAATTGGGCCGCAAAAAGGCTCTTGAAGTTGACTCTAGGGGTGTGCTCCGTGCTGCTGATCACCTATATGTGCATACATAAGATTGGGTGAGCGAAGCACAATGAGTAATAATACGGTAAAGCAGTGTAAGTAGATGATCAGAAGATTTCCACAATGTCATAATCATTTAAACCAAGCGGCCTCGGGCCCAATCATTTATCAAGCGGCCTTGGGCCCAATCATTTATGTATGTATGGACCCAAGAGGTGACTCGTACGGACTCTAGAGGTGACTCCCACTGTAGCACTTAGTTCCGTACAACACTTTGTTCCATACCAGAAATCAATAGGTCTTAAAGATTGAACAATTCATATCATGTCATAACATAAACAGAACGGATAAACGGGATGGCCTTGGGCCTACCATAACATATTACAACAATTAACATTTCTTTTTCAAGACGCATTTCACATTTCTTGGAAACTTGTGCATTTTGACAAAATACGATATTTAGAAGATCATGTCGTATATAAATCAAAATAGATAATCAAAACATATCTTTACTATACTATTACTCACAGTGGTTTCCAGAAATGGTTGATCGGTCCTCGAATCATGACATGCAAACACAATGCACATGGCACAACATATCGGAACATAGAATTACTCTCTTGATCAAATTTACTTCTCTTAATCTTTTATTAACCAAATAAATCAATACCTTACTTTGCTCCTTAACTAGTTATTTTTTGTTGATTCTAAACTCATTAGTCCTCAATGGGTCGTAATCTGTGTCTCGGAAAATAGGAAGAAACGAAAGGAAACTGGGTTAGGAGAGAAAATAGCATGAAACGGTTAGAAAGAAAGTGAACAGCCTTCACTAATTTGAAAATATCTATTTATGTACTTATAATTTGGATGTGATACCACTGCCATTGGAAACTAGACTTCCGGGGCTTGAATTTAGGCTCAAGAATCATCTAAAACGGAGTCCGGATGAGGGAGATATGCCTTTTTGAAGTTACTAGGTATAAGCTGAGACACAGCTGGCCTCACGTGCGCCCACTTTGACCACTCGTGCGGTGACTGGGCTGCTTGAGCGGTGGTTTAAGCAGAATGCAAACCTCCATTTTTCATCATGTTCCGCTCGTGTGGCCTGGGCAAAATCAGACCGTCTAAAAATGCCTAAAAATGCCAAACCTTCCAAACTCATTTCCAAGCTCAAATGCATGCAAAACAACTCAAAAACATGATATCTAAGCATGATACAAGTGTAATTCCACATTAAACATATCAATCTTGCATCAACAACAATTCTATGGTCTCATCTTTTCACAATTTCATGGTTTAGATCACAAGTTCAAAATACATATATTCATGAATGATTTTCTCACAAATCTTGTTTGTATGAACCATCTAGGGTTTGTTTCATGGATCAATCATAAAAATGAACTCAAATCAAACAATGGTGTAGAGATTAAGGTTCAATTTCATGCCTTTAGCCCTAGTCACTACACAACTCAAAATCCTAACTCAAAATTACTAATCTCTTCATGATTTCTTGATAAAGATGAGTTAGAGTTAAAGATTGTAAATAAATTCCCATACCTTAACTCAAATCTATGGTTTTTCCCTTGATTCCCTCTAAATCCCTAGCTTTCTCCTCTTCCTCTCTCTCTAACTCACACTTTGGAGCCCTCTTCCAACCAATGAAGAACAAAAGAGGCTATACATATATAACTTAACTCAAAAATCTTAATTTATTTCTTACGAATTATAATTTTTCAAAATCTCACCAAAGGCTCTAAAAATCATGTTAATCATAGCTATGAAGTCGATTTTTGTTTATCACACCTCTACGGCCTTCAATTTCAGTTCAAAGTTTCAATTGCAACAGATATCCCTACTTTCAATAGATATTTTTTTTCCAAATTCACATATTTCCCATACTTAAACTTGCAAATTCATATCAAACACATAATCACATACATAATTAAGCATAGTACGGGTTGGGTTATCATAGTCTTCCCCCCTTTAGGAAGTTTGGTCCTCCAAATTTGTTTACTCGTATGGGAAACAAATCATATGACTCGATCCCATTACCTTTCCTTCTTTCCTCAAGCAACTTCCTTACCTTTCGATGTTCTCATCACAGAAGTTCAACTTATCCTCATTAAACGGTTAATAATCCAAATTCGTGATCCATCCCATTGGATTTTGGTATCAAAGGCTACTCAGCCGATCTCGGAATCAACCTCATAACATCATGTCGCAAAATGTACAGCCATGACATATTACTGTTATCTATCTGATCACTTTAGATACTTCTATTTAAATAACCAAATATCTTTGTAGACGCCCCATTTTTTACCGTCCTCAAGACTTGGACGTCATCACTTGTGCATTTGATGATTATGGTTGCATGTGTTCGTTTTGAGTGCCCAAAGTCCTCAGCGGAACGCCCTATTTTTGAGCCTTTAGGCCTTGTCCTTTCTGTGCCTTGTTTTGGATCAAAACTTGGGGCCTGGAACTTGTGGTGACCTGTCGGCCACCACCAGAGGCTGTCGGCCATGGCCCTTGGTTGTCGACCATTGGTGTGGTTGGTCGACCACCAGTGGTGGCCAACGGCCACCAATGACTTTTTCTAGATATTTGTTAACAACTGTGCCAGCTGTTATCACATTGAGCTACATCTCCCTACACGTGCATTATGGGATGTTTCTAAGCTCAAGACTTGTTTTTCTATATATAGGGGGGGGGGTTCCTCCCCCATTTTAAAAGGTTAGAAAATTTATAGCAAAAATCTCTCTCTCTCTTACAATTTTGTGCCTAATTGCTTGTTTTCTCTACACTTTTGCATACACATCCTAAATCAAATCCTCTTACCTTTGAGCTGAGCTTACTTGGGGTCTTCTTGGAGCTCTTGAAGGTGGTTTTATCTTGGTTTTGTGCCTAGAATCGCCCTTTGCTTCAAGAGGTAGTTTACTTGCCTTGTTTATTTTGTTTTGCAAGCTTGTTTTACCATCTTTTCTTACTGTTTTGGGCCTGGTTTTGAACTGAGAAAAACTCTATTTTTGTGGCCTAAAAGTGCTGGTTTGAGCTTTTTTTTTAGTTAGGGAGTGGTCACCCTTCTTGCTTATTAGTTTGTAAAGCTTTTGTGTCTTTATTCATCACTTTCAAATCAAATTTTTTGGGTTTTTTAACCACTTAATTTCAGAGGTTTTTTAGTGGCAAAAAACTTATTTTGAAATCCAAATTTGGAGGGGTTAGCCTCCCTTCCTTGTGTCTTGTTTGCATGCCTAGTTGGCTTCACATGTTAGCATGTTTTTCTAGCTTAACTTAGCTTAAGTCTAGCATGTTTTAGCCTCTAAAATAACCTATTTTAGCTTTGTTTTGGGTTGGTTAGTTTGTTTTGCATAATTGTAGTGTAACCCTTTTCACTAGCTTAGTGTTTTAAGGCTTTAACCATCATTGGTGTGAGTTGATTGCATGTTTTAGTGCTTTTTCTACTTCATTTCATCACTTATAATCTCTGCCATCTCCCTCATTTCTTCACCTTTTGGTTTTTCTTTGAAAATGGTTTCAAACCACTTGTTTGCCTAAGTGTGAAATGGAGGTGCTACACCTAATGATTTAATCCCTTAGGGGGTTCATTGCCAACAGTGTAATGCCTCTTCATGCCCAAAGCAACTTGTGGTTTGACCCCTCCTTCCATTAGAGGACACTCACCAATAGACTTAATGGATTAATGAATGATTTAGTAATTAAAATGAGTAAACAAAATTGGCAAGTAAAAGAGGCAAGATAAACATTCTTTTGTGTTGCATTGCATGTCTTCAAATCGGACGTTAGTTTGAACACAAGGAAAATGGGACATTTCATACTCAAAAGTGATGAAATGTGCCACTTTCCTAGGTCTCCATTGCCCTTGATCATGCATGATAGAGTGATCGTTTCTTTGGTCTCATTTTGCATTTATTGAACTTGCACAATTGGTTTCATAAGCCATCATGCAATGAATTTGCTTGATTGGTGGTTTGGGAACCAAAGCTTGTCCCTCCTTTGATTTCGCCATGAAAAGGAGAGGCAAAGTGTGCAAACAACCCTTGAGAAATCTACTGTTTTACTCTGTTTTGCTCTCTGCTGTAGTAAGGAAGTTAAAATCAGCAGTGGCTAACAGCCATCACCAATGGCTGACCGGCCACCAATGGTAACCAACCGGCCCCCTATCGGCCACCAATGAAATTTGCACAGTGTATTGGTAAGGTGGAGTGTAGACACCCTATTTTTGACCGTCCTCAAGACTTGGACGTCATCGTTTGTGAACTCAACGATTGTGCTTGTTTGTGTTCGTTTTGAGCGCCTGAAGCCCTCGGTAGAATGCCCTGACTTTGAGCCTTGAAACCTTAATCGTTTTGTGCATGTTTTTGGACTAAGAGCTTGTTACCTCTAATCTGGAGGAGTGGGTGACCTATCGGCCAGCCCTCTGGGCTGTCGGCCAGGGCTTATTCTTGTCGGCTATCAGTGGTGGCCGATGGCCATTGGTCTCTTTTTCCAGATATTTGTTGCTAGTTGTTGCTCACTGAGCTGCATCTTCATACACGTGTATGGTGAGATGTTCATAAGCTCAAGACTTGTTTTTCTATATGTAGGAGGGGTTCCTCCCCCATTTTTGAGGGTTAGCATTTTTAGAACAAAAATATTTCTCTCTTTAGAATTCTCTCTCTCTTGTTATTTTGCACACATTTGCTTAGTTTCTCTTAGATTTTGCACATCAACCCTTAACCAAATACTCTCACCTTTGGGCTGAGATTACTTGGAGACTTGTTTGAGCTCTAGAAGGAGGTTTGAGCTTGGTTTGTTGCCTATCTTGTGCCTTAGCTTCAAGAGGTATAACACTTGTTATTTAAGCTTGCTTTCAATACTTGTTTTGCCTTCTTTTCAAACTGTTTTTGGGCTAATTTTGAACTACCAAAAACTCTATTTTTGTGACTTAAAGTGTTGGTTTGAGGTCTCTTTGAGTTAGGGGGTGGTCCACCATTCTTGCTCCTTTGTTTGTTAAGCTCTTGTACCATCTTTTCATCACTTTCAAACCAATTTTTTTGGGCCTTTTAATCACAAAATTTCAAAGGTTTTTCAGTGGTAAAAATCTTATTTTGAAGTCCAAAATTGGAGGGGTTAGCCTCCCCTCCTTGTGTCTTGTTTGCATGCCTAGATAGTTTCATATGTTAGCATGTTTTTCTAGCTTAATTTAGCTTAAGTCTAGCATGTTTTTGTTTCTGAAATAACCTGTTTTGGCTCTATTTTGGGTTGGTTAGTTCAGTTGAGGCTTGTATTGCCTAGTTGTAATGTTAATTCCTTCACTAGCTTGATGTTTTAATGCTTTAATCAACATTCTTTTGAGTTAGTAGCATGTTTTAGTGTTGTTTTACACTTCATTTCAGCACTTAAAATCTCTGCAATCTCCCTCCATTCTTCACTCTTCTATTTTCTTTGAAAGTGGTTTTAAACCTCTTGTTTGCTAAGTGTGAAATGAAGGTGTTGCACCTAATGGTTTAATCCCTTAGGGGGTTCATTACCAACAGTGTAATGTCTCTTTCATGCCTCAAGCAACTCGTTGTTTGAGCCATCTTTCCATTAGAGGACACTTACTTTTGGACTTAATCGATTAAAGAATGAATCGGTAATGTAAAATGAGTAAACAAAATGAACAAGTAAAAGAGGCAAGATAAGCATCTTTCATGTTGCATTGTATGTGTTTAAATCAGACGTTAATTCGAACACAAGGAAAATGGGACATTTCATACTCAAAAGTGACGAAAAGTGCCATTTTTCTTGGTCTCCATTACCCTTGATCATGCATGATAGGGTAGTGGTCTTTTTGAGTCTTGTTTTACACTCATTAAACTTGTACAAACTTGCTCCCTTAGCCATCATGCATGGAAATTGCTTGATTGATGGTTTGAGGGCCAAGAGTTTTTCTTCTTTGAGTTTGTGTGATGATAAGGAGTATAAATAGTACAAACAAACCTGCAAAAGTACATTGTCTTGCTCTGTTGTGCTCCCTGTTGCAGCAGGGAAGTCCAAACCAGTGGTGGCCAACTAGCCACCACCAATGGCTGACCGGGCACCATTAGTAGCCGACCGGCCACCTTTGTTGGCCGACCGACCATTAGCAGTGGCCAACTGGCCCCTCTTGTCGGCCACCAATGAAATTCAGTAGAATGTTCCTGAGGTAGGACAGATTTGATCTGGAGAAGAGGAAATGTAAGTGCTTCTGTGCAACAGAGGCTTGCAGCATCAAAACAGTGGCCATTCCGATAGAGTATCGAGCATGCATGCATCCCTTACTTCCCGAGGCCTTTTAGTTGCCTTGCCTAGTTACTTAGTTGTAGCTAATTCTTGCAAGTGATGTTATAATTTTTTAAATAGATTAGTTAGTTAATTCATGTTGTAATTAATTAGCTTAATCGGTTTGTAATAATTAGTTAACTAGAATAGTTAATTAATTCGGTTTGCAATAATTAATTAGCTTAGCTTAGTGTAGTTTAGCTTATTCATTCGGACCCTCCTTCGTGAGGGCATAATGTTGTAATAAGTGTGCGTGCATGTGTGTATGGTTTCCAACCCCACGTCTTTCTCTCTTTTATTTAATCGCTCTTGATGGTTAGATTAGGGTCATATTTCAATTAGCATACCTTATGCTTGTATCTATTCATCTTGTCTTGCATGCACCGAGGCTCGGCGCATCATTCAAACTGCATTGCAATTTCAATATCTTAATAGAATACGTGTTTAACCGCATGCTATCGAATTGCTTCATATGCTATATTAGTAGCCAAGCCTATTAAATGCATATTGCATGTGTTGCATTAGTCATCTCGTATAGTTAGGATCATGCATCTTTCTAACTAGTTTCTATTTTGGCTTGGAGTACTCGGTAAGCTTTTATGCTTTAGCATGCTTACATGAGTGTGATTGCCATATTGCCATGTCTAGCATGCTTACTATGAGGCTAAATGCTTATTTGATAAACTGCATGAATGCTTGTGGATGAAGGCTTGTTATTTGAATTGGAACAATTTAACGAATGTGCATTTTATGCCCACTTTGTTGTGGCAAATCATGTTTTAAGCCCACTATGTTTGGTGGCAAAACCGCATCTTTAAGCCCACTTGAGATGGCAAATTCAAACCATTTTCGCAAACAAACATGAGTTGAATTATTCTAAATCTGACGACTAGTCTATATTTGCTTGTGTGCGTCACGTAGTAAAGCTAGTTTAATAACCGGAATAAGAACACATAATGTTTATAAAAACTCATATCATGATTAGTAGTAGCCGATCTTTGATCGGGCGAGCGGGGGTGTTCATTTCAGGATCTTTCCCTCTCGTACCTAAGTTCCCGAGCCGAGGTAACTTTGGTGATGATGGATACGTGGCCTTTGGCACGAGTCATGGGTTTCTTAAATTTCTCAAAAACTAAAACATTTAGGTGGCGACTCTGTATCTGGCAAAGCAGTCCAATTTTGGCATTATTTGATTTAAAATCGATTTTTCAAAAAGGTTGGCCGGATTTGGACTCTTTGGTGTTTATCAGTTTCACATTGCACTTGTGAGACTAAATTTAGAACCGCGGAGTCTGAACTGTGAGGCCTTCTTTTCAAACCCTTTCCGAAAGGTGGGGCGCGAAAAAAGGTGAGTCCACAGTTTCTGGCGACTCTGCTGGGGATTTAGAGAACTTTACTCGAACCCATGATACGACTTTTTTATCTACACTTACGTGTTTCTTTGCATTTGCATTTGCATCAGTGGCCTAAGTCACAGTGTCTGCCATCTGCTATTCCTGAGCGGCTTGCCAGAGGCTTGCTTGGAAAAGCTTGCCAAAAGGCTGATCGGTTGCGGACTTTGCCACGATGGGAACACAACCCTTGGATCTAGACTACCGCTGTACCGTTTGATCCTCGTTTCACTTCTCGATATTAGGTGTGGGAGGTATATTAGGTAGTCTTGCTGAGGTATCCTTTTTGACCAATCGACCTAGTTACATATTGGAAGCCACAGAGACTATTCCAAACTAGGACAGGTTGCTCATCCGAATACAAGAATTGTATGAAACCGCTTGTTTGCGTAGTGAACCCCTAGCTCCTGACGAAATTAGAACAGGGTAACCCTACCCCATCATAGGGGTGTTTTGGCTCTCACTTGCTTGATACGTGCTTTTAGAGTGAAACTCTGCAGGAATGTATGTATCAGTTGAAAGTCTGGGTATCAGTTTTGGGGCAAAAATTTGGGGCAGAAATTTGGGATAGAAATCAGTGTTTGAGTACAGTTGTCCAGCTTATGATAGCAACTATGTTTTGTTTGTGTTTGAGCCGAGGTGCTGTGTGGTTTCTAATTTTTGTTTCTTTTTGCTTTTTTTCTTTTTTGCAAGGTAGTTTATCACGATTGCTTCAGACGAGTCTGTTACCCCCCAAGCACTCTGGACCCGAGTTAGAAGGATTTACCAATCCGGGGATCTTATTGGAGACAAGCCAGTGTTTGTTTCACTCCCGCTGATTACTAGACGGAGGAGGATTCGGCAGAATTTTCTAATTCAGCTGTCACCTTTTACCTCGCCTGTGCCTAGTCAGGCCCAATCATCTACTTATACTCCAGACAAAGAGTATTCGCCAATTCCGGTAGTTCGAAGTCCTCTAGTCAACATGGAAGATATGCTTCGTCTACTCCAACAGACTATTGAGAACATGCAGCTAGACGTTGCCTGGCAAGCTGAGACCACAGCTCGCCAAGCGGAGGTAATAGAAAGGCTTTAACAACAGTAGCCACAACCTGCAATAGTATCAGCATCCCATGCACCCCCAGTAGAAATTCTGGCACCCGGGTCACAATTAATGTCCAAGAATATGTAGGCATTCAGGCAGATCCCATCCCTCCTTAGACCTCCAAGGCACCGGTTTACACGACAGAGGTGCCGTTTGAATTCGAGGTCGACCCTACTACACTGAAAGTGAGCAAGCTGGAAAAGCTCTTTAAACGGGCACAGGGCGTGAATTCGATCCCTGATATAGAGGATGACTATACTGAGTCAGCAGTGACATTGCCAGATAGATTCAAGATGCCACATATAGATCGGTTGGACGGTTCCAGTGATTCTATGGTCTATCTATGGCTATTCTCTGACATCCTACGACCCATGGGTCTCACCAGACTACAGAAGTTGTCGCTCTTTGGCCGAACCCTGTCAGGTATAGTAGCCATCTGGTATGCCAAGCTTGAGGACTGTATGAAGAGAAACTGGGAGGAAATGGTCGAGGCCTTCATAGCGCAGTACTCCTACAACACTCAGATTGAGGTTACTACTCGTGATCTCGAAGCAACTCGCTAGGAGCCGAAAGGGGGCTTCTCAAATTTTGTGACCCGGATGAGGGCCAAGACCTCTATGATGATTGTCAGGCTGTCTGAAAAGGACCAGATCATAATGGTGGTCCATAATTTACAAGGAAGATTATTACAGAAAATGATAGTCTTACCTTTGTCTACTTTTGCTGACCTCCACGAAATAGGGGTGCAAATAGAGGATGCAATAAAACAGGGTCTAATAGACCATGAGAAGGAGCAGCCCAAGAGGGATTTCACACGCAGTTCCAATGCGACTACTAGCGGTAGTGCAGCTGCAAGGCCTTCGGATGTGAGCGTGGTCACCACCACACCTAAGACTACTAACCCCTTTGTTGGCACATCCAATATAACCTCCCAAACCCCAAGCCATTAGGCCCAAGGCCAGAGGGTTTTCACCCCACTCTACATGTCTCTATCTACGACCCTGATGGTCTAGATAAAAAAGGGCATCTGAAACCGTTAGAACAACGCCCATTGCCCGTTCCTCTCCTTCCTAAACACAACCCGGCCAAATATTGTGCTTTCCACCAACAGCATGGTCATGATACTAATCAGTGCTTCAGATTGCATCATGAGATACAAGATCTCATTGACAATAAGGTGATAGCACCTCCTGAAAAACCCAATGTCACTACAAATCCTCTCCCATCACATAACCAAGCCCCTCCACCCCGACAAATAAACCTCATCCATACACTGGCCGTCCCTTACGACCCCAGTATATACATCACCCCTTTCCACCTACCTAAGCCAGTGTTGTTCATCCCTGAGAGCATAGACTTGTGCATGATGAACATGTTAACAATCCGACTAAACCCGTGGTGGTGACCATGGTAGATGAAAGCAGGGTAGCCTTGGTGGAGAATGTCAATTCAATGCTTGAGGGCTCCGTGGACTTATCTGATGAGGAGTACAACCCATGCCGTTACATTGTGCCGACCAATTAGGCCAAACCAGAAGTGGAGTTGCCAACTGGGATGAAGGTCAGTGTAGTCTGGGAGGATGGCCCAAGCCAGGGATTAGATGACCTAGCTAACATGGAGGAAGACATCGGCAATCTGCAGTTCTTCGATGAGCAAGATTTGGGAGATGTGCACATTAACTGGTTCGATCTGAACGAGTCGACAAACAACTCTGGGTGGCTTAGTGATGAACCTGATGTGGATGAGAGACTTCAACCAAGGCTGGAACAGCCAGAAGTAGGAACTACTATAAGGGACGGAACGACTGAAGACAAGGGAAAACTGCTGGAGGGCATCGGTATTAAGAATTTAGCTCAGGAATCAGGCATTGTTAGTACTGTTGATACGGAACAAGCAGCCGCACTGAAACAGTTTGAACATGAAAGGGATGAGAATGGTCAGTAAGCTGGAAAAGTCGAACACCCTGCGGGGGATGACTGTGATGTACGAGTTATTTTAATGGAACCAGACAGCTGCCTGTCGGTCGCCGGAGGAGTATGGTAAGAAGATGATGATTTGCATCTTGCCCACACCGACGAGGATTGGGGCCGAGACCTGCCAGACGACACTTGGTACTCTGAGGAGGTGGATCATATGACTAGAAGTAGGCGGTACTTCAAGACCCCACATTTAGACCAACCCAAAGCATCCAGAAAGGACAAGGAGGCTGAAAAACAGAAGGACAAGCAGTTAGAGAAAGAAGCTGTACTAAAGCAGCTAAATAAGATCCAAGCCAATATATCCATTTGAGGTTTGCTCATGGCTTTGCGATTACATAGGCAAGCTGTATTGTCGGTGATGGATAAGGCCAAATTGTCTATCGACACAACTCTAGAGCAACTAGTGGGACTTGTCTTCCCGGGAGGTGCTTCGCCTACTTTGACCTTCTCGGATAAGAAATTGCCGCCCGAAGGCTCTGCGCATAACAAACCGTTGTAGATCTCATTTGAGTGTAAAGAGAAGTGGGTGCCAGTTGTATTGGTTGACACTGGGTCTGCAATCAATGTTTGTTCGTCTTACACAGCCTATGCTATTGGCTTGAAGCCAGCAGATTTTGTACCAACGACCCAGGTGATCTGGGCATACGACAACACAAGCAGAGAAGTGATGGGAACAGTTCAGATCAAAACACAGGTTAGGCTAGCCCAATAAGATATTGAGTTTCATGTCCTAGATGTTTCGGTTACGTTCAACTTGTTACTTGGGCGACCCTGGCTGCACCAAGTAAAAGCTGTTTCTTCTACCTTGCATCAAATGCTGAAGTACTCTCTTGGAAAGGGAGTAGCCATTGTGTTCAAGAATTCGTCTATACATCCTCTGCTAGAGGTCACTACACCTGTATTGGAGATTGGACATGGCGACGAGGATGTCTTCTTGTCTGGTTTTACCTTGGCTGAGGCCCAGGTGGTGCAGAATATCCTACCTGTTGATGAGGGCTTGTATGTCTGTGTACAATCTGTATACCTCATTAACAAGCTACAACACGTGCCTAGGATGGGATTAGGAAAGAGTGGCCGGAAGGGCGTTGCTGCATTGGCCGAAGTGCCATATAACCCTCATGCCTTTAGCTTGGGCTATACACCGACCAAAGAGAACTGGGTTCAGAAACGGAAGGAAATGACAAGACGAGCCAGAGCTAAACAAACTGGAAAGCACTATGAGCTTGTGCATAGGCTAATTTAGGGAACTCTGAATGGCCACTTTGTTCGGGAGGGGGAAGACTTTCCATTTTGCAGTTTTCCTGAGCCATGGTTGAACTCCGAGGAGCGGCGTCTACCCAGCTTTGAGATTTTCTTCGACTTACAGCTGGAAGAGGGTGAAGTCATAGAGGAACAAACTGAATTAACTGCTAAGGCTGAACAGAGCACAGAAAGCGAGTCCAAGAGCAGTGAACTTAAGGTAGGAGCAGCGCTGACATGTCTCCTTTCGGATCCTCAGATCGACTGGAGAGCTTGGGGTATGACCTAACCGTTTCCATGATCAAAGACCAATCAGGTGTGGACCCTTCCGGTGGTATTCTGGATGCGTCCAACGCACCGTCCCTCACTTGGCAGCTGGAGGAGGGCTTTTTGTCTAGCAGTTTTTAATCAAGTAGTGAACCAGAATCTGATTCTATAGAGTTAGTGGAGTCGAAATCAGATTCTAGTTTTTCTGAGTCGGAGTCCGATATTCCTGGGGTTGATAACCCGGATACTGTAGTTTTGTCCAGGTCACCTTTTTCCCTTTCTTTTGAGTCGGTTGTAACCAAGGAATTGGATGAGCTGAATCTTTTGAATGAGAATGTTGCAGCAGTTTCTGAGTACTTTTTCGTGCCTCTTGTTTATTGTACTGATCATGATTTTCAAAATTTTGATGAAAACGATGAGGAATGAATTCCTCTGGTTTTGAAACGTTTGATTGATTGAGAGGATGAGAGGTTTGTAAGACCCCTTGTTGATGAAATCATTCCAATTAATGTGGGTATTGAGAAGGATCCGGGTCTAGTCCAGATCGGGTCCATGTTGTCTTCAGAGGAACGCGAGCGCTTAGTCACTTTATTAAAAGATTTCAAAGATGTTTTCGCGTGGTCCTACGAAGACATGCCTGGAATCAGTCCTGAGATTGTACAGCATCGGATCCCTCTTGACCCCGAGGCCCAACCCAGCTGTTGCTCACTGAGCTGCATCTTCATAGACGTGTTTGGTGAGATGTTCACAAGCTCAAGACTTGTTTTTCTATATATAGGGGGTGTCCTCCCCTATTTTTGAGGGTTAGCATTTTTAGAACAAAAAAATATCTCTCTCTCTAGAATTCTCTCTCTCTCTTGATATTTTGTGCATATTTGCTTACTAGTCCTTAGCTTTTGGACACTAACCCTCAACCAAATACTCTCACGTTTGGGATGAGATAACTTGGAGCCTCCTTTGAGCTCTAGAAGGAGGTTTGAGCTTGAATTTGTGGCTATTTTGTGCTTTGCTTCAAAGGTATATAACTTACCTTGCTTATACTTGTTTTGGATACTTGTTTTGCCATCTTTTTTAACTGTTTTAAGGCTGGTTTTGAAGTGTAAAAACCTTTGTTTTTATGACCTAAAAATGGTGGTTTGAGGCTATTTTGAGTGAGGGGGTGGTCCACCATTCTTGTCTCTTTTCTTGTTAAGCTTTTGTACCATCTTTTCATTACTTTCAAATCAACTATTTTGGGCCTTTTAGCCACTGAATCTTGAGGTTTGTCAGTGGTAAAAATTAACTTTTGAAGTCCAAAATTGGAGGGGTTAGCCTCCCCTCTTTGTGTCTTGTTTGCATGCCTAGTTAGCTTCATGTGTTAGCATGTTTTTCTAGCCTAACTTAGCTTTAGTCTAGCATGTTTTCGCCTCTATTTTGACCTGTTTTAGTTCTGTTTTTGGCTGTCTAGCTCCTTTGAGCTTTGTATTGCATGGTTGTAGTGTAAATGCCTTAAGTAGCTTAGTGTTTTAAGGCATTTTCCATCATTGTTTTGAGTTGAAAGCATGTTTTAGTGTTATTTTGCACTCCATTTCAGCACTTAAAATCTCTGCAACCTCCCTCCATTCTTCACTCTTTTGTTTGCTTTGAAAGTGGTTTCAAAACATTTTTTTGCCTAAGTGTGAAATGGAGGCGTTACACCTAATGGTTTAATCCCTTAGGGGGTTCATTACCAACAGTGTAATGCCTCTTTCATGCCTAAAGTAACTCGTGGTTTGAGCCATTTTTTCATTAGAGGACATTCACTTTTGGACTTAATCAATTAAAGAATGGATTGGTAATGTAAAATGAGTAAACAAAATGAACAAGTAAAAGAGACAAGATAAGCATATTTTATATTGCATTGCATGTGTTCGAATCAGACGTTAATTCAAACACAAGGAAAATGTGACATTTCATACTTAAAAGTGATGAAATGTGCCACTTTCCTTGGTCATCATCACCCTTGATTATGCATGACAGGGTGGTGGTCTTTTTGAGTCTTGATTTGCACTCATTAAACTTGTACAAACTTGGTTCTTTGGCCATCATGCATGGAAATTGCTTGATTGATGGTTTGAGGGCCAAGAGTTACACTCCTTTGGGCTTGTTTGATGATAAGGAGGGTAACAGTACAAACACTCCTTGAGAATACACTGCTTTGCCCCTATTTGCTCTCTATTGCATCAAGAAGGAGTTCAAGTCAGCAGTGGCCGACGGCCACCAGCAGTAGCCGACTAGCCACCAATTGTAGCCAACAGCCACCATTGGTAGCCGGCTAGCCATGAATGAAATTTGCACAGTATGATTGGTAAAGTGGAGCAGAGGCATTCTGGAAGCTAGCAGCACTGTTGGTGTTCAAATACGCAAACAGAGGCCTTCAGTGGCAAGGCAGTGGCTTTTTCGGGTGAAAAAACCGAGCATTCATGTATCCCTCACTTCTCGAGGCCTTTTAATTGCTTTGCTTAGTTAATTAGTGGTAGCGAATTCATGCAAACGTTGTAATTATTTAAGTAGAGTAGTTAGTTAATTACTTTATGTTGTAATTAATTAGCTTAATTTTTTTGTAATTAGTTAGTCAAGTGTTTAGCTAATTAATTGATTTGTAATATTTAATTAGCTTAGAATAGTTGTTAAATTTTTTGTGGTAATGATTAGCTTAATTAGCGTAGCTAGTTAGCTTATTCATTCGGACCCTCCTTCAAAATGTTGGAATAAGTGTGCGTGTGTGTGTATGTCTTCCAACCCCACCTCTTTCTCCCTTTTATTTAACTACTTTTGATGGTTACATTAGGGACACATTTCAAATTAGCATATCTTATGCTTGCATGTTTCCATCCATTCATTTGTCTAGTATGCACCGAGGCTCGGCGCATCATTCAAACCGCATTATCATTTCAAATACTTCTTTGAATACATGTTTAAATCGCATGTTGTTGAAAGCAATCCATATGCCATATTAGTAGCCAGGCCTATTAAATTGCACATTGCATGTGTTGCAATAGACATGTTGCATAGTTAGGATCATGCATCTTTCTAACTAGTTTTTGTTTTGGCTTGGGGTACTCGGTGAGTTTTATGCTTTAGCATGCTTGCATGAGTATGATTGCCATATTGCCATGTTTAGCATGTTTGCCATAAGGCTATGTGCTTAAATGTTAAATTGCTTGAATGCCTGTGGATGAAGGCTTGTTGTTTGAATTGGAACAATTCAACAAATGTGCGTTTTAAGCCAACTTTGTTGTGGCAAAATCATGTTTTAAGCCCACCATGGTTGGTGGCAAGTCTGCATTTTTTTAAGCCCACTTGAGGTGGCAAATTAAAACCATTTTCGCAAACAAACATGAGTTGAATTGTTCCAAGTCTTGTAACTAGTCTATACTTGCTTGTGTGCATCACATAGTAAAGCTAGTTTAATAACCAGAATAAGAACACATAATGTTTATAAAAACGCATATCATGATTAGTAGAGGTCGATCTTTGATCAGGCGAGCGGGGGTGCTCAATTCATGACCTTCCCCCATTGTACCTAAGTTCCCGAGCCGAGGCAACTTTGGTGATGACGGACACGTAGCCTTCGGCACGAGTAAGGGTTTCCTAAATTCCCCAAAATAAAAAATATTTAGGTGGCGACTCTGTATCTGGTAAAACAGTCCAATTTTGGCATTATTTGATTTAAAATCGATTTTCCAAAAAGATTTGCCAAATTTGGACTCTTTGGTGATTGTCAGTTTCACATTGCACTTCTGAG
Source organism: Camellia granthamiana (assembly GCA_036172215.1). Lineage (NCBI taxonomy): Eukaryota > Viridiplantae > Streptophyta > Magnoliopsida > Ericales > Theaceae > Camellia > Camellia granthamiana. The sequence continues at coordinate 70,241,299 of CM069904.1, forward strand.
ACTAGATTCAGAACCGCGGGAGTTCAAACTATGAGGCCTTTCATTTCATTCCTTTCCGAAAGGCGGGCGCGGAAAAATGCTAGTCCACAGTTCCTAGCGACTTTGTTGGGGATTTAGAGAACTTGACTCGAACTCATGATATGTTATTTTATCTACACTTATGTGTTTCTTTGCATTTGCATTTGTATTTGTGCGCCTAAGTCACAGTGTTTGTCATCTGCTATTCCTGAACGGTTTGCCGGAGGCTTGCTTGGAAAAGCTTGCCAAAAGGCTGATCGGTTGTGGGCTCTGCCACGATGGGAACACAACCTTTGGATCTGGACTGCTATTGTACCATTTGATCCTCCTTTCACTTCTTAGTGTTAGGTGTGAGAGGTATATTAGGTGGTCTTGCTGAGGTACCCTTTTTGACCAATCGACCTAGTTGCATATCGAAATCCATAGAGACTATTCCAAACTAGGATAGCTTGCTCACCCGAATACAGGAATTGTATGAAACCGCTTGTTTGCGTAGTGAACCCTTAGCTTCTGACGAAATTAGTACAAGGTAACCCTCCCCCATCATAGGGGTGTTTTGGCTCTCACTTGCTTGATACGTGCTTTTAGAGTGAAACTCTACAGGAATGTATGTATCAGTTGAAAGTCTGGGTATCAGTTTTGGGGTAAAAATTTGGGGCAGAAATCAATGTTTGAGTACAGTTGTCCAGCTTATGATAGCAACTGCGTGTTGTTTGTGTCTGAGCCGAGGTGCTATGCCGTTTTTTATTTTTGTTTCTTTTTGCTTTATTTCTTTTTGCAAGGTAGTTTGTCACGATTGCTTCAGACGAGTCTGTTACCCCCCAAGCACTGTGGACCCGAGTTAGAAGGATCTGTAGATCTGGGGATCTAGTCGGGGCACATCTAGTGTTTTTTTCACTCCCGCCGGTTACCAGACGGAGGAGGATTCAACAGAACTCGCCAATTAAGCAGTCACCATTTACCTCACCTGTGCCTAGTCAGGCCTAATCATCTGCTTCCACTCCAAACAGAGAGTACTCGCCAGATCCGGTAGGTCAAAGTCCTCCAGCCAAGATAGAAGATATGCTTTGACAACTCCAGCAAACTATTGAGGCCATATAGCTAGATGCTGCCCGCCAAGCAGAAGTCACCGGCTGCCAAGCAGAAATTGCAGCCCAGTAGGCTGAGTTGATCGTTAGGCTGCAGCAACGACAGCCGCAACAGGCAGTGGCCTCTGCATCCCATCCACCTCCTGCAAACCTTCTAGTACCCAGAGCTACTGTTCCCACAGCTAATGTCCAGGAAAATGCGGGCATCCTAGTGGATTTGATTCCACCCCAGACCTTTAAAGCACCAGTTTACCACATGGAGGCCCCCTTTGAGTTTGAGGTTGACCCTATTGCACTGAAAGTGAGCAAGCTGGAAAAGCTCTTTAAATGGGCACAGGGCATGAATTCGATCCCTAATATTGAGGATGGCTATACAGATTTGGCAGTAACGTTGGTAGAAAGATTCAAGATGCCGCATATAGATCGGTTTGACGGTTCCGGGGATCTTATGGTCGATCTACGGCTATTCTCTGGCATCCTACGACCCATGGGTCCCACCAGATTACAGAAGCTGTTGTTCTTCGGTCGGACCCTGTCGGGTATAGCGGCCATCCGGTATGCCAAGCTTGAAGACTCTGTGAAGAGAAATTGGGAGGAAATGGCTGAGGCCTTCATAGCACAATACTCCTATAATACTCAGATCGAGGTCACTACCCGTGATCTTGAAACAACTCGCCAGGAACCAAAGGAGGGCTTCTCCAATTTTGTGACTCGGTGGAGAGCCAAGGCCTCCATGATGACCATCCGACCAGCTGAAAAGGACCAGATTAGAATGGTAGTCCGTAATCTGCAACCAAGACTGTTACAAAAGATGATAGTCTTACCTCTGTTTACATTTGCTGACGTCCACGAAATAGGGGTGCAAATAGAGGACGCAATGAAGCAGGGTCTGATAGACCACGAGAAGGAGCAACCCAATAGGGCTTTCACACGTAGTTCCAATGCGACTGCTAGTGGTAGTGCAGCTGCAAGGCCTTCAGATGTGAGTATGGTCACCACCACACCTAAGACTGCTAACCCCTTTGTCGGCACATCCAATACAACCTCACAAACCTCGAGCCACCAACCCCGAGGCCAGAAGGTTTTCACCCCACTCTACATGTCTCTACTTGTGGCCCTGAGGGTCCTGATCAGAAAAGGGCATCTGAAACAGTTAGAACAACGTCCATTGCCTAATCCTCTCCCTCCTAAACACGACCCGGCCAAATACTGTATTTTTCATCAACAACATGGTCACAACACTGATCTATGCTTCAGATTACGTCAGGAGATTCAAGATCTTATAGACAATGAAGTGATAGCACCTCCTGAAAAACCCAATGTCACTACAAATCCTCTCCCACCACATAACCAAACCCCTCCACCCCGACAAATAAACCTCATCCATACGCTGGCTGTCCCTTATGACCCCAATATATACATCACCCCCTCCCACCTGCCTAAGCCGGCGCTGTTCATCCCAGAAAGCACGGATTTGTGCATGATGAACGCGTCCACATTTCAACCCAAACCCGTAGTGGTGACAATGGTAGAGGAAGGTAGGTTAGCCTTGGTGGAGAATGGAAATGTCAGTACAGTGCCTGAGGGCTCCGTGGATTTATCTAAGAAAGAATATAACCCATGCTATTATATTGTGCCAACCAATCAGGCCAAACCAAAGCTGGAGTTGCCAACAGAAATGGAGGTCAATGTAGTCCGGGAGGATGGACCGAGCCAAGGTCTGGATGATCTAGTAAAGTTGGAAGAAGACTTGGACAATCTGTAGTTCTACGATGAACAAGATCCGGGGAATATACAGATTAACTGGTTCGATCTGAACGGGTCGACAGACAACTCTGGGTGGCTCAGTGATGAACCTAATGCGGATGAGAAACTTGAACTGAAGCTGGAAAAGTAGGAAGCGGGAATCGCTACAAAGGCTGGAATAGCCGATAGAAAGGGTAAGCTGCCGGAAGACGCCGGTCTGAAACAAGTGGCTTAGGAATTGAGCATTGTTAGTACTACTGATACAGAGCAAGAAGTCACACTGAAGCAATTTGAACAGGAAAAAGACGAGAATGATCAGAAAGCTAGAAAAGCCAAACACCCTACGGGGGGATGATTGTGATGTGAGAGTAATTACAACGGAATTGGACAATTGCCTGTCGGTTGCCAGAGGAATATGGTGGGAAGATGATGATCTGCATCTTGCTGACACTGATGAGGACTGGGGTCAAGACCTGCCAGACGATCCTTGGCATTCTGAGGAGGTGGATCATATGACTAGAAGTGGGCGGTATTTCAAGCCCCCACACTTGGACCAATCCAAAGCATCTGGAAAGGACAAGGAGCCTGAAAAATAGAGGGAAAAACTGTTAGAGGAAGAGGCTGTGTTGAAACAGTTAAAGAAGATCCAAGCAGACATATCTATCTGGGGGTTGTTTATGGCTTCGCGCGTGCACCAACAAGCTATTCTGTCAGCAATGGATAATGCCAAGCTGTCTATCGACACAACCCCAGAACAATTTGTGGAACTTGTCTTCTCGGGAGGTGCTTCGCCGACTTTGACCTTCTTGGATAAGGAATTGCTGCCCGAGGGCTCTGCGCATAACAAACCCTTATACATCTCCGTTGAATGTAGAGAGAAGTGGGTGCCGGTTGTGTTGGTTGACACCGGGTCTACGATCAATGTTTGTCCGTCGCGCACAGTGTATGCTATTGGCTTGAAGCCAACAGACTTTGTACCTACGGCCTAGGTGATCTGGGCGTACGACAACACAAGCAGAGAAGTGATGGGGACAGTGCAAGTCAGAGTACAAGTTAGCCCGGCACAACAAGATATTGAGTTTCACGTCCTGGACGTTTTGGCCACTTTCAACTTACTCCTTGAACGGCCATGGTTGTACCAAGTGAAAGCTATTTCTTCTACTCTTCATCAGATGCTGAAGTACCCCCACGGGAAGGGGGTGGCCATTGTGTTTGGAAATTCATCTATACATCCTCCGCCGGAAGTTACTACACTAGTACTGGAGATTGTACATTGCGATGATGATGTTTTCTTGTCTGGTTTTACCTTGGCTGAGGCCCGGGTGGTGCAGAATAGCCTAGCTGTTAATGAGGGCTTGTACATCAGTGCACCATCTGTCTACCTCACGAACAAGTTACAACATGTGCCCGGAATGGGATTAGGAAAGAGTGGCCGGAAGGGCGTTATTGCACTGGCTGAAGTGCCACATAACCCACATACCTTTGGTCTTGGCTATAAGCCTACCAAAGAGGACTGAGTGAGAAAATGGAAGGAAATGGCAAGAAGAGCCAAAGCAAAGCAAAGTGGGAAGCACTATGAGCTTGTGCATAGGCTAATTCAGGGAACTCTGAATAGCCGTTTTGTCCAGGAGGGGGAAGACTTCCCATTTTATAGCTTTCCTGAACCATGGTTGAACTCCGAGAAGCAGCGTCTACCTGGCTTTGAGATTTTCTTCAACTTACAGCTGCAAGAGGGTGAAGCCACAGAGGAACAGACTGAATCAACTGTTGAGGCTGAACAGAGCACAGAAAGTGAGTCTAACAACAGTAAACTTGAGGTAGGAGTAGCGTTGGTATGTCTCCTTTCGGATCCTCCGATCAATCTAGAGAGCTTGGGGGATGACTTAACCGTTTCTATGATCAGAGACCAATCAGGTGTGGACCCTTCTAGTGGTATTTTGGATGCATCTAATGCACCATCTCCCATTTGACAGCTAGAGGAGGGCTTTTTGTCCAGTAGTTCTGAATCAGGTAGTGAGCTAGAATCTGATTCGATAGAGTCTGTGGAGTTGGAATCGGATTCCAGTTCTTCTGAGTCGGAGTCCGGTATTCTTAGGATTGATAACCCGGATGCCGTAGTTTTGTCTAGGTCATCTTTTTCCTTTTCTTTTGAGTTAGTTGTAACCGAGGAATTGGATGAGCTGGAACTTTTGAATGTAAATACCACTGCAGTTTCTAAGTACTTCTCGGTGCCACTTGTGTATTGCATTGATCATGACTTTCAAAATTTTGATAAAAATGAAGAGGAAGGAATTCCTCTGGTTTTGAAACATTTGATTGATCGAGAGGAGGAGAGGTTTGTAAAATCCCTTGTTGATGAAATCATTGCAATTAATGTGGGTACTGAGAAGGATCCGCGTATGGTCCAGATCGGGTCTACGTTGTCTTCGGAGGAACACGAGCGCTTACTCGCTTTATTAAAAGATTTCAAAGATGTTTTTGCGTGGTCCTACGAAGACATGCCTGGAATCGATCCTGAGATTGTACAGCACCGGATCCCTCTTGACCCCGAGGCCCGACCCGTCAAGCAGAAGCTTAGGAGAATACGCCTGAATTGGGCTTTGAAGATTAAGGAGGAGGTCACCAAGTAGATAGATGCAGGGTTTTTGCTAGTATCTGAGTATCCAACTTGGTTGGCCAACATTGTTCTGGTGCCTAAGAAAGATGAAAGAATTCGGGTGTGTGTGGACTTCAGAGATTTGAACAAAGCTAGTTCGAAAGACGACTTTCCTCTACCGCACATTGATGAATTGATGGATTTCACCACAGGCCATGCACTACTCTCCTTTATGGATGGATTTTCCAAGTATAACCAGATCTTGATGGCCCCCGAGGACAGAGAGAACATTGCCTTCACCACGCTGTGGGGAACCTACTGCTACACGATGATGCCGTTTGGGTTGAAGAATGCATGGGCTACTTATCAACGGGCTGCAACCACTATCTTGCATGATATAATCCACCAAGAGGTTGAGGTGTATGTGGATGACATGATTGTCAAGTCCAAGGAAAGAAAAGGCCATTACACTGCCTTGAAGAAATTCTTCCAACGGATCAGAGAATATCAGTTGAGGCTGAATCCACAGAAGTGCACTTTTGGCATAACAGTAGGAAAAATGTTGGGCTTCTTGATCGCACAGAGGGGCATCGAGGTTGATCCTTCCAAACTCAATGCCATCCTAGAAATGCCACCACTAAGGATTGAAAAGGAGATGCGAGGCTTTCTGGGTAAAGTGCAATTCATAAGACGGTTTATTTCTAAATTAACCTTGACTTGTGAACCACTATTTGGTCTCCTGAAGAAAGGAAAGAAATTCAAATGGGATGATCGATGCGAGTTCGCTTTTGAGCAGGTCAAGCAGTACCTACAAAACCCGCCTATGTTGTTGCCGCTAGAGCCGGGAAGCCGTTGATTCTGTATTTATCAGTAACGAACACAACGATGAGATGCATGCTTGCTTAGGAATCTGAGGATAGAGTGGAGAAAACCATCTATTACTTGAGTAAGAAGATACTGGATTATGAGACCCGCTACACGCCACTAGAAAAGGCTTGCTTCGCTTTGGTATGGGCCACCAGGAAGTTGAGGCACTACCTATTATCTCACTCCGTAATTCTAGTTTCGAGATTAGATCCCATCAAATATTTCTTCGAGAAACCAGCACTTACGGGTAGACTAGCTCGTTGGCTACTTCTTCTCTCCAAATTTGATTTGAAGTATGTCACACGCAAGTCAGTTACGGGCAGAGTTGTAGCGGAATTTTTGGCGGATCACCTAGTGGAAGGGGACGAAGCAATAGAATACCTATTCCCAAATGAGGCTATTCTGCAAGTCGAGGAAGAGATTTGGACGGAGCGTCTAACCAGTACGGTTATGGGATAGGGGTGTTGTTGATAGCACCCGACAATTCCCATATACCCTTAGCCTTTAAACTCTGGTTCAAAGTATCCAACAACAAAGCAGAATACAAGGCGTGTATCGCTGGATTGGAAGTCGCCCTGGAACTAGGGGCAAAAAGGTTGGACGTCATTGGGGACTCGAACCTGGTTGTGTCTCAAGCAAAAGGAGACTGGAAGGTTAAGGAAGAAAGGATGAAATTCTATGACCAAACCCTGGACGTTGTGATTCCTAAGTTTGAGAAGCTAACCTTTACGCATCTGCTTAGAGAGACCAACAGGTTCGCTAACGCTTTATCAACTCTATCTTCTATGATAGATATCCCATTTGGAGCCCGGATGCGTCCGATCATTATTGAACAGAAGTATACGTCGACCTATGAGTTGATTGCCGCAATAGATGAAGTGCAAGATCGGAACCCTTGGTATTGTGATATCTGGAATTTCTTGGAAAAGGAGGCTTATCCACTAGGGGCAAATGCCAAAGATAAAAGGGCAATACGACGAATGGTCGTTCAGTTTATCATCTGTGGAGGTAAATTGTACAAAAAGGGTCATCTGGGAATGCACAAGCTGTGTGTTGATGCAGAAGAGTCGAAGCACCTAATGGAGGCCATCCATAGGGGAGAATGTGGAGTGCACATGAGCAGAGTAATGCTAGCCCAGAAGATTCTCAGGCAGGGCTACTACTGGTCAACCATGGAGGAGGATTGTATCGGTTTTATTCGGCGATGCCACAAATGCCAAAATCATGCAAATCGCATGAATATCCTGCCATCGAAGCTGTACACCATGACTTCACCATGGCATTTTCCAATCTGGGGAATCGATGTTATTGGGGAAGTTACATTGAAAGGCTCGAATGGGCATGAGTATATCCTGGTGGCAATAGACTATTTTACAAAGTGGGTCGAAGCCTAATCCTATGCAGTGCTGAAAGCGTCGCATGTATCCAGGTTCATCAGGAATAATATCATTTGTCGATATGAGGTCTCGAATGAGATTATTTCAGACAATGGCTCCCATTTTAAGAGAGAAGTGATCGACTTGTTGGAGAAATACAACGTGGCTTTTCATAAGTCATCTACATATTGGCCACAAACCAACGGAGCTGTTGAGGCCGCCAACAAGAGCATCAAGCACATTTTGCAGAAAATGGTTGAGACCTACAGGGACTGGCCAGGCAAATTTCCATTTGCTCTCTGGGGCTACAGGACTTCAATTCAAACATCTACTGCAGCAACTCCGTATTCTCTGGCTTATGGGATGGAGGCTATTCTGCCGATCGAAATAGAGGTTCCGTCGCTGCGGGTTATGGCTGAGTGCCAGATAGCAGAAGCGGATTGGTAACAGAGCAGGTTCGAAGAACTGATGCTATTCGATGAGAGGAAGCTGAAAGCACAGTACCATTTCCAAGGTTATCAACGTAGAATTGCCAGGGCTTTCAACAATAAAGTTAAGTCCAGGAATCTGAAAGAATGGGATTTGGTGCAGAAAGACAACCGAGCTCCCATCTATGACCCTAGGGGCAAGTTCAGACCCAATTGGACTGGTCCTTACATTATCAAAACCATCTAGTCGGGTGGAGCTGTTATTCTTATGGACCTAGATGGCCTTGAATTCTCCCAACCGATCAACATGGACAAGTTGAAGAAATATCACCCTTGAGAGGCTCGCTAGGCCGAAAACCTAGAAGGGCGACCTAGGTAAAAGTTAGAGCATAAAAAATTAGAAAAAAGAAAAACTGAGCTCGCAATGTTGAAAACCCAAAAAGGGCAGCCTTGGCAAAAGTTAGAGCATAAAAGGAGAGTGTTAATACCCGAGCGAACTTGAACCAAACTACGTAAGGCTTGATTCCCATCTTCCAGATACGTAGGCAACTTCATTCTGAAGTTCAGCCGTAAACACTTCCAACTCAACTGTCCTGTCCATGAGATCGTTCAGGTCATCTTTGTCTTTTATGTATCCGAGAGTTCGGTTGTGACCTTCACTATGAGAGCTGGTTACAGTATGATGCAGTGCTATTCAAACAAGGGGTAATTTTCCATTTTCTGGATTCAGGGTTATACATCTCGAGGATAGATTCCATGTGTTTCAGGTTGTGATCCTTATCAAAAATGGTTTTGAAAAGTTTTAATAAAAGTTGATTTTGTTCAAATTAATCTTTTTACAACTTAGACTATTTTTGGACCAAAAGGAAAATTTTCAGTGCTCACAACTTCAATTCCATTGATTTCCAATACAAAGTTCTCCAACTCTCAAAGCAAATCAAAGTTGCTTTTTATTACATTCAAAAGGAAAACTTAAAAGTTAGATCAAAGCAATAAACTTGGGGCATAGATGAGTCAGGTGTTCTTACGCCCCCACCCTGAGCTCGTGGAAGCTTTAGATGCTAAAGTAGGCCTAGCTTGCACCTCATCTTCAAGCCAAGTCAAGCACTCACCAGAAAGGGCGAAACTAAAATTGGGAGAGGGAGCAAGAAGTTCTCTTGTCCTCCAAGTATTGGGGTATCGAGCCAATTGTGAACCTCGGATTGGAAATGAAGCTGGGTATTTCACCCCTTCTTATGGGCAAATTTGGTCATGTTCAAACTGACGCCTGAACCTGAATGGGAAGTAAAATACACAGTATGTCAAACCAATCAGCTGAATGCTGGGTTGCCGAGACATGCTATAGCTCATCTCGGGCAGATCAAGCCAGGAGCAATGCTAGGCAATATCAACAGCAGACATGTTGCACATCCAATGGCACCACCACCCTTCATTCTGGAAATTAACTAGCTGTTGGCGAAAAAAATAGCCTCATGCTGAATATGTAGGGCAAGAGTCCACTACTTTCAACCTGTCCATGAGCCATATCTGGGAAGGGATGAAAAATAAGAGAGATTAAATAATAGAGAGGTGTATGTGGAGAGAAAAAGTGAGAAAGAGTTTTGAGAGAAAAACAGAGCATAAGTGCCGAGTGATGTGAGAAACATATATGAGATAGGATGGGAAACCTTACCTGTAGAAGTAGTGGACTTCCTGCAAATTTGGTCGTCTCCCGCCAATGGAAGGCATCCAAGCCCATCAAAGTCTCGGCTAATGCTAAGCCAATGCAGCTCTTGCCCTCTTTCAAGCCTTGGGCCACTTCGATCAAACGAATGCTAGACCCTCCGAAACTTGGGGCAAGAAGAAAATGAGCCAACATACACAAACAAAGAGCATGTTGCCAAAAACTCTACTAAAGACGGTCACCGTGATCACCGGCGTCAGAAAATAGATGAATGAGACTGGAAATATCCACCTTTCCATTATGAACCAAGGATCGAGCCTCGTGTAAAGTGAGCCCACACATCCTCCCTAAAGTTTGGATGTGACCAAAATGAGACTGAGGCAAGATTTCCTCGTCCTGTCGGGATTCCATCAAAACTTGAAATTCTTCAATTGTAGGGCATATCTCTTTCCCCCCAAAGCTGAAAACATGCGTAACCGGGTTCCAACACCTAGCCGCGGCGTGGAGGAATGGAAAACACAGTGGAGAACGACTTAGCGGGAATAGTGCATTTATCCCGAAACCCCAAAAATTCATTTTTTCCAAGCCATCCAAAGTTGCAATCCAATTTGAGAGTTTTTCGGCAAAGAATGGCTCCATTTGTGGCAAAAACAAAGCTGGAATGAAGAAACTACAAAGTCCCAGCTTTTGTATAAGATAAGTCACTGATTAGGAGACAAGTGGCAACAATCTGGAGGTCCCTAACATTGATGGCCGACCGGCCAATGGTGATGGCTAACAGGCCACTTTTGTAGCCGACTGGCCACCACTAGTGGCCGACATCTACCACTGGTGGCCAACAGTCTCTATTTGTGGCCAACGGCCTTTTGGTTTATTTTGTCGTCCACTTGTATATTAAAAGTGCCGAGAACCTGTGTTTTGTTCTACTCTTGGTGCATTCTGCTGTCTTGTTTTAGTAGTTTTGTTGAGTCGCTTTTAAGTTGTTTCAATTTGCTTATCGAGTTGTATTTGTATTGATTATCAAGTTGTAGTGTTGCTTATTGAGTTATATTTGTTTTGTTTTTGCTTGTCAAGTTGTTGCGTTGTTTATCGAGTTGTCTTACTTTGTTTGTTAAGTGTTGGTCGGTTCATTACCTGATTAAGAAAGTGCCAATACAATGTGCAATTTTCAATCAAGATCAATCTTGTTTTTATGCTATGTGGTGCTCAGAATGCAAAATATAACACTTTTTCATCAAAAAGCTGTTTTCATTCCAATCATGGTTACTTTTTACAAAAGAGTACAAGTTTTAAAGAAAAAATAAAACCTGTCTAAAACTGTACAAAGTGCTAACACTACTAGCAAAAAGAAACTAAGCAAAAATACAGAAGCTCATCGCCAGCTATCTCGAGCTCTAGAGGCCCTCTTCGTCCTCTTCCTTGGCGGAGCAGACTTTGCAGAGCTGTCTTCATCCACACCGCTATCTGAACCAGATACTGAATCAGAATTGGAACCAGAGTCGTCGTCGCCCTCTGTCTTGGAGCCCTCCTCGGCATCAGCACCACCACTGGTAGAATCCGAGCCAGCGTCATCATTTCCTCTCTCGGATGACTCAACGTGCTAACTCGTCGCTTCCTCGGCCTCGCTGGTCTCGGTATCATCCTCGCTCAGAATAGGCTCTGAAGGGCCACTCTCAGCTTGGGTGCTCCTAGCTCGGCCTCGGCCGCGTGTTGGAACCTGTCTCTCTCCTCATGCTGCTAGAGGGGGTACTGATGGTCCTGCTGGTGCTGCCGCTGCTGGTGCTGTCAGTAAAGGTGGGACCTGAAAAGGCAGTTGGTATATGTCAAGCATAGTATGTGTATCGGATGCAAATATGGTGCGCAAAATAAGTACATGCAGAGGTCAAGTACCGAATATGAATACAATATGAAAATGCAGAATTCAGATGCAGTGTGGGAAAATTTTCAATTGAAATGTCAGTTTCAGTGTATCAGTGGAAATGTGATGATTGGAATGTAAGAAAACTGAAGAAATTACCTGAATGTTGTGGAAGCTGAGTAGTGCCTCCCTCCTTAAGATCATGCCCTCAAAAGAAGCTAATAGCTCCAGCAAATCCTCGGTGTATCCTGGAGGTGCCTGCAAATGCATTTAGGAATGATCAGTGTCCGGAAGGAATGAATATCTGAGAGACAATGGAAAATGAAAACTGTAGTACATACTGGAGGTGAGACGGGAGCTCAGACATATCTATGACCAGCTGCCAGAGGCTCAATCAGAATCTGGTAAGCCTTACTAGTGTATCACCAACATGTCAACTCGGTCGGAAGCTCTAGCCAGCCAAAGCCCTGTCTAGCGAAGGGGCGTCTGCTGCTTTCCCTACACGAGCACGAGTACCCTCAAGGGAGGCATGAGATGCGTCTGGATAAGTGTCGCATAATCCCCCTCTCTGAGAAAGTAGTTGGTGTCTGCACCTCAAGTAAAATCAATCACCTTCTAGGAGGAGAGGCTCTCTGTGGCCCGCATGGATGGCAAAGGCGGCATGGGAACTACCTGCTGTGGTAAACCCAACGTCTGGTGTATGAAGCGCTCGCCTAAGAACCAGGCTTAGCAGACTGGGCCCTCGAATACAAACCGATAACGGGAAGCCCCCCAAGCGTCGACAAACTGGTCCCTGACTCCCTCAGGCATCGTCGTCCAGGGCTGCCACGAGATCTGCAAACAGAGAATGCACAAATTGTTAGTTGCCATTAGATATGCAATATGAAGCAAAGTTGAAGAAAAGTAGCAATAACTATGAGTTTTAGGTTACCTCTGCCGCGGTCATGGTGTCAAAATACCGGCGGAAGAACGGAAAGTTCTCCCTGGTCCTCCTCACACACCTATCGTCGTACCGATGCGAGTAAGGTACAACAGGTGGCATCTCCACCTCCAGCTCTGTGGCAAGGGTGAGAAAATATACATATACCCACAGTTGCAAAAAGCAAAAGGACAACAATGTGTATACAACAGATAAACACAGGCAATACGGAAAGCAGAATATGTGTGCAATGTGTAGAAAATGCAGAATACAGAGAAAATGCAGAAAGCAGAATATGTAATACAACGTACAAAAAGTATAAGTGCAAAGTCGAGATCAAACTATGTGTGTACAGCATACAGAAAGTACAAGTGTAAAGCACAGAGTAGATTGTGTGTGAAAGTGTACAGAAAGTGCAAAACAGAAAGCACGGTAGGAGATGCAAAGCAGAAAAGTAAAGCATACCTCCTAGGCTCTCTAGTAGCCGCCGACTCTATTCTCGCTCCTGCAGGATGTCATGCTCATGTACCCGCACAAGGTGGCCAGGCCAGTGCTGCTCCAGTTGTAAAGCCGGACCTGAGATAAGTCCACCAAGGCACTCAAGAGATATAGCCCGACAGTGTTCGCCCGGTCGGTGAATAAAGTAGTGCCGAAGAGGAACATCAAGAAGCCTCGGGCGTACTGCTCGATCTCCTCTAGGATCTTTGGATCTGTCCCTCTGAAATGCTCTGAGAACCAGGTGTATCACACCATTCCTGACCGAAAGATACGTGAACAAGCCTCCAACAGGTAGATCCAGACGGCATCCCACTTTCCCATGTCTTCATCGTAAGGGATCGGACAATCGCCTACCTCTATGCCAATGAGCATGGCAAAGTCATGGGGAGTCATCTTCATCTCCCCTGTGGTAGAGAAGTGGAAAGAGTTGGTGCTATCCCACCACCTCTCTACCAGTGCGCCAAGTAAGGGCCTACTTGCTATGAGACGCGATAGCCCCATGCAGAACAAGCTGACGCTGGCCTCATCGACAATCTGGCGGACGCCGACGGGGAGCTTCGTGTACCACTCCCTCGCGGATGTGGCTCCGTATCCTCTGATAGAGTGTGAGTCCTCCTATAATCCGAATAAGCAGATGAAAGGCAATGTAAGAAATACAGTATAAGAATGTGTTTGAAACAAGCTGATAAAAGGCAGTGTTAAAAATACAGTATGAGAGTGTGATTTATGCAAGAAATGCAGGGTACATTGAGGAAAATGTAAGAATGCAGTGTATATCTCGGTGGCACCGTAGGATAAATGAGACTCCGGCTCTCGCAGCAGCAGGTCCTCTGGTATGCCTCGTGCAAATCCTCTGAAATGACGGATGGTGTCGGGCCATAGTACATGTGTCTCAGGATGATATATCTCTGGGTTAAAAGGTCGAACCCTGGGTTGTAGTGGTACAGGCTGGGGATCCGCCTCCATCCTCGGGGAAGCTCCGTCATGTGGTATGTCGTCCGCCATCTGAAAATGAGAGGAGAAAGTGGGCGAAAATGAGGAAAATGGGTGAAAAATGCCAAAAGTCAACAAAAGTCAACCCTAAGAGAGAGAAAATGGGAGAAAAAGTCAAAGCCAGGGAAAAGGCACCAAACCCAAGAGAAATTCGAGGGAAACACACCTCAAGTGGTGAAAATGAAGAAAAAAACACCGAAATCAAGTTTCAATCGATTCAAAATGAAGGAAATCAAGAGGTTTTAGCAAATCAAACGTTCGTGGGGCATTGAAAAACGTGTATAAAGAGCGGATCTAGAGGGAAAAAGTGTCTAGAGAGAGAAAGGGAGGATTTTCGGCAATGGGAGTGTGGGGAAATGAAGTTTGGGTGTGTAAATATAAAGACCCCACGTAAAATGACCAAAATAGCTCGAAACTGTCATCGGTGGCCGATCGGCCACCACTGGTGGCTGATAACCTTCAGGTGTGGCCGACACCACTCTCTGGTGGCCGACATGCTTCCAGTGTTCCTCCTTGGTGTTTTTCTGCTATTTTGTGTCCTTGGTTCTCTAGAAAGTGTAAGAAAAGTTCACTTATAGGCTCAAATTACCTTTGCAGAAGCCCCAAACCGTGTCTTCAATGCATGATGACTCATCACTAATCAACATCAATGAGGTGTATCCTTTTTAACTTGTTGTAACTCTTTTGAGAAGTGAATCAGAAGTTGTGACTAAGTCGGTTTTGGCGTGCATTTCTTTATTGTTGCATGGAACGTGCGTTCTACATATGATCTTGCATCACTTTTCACACTTACATAAGGCATGCTTCAATTTCCAATGTTGCATAGAACATGGATTTGCTAATCGTGCATAGAATATGCATTTTGTGCTATTGATCGTGCATAGAACATGCATTTGTTAATCTTGCATAGAATACGCGTTCTGTGCTATTGATCGTGCATAGAACATGCATTTTGTACTGTTGTATTGAATATGCAGTTCTCTGTTTGCTGCATAAAACATGCTTCTACACCTTTGTTGCATAGAACATGCTTCCAATTCATTTCGCATAAAACATGCTGTCACTACATTTGCATAGAACATGCACTCTTACTATGTTATGCTTATTGAGTTTCTTTCTTATGTAGGCACGATATTGTATGTACGGTTCATTCAGAGGAGTTCCAGGTAAGATGATTCCTATCCTTTGATCTACTCCTTGGGTAAGATGATTCCTATCCTTCGATCTACTCCTTGTTTTGGTTCAAAACATGTGGACTTGTTCCAATTTTTATCACCACTCCTTGTTTTGGTTAAAAACATTTGGATGTGTTCTGATGTTTATCACCAATCCTTGTTTTGGTTAAAAACATGTGGATGTGTTCCGATGTTTACCACCACTCCTTGTTTTGGTTAAGAGCATTTGGATGTGTTTCGATGTTTACCACCACTCCTTGTTTTGGTTACGAGCATTTGGATACGTTCCGGTGTTTATCCCCGCTCTCTTTGGTTAAGAACAGTCGGATGTGTTCCAGTGTTCACACCATCCCTTCTCTCCTTCCGGGTGCAATGCGTTAGGATCTTGTTTGACACCTTGAGTGCACCCGATGGTTGTGTTATTCTTTGCCTACGTGATGCGTAGTTAAGTTTGCATAATTTTCTTACATCCTTTCTACATGAAATGTGGTTTGGCTTATGATCTTCACGCGTGGCGTGCTTGATTATTTATTGTCATGTTAGAGTTTGCTATACCATACTTCGGTTGGTTTGACTGTAGCATTTCTTTGTATAACATTTGCATCTAGATGTTTCATTACAGCCTCATTGCATGATCATAAGTTATGTTTTGCATCGTGCATATCACTTGTATCTTGCCCCAGAACTACGCTGGTTTGATTCCTTGCAAAGGGATGCATAGGTAGCCTATGGGCACAACCATTTGTTTTGTCTTGCTTGTCTGTTTGTCTAAGTCTTTGGCCTTGTCAAAAATAGGTCGTCTCTAGGCTTTGACATTCACTTCCGTCATTTCATGACTTCCGAGTTCTGTCAAAGAGGGGCAACTGTAGATACCCCATTTTTGACCGTCCTCGAGACTTAGACGTCATCGTTTGTGCACTTGATGATTGTGCTTGTTTGTGTTCGTTTTGAGCGCCCGAAGTCCTTGGCGGAACGCCTTGTCTTTGAGCCTTGAAACCATATCTGTTTTGTGCATGTTTTTGGACCAAAAGCTTGTTGCCTCTAGTCTGGAGGAGTGGGTGACCTGTCGGCCACCGGTGGTGGCCGGTCGGCAATCAGTGATGGCCAACGGCCATTGGTCTCCTTTTCCAGATATTTGTTGACAGCTGTGCCAATTGTTGCTCACTGAGCTGCATCTTCATACATGCGTATGGTGAGATGTTCACAAGCTCAAGACTTGTTTTTCTATATATAGGGGGTGTCCTCCCTCATTTTTGAGGGTTAGCATTTTTAGAACAAAAAAATATCTCTCTCTCTCTCTCTCTCTCTCTCTCTCTCTCTTGATATTTTGTGCATATTTGCTTACAAGTCCTTAGCTTTTGCACACTAACCCTCAACCAAATACTCTTACCTTTGGGTTGAGATAACTTGGAGCCTCCTTTGAGCTCAAGAAGGAGGTTTGAGCTTGAATTTGTGGCTATTTTGTGCTTTGCTTCAAAGGTATAGAACTTACCTTGCTTATACTTGTTTTGTATACTTGTTTTGCCATCTTTTTTAACTGTTTTAAGGCAGGTTTCAAAGTGTAAAAACCTCTATTTTTATGACCTAAAAACGGTGGTTTGAGACTATTTTAAGTTAAGGGGTGGTCCACACTTCTTATCTCTTTGCTTGTTAAGCTTTTATACCATCTTTTCATCACTTTCAAATCAACCTTTTTGGGCCTTTTAGCCACTGAATCTCAGAGGTTTTTCAGGGGTAAAAATCAACTTTTGAAGTCCAAAATTGGAAGGGTTATCCTTCCCTTCTTGTGTCTTGTTTGCATGCCTAGTTAGCTTCATGTGTTAGCATGTTTTTCTAGCCTAACTTAGCTTTAGTCTAGCATGTTTTCGCCTCTATTTTGACCTGTTTTAGTTCTGTTTTTGGCTGTCTAGCTCCTTTGAGCTTTGTAGTGCATGGTTGTAGTGTAAATGCCTTAAGTAGCTTAGTGTTTTAAGGCATTTTCCATCATTGTTTTGAGTTGAAAGCATGTTTTAGTGTTGTTTTGCACTCCATTTCAGCACTTAAAGTCTCTGCAACATCCCTCCATTCTTCACTCTTTTGTTTGCTTTGAAAGTGGTTTCAAACCACTTGTTTGCCTAAGTGTGAAATGGAGGCGTTACACCTAATGGTTTAATCCCTTAGGGGATTCATTACCAACAGTGTAATGCCTCTTTCATGCCCAAAGTAACTCATGGTTTGAGCCATTTTTCCATTAGAAGACATTCACTTTTGAACTTAATCGATTAAAGAATGGATCGGTAATGTAAAATGAGTAAACAAAATGAACGGGTAAAAGAGGCGAGATAAGCATCTTTTATGTTGCATTGCATGTGTTCGAATCGGGCGTTAATTTGAACACAAGGAAAACGAGACATTTTATACTTAAAAATGATGAAATGTGCCACTTTCCTTGGTCATCTTCACCGTTGATTATGCATGATAGGGTGGTGGTCTTTTTGAGTCTTGATTTGCACTCATTAAACTTGTACAAACTTGGTTCTTTGGCCATCATGCATGGAAATTTCTTGATTGATGGTTTGAGGGCCAAGAGTTACACTCCTTTGAGCTTGTTTGATGATAAGGAGGGTAACAGTACAAACAGTCCTTGAGAATACACTGCTTTGCCCCTGTTTGCTCTCTGTTGTAGCAAGAGGGAGTTCAAGTCAGCAGTGGCCGACCAGCCATCAATAGTAACCGACCAGCCACAATTGGTAGCTAACAGCCACTGTTGGTAGCCGGCCGGCCATCAATGAAATTTGCACAGTTTGATTGGTAAACTGGAGCAGAGGCATTCTGGATGCTAGCAACAATATTGGTGTTCAAATGCGCAAACAGAGGTGTTCAGTGGCAAGACGGTGGCTTTTACGGGTGGAGAAACCGAGCATGCATGCATCCCTCACTTCTCAAGGCCTTTTAATTGCTTTGCTTAGTTAATTAGTGGTCGCTAATTCATGCAAACATTATAATTATTTAAGTAGAGTAGTTAGTTAATTACTTTATGTTGTAATTAATTAGCTTAATTTCTTTGTAATTAGTTAGTTGAGTGTTTAGCTAATTAATTGATTTGTAATATTTAATTAGCTTAGAATAGGTAGTTAAATTTTGTGTGATAATGATTAGCTTAATTAGTGTAACTAGTTAGCTCATTCATTTGGACCCGCCTTCGCGAGGGTATAATGTTGTAATAAATGTGCGTGTGTGTATGTCTTCCAACCCCACATCTATCTCCCTTTTACTTAACCACTTTTGATGGTTAGATTAGGGACATATTTCAAATTATCATACCTTATGCTTGCATGTTTGCATCCATTCATTTGTCTAGCATGCACCGAGGCTCGGCACATCATTCAAACCGCATTGTCATTTCAAATACTTCTTTGAATACGTGTTTAAATCGCATGTTGTTCAAATCGATCCATATGCCATATTAGTAGCCGAGCCTATTAAATTGCATATTGCATGTGTTGCATTAGACATTTTGCATAGTTAGGATCATGTATCTTTCTAACTAGTTTTTGTTTTGGCCTGGAGTACTTGGTGAGTTTTATGCTTTAGCATGCTTGCATAAGTGTGATTGCCATATTGCCATGTTTAGCATGCTTGCCATAAGGCTATGTGCTTAAATGCGAAATTGCTTGAATGCCTGTGGATGAAGGCTTGTTATTTGAATTAGAATGATTTAACAAATGTGTGTTTTAAGCCCACTTTGTTGTGGCAAAATCATGTTTTAAGCCCACCATGTTTGGTGGCAAATCCACATTTTTTTAAGCCCACTTGAGGTGGCAAATTCAAACCATTTTCGCAAACAAACATAAGTTGAATTGTTCTGGGTCTTGCGACTAGTCTATACTTGCTTGTGTGCGTCACATAGTAAAGCTAGTTTAATAACCGGAAGAAGAACACATAATGTTTATAAAAATGCATATCATGATTAGTAGAGGCCGATCTTTGATCGGGCGAGCGAAGATGCTCAATTCATGACCTTTCCCCCTTGTACCTAAGTTCCCAAGCTGAGGCAACTTTGGTGATGACGAACACGTGGCCTTCGGCACGAGTCAGGGTTTCCTAAATTTCTCCAAAATAAAAAATATTTAGGTAGCGACTCTGTATCTGGCAAAGGAGTCCAATTTTGACATTATTTGATTTAAAATTGATTTTCTAAAAAGATTTGTCGGATTTGGACTCTTTGGTGATTATCAGTTTTACATTGCACTTGTGAGACTAGATTCAGAACCGTGGGAGTCGAAACTGTGAGGCCTTTCATTTCAGCCCTTTTCGAAAGGCGCGGAAAAAGGCGAGTCCACATACGCCCGGACTGGGCTTTGAAGATTAAGGAAGAGGTCACTAAGCAGATAAACGCAGAGTTTTTGCTAGTATCTGAGTATCTGACTTGGTTAGCCAACATTGTTCTGGTGCCAAGGAAAGATGGCAGAATCCGAGTGTGTGTAGACTTCATGGATCTGAACAGAGCCAGCCCGAAAGATGACTTTCCTTTACCGCACATCGATGAGTTGGTGGGCTTCATCGCGGGCCATGCGTTGCTCTCCTTTATGGATGGATTTTCCGGGTATAACCACATCTTGATGGCACCCGAGGACAGGGAGAAGACTGCCTTCACCACGCTGTGGGGAACCTATTACTACAGGGTGATACCGTTCGGTCTGAAAAATGCTAGGGCTACTTATCAACGGGCTGCAATCACTATCTTACATGATATGATCCACAAAGAGATCGAGGTGTATGTGGACGACATGATTGTCAAGTCTAAGGAAAGAGAAGGACACTACACCGCCTTGAAGAAATTCTTTCAACGGATCAAAGAATATCGGTTAAGGCTGAATCTACAGAAGTGCACTTTTAGCGTAACAGCAGGGAAAATGCTGGGTTTTTTTTATCACAAAGAGAGGGGCATCAACGTTGATCCTTCCAAAATCAAGGCCATATTAGAAATGCCACCACCAAGTACTGAAAAAGAAATGCGAGGCTTTCTAGGTAAAGTGCAATTCATAAGATGATTTATTTCAAAATTAACCTTGACTTGTGAACCATTATTTGGTCTTCTGAAGAAAGGAAAGAAATTCCAATGGGATGACCAATGTCAGTTTGCTTTTGAGCAGATCAAGCAGTACCTTCAGAACCCGCTCGTGTTGTTGCCACCAGAGCCGGGGAAGCCGTTGATTCTGTACCTGTCAGTAACCAACACAGCAATGGGCTGCATGCTTGTGCAGGAATCTGAGGATATAGTGGAGAAAGCCATCTATTACCTGAGCAAGAAGATGCTGGAATATGAGACGCGTTACACGCCACTGGAAAAAGGTTACTTAGCTTTGGTATGGGCCACCAGGAAGTTGAGGTACTACCTGTTAGCTCACTTCGTAATTCTAGTTTCGAGATTAGATCCCATCAAATATCTCTTCGAGAAACCAACGCTTACGGGTAGGCTAGCTCGTTGGCTGCTTCTTCTTTCCAAATTTGATTTGAAGTATGTGACTCGTAAGTCTATCAAGGGGAGAGCGATAGCTGAGTTCCTGGTTGATCACCTAGTGAAAGGGGATGAAGCAGTAGAATACCTATTCCCAGATGAAGCTATTCTGTAGGTCAAAGAAGAAACTTGGACAATGTACTTTAACGGAGCGTATAACCAGTACGGTTATGGGATTGGGGTGTTGCTGATAGCACCTGACAATTCCCACATACCTTTAGCTTTCAAACTCCGGTTCAAAGTATCCAATAACGAGAAAGAATACGAAGCGTGTGTCGCTGGTTTGGAAGCTGCCTTGGAACTAGGGGCAAAAAAGTTGGACATCATCAGGGACTCGAACCTGGTTGTGTCTCAAGCAAAAGGAGACTGGAAGGTTAAAGAAGAAACGATGAAAATGTATCACCAAACCCAGGACATTCTGATTCCTAGGTTTGAGAAGCTAACTTTCACGCATCTGTTAAGAGAAAACAACAGGTTCGCTGACGCCTTATCAACTCTATCTTCCATGATAGACATCTCTTTTGGAGTCTGGATGCGTCCAATCATTATTGAACAGAGATACACGCCAGCCTACGAGTTGATCGCTGTAATAGATGAAGTACAAGGTTAAAACCCCTGGTATTATGATATCTGGAATTTCTTGGAAAATGAAGCTTATCCACTAAGGGCAAATGCCAAAGATAAAAGGGCAATACGGTGAATGGCTGCTCAATTTATCATCTGCGGGGGTAAGTTGTACAAACGTGGTCATCTGGGAATGGACAAGTTGTGCGTCGACGCAGAATAGTCAAAGCACCTAATGAAGGCCATCCATAGGAGAGAGTGTGGAGCACACATGAGCGGTGTAATGCTAGCCTGGAAGATTCTTAGGTAGAGGTATTACTGGTCAACCATGGAGAAGGATTGTATTGGTTTTGTCCGGCGATGCCACAAATGTCAAAGTCATGCAAATCGCATAAATATTCCGCCGTCAAAACTGTACAACATGACTTCACCACAACCTTTTTTAGTCTGGGGAATCGATGTTATTGGGGAAGTTACATCGAAAGGCTCAAATGGGCATGAGTATATCCTGGTGGCAATAGACTACTTTACAAAGTGGGTCGAAGCCCAATCCTATGTAGTGCTGAAAGCGTCACATGTAGCCAGGTTCATCAGGAATAACATCATTTGTCGATATGGGATCCCGAATGAGATTATTTTAGAAAATGGCTCCCATTTTAAGAGAGAAGTGATTGACTTGTTGGAGAAATACAACGTGGCTTTTCATAAGTCATCTACATATCGGCCGTAAACCAACGGAGCTGTTGAGGTTGCCAACAAGAGCATCAAGCACGTTTTGCAGAAAATGGTTGAGACCTACAAGGACTAGTCAGACAAATTGTCATTTGCTCTCTAGGGCTACAGAACTTCAATTCGGACATCTACTGGGGCAACTCTGTACTCTCTGGTTTATGGGATAGAAGCTGTTCTGCCAATTGAAATAGAGGTTCCGTCGCTGCGGGTTATGGCTGAGTGCTAGATAAAAGCGGACTGGCAGCAGAGCAGGTTCGAAGAACTGATGCTGTTCGACAAGAGGAGGCTGAAAGCACTATACCATGTTCAAGGCTATCAATGTAGGATTGTTAGGGCCTTTAATAAGAAAGTTAAGTCTCAGAATCTTAAGGAAGGGGATTTAGTGCTCAAAGACAACTGAGCTCCCATCCATGACCCTAGGGGCAAGTTCAAACCCAATTGGACTGGCCTTTACATCATCAAAACCATTTGGTCGGGTGGAGCTGTTATTCTTATGGACCTAGATGGCCTAGAATTTTCCCAACCAATCAATATGGACAAGTTGAAGAAATATTACCCCTGAGAGGCTCGCTAGGCCGAAAACCCGGAAGGGCAACCTAGGCAAAAGTTAGAGCACAAAAAATTGGAAAAAAGAAAAACTGAGCTCGCAAGGTTTAAAACCCAGAAAGGGCGGCCTTGGAAAAAGTTAGACCGCAAAAAGAGAGTGTTAATACCCGAGTGAACTTGTACCGAACTACATAAGGCCTGATTCTCATCTTCGGGATACGTAGGCAACTTCATTCTGATGTCCAGTTGTAAACACTTCCAAATCAGCTGTGTCCATGTGTTTGATCAAGGCATCCTTGTCCACTCATTATTTGAAAGTTTGGTTGTGATCCTTACCTTGAAAGAAGAGCTGATTACAGTGTTGAGCAGTGCTATTAAGTCTAGAGACAATTTTCCATTTTTGGATTCGGGGTTGTATATCTCAAGAATAGATTCCATGTGTGTCCAGTTGTGATCCTTATCGAAAATGGTTTTGAAAAGTTTTGATAAAAGTTGATTTTGTTCAAATTAATCTTTTTACAACTTAGACCATTTTTGGACCAAAAAGAAAATTTTCAGTACCCACGACTTCAATTTCATTGATTTTAATACAAAGTTCTCTAACTCTTCATACAAATCAAAGTTGCTTTTATTACATTCAAAAGGAAAACTTGAAAAGTTAGATCAAAGCAATAAACTTGGGGCACAGATGAGTCAAGTGTTCCTACGCCCCCTCCCTAAGCTAGTGGAAGCTTCAGATGCTAAAGTAGGCCCGGTTTGCGCCTCATCTTCAAGCCAAGCCAAGCATTCACCAGAAAGGGTGCAGCTAAAAGTGGAAGCGGCAACCAGAAGTTCTCTTGTCCTCCAAGCATTGGGATATCGAGCTAATTGTGAACCTCGGATTGGGAATGAAACTGGGTACTCTACCCCCTCTTCTGGGCAGGTCTGGTCGTGTCCAAACTGACGCCTGAACCAGAATGGAAAGTAGAATACACAGTGTGTCAAGCCAATCAGCTGAATGTCGGGTTACCGAGCCATGCTATATCTCATCTTAGGTAGATCAAACCAGGGGCAGCGCCAAACAATATCAACAGCAAACCTGTTGTACATCCAATGGCACCATCACCTTTTGTTCGGGAAATCAACTAGCTGTCGGCGAAAGAAATAGCCTTGTACTGAATATACAGGGTAGGAGTCCACTACTTTCAGCCTGTCCATGAGTCATATCTGGGGAGGGATGAAAGAAAAGAGAGATTAAAGAATAGAGAGGTGTATATGGAGAGAAAAAGTGAGAAAAGGGCTTTGAGAGAAAAATAGAGTTAAGTGCCGAGTGATGTGAGAAACACATATTAGAAAGGGTGGGAAGTATTACCTGAAGAAGTAGTGGACTTCCTGCAAATTTGTTTGTCTCTCGCCAATGAAAGGCATCTCGGCCCATCAAAGTCTTGGCCAGTACCAAGCTAATGAAACTCTTGCCCTCTTTCAAGCCTAGTACCACCTCAACTAGCCAAATGCTATACCCGCTGAAACTTGGGGCAAGAAGAAAATAAGCCAACATACACAAACAAAGGGCATGCTGCCGAAAACTCAGCCAAAGACGATCATCGCGGTCACCGGTGTCAGAAAATCGATGAACGAGGCTGGGAATATCCAACTCTTCATTGTGAACCAAGGATCGAGCTTCATGAGAAGTGAGCCCACACATCCTTCCTAAAGCTTGGATGTGACCAAAATGGGACTGAGGCAAGATTTCCTCGTCACGTCGGGATTCCATCAAAACTTGAAATTCTTCAATTGTAGGGCATATCTCTTGTCCCCTAAAGTTGAAAACATGTGTAATCGGGTTCTAACACCTAACCGCGAAATGAAGGAATGGAAAACACAGCGGAGAACGACTTAGCGGGAATAGTGCATTTATTCTGAAACCCCGAAAATTCACTTTTTCCGAGCCATCCAAAGTTGTAATCCAATTTGAGAGTTTTTTTTGGCAAAGAATGGCTCTATTTGTAGCAAAAACAGAGCTGCAATGAAGAAACTACGAAGTCCCAACTTTTGTAGAAGATAAGGCACTGAGTGGAAAATAGGTGGCAACAATCTGGAGGTCCCACACACTGCTGGCCAACCGGCCAGTGGTGATGGCCGATAGCCACCTTTTGTAGCCGACCGGCCACCACTGGTGGCTGACAGCCTCTGTTCATGGCCGACAACATTCTTGTTTGTCCTGTGGTCTTCCTGTGGGTTGAGAGTGATGAGAATCTGTGTCTTGTTCTACTCTTTGGGCATTGTGTCGTCTCGTTTTAGTTAGTTTTGTTGAGCCGTTTTGTTTCAATTTGTTTATCGAGTTGTATTTGTCTTGTTTTGCTTATCGAGTTGTATTTGTTTTGTTTATCTAGTTGTTAAGTTGTCTATTACTTGATTATTTATCGAGTCGTACATTGTTTTTCTTGCTTTGTTGTTAGTTGGTTCACTACCTGATCAAGAAGGTTATGCCAATACAATTTGCTGTTTCCATCAATCAAGTTCAATCTCGTTTTTATGCTATGCGATGTTATGCGGTGCTCATAATGCAAAGTACAACTCTTTTTCAAAAAGTTTGGTTTTCATTCTGATCACGATTACTTTTTTTAGAAAAGAAGTACAAGTTTTTAAGGCAAATAAAACCTATCTAAAGGTGTACAAAGTGCTAACACTACTAGCAAAAATAAACTAAGCAAAAATACAGGTAGATCAGTGCCAGTTATCTCAAGCTCTAGAGGCCCTCTTCGTCCTCTTCCTCGGCAGAGCGGACTCTACAGAGCTGTCTCCATCTGTGCCACTATCTGAACCAGATGCTGAATCAGAACCGGAACCTGAGTCATCGTCGCCCTCTGTCTCGAAGCTCTCATCGGCATCAACATCACCACTAGCAGAATCTGAGCCAGTGTTATCGTCTCCACTCTCGGATGACTCAGCATATTGACTCGCTGCCTCATCGGCCTCGCTGGCCTCGGTATCATCCTCACTCAGAATAGGCTCTAAAGGGCCACTCTCAGCTCGGGTGCTCCTATCTCTACCTCGGCTGCACGTTGGAGCCTGTCTCCCTCTCCCTACTGCTGGAGGGGGTACTAATGGACCTATTATGGCTGTTGCCGGTGCTGTCGATAAGGGTGGGACCTGAAAAGGCAGTTGTTATATGTCAGTTACAGTATGTGTACCAAATGCAAGTATGGTGTGTAGAATGTGTACGTCCAGAAGTCAAGTACAAAGTATTAATATAGTATGAAAGTGCAGTATTTCAAATGCGGTGTATCAGTGCAGCGTGGGAAAATTTTCAGTTGAAAAGTCAGTTTCAGTGTATTAGTGGAAATGTGATGACTGGAATGTAAGAAAATTGAAGAAAATATCTGAATGTCGTGGAAGCCGAGTAGTGCCTCCCTCCTCAAGATCATGCTTTCGAAAGAGGCTAATAGCACCAGTGGATCCTTGGTATATCCTGGAAGTGCCTGTAAATGCATTTGGGAATGATCAATGTCCGGAAGGAATAAATATTTGAGAGAGAATGAAAAAAATGAAAAACTATTATACATACTGGAGGTGAGCTAGAATCTCTGACATATCTATGACCAGCCACCGGAGGCTCAATCGGAACCTGGTAAGCCTCTCCGGTGTACCGCCATCATGTCAATGTGGTCGGAAGCTCTGGCCAACCGAAGCCCTGTCTAGTGGGGGGCACCCCTCTGGCCCTACCCCTCAATGCTCGAGTCTTACTCGTTGGAGGGACATCTGTTGCTCTCCCTGTACGAGCATGAGTACCCATCAAGGGAGGCATGAGATACGTCTGGATAAATGTCGCATAGTCCCCCTCTCTGAGAAAGTAGTCGGTATCCACGCCTCGAGTAAAATTAATCACCTCCTAGGAGGAGAGGCTCTCTGTAGCCTGCATGGATGGCAGAGGCGGCATGGGAACTACCTGCTGCGGTATACCTAACATCTAACGTATGAAGTGCTCGCCTAAGAACCAGGCTCGGCAGACAGGGCCCTCGAGCACAAGCTGATAATGGGAAATCTCCCCAGCGTGGGCAAACTGGTCCTTGACTCCCTCAGGCATCGTCACCTAGGGCTGCCACGAGATCTGCATACAAAGAATGCACAAATTGTTAGTTGCCATTAGATATGCAATATGAAGCAAAGCTAAAGTAAAGTAGCAATAACTATGAGTTTTGGGTTACCTCTGCCGCGGTCACGGTGTCAAAGTACTGGCGAAAGAATGGAAATGTCTCCCTGGTCCTCCTCAAGTACCTACCGTCGTACCAATGAGAGTATGGTACAACAGGAGGCATCTCCACCTTCGGCTCTGAGGCAAGGGTGAGAAAGTATGCATATACCCACAACTGTAAAAAGCAAAAGGGGAATAGTGAGTATACAACAGATAAACACAGGCAATGCAGAAAGCATAATATGTGCGTAATGTGGAGAGAATGCAAAATATAGAGAAAATGCAGAAAACAGAATGTGTAGTGCAGCGTACAGAAAGTACAAGCGCAAAGTAGAGATCAGACTATGTGTGTGCAGTGTACAGAAAGTGCAAAGCAGAAAGTACAGCAAGAAATGCAAAGCAGAAAAGTAAAACATACCTCCCAGGCTCTCCAGTAGCCACTGACTCTATTCCCGCTCCTGCGAGATGTCAAGCTCATACATCCGTATAAGGTGGCCAGGCTAGCGCCGCCCTAATTGTAAAGCCGGACCTGAGACAAGCCCACCAAGGCACTCAAGAGATATAGCCCGACAGTGTTTTCCCAGTCGACGAACAAAGTGGTGCGGAAAAGGAACATCAAAAAGCCTTGAGCGCACTACTCGATCTCCTCGGGGTTCTCTGGGTCTGTCCCTCTGAAATGCTCTGAGAACCAAGTGTATCACACCATCGCTGATCAGAAGATATGCGGACGAGCCCCTAATAGGTAAATCCAAGTGGTCTCCCACTCGCCATGTCTGCGTCATAAGGGATCGGACGACCCCCTACCTCTATGCCGGTGAGCATGGTGAAGTCATGGGGAGTCATCTTCATCTCCCCCATGGTAGAGAAGTGGAAAGAGTTGGTGCTATCCCACCACCTCTTTACCAGTGCGCCAAGTAAGGGCCTACTCGATATAAGACGCGATAGCCCCATACAGAACAAGCCGAAGCCGGCCTCATGTACCACTCCCTCGCGGATGTGGCTCCGTATCCTTTGATAGAGTGTGAATCCCCCTGTAATCAGAATGAACAGATGAAAGGCAGTACAAGAAATACAGTGCAAGAATGTATTTAAGACAAGTAGATGAAAGGCAGTGTAAGAACTACAATGCAAGAGCATGATCTATGCAAGAAATGCAAGGTACATTGAGGAAAATGTAAGAACACAGTGTATACCTCGGTGGTGTCATACGATAAATGGGTCTCTGGCTCTCGTAGCAAAAGATCCTCTGCAATGCCTTGTGCAAACCCTCTGAAATGACGGATGGTGTCGCGTGGTAGTACATGTGTCTCAGGATGATGTCTCTGGGTTAAACGGTTGAACCCTGGGTGGTAGTGGTACAGGCTCGGGATCCGCCTCCATCCCTGGGGAAGCTCCGTCATGTGGTATGTCGTCTGCCATCTAGAAAGAAGATGAGAAAGTGCACGAAAATGAGGAAAATGGGTGAAAAATGCCAAAAGTCAACAAAAGTCAACCCTAAGAAGGAGAAAATGGGAGAAAAAGTCAAAGCTTGGGAAAAGGTGCCAAACCCAAGAGAAACTCAAGGGAGACAAACCTCAAGTGGTGAAAATAAAGAAAAAAAGCACCGAAATCGAATTTCAATCGATTCAAAACGAAGGAAATCAAGAGGTTTTAACGAATCAACTTCACGCGGGGCGTTGGAAAATGCGTATAAAGCTCGAATCTGGAGAAAAGAAAGGTCTAGAGTGAGAGAGGGAAGAATTTCGACTAGGGAGGGTTGAGGAATTGAAGTTTGGGGTTGTAAAGATAAAGACCCAAGGCAAAAAGGCCAAAATGGCCCCGAATTGCCATTGGTGGCCGACAACCTTCATGTGTGGCCAACGGGTGGCCGACGACCTCCCCTTGTGGCCGACAGGTTCCCAGTGCTCCTACATTGGGTCTTGCTAATGTTTTGTGTCTTCTATTTTCACAAAGTGCAAGAAAAGTTCACTTTTGAGTTCAAATTGTCACTGCGGAAACTCCAAACCGTGTCTCCGGTGCACGATGGTTCATCGCTGACCCACATCAACGAGGTGTATCCTTTTTGAACATATTGCAACTCTTCCGAGAGGTAAATCGGGAGTTGCTGAGCTGGTTTTATCAAGTACGCTTTTGCTACTGCATAGAATATGCATCTCTCTGTCTGCTGCATAGAACGTGCACTTCTCCATTATGGCATAGAACATGGTTCTACTTTTTTTTTTTTTTTTTTTTTTTTTCATGCAGAAAACATGCATAGAACATGCTTCCAATTCATCTCGCATAGAATATACTATCACTACATTTGCATAGAACATGCATTCTTACTATGTTATGCTTGTTGAGTCTCTCTCTTATTCATGCACGATATTGTATGTACGGTTCATTCAGAGGAGTTTTAGGTGAAATCATTCATGTCCTTCGAACCACTCCTTTTGGTTTTGAACACGCGGGTGCGTCTTGGTGTTCACCCTCTTTCTCCTCTAGCGTGCAATATGTTAGGACACTTTGGTTTCGAACACGCGGGCACGTCCCCGGTGTTCACCTCACTTTCTCCTGTCACGTGCGGCGCATTAGGACGCTTTGGTTTCAAACACATGGGTGCGTCCCGGTGTTCTCGTTACCTCTTTCTTCTCTCGTGTGTGACACGTTAGGATGCTTTGGTTTCGAACACGTGGGTGCATCTCGGTGTTCTTATTACCTCTTTTTCCTCTCACGTGCGATGCGTTAGGACACTTTGGTTTTTAACACGCGGGCGTGTCCCGGTGTTTACCCTCTTTCTCCTCTCGCGTGCGGCGCGTTAGGACGCTTTGTTTTCGAACACGCGGGTATGTCCAAGTGTTCACCTTACTTTCTCCTCTCGCATGCGGCGTGTTAGAACGCTTTGGTTTCAAACACACGGGCGCGTCCCGGTGTTCACCTCACTTTTTCCTCTCACGTGCGGCGCATTAGGACGCTTTGGTTTCGAACACGCGGGTGCATGCCGGTGTTCACCTCTCTTCTTCTCTCGCTTGCGACGTGTTAGGATGCTTTGGTTAGAGACGTTTGGGTGTTTCTCGGTGTTCTCGTCACCCTCTTTCTCCTCTCACGTGCGACGCGTTAGGATGCTTTGGTTTCGAACATGTGGGTGCGTCCTGGTGTTCACCTCACTTTCTCCTCTCACGTGCGGCGCGTTAGGACGCTTTGATTTTGAACACTCGGGTGCATCCCGGTGTTTACACCTCCTTTTGGTTAAAAGCATTCGGGTGTGTCCTACTGTTTACACCGCTCCTTTTGGTTTAACGCTCGAGTGTGTCCCGGTGTTCACACCATCCTTGTTTTCTTCCGCGTGCAACGCGTTAGGATCTTGTTTGAGACCTTAGGTGTACCCGACGGTCGTTCTTCGCCTTTCCTGCGCCTCGCGAAGTTAAGCTTGCATAATTTTCTTACATCATTTTTGCATGAAATGTGGTTTGGTTCATGTTTACTTACTTCTGTTCATGTTTGAGTTTGCAATACCTTACTTCGGTTTCTTTGAATGTAGCATTTCTTTGCATAACATTTGCATCTAGATGTTTCATTACAGCCTCATTACATGATCATAAGTTATGTTTTTGCATTGTGCATTTCACTTGCATCTTGCCCTAGAACTACGCTGGTTTGATTTCTTGCAAAGGGATACGTAGGTAGCCTGCGAGCACAACCATTTGTTTTGTCTTACTTGTCTGTTTGTCCAAGTCTTTGGCCTTGTCAAAAATGGGTTGTCTTTGGGCTTTGACATTCACTCCCACCATTTCATGACTTCCTAGTTTTGTTAAAGAGGGGCAACTGTAGACACCCCATTTTTGACCCTCCTCAAGACTTGGACGTCATCGTTTGTGCACTCGATGATTGTGCTTATTTGTGTTCGCTTTGAATGCCCGAAGTCCTCGGTGGAACGCCCTGACTTTGAGCCTTGAAACCTTAACTGTTTTGTGCATGTTTTTGGACCAAGAGCTTGTTGCCTCTAGTCTAGAGGAGTGGGTGACCTGTCGGCCAGCCCCCTAGGCTGTCAGCCAGGGCTTGTTCTTGTTGGCTATTAGTGGTGGCCGACGGCCATTGGTCTCTTTTTCCAAATATTTGTAGCTAGTTGTGCCAGCTGTTGCTCACTGAGCTGCATCTTCATACACGTGTATGATGAGATATATGGTGAGATGTTCACAAGCTCAAGACTTGTTTTTCTATATATAGGGGGGTTCCTCCCCCATTTTTGAGGGTTAGCATTTTTAGAACAAAAATATCACTCTCTCTCTAGAATTCTCTCTCTCTCTCTCTCTCTTGTTATGTTGCACACATTTGCTTAGTTTCTCTTAGATTTTGCACATCAGCCCTTAACCAAATACTCTCACCTTTGGGCTGAGATTACTTAGAGACTTGTTTAAGCTCTAGAAGGAGGTTTGAGCTTGGTTTGTTTCCTATCTTGTGCCTTAGCTTCAAGAGGTATAACACTTGTTATTTAAGCTTGCTTTCAATACTTGTTTTGCCATCTTTTCAAACTATTTTTGGGCTAATTTTGAACTACCAAAAACTCTACTTTTGTGACTTAAAGTGTTGGTTTGAGGTCTCTTTGAGTTAGGGGGTGGTCCATCCTTCTTGCTCCTTTGTTTGTTAAGCTCTTGTACCATCTTTTCATCACTTTCAAACCAACTTTTTTGGACCTTTTAACCACTGAATTTCAAAGGTTTTTCAGTGGTAAAAACCTTGTTTTGAAGTCCAAAATCGGAGGGGTTAGCCTCCCCACCTTGTGTCTTGTTTGCATGCCTAGATAGTTTCATATATTAGCATGTTTTTCTAGCTTAATTTAGCTTAAGTCCAATATGTTTTTGCCTCTGAAATAACCTGTTTTGGCTCTGTTTTGGGCTGGTTGGTTCAGTTGAGACTTCTATTGCATAATTGTAGTGTTAATTCTTTCTCTAGCTTGATGTTTTAATGCTTTAATCATCATTCTTTTAAGTTAGTAGCATGTTTTAGTATTGTTTTGCACTTCATTTTAGCACTTAAAATTTCTCCAATCTCCCTCCATTCTTCACTCTTTTATTTGCTTTGAAAGTGGTTTTAAACCTCTTGTTTGCCTAAGTGTGAAATGAAGGTGTTGCACCTAATGGTTTAATCCCTTAGGGAGTTCATTACCAACAGTGTAATGTCTATTTTATGCCTAAAGCAACTCGTTGTTTGAGCCATCTTTCCATTAGAGGGCGCTCCCTTTTGGACTTAATCTATTAAAGAATAAATCGGTGATGTAAAATGAGTAAACAAAATGAACAAGTAAAAGAGGCAAGATAAGCATCTTTCGTGTTGCATTGCATGTGTTCGAATTGGACGTTAATTCGAACACAAGGAAAATGGGACATTTCATACTCAAAAGTGATGAAATGTGCCATTTTTCTTGGTCTCCATTACCCTTGATCATGCATGATAGGGTAGTGGTCTTTTTTAGTCTCATTTTGCACTCATTAAACTTGTACAAACTTGGTCACTTAGCCATCATGCATGGAAATTTCTTGATTAATGGTTTGAGGGCCTAGAGTTTCTCTTCTTTGAGCTTGTGTGATGATAAGGAGTATAAACAGTACAAACAAACCTACAAAAGTACGCTATTTTGCTTTGTTGTGTTCTCTATTGTAGTAGGGAAGTCCAAACCAGTGGTGGCCGACAGCCACCACCCGTGGCCGATCGGTCACCATCAGTAGCCGACCGGCCACCTTTGTTGGTCCACCGACCATTAGCAATGGCCGATCGGCCCCTCTATTGGCCACCAATGACATTCAGCAGAATGTTCCTGAGGCAAAATAGATTTGATCTGGAGAAGAGGAAAGTGTAAGTGCTTCTGTGCAACAGAGGCTTGCAGCAGCAAAACAGTGGCCATTTGGGTGGAGTATCGAGCACCCATGCATCCCTCACTTCCTGAGACCTTTTAGTTGCCTTGCCTAGTTACTTAGTTGTAGCTAAATCTTGCAAGTCATTTTATAATTATTTAATAGATTAGTTAATTAATTCATGTTGTAATTAATTAGCTTAATCGGTTTGTAATAATTAGTTAACTAGAATAGTTGATTAATTTGGTTTGTAATAATTAATTAGCTTAGCTTAGTGTAGCTTAGCTTATTCATTCAAACCCTCCTTCGTGAGGGCGTAATGTTGCAATAAGTGTGCATGCGTGTGTGTATGCTTTCCAACCCCACGTCTTTCTCCCTTTTATTTAATCGCTTTTGATGGTTAGATTAGGGTCATATTTCAATTAGCATACCTTACACTTGTATCTATTCATCTTGTCTTGCATGCACCGAGGCTCGGCGCATCATTCAAACTGCATTGCAATTTCAATATCTTAGTTGAATACGTGTTTAACCGCATGCTATTGAATTGTTTCATATGCTATATTAGTAGCCGAGCCTATTAAATGCATATTGCATTTGTTGCATTAGTCATCTCGTATAGTTAGGATCATGCATCTTTCTAACTAGTTTTTGTTTTGGCTTGGAGTACTCGATGAGTTTTTATGCTTTAGCATGCTTGCATGAGTGTGATTGCCATATTGCCATGTCTAGCATGCTTACTATGAGGCTAAATGCTTATTTGATAAATTGCATGAATGCCTGTGGATGAAGGCTTGTTGTTTGAATTGGAACAATTCAACGAATGTACGTTTTAAGCCCACTTTGTTGTGGCAAATCATGTTTTAAGCCCACTATGTTTGGTGGCAAAACCGCATCTTTAAGCCCACTTGAGATGGAAAATTCAAACTATTTTTGCAAACAAACATTAGTTAAATTGTTCCAAATCTGACGACTAGTCTATACTTGCTTGTATGTGTCACGTAGTAAAGCTAGTTTAATAACCGGAATAAGAACACATAATGTTTATAAAAACTCATATCATGATTAGTAGAGGCCGATCTTTGATCGGGAGAGCGGGGGTGCTCATTTCAAGACCTTCCCCTCTCGTACCTAAGTTCCTGAGCCGAGATAACTTTGGTGATGACGGATACGTGGCCTTTGGCACGAGTCATGGGTTTCCTAAATTTCCCTAAAAATAAAACATTTAGGTGGCAACTCTGTATCTGGCAAAGCCGTCCAATTTTGGCATTATTTGATTTAAAATCAATTTTTCAAAAAGGTTTGCCAGATTTGGACTCTTTGGTGTTTATCAGTTTCACATTGCACTTGTGAGACTAGATTCAGAACCGCGGGAGTCCGAACTATGAGGCCTTCTTTTCAAACCCTTTCCGAAAGGCGGGGCGCCGAAAAAGACGAGTCCACATGGAGCAGAGGTGTTCTGGAAGTGGACAGCTTTGTTGGTGTTCATATGTGCAAACAGAGGCAACCAGTAGCAAGGAAGTGGCTTTTCAGATGAAAGCCGAGCATGCATGGGCCTCCCTCGCTTCCCGGGATTAGCTAATAAGTTTAATTAGCAATAGATTAAATATGTGTTGTCATTAATTAGTTGTAGCTAATTAAGTGTTGTAAATAATTAGTTAGTTTAACTAGTTATTCAATTTCGTTTTGTAATTAGTTAACTAGAATAATTAATTAATTCGGTTTGTAATAATTAGTTAGCTAGTACAGCTAGTTAATTAGTTTCAAGTTTTGTAATAATTAGCTTAAATAGTTAGCTTAATTAGCGTACTTTGTTGGTTAGCTTTTATTCATTTGGACCCTCCTTCACGAGGGCGTAATGTTGTAATAAGTGTGTGTGCGTGTGTGTATGTCTTTCAACCCCACGTCTTTCTCCCTTTTATTTAATCGCTTTTGATGGTCAGATTAGGAGCATATTTCAATTAGGATACCGCATGTTTGCATCCATTCATTCATATTGCATGAACCGAGACTCGATGTATCATTCAAACTGCATTGTCATTTCAATACTTATTTGAATACGTGTTTAACAACATGTTATCAAATCGATCCATATGTCATATTAGTAGCCGAGCCTATTAATTGCATATTGCATGTGTTGCATTAGGCATCTTGTATAGTTAGGAATCATGCATTATTTTCTAACTCATATCTTCCTAGCTTGGAGTACTTGGTGAGTTTTTATGCTTTAGCATACTTGCATGAATGTGAATGTTGCCATGTTTAGCATGCTTGCCATGAGGCTATGTGCTTAAATTCTAAACTGGTTGAATGCCTGTGGATGAAGGCTTGTTGTTTGAATTGGAACGATTCAACGAATGTGCGTTTTAAGCCCACTTTGTTGAGTGACGAATCATGTTTCAAGCCCACTATGTTTGGTGGCAAATCCACAAACTTTAAGCCCACTTGAGGTGGCAAATTCAAACCATTTTCGCAAACAAACAAGAGTTGAGTTGTTCCAAATTGAGCATACTAGTCTATACTTGCTTATGCGCATCACCTAGTAAAGCTAGTTTAATAACCGGAATAAGAACACAAATGTTTACAAAAAAAATCATAGCATGATTAGTAGAGGTTGATCTTTGATCGGGCAAGCAGGGGTGCTCAATCCGTGACCTTCCCTTCTTGTACCTAAGTTCTCGAGCCGAGGCAACTTTGGTGATGACGGACACGTGGCCTTTGGCACGAGTCATGGGTTTCCTAAAT
Organism: Camellia granthamiana; assembly: GCA_036172215.1. NCBI lineage: Eukaryota > Viridiplantae > Streptophyta > Magnoliopsida > Ericales > Theaceae > Camellia > Camellia granthamiana. The sequence continues at coordinate 70,276,616 of CM069904.1, forward strand.
TTTCCTAAAATAAAATATTTAGGTGCCGACTCTGTATCTGGCAAAATAGTTCAATTTTGGCACTTTTTGATTCAAAATCAATTTTCCAAAACGATTTGCCGAATTTGGACTCTTTGGTGTTTATTAGTTTCATGTTGCACCTGTGAGATTAGATTCAGAACCACGGGAGTCCGAACTATGAGGGCTTCCTTTCAAACCTTCCGAAAGGGGGCGCGAAAAAGGCGAGCCACAGTTTCTGGCAACTCTGCTGGGGATTTAGAGAACTTGACTCGAACTCATGATATGACTTTTTATCTACACTTAGGTGTTTCTTTGCATTTGCATTTGCATCGGTGCACCTAAGTCACAGTGTTTGGCATCTGCTATTCCTAAATGGTTTGTCGGAGGCTCTCTTGGAAAAACTTGCCAAAAGGCTGACCGGTTGCGGGCTCTGCCATGATGGGAACACAACCCTTGGATCTGAACTACCGCTGTATCGTTTAATCCGCCTTTCACTTCTCGGTGTCAGGTGTGAGAGGTATATTAGGTAGTCTTGTTGAGGTACCCTTTTTTGACCAATCGGCCTAGTTGCATATCAGAAACCATAAAGACTGTTCCAAACAAGGACAGGATGCTTACCCGAATACAGGAATTGTGTGAAGCCAATTGTTGTGCATAGTGAAACCCTAGCTCCTGACGAAACTAGGACAAGGTAACCCTATCCCACCATATGGGTGTTTTGGCTCTCACTTGCTTGATATGTGCTTTTAGAGTGAGACTCTACAGGAATGTATGTATCAGTTGCAAGTCTGGGTATCAGTTTTTGGGAGGCAGAATTCAGTTTTGAGCATGGTTCTACAGCTTTGATTACATCAATGTACTGATTAGATTCTGAGCAGAGGGGCTGTGCGGTTTCTGATTTTTGTTTTCTTTTTGCTTTATTTCTTATTTTTTTGCAAGGTAGTTTTTCATCATTGCTTCAGACGATTCTGTTACTCCCCAAGCACTCTAGACTCGAGTAAGAAGGATTTGCAGATCCAGGGATCTTGTCAGGGGACAACCAGTGTTTGTTTCACTCCAATCGGTTACCAGATAGAGGAGGATCAGACAGAATTCACCAATCCAACAATCACCTTTCACTTTACCCACGCCCAGTCAGGCCCAGTCATCTACTCCAGAAAGAGAGTATTCACCAGTTTGATATCTCAATATCCCCCAATTAGCATGGAAGATATGCTTCGTCAGCTCCAGCAGACTGTTGAGACTATGCAGCTAGAGGCTGCCCGCCAAGCTGAGACCACAGCCCGCCAAGCCAAGGCCGTAGCCCGCCAAGCAGAAGTAATAGAAAAGCTTCAGCAACAGCAGCCACAACTGGCAGTAGCCTCTGCATCCCATCCACCCCCAGCGGGAATTCCGGCACCCGGGGTCACAGTTAATGGCCAAAAGAATATAGGCATTCCAGCAGATCCGATCCCAGCTCAAACCTCCAAGGCACCAGTTTGCCAAATGGAGGCGCCGTTTGAATTCGAGGTTGACCCCACTACACTGCAGGTCAACAAGCTAGAAAAGCTCTTTAAGCGGGCACATGAGGTGAATTCGATCCCTGATATTGAGGATGGATACACTGACTCGGCATTGACTCTGCCGGACAGATTCAAGATGCCACACATAGACCAGTTTGATGACTTCAAGGATCCCATGGTCCATCTACGGTTATTCTCTGATATTCTACGATCAATGGGTCTCACTAGACTTCAAAAGCTGTCACTTTCTAGCTGAACCCTGTCGGGTATAGCGGCCATTTGGTATGCCAAGCTTGAAGACTCTGTGAAGAGAAACTGGGAGGAAATGGCCGAGGCCTTCATTGTGCAGTACTCCTACAATACCCAGATCGAGGTCACAACCCGTGATCTTGAAGCGACCCGCCAGGAGGTGAAGAAGGGTTTCTTGGATTTTGTGACCCGATGGAGGGCCAAGGCCTCTGTGATGACTATCCGGCTATCTGAAAAGGGCCAAATCAGAATAGTGGTCTATAACTTGCAAGGGAGATTATTATAGAAAGTGATAGTCTTGCCTTTGTTTACATTTGTTGAGCTCCATGAAATAGGAGTTCAAATTGAGGATGCGATGAAGCAAAGGCTGATAGACCATGAGAAGGAACAGGCCAAGAGGCTTTTTACACGTAGCTCCAATGTAACCATGACTGGTGGCACCTCTGCACAGCCTTCGGATGTGAGCATGGTCACTATCACACCTGAAACTGCTAACCCTTTCGCCAATACATCCAAGACAACTTCATAACCCTTGAGCCATCAAGCTCGAAACCAAAGGGCCTTTACCCCACTCTACATGAATTTGTCCAAAGCCTTAGGGGTCCTAATCAAAAAAGGACATCTTAAGCCGTTAGAACAACACCCACTACCCGATCCTCTCCCTTCGAAACACAACCCAGCCAAATACTATGCTTTTCAGAAACAGCATGGTCATGATACTGATTAGTGCTTCAGACTGTGTCATGAGATTCCAGATCTCATTGACAATAAGGTGATAGCACCTCCTGAAAAACCCAACGTCACTACAAATCCTCTCCCACCACATAACCAAGTCCCTCCACCCCGGTATATAAACCTTATCCACACACTGGTCATCCCTTATGACCCCAGTATATACATTACCCCTTCCCACTTGCCTAAGCCGGCGTTGTTCATCCCTGAAAGCACAGACTTGTGTACGATGAGCACGTCCACATTCCAACCCGAGCCAGTGGTGGTGACAATGGAAGTTAAAGGGAGGTCAGCCTTGGTGGAGAATGTCAGTCCGTTGCCCGAGGGCTCTGAGGACTTGTCAGGTGGGTTCTACAACCTGGGGTGCTATATTGTGCCAATCAACCACGCCAAGCCGGAAGTGGTGTGGCCGACTGGGATGGAGGTTAGTGTAGTTCGAGAAGATGGACCAAGTCAGGGATTAGATGATCTAGCTAACCTAGAGGAGGATATAGACAATTTGCAGTTCTTTGACGAACAAGATCAAGGGGAAATACATATTGATTGGTGTGATCTGAATGGGTCAATAGCCAATTCTGGGTGGCTAAGTGATGAACCCGATATAGATGAGGGAACTAAATCGAAGCTGGAAGAACAGAAAGCGGGAACTGCTACAATGGCCAATAGGAAGGGAAAATTGCTGGAAAACACAGGTGAAGAACAATTGGCTTAGGAATTGGGCATTGTTAGTATTGTACATACAGAGCAAGAAGCCGCGCTGCAGCGGTTTGTGCAAGAAATGAGTGAAAGTGATCGGAAAGCTGGAATAGCTCAACGTCCCAAGGGGAATGTTTCTGCTGAGAGAACACTTAGACCTGAACCGGACAATTGCTTGTCGGTTGCCAAAGGTATATGGTGGGAAGATGATGATCTGCATCTTGCCCACATTGATGAGGATTGGGGTGAAGGCCTTCCTGACAATACCTAGTATGTGGAAGAAGTCGACCATATGAAAAAAAGTGGCCGATATTTCAAACCACCGCATCTAGATCAACCCGAGGCATCCAGGAAGGACAAAGAAGTAGAGAAACATAAAGAAAAACTGTTGGAGGAAGAGGTTGTACTGAAACAGTTGAAGAAGATTTAAGCGGATATATCTCTCTAGGGGCTGCTTATGGCTTCGCGATTGCATAGAAAAGCTGTACTGATGGCGATGGATAAAGCCAAGTTGTCCATCGACACCACCCCGGAACAACTGGTGGGATAAGTCTTCTCGGGAGACGATGCGCCGACTTTGACCTTTTCAAATAAGGAATTGTCACCAGAAGGCTTTGCACACAACAAGCCTCTATACATATCCATAGAGTGCCGAGAAAAGTGGGTACCAGCGGTATTGGTCAACATTGGGTCAGCAATCAACGTCTGTCCTTGTCATACGGCTTATGCTATTGGTCTGAAACTGGTGGATTTTGTGCCTACAACCCAGGTGATCTAGGCGTACGACAATACAAGCAGGGATGTGATGGGGACAGTGTAGATTAGAGTACAGGCTGACCCAACTCAGCAAGACATCGAGTTCCATGTCTTGGATGTCCCGACCACTTTTAACTTACTACTTTGGCAACCTTGGCAGCACCAAGTGAAAGCTATTTCTTCCATCCTCCACCAAATGCTGAAGTGCCCCCATGGGAAAGGGGTGGCCATAGTCTTCGGGGAATTCATCTATACATCCTCCGCCAGAGGTCACTACTCCTGTACTAGAGATTGTGCATGGCAAAGAGGATTTATTCCTTTCGGGGTTTACCTTGGCTGAGGCCCGGGTAGTACAGAATATCCTGGCTATCGATGAGGGCTTGTACGTCAGCGCGCAGTCTGTGTACTTCATGAACAAACTCGAACACATACCAAGAATGGGATTAGGAAGAAGCGGCCAGTAAGGTGTCGTTGCATTGGCCGATGTACCACATAACCCTCATGTCTTTGGTCTTGGCTATACGCCTAGCAAAGAGGACTGGGTGAGGAAAGGGAAAGAAATGGCTGGAAGAGCCAGAGCTAAGCAGACCGGGAAGCAGTACGAGCTTGTACATAGATGCCGAGTGTTATGTCAAGAAATGTGAGTAATGCCAGAAGTTTTCCCCCTTAACTCATCTGCCTGCCGAGGAGTTAAACTTAATCACTAGTCCTTGGCCGTTCACTCAATGGGGACTTGATATCGTCGGACAATTACCATGGGCACCAGGCAATAGGCGATTCCTAATTGTTGCAATAGGTTGTTTCACAAAATGGGTCGAAGCGGAGGCACTAACACATATTCAAGATTCCGACGTTAAGCGTTTTGTATAGAAAAACATCATAGCGAGATTCGGCATACCCCGAGCACTTATTTTAGACAACGGTACCCAATTTGATTGTGGCATGTATCGAGAGTTGTGCAACACTTATGGTATCCAACCCTACTTTTCCTCGTCGGCTTACCCCAAAAGCAATGGTCAAGCGGCGGCCACCAACAAGATTATTATGGATGGAATCAAGAAAAGGCTGGAGAAAGCTAAAGGCAGATGGGTCGAAAAGTTGCCTAGCGTACTGTGGGCTCATCGCACTACTCCAAGGCGATCCACAGGGGAAACACTGTTTGCTCTGTGTTTCGGAATCCAGGCAATCATCCCCCTGGAGATCAACTTTCCAACCTTGAAATCGAAGGTTTTTGACATGGGCCAAAATGACATGATGTTGGCCTTGGACTTGACTCTGATTGAAGAACGGCGAGACCGTGCCCTTGTTTCCATGGCACGGTACCAGCAACAGCTCGCTAAATCGTATAATCAACATGTTCAGCTACGCCGTTATACACCAGGAGAGTTGATCCTCAAGAAAGTGCTTTCCACTGCTAGGAATCCCGCTGATGAAAAATTGGGTCCTAACTGGGACGGCCCCTGCCAGATTGACTCAATTGCAGGGACATGGGCATATCGGCTCAAAGACATGGATGGAAGAAGCTTGCCGCGTCTATGGAATTCCACACACTTGCGCAAATTTTATCATTAAGTAAACTTGTACGGCATGACAGCGTGTTTTGATTTTACGCCGTGTACATCTTTTTTTATTTTTTAATACAATGTTCTCTCTCTTGCCCAGTGAATTTTGGTTGTGTCAAAAGACTCCGAATTCGGAGCGCCCTTTGTGAATGACACGTTTGGGCCGGATAAGCCTCCGAATTCGGAGCACCCTTTGTGAAAGACACGTTTGGGCCAGATAAGCCTCCGAATTCAGAGCGCCCTTCGTGAATGACATGTTTTGGCCGAATAAGCCTCTAAATTCGGAGCGCCCTTTGTGAATGACAAGTTTGGGCCAGATAAGCCTCCGAATTCGGAGCGCCCTTCGTGAATGACACGTTTAGGCCTGATAAGCCTCTGAATTCAGAGCGCCCTTCGTGAATGACACGTTTGGGCCGAATAAGCCTTTGAATTCGGAGCGCCCTTCGTGGCAATCGCGATTGGCCAACACAAAAAAGCCTCTGAATTCGGAGCGCCCTTCGTGAATGACACATTTGGACCGAATAATCCTCCGAATTCAGAGCGCCCTTCGTGGCAATCCCGATTGGCCAACACAAAAAAGCCTCCGAATTCGGAGCGCCCTTCGTGAATGACACGTTTGGGCCGGATAAGCCTCCAAATTCGGAGTGCCCTTCATGGAAATCCCGATTAGCCAACACAAAAATCCTCCGAATTTGAAGACCTATCCGCGAATGACACGTTTGGGCCAAATAATCCTCCGAATTCAGAGCTCCTTTCGTGGATATTGTGATTGATGTAAAGTAGTACACATAACTTAATCTACAAGCCTTGATCGAAATAACATATGGACATTTAGAATAATATGTTTTATTCAATAGATCATGAGTACATGCTTTACATAAAAAAGGAACAATGTATATCAAAAATTATTCGGCTCCGCCCTCATCATCAGTCTTCTCAACATCGAAAGCCCTGAACGAAAAAGTATAACTCTGATATAAGGGTGACGACGGATCAACGCCCATGGCCTGAAGAGCCTTGATCCATCCATGCTTAAATCCGCGATTTTCGCATCGACAGAATTCCTCGGCTAGTTTTTCCTTCGTCTTCTCTATTCCAATTTTTCGGCCGTCATAGAAGCCTTTTTCATAGGACCTAGCCTTCATAGATTCTATTGCGAACATACTGCCGTCTCTCAGTCAACAATCGCGTGATCCAGAATTTGGCAATTTACTCGCTCTGCGACAATCGGATTCACTTGACTCGCCGAATAAGTCTCAGAGGTGTTAGCTTTCTTCAGCTCATTTTTGGCCTTCTCCGCGCGGGCTTGCAAGCTCTGAATGCGAGCATCCTTTTGCTCTATCTCTCTTCGCGTGGCACGAACATGCATGCCGATTTCATAGATGGTATACAAACCCTTTACTACTCCATGAACGCCCTCCCGAAAAACTTCATAATCAGCCTGGCCGACCATGGACTGCTGAACTTCTGGCGAAAAAATCTGTCGAGCGAACTCAAGCGGATGATGGAATCCGCTTCCCTCATCAGTTTGTTCCCAACAAAAACCAAAAAACTCAACAGGCGCGGTGTCGCACTGGTTTCACCTCTCGAGTGAAGGGAGTTACCTCGTTGCTATTTTTCCTTTCTGGGTAACCTACTTCAGTGACGTGGGTGTAGACACCCCATTTTTGACCGCCCTTAAGACTTGGGCACTACTGATTGCTTACTCGATGGTGCAGGCTATGCTATGCAAAGGTTCGATTTCTTTGGTAAGGAGAGAGTCAAATCCCGACCTTGCACCCCATTTTTGGACCAAAAATATTTTAGACCTTAAAACTCTCTCTTTCAAAATATTTTTGAAACAAAGTTCCTACGTTGTTTCGAGGCTCGTATTTCATTAAATGTTGCGCTTTTCGATAAACCAAGCAAGGACAAAGTGGAAATGCATGAAAGAGAGGTGAACTCTTTGAAAAATCTTCCAAAACATCTTTTTTAGAGGTTTGGGGTTGAAGAAAATTGGAGGAGATGGCAGAAACCAAGTTAGGGAAGAAGTTGGGCATGAACCATTGAGAGAGAGTCTAGCAACCCTCGCTAAATCAGGCCTATCCATTTGTGCACTTGGATTTCAGCTATGGGGCCACCACTGTTGGAAAAAGGACTTCCGGGCTTCATTTTTCACTCAAGAATCTTTTTAAGCCGAGGCCAGATAAGGGAGATATGGCTAGTTGAAGTTAAGCATCGATCCAATTGGACTGAAACTGAGCAATCTTCACTAAAAGAGGGATATCTCTTAGCACACTTGGAATTTTGATCTGAAGCTGCCACCATTGGAAATATCACTTCCGGGGCTTCAATTTAGACATAAGAATGACCTGAAAAGGTGTCCAGATGAAGGAGTTATGCCAGTTTGAAGTCGGGCCTGGAAGTAGATTTTTAGTGGACGACCAGCAAGACAAGTGGCTGACCGACCACTTAAAATAGCCGACCGGCCACTAGTGTCCCAAACTCAGATATTTTACAGATCTTTTCCCTTCGGCTGTTCTACACAAGCTCCAGCTGTCCCATTTTTAGATATTTCGACCAAAGCTCTTGTCTTTGCTATATATGGAGGCCATATCTCTTGTTTTGAGAGGTTAGCAAGTTTGGGAGACTCTCTCTCTAAAATCCCTCTCTCTCTACAAAATTTTCAGAGCAAAATCTTTGCCTCTCTCTAGAGTTCTCTCTCTCTTGCCCTTTTGTGTATAGAAGTAGAGAAACACTTCTAGTTTGCCTAGACATCCTTCATCAAAGTTGCATATCTTTGGGCTGAGGTCCCTTGGAACCTATTTTTGGGTTGTTGGAAGGTTGTTTGAGCCTAAGAAAGTGGCTGATTTGTGCTGAGCTTCAAGAGGTATAACTCTCTTCCTTTTAGCTTGTTTTGCATACTTGCTTTGTCATAGTTTTCAACTATTTTGGGGTGGTTTTCAACTGCAAAAGCCTCTATTTTTCAGTCCTAAAAATGGTGGTTTGAGCCTATTTTGGGTTAGGGAGTTGTCTCTCCCTTTGGTTCCTTGGCTTGTGAAGCCATTTGTGCTACTTTTGAGGCTTTTAAAGTCAACCTTTTTTGGCCTTTAAACCACTGAATTCCAGGGGAATTTTAGTGGCAAAAACTTTGTTTTGAAGTCCAAAATAAGAGGGGGTGGCCTCTCCTCCTTGTCTCTTTAGTCCATGCCTTGTTGGCATTACAAAGTAGCATTTTTTTTGTGCCTTGTGTTAGCTTAATTCAAGCATGTTTTAGGCTTTATTTTAACATGTTTAAACTCTATTTTTGGCTGGTTGAGTCACTTGTTACATACATTTTGCACTTGTAGTGTAATTTTGCTTACTAGCCTAGCATGCCTAATGAGTTAGCCCATTATTCTTGCATGTGTTAGCTTGACTCCAGCACATTTTAGCTACTGTTTTGACATGCTTTAAATCTATTTTGGGTCAGTTAAGTCCTTTGAGGCTTGGTTTGCATGGCTATAGTGTAACGGTCCTCACTAGTCCATTGCTTTGAGGCTTTGAGCATGAAGTGTTTGAGTTGCTTACATGTTATAGCATCATTTAACATGTGATTTCAGCATCATAACCTCTGTCACACTCTCACATATATCGCTCTTTAATTGCTTTTGAGAGTTGTGCCTTATGCCTTGCTTGCGAGCCAACATGTGCGCATGATCTTCTACTCTTTTGTGCCTTAATTTCAACATGTTTAGGCCACTGATTTGGCATGTTTTAGGTCTGTCCATAACTGGTTTAGTTGTTTGAACTTGACATTGCATGCTTCTGGTGTAATACACTTCATTAGCTTTGATGCCTTTGCCTATTAACATGTTGTGCATATGTTGATTGCATGATTTAGTATCTTTAGCATGCCATTTCAGCACTGAAAAGTCTGCCACCTCCCTCCGTTCTTCACTTTTTAATTCGCTTTTGAAAGTGCTTTTGAGCCTCTTGTTGGCTTGAGCATGAATTCGAAGTTCTCATGCCCAATGGTTTTAAACCTTTCTTGGGGGTTTCTACTAACCAACAGCATGAGACCTCTTTCATGCTCAAAACACTTGTGGCTTGGACCATCTCTCCAATTAGAGGACTTTTCACATTGGACTTAACCGGTTAAACGACTAATTGGTGAGCTAAAATGTGTAAACAAGAAATGGACCAAGTAAAACATGTGCAAGATAAGCATTTGTATTGCATTGCATGTGTTTGGATCGGACGTTAATCCAAACACAAGAAATGTGGGACGTTTCATACTCAAAGTGATGAAACGTGTCACATTTCTTGGTCGCCAACACCCTTGATCATGCATGATGGGGTGGAGGCTCTTTGTGTATTGTTTGTGCATTCACTAAGCTTGTACAAGCTTGGGTTTTTGGCCATCATGCATTGAGATGCTTGGTTGGTGGCTTTAGAGCCGAGTGCCACACTTTTTTGAGCTTGAGACATGATGAGGAGAGTGGCAGTGCATACATTTTTTTGCAAATACATTGTTATGCCTCTGTTGTTCTCTGTTGCAGCAAAACCAGAAGCCTGGAAAAGCAGGTGGCCGACTGGCCACTTGAGGTAGCCGACCAACCACTTTAACTAGCCGGCCGGCCAGTTGAGGTGGCCGGCAGCCACTTTTTGTGGTCGACCGGCCACCAGTCCATTTTTGTGCAAAATATTCCTATTTTGAAGCAGAAGCAGTCTGGAATGTTGGTTCGATGTTCAGAGATTAAGGCAAGTGCAAACAGAGGCAATTGACGGCAAAGCAATGGATTTCCAAGCGGATGCCAATTGAGCATGCATGTCTCCCTCACCCGCGAGGCCACTTTATCGCTTTAATTAGTTAGTATAGCTAATTATTCAAGTGTTGTAATATTTTAATTAGTTTGTGTAACTAGTTATTTAAATTCAAATTATGTAATAATTAATTAGCTTAGCATAGTTAATTAGTTGATTTGTAATAATTAGCTTAGCATAGATTAGCTTAGCTCTTTTCTTCGGACGCTCCTTCGCGAGGGCGTATTGTTGTAATAAGCGTGTGTGTGTGTGTGCATGTCTTCCAACCTCACTTCTTTCTCCCTTTTTACTTAACTGCTTTCGATGGTTAGTTTTAGGGCACGTTTTGTTTAGCATACCTTATGCTTTGCACGTTTACATCATTCATTTGTCTTGCATGCACCGGGCTCGGCGCATCATTCAAACTGCATCATATTTCAATACTTGTTTGAATACATGTATCAAAATTGTCGCATTCATATGCCATCTTAGATAACCGAGTCTATTTCATTGCATATTGCATGTGTTGCATTAGGCATTCTATATAGTTAGGATCATGCATTGTTTCTAACTAGTTTTTTATTTTGGCTTGGAGTACACTGTAAGTGTTACGCTTTAGCATACTTGCATGAGTATGAGTGTTGCCATGATAGCATGCTTGCCATGAGCTATTTGCCTAAATGCTTAACTGCATGAATGCCTGTGGGTGAAGGCTTAATTGCCTGAATTGGAACAACTCGATGATTGTGAGTTTTAAGCCCCCTTTGCGAAGTGGCAAAATCATGTTTTAAAGCCCACTTAAGGGTGGCAAAATCTGCGCTTTAGCCTGCTTGCGAGGAGCATTTTCAAACCATTTTCGAAAACAAATGTGAGTTGTTTTGTTCCAATTCTCGCGATTTAGTCTATACTTGTATGTTGTGTGCATCACATAGTAAAGTTAGATTAATAACCGGATAAGAACACATGAGATTTATAAAACAACATATCATGGTAGTAGGGTCCGATCTTTGATTGGGCGAGCGGGGGTGCTCATTTCAGAACCTTCCCCTCTCGTACCCAAGTTCCTGAGCCGAGGCAACTTTGGTGATGACGGACACGTGGCCCTTGGCACGAGTCAGGGTTTCCTAAATTTTCCAAAAATAAAATATTTAGGTGGCGACTCTGTAATCTGGCAAAGCAGTCCATGTTTGGCGCTTTTTGATTCAAAATCAATTTTCCAAAATGATTTTCCAGATTTGGACTCTTTGGTGTTTATCAGTCTCACATTGCACTTTGTGAGATTAGATTCAGAACCGTGATAGGAGTCCAAACTGTAGTAAGACCAATTCGCGCCTCCTCCGAAAGGGGGGCGCGCGAAGAAAGTCGGGTCTACAGTGGGGAATGGCGCTTCTCACGCTCCCTCGACGTTCTACTCCTCGTGCTCGTAGGCTCGCCACCTCGATTCATCTCTGCATCCAGTTTCGCCAGTGTCCTACCTTCCCCTCTGCTATTGAAGAATAGTCTTCTTGCCATCCACAGTCGTCCACACTACTTTTTTCCTCTCCCAATTTGTTGGATTTGAATGCAACAATGGCACCTCCACGCACGCAGCCCCCGCCCCATTTATTGATTTCAGGTGCAGCACTCCCGAGGCGATCTCATCAATGCTCTCATTCAAGGCCTTGAATGCTGATAAGTTCATGTGCCCCAGCCATTCCATGAACCACCGATATTCGACATTCCAGTTCATTCCTTAACTGGCGCAAGGGCAAATTCGTTAATCTTAGCGGCTAAAGATTCGTTAATCTAATTGGCCAAATTTCAAGACCTTGAGCCAATAAGTTCATATGCCTCAACCAATTCATGAACCACCGATATTCGGCGTTCCAATTTATTAACTGGCGCAAGGGCAGATTCGTTAATCTTAGCGGCTAAAGATTCGTTAATCTAATCGGCCAAATTTCAAGGCCTTGCGCTGATAAGTTCATGTGCCTCAACCAATTCATGAACCACCGATATTCAGCATTCCAGTTCATTCCTTAACTGGGGCAAGGGCAGATTCGTTAATCTTAGCGACTAAGGATTCGTTAATTTAATCGGCCAAATTTCAAGGCCTTGCACTGACAATTTCATATACCTCAGCCAATTCATGAACCACCAGTATTCGGCGTTCCAATTCATTCATTAGCTGGGGCAAGGGCATATTTATTAATTTATTCGCCTAAATTGAAAAGGTACGCAACTATCTAATCGGCAGCTATTTAATCGGATGTTTAATTTACTCATCTCATGATCTTACATCCTACTAGATTGTTAACTAGCACATGCAACAGACAGAAAAGCAAAGGAAATTTTCATTAATAAATTGAGTACAGATAGTACTCATTTTACACGTGAAAATTACCCTACATTTAAATTCTAACCGAAGTAAATAAACAAAAATCTACTAACAAAAATTTACAAAAACTATGCATGGAAGATGCCTAACAAAAATCAAAATGTCACCCTAGTCAATCTTCAAGGTCAGACTCTAGCGGCTCAATGTCCACATGCTCATATGGAATCGGTTGCGCCAATGTTACATTAGCGGCAGTGAGGGCTTTGAGCCAACCGTGTTTGAAGCCCCGATTCTCGAATTTGGGTACTTCCTCCACATAGTTCTCCAAGGCGGCGTCCTTCCTAACTTGGAACGCTTTGGAAATCTCAGAGTTGGCTATTTCCTTTGCCTTCTTTGACTCTTCCAAATTGGCATCCAGTTTGGCAATCACCTCATTGGCTAACTTGAGCACGTCTTCGCTCGCGTTTGGCCTCTCTTCGGCAGCCAACTTGAGTTGGTCAGAACTCTTCGCCTTTTCTGCCTCGGCGTTGGCTCTTACACGCTCCTCCGCCGCTCTCGCCGCCTCGGACTCGGCCCTTTAAGAGGCCTCCACAGCCTTGCTCTTCTCATTTTCAGTTTCAGTTTTCAAAAAGCCGATCTGTTCAATAGCATCATGTTGATGGTGGCCGATCTCGGCTATCTTGCCTGCTGTCCGCAAAGCAAGGAATTGGAGTTAAAAAAAAATAATAATAATAATAAAATAATAAATAGTAAAAATAAAAAATATATAGGCGGAAGACTGCAGATAAAGCTCAAGTCATGTACCAATATGGCCGATTGAGCGGCTAATGCTATTGTCAGCAAATTTGGCTCTGCCCGAAAAGTCGCTCTGTCAACCGGTAAGGAAATTGAGGAAGCCATGCTCAAGGCCACAGCTGGATCTTTCAAAGCCGACGCATGGGACACAATCGACACGTTCTTTATCCTTGGTTGGATGATGAACGGCACAACCGAGTCTGACTCCTCCAAGCGTGGTTGTTTATCGGTAAGTATTTCCTCAGGGTCGGCTTCGCGCTCGGCGGGACGCTTTTTTCCCTCTGCTCGGCCTCCTAATCCAACTGTTTGATTATTTGCTCCGTCTTGGCCATTTCAACCTGAGCCGTTTCAACCTGCTCCGTCTCAATATCCGGCGGAGAAGACTCAGCCACGGCAACAAGGGGAGGTTCAGATTGGTTGGTCTCGGCCCTCCTCCGGGTGGCCATCCGTTTGGCATTTTTCCTCCTGGCCAGCTGCGTGAGCGACTCCCCAGCCATGTTCTTAGGGTACGCGCCGGGAAGGTCCCCCAAGTCGGTAAAAATATCTTCAAAGGAGACGTCCCCTCAACCTAAAGTGGATGGAGGGTTTGATTGATTAAGGCTGGCTTCTTCAAAAACCAAGTTCAGAGCCTTGTCAACTTCTTCGGCTTCCAAAGTGGACTGATTCGGCTGTTCGGCGACTTCTTTGGCTACTTGTTCTTCCGTCTGCTCCGAATCAAAAGCTTCCAAACCAATCTGCCTGAGGTTTTTGAAGTTGGGGAAAATAAAAGTCGTGAGCTGCTGTTCGCCCCTCGGAATCGGAATATTGTCTGCGGCCGAAAAGGTCGCGTAAGTCGGCTCGTATCTGAGAAGTATATGGGCCGCCCTCCCTTGCTTCTGGAGGTTTGGACAGCCAAAGAACTGGAGTGCGGTTCTGATTTCCGCAAGCACAACGTTGTTGGCCGAAACCAAAACTTTCTTCAAATCGTTCTCTGCATAAATAAAACGATAAGTGCATAGAAGGAAAGCCGAGTAAATATATAGCAAATACATGTAAGAAACTATACGGCCACTTGGTATGCCTTTTCGTCTAGCCACAGGATCTAGGCAATCTTCGCCCTCACTAAATTCCCAGTTGCCTCAGAAAACGACCATGACATCGTCAACTCGCTTGCCAGAGCTGGCAAGCATAGTCACCAAATGATGGTCAGTGTCCTTAGCCCTGAGAAAGTAGCACCCCTGCCGACCAGAAGATTTGGCCAAGGCATAGCAATGCTGAATGGCAAGGATACCAAGATTGATCCTAAGGTGTCGGGTCAACTCTACAATTCCCATTATGATTCGGTAAAAATTTACATTAGGTTGGGAAGGGATTAGACCCCAGTGGTGAAGGAGGCCCTTAAAAATAGGTGAAGGGGGAAACGGACTCCGCCCTTAGCAATTGATAGGAGAGGAAAGATGATTGTACTCTCATCAGTCCTCTCCATATAAAGTGTGCTCTCTACCACGAGTGACAGGTGGACCTCGTCAAGAATGGCAAAATGGCATCGAAAACCAAAAACTCGATCTGCAGAAAGGACTTTCAAATGTTTGGCCATCCTAGCCAGTTTAGGGAGTATGATAAACTAAAAAAAAAAAACAAGGAAATGGGATTCCAAATGGGGGGAGAAGAGAACTTACAAGAAGCGGAGAAGACAATGAGAAACGGGAGGAAGTTTCAGATGTCGCGAAATGTAGGTTTTATACTGAAAGGCGAATCAGAAACTTTGAGTATTGAAAAAACATACATTCAAAGAGACAAAGTTTTAAGTCGCATTAAATGAAAGAAGCGTACGAAGGGACGGGAAATTGTAATGATGACTAAAAAGCGTATTCGTTCTGACACCTACGTTGGAATGAAGTTAACCGCCGAATTTTTGTTTTGACTTTTCAAGTTTGAAACCAAACATGCCGACTAACTGGTGTTAGTAGGATGTTTGGGGGGCAATTGTGAGAGCCGAATATCGGTAGATGCAAAGAAGCCGAATACACACTTAGAAAATCAAGATATATATATATTATATTCGGCTCCATCCTGTACGATCCCGAAGCCAAATAGACTAATCGGCCATAGAACCAGTTGAACAAAAAGCCGAGTGTGAATTGGCATACAGCAGAAGGGGCCGAATGAACAATCACGCGATGGATTAAGAGTGGGCCCGACCCTGGGGCCCAAAAGCAAATATAAATAGAGGAATATCAACCAAAGAAAGAGGTGTGAGAACAAACCCAAGAAAATTAAGACTCAAGCAAACAAGAGACCTATACTAACTTGTCCGTTAGAGTGCTAATTCTGGCAACCCCGACCGGAGTGTTAATCCCTTTTTCAGGTGGCGATTAGAGGATCAGGGATGACTTTCAGGATCCTAGAGTATTTCCAAACGTACTCCTCCACAACACTGATTAACTAATTACAAAATTCTAATTAGCTAACTAATTAATTACAACATGAAGTAACTAAATTAACTACTTCTAATTACTCCTTCTCAGGAAATGAGGAACGCTTATACATGCACGGACTTTTTACCCGAACAAGCCACTATTTGTTTTTGCTGCTAAATGCCTCTATTGCACAGTTGAACACTTGCACTGATTTACACCTCAAGACCAATTATGTTCTACTTCAAAAGCACACTGCTGGATTTTGTACTGGTGGCCAGCAGATGTCTGCCATCCACTGATAATGGCCTACTGGCCACTGGTGACTGGATTTTCCTGCTGCAACAGAGAGCAAACAGAGCAGGTACAGGGTATTCTCAAGGGTTGTTTGCACAACTTACCCTTCCTTATCATCAAACAGTTCAAAGGAGTAGTGAACTTGGTTCACAAACCATCAATGGATGCAATTTCATTGCATGGTGGCCTATGAACCAAGAGTGTTCAAGTTCAATGAATGCAACAAAACAAGACTCTCAAAACCACCTCCCTATCATGAATGATCAAGAGAAGTAGTTGACAATGAATCTTGAACCGTTTTCATCACTAATGAGTATAAAATGACTCAAGGCTCAAAGGTTCAATTAGCATCCAATTGAACCCAAACAAGTTATTATCTTGGATCATTTTTATTCTTCAATTTTTTTACTCCATTTTAGTTACCTTTCCATTCTTTAATTCATTAAGTCTAAAGGTGAGCTTAAAGTCCTCTAATGCAAAGAAGCATCAAACCAAGAGTTGTTTTAGACATGAAAGAAGTGTCATGCCGTTGGTAATGAACCCCCAAAAGGGATTAAACCATTAAGAACAAGACCTCAATTTCATGCTTTAAACAAGCAACTAGTTTGAACCAACTTTCAAAGCAAATGAAAAGCTAAGAAAGGAAGGAGTGATCACAAGTATGGAAAGCCATAAATAAACACTACCAACTCAAATAGGATGGTGGCTAAGGCCTAAACCACCAAACCTATGAGGACTATTGCACTATAAGCATGCAATACAAAACTCAAATGTAATGAACACTTAAAAAAAGTCCTAAAACTGTGCTAAAGTAATCCTAAAATAGCTAGAACAATAAGCTAAAACATGGAGCTGTGTAAGCTAGTAAACAAAGCATATGGAGGGGAGGCTACCCCCTCCATTTTTAGACTTCAAAGCAACATTTTAACCAATGAAAAAGCTCTGAAATTCAGTGTTTAAAAGCTCAAAAAAAGTTGATAAAAAAATGGGAAACACAAGGGCAAAAGCTTAGAGAACAAGGTTTAAAGAAGGGTGGTTAACCCCTTCACCTTTGGTAGCTTTAAACCACAAGTTTCAGCCCATAAAAATAGTTGAAAAATAGTTGAAAAACATCAAGAAAAGATAGAAAAGAAGTAGTGCAAAGGTGCTCAAAATTATACCTCTTGACGAGGAATAACACTTTTATTCACAAACCAACAAGTTCTCACTCTCAAGGGTTGAAATTTGGACTCAATAATCTCAACAAGTAGAGCTCCAATATTGGTTTAGGAAGTGTAGAGAGAGGATGTATAGGTTGCAAGATAGAGATAGAGAGAGAATTCCAAGTTTTGGAACTTTTGGAAATTTTTGTGACCTTAAATCAAGAAGGAAGGCCGGGTATATATAGAAAAATAGCCCCTCAGGTCGAAACTATCATGCCTAGAACAGCTGGAGCTTTTGGGGACAGCTAGCCAAAAATATCTGTGTTTTTCACCAGTGGCCGGCAGGCCAGAAGTGTGAATTGACGGCCACAAATACTGGCCTGCCGGCCATAAAAATCTGCTTCCAAGCCCGACTTTAAACGGGCATATCTCATTCATCCGGATTCGGTTTTAGGTCATTTTTTAGTCTAAATTGAAGCCCCAGAAGTCTAGTTTCCAATGGTGAAGCCTCACATCTAAATTCTAAATGTGAAAAGAGATATGCCTATTTTAGTGAAGGTTGCTCATTTCTATCTTAACCAGATCGATGCCTAACTTCAAACGGCCATATCTCCCTTATCCGGACTCGGCTTTAGGAGATTCTTGAGTCTAAATTGAAACCCTGGAAGTCTACTTTCCAATGGAAGTGGCGTCAGAACTAAAGTCTAAGTGTACAAAGACATAAGCCTGATTTAGTAAAGGTTGCTTAGTTCTCTCTTAACGGTTTGATGCCTAACTTCTTCCCCAACTAGTTTTCTTGCCTCTCCTCCAATTTTCTTCAACTCTAAACCTATAAATAAGAGGTTTTAAAGATTTTTCAAAGAGTTCATCTCTCTTCCATTTATTTCCACTTTGTCCTTACTCGGTTTACCGAAAAGTGTAACTTTTAAAAGAAATGCGAGTCTCGGAACATCGTAGAAGAAACTTTTGAAAAAATATTTTGAAAGAGAGGGTTTTAAGGTCTAAAATAGTTTTTGGTCAAAATGGGATGTAAGGTTGGGATTTAGAAGCTCTTCTTGCTGAAGAAATCGAATATTTATACATCGTAACTTTCATCATCGAGTGATCAACTTGAGGCGCCCAAGTGTTAAGGGTGGTCAAAAATGGGTGTCTACAGTTGCCTCTTTTTGACAGAGTTCGAAGTCATGACATGACGTGAGTGAATGTCAAAACCCAAAGACGACCCATTTTGACAAGGCCGTAAGACTTGGGCAAACAAACAAAATGCAGATGCAGTTGGCTGAACCCGACGATTGCCTACGTATCCCGTTGCAAGGAATCAAACCAGCGTAGTTTAGGGGCAACATACAAATGATATGCAATGCAAGAAAACAATGTAATGATATAAAATGTAACGAAATAATCAAACGACAAGCAGTGCAAAACCACACAAATACCATAAAGGGATAGAGATGCAAATCAAACTACGTTTTATATAGAAAAGAAGTGGGCACAGCCAAACGACGCCTAACACAGGCTAAGTGCCTACATCCTTAATACTGGCTTCAGCGCAACATGGATGCTTACACATAACAGAACCATGTTTCAACGTGAAAGGGGTGCGAGCACATGCAAAACTATGTTTTTTGTAGAAAGAGAAATAGTACAGTAATTGGGTGGTATGATATAATTGAGGAATGATCTGCTGGGGAAAGATAATAATCCTAAATGCTGAATACAACAAAACAAAATGCAATGCAATAGATGCAATGGATGCAGTGAATAAGGCGTTGGTCAAACCACATTTTACTTAGAAAAGGTATGGACACAAAACATACCACGTCTAACACAAAAAAAAGGTGTTGACACCATCAATACTGGCCTCAGCGCAGCATGGGTACTTACACAAGATAGAACCATGTTTCAACAAAGGAAAGGTATGAGCACATGCCAAACTAAGCTTAACATGGAAAGGGTGCATGATGATAAAACGATATGATGTAATGAATGTAATGGATAGGGTGACATACTCCAACCATGCTGGAATCGTAAGAGGAAGGAAACAGTCAAACCATGCTAAAATCGTAAGAAGAGGTCCTGAGAAAACCGCCCAGGGTTGCGTTCCACGCGTCCTGAGATAAAGTCCAAACACGCTGAAATCGTGTAAGGAAAGGAACACTCAAGCCACGCTAAAATTGTGAGAAGAGGTCCTAAGAAAATCACGCAGGGATGCGTTCCAGGCGTCCTAAGATAAATTCCAAACACGTTAAAATCGTGTGAGGAAAAGAACACTCCAACCACGCTGAAACTGTAAGAAGAGGTCCTAAGAAAATCACTCAGGGACGCGTTCCACACGTCCTGAGATAAATTCCAAACACGTTGAAATCATGTGAGAAAAAGAACACTTAAACCACGTTGAAATCGTAAGAAGAGGTCCTAAGAAAACCACTTATGGACGCATTCCACGCGTCTTGAGATAAATTCAAAACACACTGAAATCGTGTGAGGAAAAGAACACTCAAACCACGTTGAAATTGTGAGAAGAGGTCCTAAGAAAACCACTCAAGGACGCGTTTCACGCATTCTGGGATAAATTCCAAACACGCTGAAATCGTGAGAAGAGGTCCTAAGAAAAGCCCTGGGGGACAACGATCCTAAACGCTGCTCATTGTAAAAGGATAAATGATACAAGATAACACGAGATGCAAATAAATGCAATAAGTGCGATGATATGATACATGTTACAAGCAATGTAGTGCATGATGTTTAGTTAATGCAATAAACAAGCAAAACGGCGCTTTAGAAAGCACCTCATGAAGCGATGGCGATGAACCGCTCTACTCTGACAAGGATCTCCCTCTTGCGTTTTTTGAACTCTTACCTTCAACTCATAGTTCAAAGGCCCTCAAATGCTGAAAAAGGGTAACCTTTGCATGTAGAAGCCACCATTGCCGCTTTTCTTCCTGATCATATTCACAACTTTCCCTATTCTCTAGCGGGGTAACAGACTAGGTTGGTTCAGTATCTAGAATTGAGGCGCACACATGCTATCTCAATCTATGGGGCAGCCATACAGATTTCAAGCCGAGGATACACCCCTGGGTATTCAAACAAGACTTTAGTCTCAGAAATTCCAAACCTTTGTGTTCTAGGCATCACCATTCGAACTCTAATTTCCACCGTCGCAGTTGGTCTCCTAGGAACTCATTGGAAACACAACTAAGACGTCTCTGGTAGGGAATGGTATGCAGGGAGAGCACATATGATCGCCATTTTGGCTTGAAGTAGGCTTGATCGCCATTCTAACTTGAAGCAAGCTTGAGCTTGAGCTTGAGGCTTGAGCTTGAGGTCCAAGTATACTCATACTCCGAAGAAATGACAAGGCCTGAGAAGGTGCATCCGAAATGCAATCCCGAAAATGCTGAAGTTGAAACAAACTCAGATGCTCCAATTTCCCCTCTTTTTCTTTTGCTTTGCAGTCTGGAACCTATGTAGCTTCAAATAGATCCTTATTCTGTTGTACTCGTCTGTTGATTGAGGTTGGACCCTGCAGTTTATGAAAGAAAGAATTCTATTTTGTACATCCTGTTGGGAATGGCACGACACTTTGAGCACAAAACGATTTATTTTTGTAAACTGAAAATGAGTTCTTAATCGGGTATTGCGCCTACGGCTGACCACAGTCAAAATGACTCAACAAAGGAAAACAAAGTAAAACAACCTAAGCACAAATATTTACACTCACAACGACTTAAAACAAGAATCGAGACAAACAAAAATAACAAACACAACACTCGGATGTTTACCACCAGTGGGAGACCTCTTAGCCCACTGCTTCTCTAGGTATTGTTTCCTACCTTTTCTTATTTGTGATTCTTACATCACTTTGACACTCAATCTCTTTTCCTCTGAAAAGCCCTTTCCTCACTTTTTCTCTCATCACACATCTCTCTATTCTTTAATCTCTCTGATATTTTATCCCTTCCCAGGTGTAGTTGATGGATAAGCTGAAAGTTGTGGACCCTATGAGAGGGGTCAGATATCCTGCTCTATTTCTAGTTCGTGCTTCGCACTTGGTTTGATACCTTACTACTTTGAGAGAGTTTTTGGCCTCTGCTGCTAGCCTCAGCTATGCCATTTCTGGTGAGTATGTTGGTAACGGGGAAAAGGCAGAAAACCTGACTCGACTGTGCCCCTAGTTCACCATTTTGACCATATTTTATTTGTTTTTTATTTTTATTTTTATTTTTATTTTTGTTTTTGGCTTCTACTAAAACAATTTTGACCAACATGAGAGTTAGATTAACATGCTTGTTCGACTTTCTGCCTTGCAATCATGTAAGTAAGGCTATGAGCACTGAAAATATTCCTTTTTTGGGTCCAAGAAATGGTCCAGTTTTGGAAAAATGGAATAATTTTCAAGAGAATTAGTCAACTTCACTAAAAATCCTCAAAACTGTTTGCAAATGGCCACTACCTGACCAACGAGGAATTAACTCTTGAGATGCGCAACCTCAGATCTGAACTTGAATGGTCTTGCAGCTAAATCCTTCTAATGGGATAGGACAACCGATTTTGAACAAAGCCGAGCCAATTTGCACATGGATAGGA
The DNA here is from genome assembly GCA_036172215.1 of Camellia granthamiana. Lineage (NCBI taxonomy): Eukaryota > Viridiplantae > Streptophyta > Magnoliopsida > Ericales > Theaceae > Camellia > Camellia granthamiana. The sequence continues at coordinate 70,298,414 of CM069904.1, forward strand.
TAGCCGAGTTTGAATAAGGATAAACCAATCAACATGAATAAGACAAGCAGACTGAAAATGGTTGGGGTCGAACTTCAAGATGAAGTTTCCTACGTATCCCCAAAGATGGGAACCAGGCCTTACGTAGTTCCGGGGTTAAGGTGCACTCGGGTATTAACACTCTCCTTTTGTGCTCTAACTTTTGCCAAGGCCGGCCTTTCAGGTTTTCAACCTTGCGAGCTCTTTTTTTTTTTTTCATTTTTCTTTCTTTTTCTTTTCTTTTTTCTTTGTTTCCAGTTTTTTCATTTTTGTTCTTTTTTTTTTTTTTTTCCTTGCTCTAACTTTTGCCTAGGTCGCCCTTCCGGGTTTTCGGCCCAGCGAGCCTCTCAAGGATAGAAGTTTAACTTGTCCATGTTGATCGGTTTTGAGATCTCTAAGCCATCTAAATCTAGGAGAATGGCTGTTGTTTCTGACTAAATAGTCTTGATGGTGTAAGTGCCCATCCAATTGGGTTTGAATTTGCCCCTAGTATTGTGGATAGGAACTTGATTGTCCTTCAGCAATAAATTTTCTTCTCTCAAATTATGGGATTTGGCTTTCTTGCCAGTCTTCATTGGTTTGAGAAATGACCCAGTTTTGAATCTTCTAGCACCTCTAACCTTTTTGCCCCTAGTTCAAGGGCTGCTTCTAATCCAGCTATGCAAGCTTCCTTTGAGCACATTTGACCTTATTGCCCCTAGTTCAAGGACTGCTTCAAATCCGGCCATACAAGCCTCACATTATGGTTGATTGTTTGAGCATTCTGTATCAAGGGTTGAGTCTCGAGGCGAGAGCGATCCTATGCTATACAATCTCAAGATCAATTCCAAACATGTCTTCATAAGAGCACGCAAAACATTTTTTGAAATCTTTTAATAAAGCGACCAGTCACTCGTGCTCTTCTGAAGACAATGTAGAACCAATCTAGATCAAGCCAGGATCCTTCTCAGTACTCATGTTAACAAACATGATCTCATTCGTTAAGGGCTTAACATGCCTCTCTTCCTCTCAATCGATCAAATTTTTCAAATTCCGAGGAATTCCACCCTTTTTGTTTTCATCACAGTATAAGAAAAGTTTTGAAAAACTTTAGTCACTATAATGACTTAAAGGCACAAAAAAAGTAAGTGGAAATTACTGCCATTTCATTAAGAACTTCTGGCTCAACTAGCTCAATGGTAGAAACAGACGCAAAAGAAAGAGTGAAAAGACAAACAAAAACAAATAGGGAAGTGATCACCACAACAAAAAAGGGTTTTTACGGCACGCAATGCACGCCATAAAAACCCTTCTACGGCATGCAACGCGCGTCATATTATGACGGTCATGAAAAGTCATTTACTTTCAACGGCATACTTCGTACGCGTGAAAAACTATTTAACGGCAGATTTTGTGCGTCGTTGTTACATTTTCTACAACATGCTATAGTACGCCGTTAAAAATTATTTAACAGCATATTTGCGCGTCGTTGTTACTTTTTCTACGACTACTTTTGTACGCCGTTAATTGGTGAGACAAATAACGACGCTGATTGCGCGCCGTAAAATATGTAATACGACAGCTTATTATGTCTGCCATAGAATATGCTGTTTTTTATTTTTTTTTATTTTTAAATTCAGCAGGTTCTATTTGACCAATTTTGTACAATCTAACAAATATTACAAACAAGTATCACAAAACATTAATCAACCACCAAAATATTGTTTGAAACATAAAAAAGAAACTATATCCATAAATTATAAACATTCAACAATTGTCTATACATTCCAAACATTTGAAAACTATATCCTTAAGTTCTAAACTGTACAAAAAAGTTTAAACCATCCAAAACTATGCATATCTAACTTTCTAAACATATCGACAACTATTAAGAGATTATCTAAAACTACCGACAACAGTTCCTATAGCAGCTGTAGCTGCAGCTGTAGCAAATCCACTTGCTCCTATCATAGGGACGAGGGCGCCCAATGTATGCGTTAAGGCACCTAAACCCGCGACAATAGCTGGAGCAACTAACCCTGTTGCATTTTTTGTCTGCATGACAAAGGAAACTTCACATAAGTACAAAAACCAACGACTCAGGGACAAAAATATTTTTTGAGGCATATACATAACATATTCAAAGCAAGAATTCTAGTTAGGCGTATAGTAGAAATTTAGCAAAACGAAACTGATAAGAATTATGAAGTTACCAAACCGACTATTATAAGATGGTACTAAAATTTGATGAAAATTTTAAAATGTAGAAACTCATTTAGCCTTTCAACCATTTAAAAGTTTCAAATTAATAGTTGAAACCATCTTTGAAAATTTGGGATTGAAGTTTTAACACTGATTTCAAGTCCCAAAAAAAAAAAAAAAAGACTTGATAATATATGTGAGAGTCAATACCATTGACGATATCCTTCTATAACACCAATGTATGTGCACCAGTAGCAATGTTTTGTTATTATTTGCAATTTGTTAATGGTAAATAGAGGCTTAATTCTTCATGGCTCAATAGTAAATAGAGGCTGCAAAAAACGAATGGAATGTTTTAGACAACAATTGACTCTGCATTGAAAAATTAGAGAAATGGAAACAAGGAAAGAAATTTATTTGAGAGAGAGAGACCATGTCCACACTAACTGGTTTCCCTCAACTACAGTTCCAACTTGATCAGCCTGACATAGAGAAACAAAAGGGAAATTTTATTTAATATCAAGGCACCCATTTACCATGAATTAAAAGTGAGTTTGTTAGCAAATTTTTGTGTGAAATAGCCAATCTACAAAATCTACAATCAAGCTTTCACAACTAAAAATTATTACTCAAAAGTGATAATTTTACCTTTCTTTCTATCTCATTTATGCACCGTTTCAAAATTCAAAATCGATATTCTATCTAAATAATTACAGTCAATATGTTTTGACGGTCTGATCTTCAGGGCCCTATTGGAACTTTTTGGTTTTCCTTTCCTTTGGAAATCTTCCTAGTTAATCATTAGGGTGCCAAGAATCTTAAACCAGACAACTAGAACTCCCAAGCTTTCAATTTTTTTCCATCTCAGTAAGCAATGGTGCTATTCAATCCATTTCAGAAAAGAGAAGGCAAATGAACCATAATCTAAATTCAAGTCATGAATACAACACAAAAGAGGTCGATCTTGTACTTGTTCAAAGTAAATGAACAAGAACTTTCTCCAAATAACCTAGATACTCATGGAAAGATGTAATTTGATGTTCCAGAATCTAACCAAAAATGTGTATTCCACAATTAAGTTGAAGCGACGGTGCCATTTAGGCTTATGAAACGGAGTTTCAGCTCTGGATGACCCTCCTCCTGGCCTTGGCTTGTGGTGGTAGAGTCATCAATAGTGTTTGACAGTGCCAACTAGGAAACTATCAATTTATTTGCAACATGACTCACGATATTCCCATGTCACCGTTACATGTCCTGGTCAAGTTGAGGATTATATCGATATTTGATCATGGATTATGAGGCTAGCAGATGAACACTCTCTCAAAATCAAAGGTCGATCCGTTATAGAACTACAAAGAATCGTATCTTTAATGAAGATTAGGTTATTAGATGAGGATATTAGAGACAGAGGAATAAGATGATATACTTAATAAGTGGATAAAAACATAATATATGAAGCAGTGTAACAACAAAAAAGGGATAATATTATAGCAAAGAAGATGCATCACCAAAGCATTTCATGTATATACCACATATCAAAAACAAAATGACACATCACTACATACGTTATAGAATATGCTATATAGAACCAATATTGCAAGGAGAATCTGCAAGTATGGATTACCTGGATTCAATGAAAAAGAAACTTATCATTCTGACAAAAAGAGGCCATAGATCACTATTTGCCGAGAAACTGTGTTTAGTGCCATGCAGTGTATCATTGTTGAAGGAATGAACGTGCGATTGTGATTCATTCAGTGAGGTACTTCTTTCAGATGGATTTAAGAAATTGAAGTGGGCCTCCTTAGAAAGTGAATGTAAATGAGATGACCTGTTCTACAAAATCACAAGAAGCAAATGAGAAGTGCAAGGAATAAAAGAAATGAACTACAAATCCGTAGAAATGTTGAAAGATATTATTCATAAGCAAAAATAAGGTGAGAAGAACATATTTATCTTTTCAAAGAGCAAAATAAGGTTATCCCAAGCATCAGGAAAAGGTTCTTTAATGGATAAACTCCTTATGCAATGGTACAGGGCAATGTAATCATCCCCAACATATGTTGCCAACAGTGCCAAGTTCAAATGAAAGCACAAATTATTTAACAAACTATTTCCAAAACCTGTATTCGAAAATATTTCTAAAAGCAACTCACATTTTAGGAAACAGCAAAATTCTGTTTTTGAATTTTCAAAAGTTGCTTTAGCATATAAGTAATTAAAAAAAAAAAAAAGCAAAAAACAAACAGCAAAAAAGGAAACAACAAAAACAATTAAATAAATGAAGAGACAACCAAACAAGCTCATAATGTTTTGAAGATTTAGCAACACTAGATCTTGAGCTGAGTAGAGCATGATATAGAATGAAATACCTGACTTTGGGGGTTCCCACTATCTGGCCAAACTAATGTTGCTTTAAAGTAGTAGGTTGCTGCAACTGACCAGTCATGTCTAGGAAAATCAAGCTTCTTACACAGTTCCCCGTATCTAGCTAGATCGCCAAGACAAACTAAAAAGCGATGGCATGAAAATTGACACTTTCGCAATTTTGCAAGGTCAACAACACATGAGATGTCATGGTTTTCATAAAACAAAGGATCTTCAGGTAGCTCATACTGTCTTCTGAGTTTTGTGATCAAATCTTGGTAAAATTTAGTTGCTTCTGATAGAAATACCTTGAATCGCTCCATATGGCAATCTCTGCTGCTCTGCAGATTGGCAACATTTGGTAGAGTTAATGAATTCGTACTCTTAGAATTTGCAGAAGTTTGCCTAATTCTTTTACGAAATTCATCAATATGCTTATAGTGAAGCTTCCATAAGGAAAATTCAATGTCTTGAAGTTCCACCCCTTCATCATTGTTTAGAATGATTTTTTCGTAACCAGAACGAACTTTGAGATACAAGTCTTGAACTTCTGTCTGCAATAGACCTTTGGAATAGATGAATGCCCACAACTGTTTTTCTACATTAGTAACCTGAATGCACAGCAAATTCAACATTCACAACTCATGCATTCTATAGTCATAATTAGATAGCGGGTATTGCTGACAAGTACCCCTGGGGCATAAGAAAAAGACCAAAAAAACAAAAAAGTGAATACCACAAGATACTTTTCTCTAATTTCAAAACACTTTCCATTGGTTTTAAAACTCGTTTTAATCTTTTACCATTTTCAAAATTTTAATCTTTTACAATTTTCAAAACACTTTTTACCCAAATTCTAGTATTAAACGATGTTCCATCATAACCAAAAATATATATATAATTAAAGCAAGAGACTTACTTCAATCTCATTCATCAATTTCATGGCCTCAATGATGCAAACTACCTGGCTTTTCTGGACCTTGTCTCCTACCTGGAGAACCATAATCAGAAATCAGAGATAAGATAAAAAATAACTTGTAAGTTGTACTTTATTTTGAAAAGGAAAAAATAAATAAATAAATAAATAGAGAAAATCTAGCACATAATAGAAACAAAAGGAATGGGCTGGCCGACAATATGGGAAGGGGAGAATTTCAAAATTATTCAAAATGATTTAAGAATTATGCATTATCCATGACTATTCATATACAAACTAATTATATAGGAGTATTCAAATTAATTCGAATTTCAGGGTCATTTGAAGGGAAACCCATCATCAGTATTCAAGATAACGTTATAAAAACTTTACTAGATAATTTGTTATAGATAAAAAATGAAAGCTTTCTTCAAGATTTTGAGTCATTTTGGCAATAACTTCTTCATTTTGAGTCAGGTTGTGCCCAAACTTCAAGCCCATCAGCTTCATGTTGGCATAACATCAAAACTAGCTGCTTCCGCTTTTCTTTTCCAGCAGTATAGCTCTCAATATGGCCCCAAGCAGGGTGATATTGATCCTTCTGCATATAATCAAAGAAATTCATGGATGAACTGCAAAAATTAGCATAGACAAATACTATGCCAACAGAAAATAAATAAATTTAAAAAGAAAAAAAAAAACTGTAGCAAAGAAACAATAAGACTACTTTTGGGCTAACACATCTCAAAACCTTTAGTAGCTATAGGTTCCATATGCTGCAACTATAATTATCTTACCAAATCACTCAAGGAGCTCCCATTTTCACGTCCATGTCCTTTTGGATCAAGTTGGGGAGCATCCACTTGCTCATTCAAAAGATGATGAACAAATACAGAGACAGATTAAGTTTCACTCTGGGAAAAATTTATGCTGTTTAGATCATACCATTCAGGCTTATGGGAAAACCAGCCCAAAGAGGCTTTGTAAATGCCAAAAAAGACACTCAATTTCCAAATGCAATATTATACTACAAAAAAGAAAAAGAAAAAAAGGAGAGTTTAAAATAGAAGCTACAAATTTGAATATTAGTATATCTGAAGGCTTTAGAAGTGTTGATATAAATAAACATACCTGTAGACACCCTATTTTTGACCGTCCTCAAGACTTGGACGTCACCGCTTGAACACCCGGTGATTATCCATGTTTGTGTTTGTTTTTGAGTTCCCGGAGGCCCCGGCTGCGCGCCGTGCCTCAGGATCTCTTAATCGGCTTGTTTTGTGCTTGGTTGTGCACCAGGTACTTGTGTGTTTTTTTGCATTTGAGGGTAGGGGAAGGCTTGTTAGCCATCCCTAAAAGCCCACCGGCTACCCCACACCTCCACCGGCACTCCTTAGTGGCAATCGGCACTATTTTATCCAAATCCTTGGCCGGTCGGCACTATATGTTGCCGACCGGCAGTGTTTTGTGCCGGTGACTGATTTGACCGGCCGGTGACCCTCCTGAACCCCCCGGGGGATGGTGCATGCCAGCTGTGCCAGCTGGAATGCACCATCACCAATCCCCATACCCGGGTTTGCACCCTTTGCACCTTTGAACCCCTTGAAGCTTCTAGAAGCTTGAACCCTTTTGGCCAACCTTCTTGGAGAAGCTTGGCCAGCTGTTTTGGCTTCTCCAAGAAGCCTTGCCCCCCCCTTGACCCCTTTGAGCCTTTTCCTTTGCTTAGCCTTTAAGTCTTGGCTTAGTCATTGGCCTATATAAAGACCACCCCTCTCCATTGCTTAGGGTTAGCCATTTGAGACCTAAAACCAGAGCTTATACATACATATCTCTGATATACATCCATATATATCTATCTTTCCCTCCCTCTCCTCTTGTGTGTGTGTTTTTAGGCCCAAATAGTGAGTTTTACCTTACTTTTGCACCATTACACACACTAATACACCTTAATCCGAGATTGAGGGGCTTGGGTGGTTGTTTGTTGAAGTTTTGGACTGGTTTTGATCACTAGAGAGTGGCTGGACCACCAGTTCTTCAAGGGATCTTCAAGGGTGAGTTTGTTACTTTAGATTCCCCATTCTTGTAACTTGTTTCTACCCCTTTTACTTTGTGTTTTTGGATTTGTGTTTAACATAAAAAACTCTTGTTTTTACTTGTTCTTTAACCTTCATTAAGGTCATTTTGTGGTTTGAGCAAAGGCTCACCCCTTTTAGGCCTTGTTTGGCCATTTTGGTGTCTTTTTGGTAAGACCTTGTTTACTTGTTGTTTTGGCCTTCTCACCACTGAAAACCAGTGGGTTTTCAATGGTGAGGGAGGTGTTTTGAGGTCTCATATAGGGGAGGGACACCCCTCTCCCCTTTGTCCTTTGCTTGCCTTTGTTTTGGGCTTGAAGAGTAGCATATATGCATGCTTGCATTTAGCTTCATTTCAGAACTTTTTTGGGTGTTTTAGGTCATGTTTGATCTCTGTCTAAGGCCGGATTTGCGGCCCTCAACATGCTTCTCATGTTTGCTTTGAAATGCTCCTTTATGCTTAGAAGTATGCCATGCTTTGAGGCCATGATCTTTGCATGTTTTAGCTTAGTTTTATGAAGAAAGTATCATCATCTTATCATATGTAGGGGCTGTGAGCCACTGTTTTTGTCACATTTGGCATGCTTGGTATGGTTGCCTTGCATATTGGCTTGTAAGCCTTGCTTGTATGAGCCCCCTAGCATGTTTATTCCATCTTGATCTTATGATTTGGCGTCATTTTAGGTCACACTTCAGTCCCTAATCCATGCTCTCATGCTTGCATTCACTTTCTCTTTCATGCTTTGAAGACGTGCCTTTCTAGGCTTAGGAATGGGCTTCATGCATGCTTGGTTGTTTAGTGCCTTTTGGGGTTGTCATCAAGGGGGTTTGGGTGTCATTTTGCATGATAAAAGTCTGTTTTTGGTTGTTAGATTCATGCCATGGGTGGTTGTGTTGGTAATGGTTAGATGCTCTCTTGAGTGCCCTTGGTTTTGAGCTTATTGGCTTACATGCTTGTTTGGCATTTTGTCCATGATTTCAGTCCATTTCGGCCACTGTTTTGGGGAGGTTTGAGGCCTCCCCCATGATAGTTAAGGCCACCATTGTATGCTCATTATGTGCTTGTTGTATGTTGGGTTCATTTAGAGTTGTGGCATGTTGATTCTATTGCTTGACTTGTTCATGTTAGCATTACACTTGCCATGTTAGGTTGCATTGCATTTGGTATGTTTTGCATCTTAGCCCTCATTGTTGCATCATTTGAGCCATGTTGCATACATGCATTCCATGGCTTGGCTTGGGGATTGTCAAGCCAAGCATAAGATTGAGAGGAGTTCACACTTCAAGTGGTGTAACTCGTCTCAATTCTTGGTCACCAAGACCTTTGACTACCATATGATAAGGTTTTGGCCTCATTTGTTTGTGTTGCATGCATTTTCATTAAAATGCAACCTTGGTTCCTTAGGCTATCATGCATCAAGATGCACCATTGATGGCCCAAGAACCAAGGGTCATGCCTCCTTGAGTCCCCAAGTATGATAGGAGGCATTGACCATGCTTACATATGCTCAAAATCCATGCCATGCACTGCTGGTTTGCTGCTGCTGTCAAACTGTCCTCTGCAGGAACTTTCTACCGACCGGCATTATAATGTGCCGACCGGCACTATTTTTGTGCCGGTAAACCCTACAAGAAGCCGGTGGCCAATTCAAGTAGCCGGTGATCACTTCCTCCAGCCGGTGGTGTACTGCAGACCATGTAGAAGGTGTTCTGGGACTCTGGCAATATTCCAGAGAGGCAGGGCAGCAAAAGCAGAGGGAACAGAGGCATGGTGCGGGTTCTCGGGCAAGGCGGACATCGAGCATGCATCATTCGCGCATCCTGAGGCGAGGGGCTGTGGCCCTCTTTTATTTCACATTTATTTATTCAGTAATTAGAATTTGTAATATTTATTCATTTATTTTTGGACTGTATTATTATTTTGGTCCCTCCGAGTGAGGGCGCAATTGTAATAAGTGTGGGTGAGTGTGTATGTCTTCCAACCCCCATTTCTTTCTCCCTTTTATTTACCTGCTTATGATGGTAGATTAGGGCATATTTAATTTAGCATACCTTATGCAATGCATGCGTGCATCCATGCATTTGTTAACATACATCAGGCTTGGCACATCATACAAACTGCATCGTACTTTCAATTCCAAATTGAATACGTGTTATTTGTAGCATTTCACATGCCATGTTTAGGATAGCCGAGCCTGCCTAGATTACATCTTTGCATGTGTTTCATTAGACATTTCAGTATGCTTAGGTCCATGCATGGATTTCTAATAAGCTTCTATTTTGGCTTGGAGTACTAGGTGAGCTTTTTATGCTTTAGCATATCGCATGTGTGTGAATGTTGCCACGATAGCATACTTACCATGAGGCTAAGTGCTTATGTGATATAACTGCATGAATGCCTGTGGATGGAGGTTGAATTACCTAAATTGGGACAACACGTTAAAACTGTGAGTTTTAAAGCCCACTAGATAGTGGCAAAACCGTCTTTTCTAAAAAGCCCGCTTGAGAGTGGCAAAACCTGCATTTTAGCCTACTTGCGAGTAGCAAATCATTTTCAAAACGAACATGTGGTGTTTTGTTCCAACTTAGGCGATTTGGTCTATACTTGTTTGCTGTGCGCATAATATAGTAATTCTAGGCTAATAACCGGAATAAGAACACGTAATGTTTTCAAAATCGGATATCACGGTTAGTAGAGGCCGGTCCTCGGACCGGGCGAAAGGGGGTGCTCATAGCTGACCTTCCCCGATCGTACCCAAGCTCCCGAGCCAAGATCACTTTGGTGATGACGGACACGTGGCCTTCGGCACCGAGTCAGGGTTTCCTAAATTTCCCATTTTAAAAATATTTAGGTGGCGACTCTGTAATCTGGCAAAGCAGTCCATGTTTGGCACTACTTTTCAAAAATCTGTTTTCTCAAACGATTTGCCAGAGTTGGACTCTTTGGTTCAGATTTAGAACCGCAACAAACAAAAGGGAGTCCGAACTGTAGCGAGGTCCCACGCGGGCGTTGTTACAATACCGTATTAAACCAATCAAAATCAAGAAAATTACCACATAAAATACCCAATAATTACTCCAAAAAAGACAAGACGTATATCTATATCCATATCACGTCTCAGATTCTCATGTCACTAGTACCAAGGCAATCAAAACAGAACTATAAAAAGAAAGTCCCACTGTAGACGTCCCCGAATGCCCCGGGAGGGTGAGTCCCGTTCCGTTGATTTTGGGGCTCACTACAGTTCGGACTCAAATTGTCACGGTTCTCAATCTGAACCAAAGAGTCCAAGTCCGGCAAATCGTTTTGAGAAAAACTGATTTTTTTTTAAAGAAGTGCCAAACATGGACTGCTTTACCAGATACAGAGTCGCCACCTAAATATTTTATTTTTGGAGAAATTTAGGAAACCCTGACTCGTGCCTAAGGCCACGTGTCCGTCATCACCAAAGTTGCCTCGGCTAGGGAACTTGGGTACGATTGGGGAAGGTCACTTCGTGAGCACCCCCGCTCACCCGATCAGAGATCGGCCTCTACTAACCATGATATCTTGTTTTGAAAACGTTATGTGTTCTTTTTCCGGTTATTAGCCTAGATTTACTATGTGATGCACATAGCATACAAGTATAGACTGGGTCACCTGAATTGGAACGAAACATTTCATGTTTATTTTTGAAAGTGGTTTGCTACTCGCAAGTAGGCTCAAAATGCAGATTTTGCCACCCTCAGGTGGGCTTTAGAAAAGATGGTTTTGCCACTATTTAGTGGGCTCAAAACTCACAGTTGATGATTTGTTCCAATCCAAATAACCCAACCTTCACCCACAGGCATTCAAGCAGATATATCACATAAGCACATAGCCTCATGGTGAGCATGCTATCATGGCAGTCACTCACACGCATGCCAGGATGCTAAAGCATAACCACTTACCGAGTACTCCAAGCCAAAGAAAGAAGCTAATTAGAAATCAATGCATGATCCTAACTATACAGAAATGCCTAATGCAACACATGCAAAAATGCAGCTAAGATAGGCTCAGCTATTCTAAGATGGCATGTGAAATGCTACAACTAACAAGTATTCAACTCGGAATTGAAATACAATGCAGTGAGTATGATGCGCCGAGCTCGGTGCATGCAAAACAGATGAATGAATGCAAACATGCTATCATACTGTATGCTAATTGAAACATGCCCTAATCTAACCATCATAAGTTGGTAAATAAAAGGGAGAAAGACGTGGGGTTGGAAGACATACATTACACACACGCACACTTATTACAACATTGCCCTCGCTCGGAGAGTCTGAATAAATAATACAGTCCCAAATAAATAATACAGTCCGAATAAATACAAAATCCTAATTAATTAACAAATTAATCTAGGAAAGCAAGGAATTAGCATGCAAGCTATGGACCGCCTCGGCTCTGTTCCGAATGATGAATGATGCATGCTCGGGTTGCCTTTGTCGGGAAATTCCTTACGATGCCCCGGTTTGCCTTTGTTTGCAGTTAATCTCGGGATGTTGTGCGAAGCTCTAAAAGACTGTCGGTTTCTGATTTGCTGCAACAGAGAGCAAGAAAGGGGTATGGCAAAGCATTTTCACATATGTATGCATGCCTCGATCCTCGTGCCACCAATCACGCATATCGATGCATGATGGCCGAGGAGTCGAATTGCACGACTCGATATGAAATGAATGCACACGAAAACATAACAAGACCGAGACTCCATCATGGTTAATCTGGAGTGTCGATGACCGGGAATGGAGACACGTTCCGCCACTCAGAGTACGAAACGTCCCTCGTTTCCCGTGCTCGGGCTAACTCCTATTCCAAACACAATGCAATATGCATGACATGCATGAATGCAATCCTAACATGCAACCTAGCATACACAATGCTATGAAATGGCATACACAATGCTCGATGTAACATGGCATACACAATGCTCTAACATACAACCTAGCATACACAATGCTATGAAATGGAATGGCATACATAATGCACAATGGACTTACACCAACATGAGTGGATCTCAGCCACACCCACATTAGTGGCCATGAGATGAAAATGAGACAACCGAAGTGCGTGCACACATGCACGCAAATCGAGGACCGAACCTAAGGCACCAAATGCCACTCTAACAAAGCATGGCAAGGCATGAAATATGGCATACAAACATGAAAATTCCAGCACTGAAACATGATGCAAAATGACCCCGAAACATGGAAACATGGCACCCGATACATGAGATAAACCCCAAAACTCAAAACTAGGCACATGTATTGACTTATAGCTATACAAAGCATGCATTATTTGACCATGAATCATAAAGATAGAGCCAAGGCAGTCCCAAAACATGAGCATTTCCAGTTCAAAGCATGACCAAAAGATCCTAGCATGATGGACTAAAATAGCATGCAACTTTGACTAGCAAACATGGTTTACATGGCATGTATACGAAGTGCATGAGAACTCACCAAACCAGAAAAAATCAGTGAATAAAATATGTCAAAATATGCCCAAATAATCACTGAAATGCAGCCAACATGTGCAAAAATGATGAACTCCTTTAGAGGGCCATACAAGGAGTTATTAAGCACATACAAGATAGACATGTAGAAAGACTAAAAAAACTCTGGAAATGGGTTATGACAACCCTAAACCCCACCAAATAGGCCCTGAAATCAATCTCGGAAACATGCAAAGAAAGGCCTCTTTGAAAGGCCTTGAATGGGATTGCTCTACACATGCATTATAGACATAAAATATGGCCAAGAGGGCCTTGGACAGAGCCAAGGAAGACCTCAAAACCCTCAGAATGAGGCCTAGAAAGTGACTTCAATGCATGCAAATAGGGTCCCTTTGGAAGGCCAAACATGCTAGTAAAGAGAATGAGGGGTGAGAGGGTCACCCCTCTATGATTTCAAGGCTCAAAACCTCATCAAAACCACTGAAAATCCACTGGATTTCAGTGGCTAAGAGGCCAAAACAAGACTAATGCAAGTGCTCTAATGCATAGCCCTAATCATGAAGGAATGAAGCATGCATAGGGGGAAGATGACCCCAAACAGAGAAGAGACCTTAAACAAGCTCAAAGAGGAGGTCAAAACAAGACCTTTTCCAGTTTAGGTCAAGGTCCAAAAATGTTCACAAATAAGGCTAATATATCATGCAAAAATAGCCCTAAAAGAGAGATAGAGGATAAGGGACAGCAGATAGTCTCAAACAGCAAAGAGCCCTTCAACAAAGTTGAAGAGGGGCTCAAAATAAGATACTTTACAGTCTAGCTTGAAGCCTAGAAATCCTCACAAATAAGGCTAATGTATCATGCAAGATAAGCCCTAAAAGAGAGATAAAGCACAAAGAGGGAGTAGAAGACCTCAAACAGAAAAAAGTTCTTGATCAAACATGAAGATGAACTCAAAATAAGACTATTTTCAGTTTAGATTGAAGCCCAAAAATGCTTGAAAAGGGGGCTAAGATATGAAGAAAAATAAGGCTAGAAAAGGGGAAAAGAGGACTTACCCTTGTAGCACAGCAATGCAGCAGCTTTTGGTCCAAGAGAATGAGTTCCTAACCTCTGAAAATCAGCCTCAAGGTGTTGGAATGGAGGATGGAGGTGGTAGGCTATGAGTTGTAGTGTAAAGGCCAAGAACAAAGGGGTATTTAAGCTTGGATGAGGGAGATATATGGAGGATGGAGTGTATGTGCCTCAGCTGATTTTTCAACCCTTAGAAATGAGGTAAGGTGCTGATTATATAGAGGGAGAGAGGCCAAAGAAAGGGGGGGGAAATCAATTCAAATTTCCCCCCAAAAGGACAGACCCTCGGACAGAGGGTCTGGTGCAAAATAGTTGGCACAGTTAGAATGCACCAGGAGAGAGAAGAATGGCCGGCCAGGTGCAAAAGGTCCAGGTGGCCGGCCGGCCACCTCCCCTGGTCGGCTGGCCAGGGGTCAAAGAGGTCAAGAAGGATTGCTGGCCAACCACCCCAAAAAGGTGGCCTCCCAGATGAGTGCAACACAGCTGTATGGTCAAAACCCAGAAAATGTGAACCAGGAGAGAGAAAAACCAACTTTTTAGAGGGGTTCAAAAGGGTCAAGAACAATTGTTGGCCGGCCTACCCATATTGGTGGCCTCCCAGGTGTGTACAACACAATGGTGTGGTGGAAATTCAGAAAAAGTGGCCCGGGAATGGGAAAAATCAGCTTTCTAGTGAAGAAAACGGGCGATGAAGAGCGATGAAGGAATAAAACTGGTTTTTCAGAAAAATTGCTGGCCTCCCACCTTCCTACACCCTTTCTAACAATGAAAATAAGGTCCCTGCCAAAAATGGACCAAAACGGATGCAAAACGAAGGTTCGGGGGCAAAAACGCGCAGTTCGGGGCCCCGAAAACAGGCTGTTAAGCACCGGAAGTAGCGTTCGACCACAGAATTGGTCTCTCGGGCCACAGTGTCCCTCAAAAGGGAGGAAACAAGGTGTGTGCCAAAAATCAGAGCAAGCGGAGGTAGTTAAGCGGTCCCGAACCGAGGCACACGGCCGACGGCTCCAAAAACCGGGAACCGGGCTCCAAATGGGAAAAATAGCCTACGACCACGAAACGTATCCTACGGCCACTGAGAGATGATCTACGAGACCTCTCCCTCCCTTCGGGAAGAGAAAGCAAAGAAAACAGGGCCTGGTTCGTAAACCGAGGCAAAGCATAAAAGAGTTCGGAAGTCCGGAGGCAAGGCTCGCAGCCGTGACTCCACAACCTCAGAACGAACACAATATACAACATCACCAAGCGCTCAATCGGTGACGTCTGAGTCTTAAAGTCGGTCAAAAATGGGGTGTCTACAGTTGCCCCTCTTTGACAGAACTCGGAAGTCAAGGAGTGACGGGAGTGAATGTCAAAGCCCAGAGACGACCCATTTTTGACAAGGCCGAAGACTTAGACAAACAGGCGAGACAAACAGAAAGATGTGCCTGCAGGCATGCCCGCAGGCAGGGGGGCAAAATGCAAAGCGATATGCACAAAGCCGGATGTAACTCAATGATCATGCGAAGCAGCAAGCTGTAATGAAACAAATATTCACAATAGGTGCAACAGTTTTAAGCAAGAATACAAAGCAATACTACATTTCACGCAGTTGAAGAATGCGGAGAATCATTGAATTCTCGCTACGTCTCACACGGAGGGGATACAATACCTGTGCGGCTCGTCTGGTTGCACCAGCCTCAAATGAACCGTACATACAATATCGTGCCTGCAAAAGGAAGAAACTTAACAAGCACAACATAGTTAACAACATATGTTCAGCGTGATATCGAATGCGGACAAACACGGTGTTGATGGGTGAGTGCATCGCAATACGAGAAGCAGCGCACGTGACAACGCAAGTTAAGCACAAGGGTATGACCATACTCGTGAAACGTGCACAACAGTGCAAGTGGTGTGCATGAGAATGCAAGTAACGTGCATAACAATGCAGGATAAGTGTAAACTCGAATGCACATTTTGAAACGAAACAACGAGCAAAGCAATGCAAGTTTCGACGAGGGTGGCTCATTCGTGACCTTCGGTTTACCTCCCGGAGGGGTCACAACATTTTCAAAAAGGATACACCTTGCTTTTGACGAATAACGATGAGACACGTATCGAAAGTTGGAGTTGAAGTTCCCGCGGGGGGATTTTGCGACGAAAAGTGCATTTTCTTTGTACTTTCTCGGGTACCGGGGACTCCAATCATCACCAAAATTTGCAGGGACCTTGGAGACCACCTTGGGAATGCTGCCGGCCATGTTTGGTCCAAGGAGGAGGCTGCCGGCCAGGTTTGAGGGAGAGGCGTGGCCGACCTACCAGAAAAGGTGGCCGGCCGGCCACCTAGCCCAAATCCTTGGCAGTTTGGTCCTTTTGCTCTCATTTCTTTAAATATACAAAGCCAAACACTTTATGCTCATAACTTCAGCTCTGAAACTGCTCTCTCCTCCTTCCCAAACCAATTTCTTCCTCAGATCTGCACTCTATACGCGTTTTCCAATGCCCCACGCCAAGTTGTTTCGCGAAATCTTTCAGTTCTCTTCACTTTGAACCAATTAAATTTTGATTTCGGTGCTTCTTTTCTCATTTTCGCCACTTGAGGTGAGTTTGTCTCAACATTTGGAAGATTTTCTCGGGAGTTGACTTTTGTTGACTTTTTCTTTTCCCGAGAGTTGACTTTTGTTGACTTTTTCTAATTTTGGCTCATTTTGCTCATTTTGCTCCTTTTTGCAGATTTCTTGAAATGGGCGGTCATTTTCCTCATGGCGGAGGTTCTTCAGGTGCCGGAGGCAATCCAGATATTATGTCTTTACCCCCGAGGGTTCGGCCATTCATCCCTGAGAGGTACGACCCTCCGACACATGTCCTCCCGCAAGCAGTTTTTTATCATTTCACTGATTTCGATGATCGAGCGCCTGGGGATCTGCTTTTGCGAGAGCCGGAGTCTCACCTCTCTCATCAGGCACGAGAGGTATTTACTTCACTTTTACACTTTCTGCAATGTATTCTGCATTTTCCGCGCATTTCGTGCTTTTGCTATGTTTATCTGCTCACTTAAGCTCACAGCTTGTTTTGAATGTTTAGTCTATAACACCATATTTCATTTGCATCTTGAACACACAGTTCAAACACTCTGACTTTCTGAACACGCAGCCCGTATATTGATTATGAACACACAGCACACACTTGTTGAGAATTAAACACACAGCCCAAACTTTGAGATGAACACACAGCCCACTGATTTTGAAATCTGAACACATAGCTCAAATACTTAACGTTGACGTTGGACACGTAGCTCGAACTTTGACGATGAACACACAGCCTATTTTTCTGATTGTGAGCACACAGCACACATTCGTTGAGAGTTGAACATACAGCCCAAACTTTGAGATGAACACACAGCCCATACTTTGTAGAAGGTTGAACACGCAGCCCAAACACTTGAATTCTGAACACACGGCTCGTTGTTAAGGTGAACACACAGCACACACTGATTGAGAGTTGAACATGCAGCCCAAACACTTGATGTCGAACACACAGCTCATTGTTGAGGTGAACACACAGCACACACTTTGAAATCTGAACACACAGCTCGTTGTTGAGGTGAACACAAAGCACACACTGATTGAGAGTTGAACACGCAGCCCAAACACTTGATGTCGAACACACAGCTTATACATTTGAATTTTCTGAACACACAGCCCATACATTTGAATTCTGAACACACGGCTCATACATTTGAATTTTCTGAACAACTAGCCCAGATTCTGTATCTGATTTGATTTTGCACACAGCTCATACATTTCATTTGCACGCAGCTTATTCATTTCATTCTGAAACTGAATACATGTGTTCATCCTGAATGCAGGTGACTTCTCGTATTGCGCGAGGATATGGCTCCATCGCAGCAAGAGAGTGGTACGCCGAGCTCCCGGAGGCTGTCCGGGATTTGGTTGACGTGGCAGGGTTTGGGCCCTTCTGCGCTGGGATGTCCCGCTATCCTGCTAGCAGGACGCTGATGGGTGCTTTGGTAGAGAGATGGTGGGACACCACCAACTCCTTCCATTTCTCTGCCACGGGGGACATGACTATGACCCTGTTTGACTTCGCAGTATTGACTGGCCTTGATGTGGGAGGTTGGGCGATCCCATATGACGAGGACATGGGCCAGTGGGAGGCAGCCTGGATATACTTATTGGGATCTCGCCCGCCAGTTGACAGATCTTCGGGCAGAGTCCGATACACCTGGTTTTCTTTCCATTTCAGGAGGGTAGAGATGGAGCCTCAGACTCCTGAGGAGGTAGCACAGTACACCCGCGGATTTCTGATGTTCCTCTTCGGGACCACTCTGTTCGCCGATAGGGGGAACACTGTCGGGCTTTACCTGCTGAGTGCTCTAGTGGACCTATCACAGGTCAACCGATATGATTGGGGTGGTGCCAGCCTAGTTACTCTCTATTGCTATATAAGCGCGACCTCCCGCGGACGGGGGAACATGGTTGGCGGCTATTCGAGGGCCTGGGAGGTACTTTCTGCCCTCTTGATTTACATTTCTGCTTCTCATTATTTGTACATTGCACACACAGCGCACTTTACATTCTGTATCTTGCACTTTGCTCTCAGCATTTTGTATTTACATTTTGCACTCAGCATGCTGTATTCTGATGGCTACTGCTTTGTTTTCCACAGCTATGGGTCTACGTGTACTTCCCGACGCTAGCCTCGGAGCTTGAGGTGGAGGTGCTCCGCACGACCCCTTACTCACTCGTATTCAAGGGCCAGTACCGGCCGAGACCTCGGGAGTCTTTCCTCTACCTACGACAGTATTTTGATACAGTGCGGTCGTCAGAGGTATTTCAGAACTCTCAGTTCTTCATGTTTCCAATCTTTGATTTATCTTGCACATTCACAATTTTTGATCAGCTTATGCATCGGTTATCCGCAGATCACCTGGCAGCCCTGGGCGCCTTTAGGTAGAGACCTCCGATTCCAGTTTGCTGGAGCATGGGGTGCCTCTCGGTATAGGATCTTGTTCGAGGGGCCAGTTAGTAAAGCCTGGTTTTTGGGGGATCGCTTCTTGCGTCAGGTATGGGGCTACCCTGTTCAGGACATTCCTTCGGCACCTCCAGACGATATGCGGACCGTTGATAGGCTCCCTCCTCAGGGGGTCACTGAGGCTATGCAAGGTACCGATGCGTTACTGCATTTAGAGCAAGGGGAGTACGTGACCTACCGTCACACCTACTTGATGCCTCCATTGACAGGAGTCCGTACTCTGACGAGGAGGTCTGCTGGTATGCCCTCATCGAGCCGGGCTCGGACTGCAGATGTCCCTTCCACCAGCAGGGCTGGCACATCTAGGGGTGGGGGTGGATTGGTTCCCCTGATTCCTCCGACTCATTATCATGCTGGATGGCTAGAGATCCCGACCGAGTTGACGGGATAGAGATATGGGACTTCCTACCCGATCCCGATAGAGCCTCCGGTGCCTGGTCATCGATATGTCAGTGACCCTGACTCACCACCGGTACGTTCCATTGTTTTCCATTTATCGCACACATACTTTGGCATTTATTTATTCATTGATAACTTGAGCTTGTACCTGCAGCCCTCCAGGGAGTACATGGACAAGATGCTCGGATTGGTAGCCTCACTCGAGGGCATGGTCTTGCGGAGAGAGGCGCAGCTGTCTATCATGGGTATCCAGGTACTCTTTAGTTTCCTTGCATTTATCATACTTCTGATGACATGTTGATCCTGAACGTCTTACTGCATTGATAGGCTGCCTGTGTAGAGCACATCTGACACACACCACATTTATGTACTATATCTGCATACATTCACTCTGTGTAGTTTGCTTGCATCTGCATCTGATATACATGTTTTGGCTGATGTATTCAAGTTGCACTCTTCATTTTCAGATGCCTCCGGTGTATGCTCAGTTACAGGCCGGGCCATCCAGGCCTTCCCGAGGAGCTGGGCCATCTAGGCCTTCTCGAGGAGCTGGGAGAGAGGAGTCGTCTCGCGGATGAGGCGGACGCAGGGCGCACATCATAGAGGAGGAGTCCAGCGAGGAGGAGGAGGCTGCAGATCCCCAGTCAGAGACATCTGCTGACAGAGAGGGCGGCTCCGACCCTAGTTCCGGGAGCGGAGGGGAGACCGAGGAGGGCTCCAAGGATGACAGCTCCGACTCAGACGATGATGATGGCGCAGAGGCTGTTCCGCAGAGGAGGACGAAGAGGGCCTCTTATTCTTGCTCTTGAGAGCATTGGTGCAGCTGTTCCCTACTTTATTTTCCTTTTTACTAGTAATTGTAGCACATTGTACATTGTTAGGTAGTTTTATTTTCTGTAAAACTTGTACCCTTATTGTAAAAAAGTGTTGTAACAAAGGAAGCATGATGGAATGAAACAGCTTTTGAAAAAAGTGTTGTGTTTTATGTTCTTAGCATCGTATCGCATCATTTTGCACGAAAATGAGATTGAATGGAAATGTGCATTGTGTATTTGCCAAGGCAGGTAGTGAACCGACACAACAAACTAAACAACTCAACTCACCAAGAATAATAGCATCTTAGCAAGTTTACAACTCGATAAGCAAGACACAACAATGTTGATTTAAACAAAGAGTAACAACTCGAAATACAAAACTCGACAACTATGATAAACAAGACTCGATAAACAAAACAGCTCGACAAACAAAGCAACAACTCGATAAGCAAAACAACAACTCGACAAGCAAGACTTAACAACAACTCTATAAACAAAGTGTGTTTCGGACGATCTGGGTGTCGGAACGCATCCGAATCAGAGGGAAATGGAGGCCTTCGACGCTCCCGATGCATGAAAATGTTAGGAACTTCCTTCTAGAGGGTAGAACAGGACCAAAGACACAAATTGCAGCATGGCCGGCCACCTTTGGGAGCTGGCCGACCAGCTTTTTACACTGGAGGGAAGAGGGGTGGCCGGCCTACCAGAAAAGGTGGCCGGCCGGCCACCTAGCTCAGCAACCACCAGTTTTTCAACACGTGTCCTCCGAACAGTGCCCTATCCTCTTTAAAAGTCCCAGCCTCGGGGTTGATTCATTTCATCTCAGTTTTGCAACAAAATGGAGGCGTTTCTCGTCGAAAATCTCACAGCTTGGATCACTTCTCTAGATGGCTCGGAAAAGTTAAACTTCCGAGGTTTCGACTTGAATGCACTATTCACGCTGAGCCGTACTCCGCTGCACCTTCTTTTCCTTCATGCCGCGGCGAGGTTTTGGAACCCGGTAACACATGTTTTTAGTTTCGGCGGGCAAGAGGTATGTCCAACTTTCGAAGATTTTCAAGTTTTGATGGAATCTGAATGCCATGAAGAAATTTTGCCTCAGTTTCGCTTCGGCCACACCCAAGCTTTAGGGCGGATGTGTGGGGTCACCATGCATTACGCTCGATCTCTGATCTGCAACGGGGAACTGGACATCCTCGGCTTGATCCACCACTTTTCTGATGCCGGTGACCGCGGCAACCGTTATTGGCAGGGTTTTCGGCAACATGCCCTTTGCTTGTGCATGCTATCTCACTTTTTGCTTGCCCCAGGCTTTAGTGGATCTAGCATTCGTCTGATTGAAGTTGCTCAAGGCTTGAAAGAAGGAAAGAGCTGCATCGCCATGACATTGGCCGAGACACTGATGGGCTTGGATGCTTTCTATCGCTGGGAGACGACCAGATTTGCGGGGAGTCCACTACTGCTGCAGGTAATGTTTCCCACCCAATCTCACATATATATTGCTCACATCATTCGGCCCTCAGACTCGGTTTTTCTCATAAAACCCTTTTCTTACTGTTCCCTCATCGTACATCTCTCTATTCATTATTCTCTCATTTTTCATCCCTCCCCAGGTATGGTTGATGGATAAACTGCAGGTTGTGGACTCTTGCCCAGCCTACTCAGCTCGTGGCTACTTCTTTCGTCAACGCTTAGTCGATGCCCTTGATGAGGGATGGTGGTTCAACTGGATGTGCAATTTGTCTGCAGATCTCATTGCTTGGCGCTGTCCTTGTCTCAATCTCCCGACAATGAGCTATAGCATGTCCCGGCAGACCGGGATCCAGTTGATTGGTCTGACTCACTGTGTGTTCTACTTCCCGTTCCGGTTCCAGCGCCAGTTTGGTCATGATCAGACTTGCCCGCCAGAGGGGATAGAGTATCCTGCTGGATTCCCGGTTCGAGGCACACAGCTTGCCCGTTATGCCACAGCATGGAGGACTCGAGAGCTCCTGGCCCCCGCTCCCACTTTCAGTTGCACTTTGTCTGACAAGTGCTGGGATTGTCTCAATGAAGAGGCACAGATTGGGCCCAGCTTGGCATCAGAGGCTTCGACCAGCTCTGGGAGGAGGCCCAGGGACACCTGACTTATCTATGCCCTGGATTTATTGCTTTACTAGTACTTTCAAGTTTTCTTTATGAATGTAATAAAAAGCAACTTCAATTTGTATGCAAGAACAGGAGAACTCTATTTTGAAATCAATGAAATTGAAGGTTGTGGGTACTGAAAATTTTCCGCTTTGGTCCAAAAATGGTCTAAGTTGTAAAAAGATTAATTTGAACAAAGTCAACTTTTATTAAAACTTTTCAAAACCATTTTCGATAAGGATCAGAACTGGACACGCCTGAGATCTGTCACTGAGATGCACAACCCCGGATCTTAGCAACTGGAAAGTTGCCCCTAGTCTGCATAGTACCACGGCACTGCACAACAATGAAAAGTTGCCCCTAGTCTGAAAAGCACTGCATTGGAGATTTTAACCGAACTCTTTGAATGCTGAATAGACAAAGATGGCCGAGATGATCAAATGGACAAAGTTGATCAGGGAAAAGTTTATGGCTGAATTTCAGGATGAAGTTGCCTACGTATCCCAAAGATGGGAATCAAGCCTTACGTAGTTCAGGCTCAGGTTCACTCGAGTATTTTCACTCTCCTTTTATGCTCTAACTTTTGCCAAGGCCGCCCTTTGCGGGTTTTCAACCTTGCGAGCTCAGTTTTTATAATTTCAAAAAAAATTTGTGCTCTGAGTTTTGCCTAGGTCGCCCTTTCGGGTTTTCGGCCTAGCGAGCCTCTCAAGGGTAATATTTCTTCAACTTGTCCATATTGATCGGCTGTGAGAACTCTAGGCCATCTAGATCCATCAGAACCACAGCTCCACCTGACCAGATAGACTTAATGATGTAGGGACCAGTCCAATTGGGTCTGAACTTGCCCCTTGGGTCGTGGATGGGAGCTCGGTTGTCCTTGAGCACCAAATCTCCTTCCTTTAGATTCCTAGACTTAACTTTCTTGTTGAAAGCCTGGGCAATTCTGCGCTGATAACCTTGAACATGGTACAGTGCTTTCAGCCTTCTCTCATCAAAGAGCATGAGTTCCTCAAACCTGCTCTGCTGCCAATCTGCTTCGGCTATTTGACACTCAGCCAATACTCGCAAAGACGGAACCTCAATTTTCATAGGTAGAACGGCCTCCATCCCATAAACCAATGAATACGGAGTCGCCCCAGTAGAAGTTCTGATTGAAGTCCGGTAGCCCCACAGAGCAAACGGCAGCTTATCTGGCCAGTCCCGGTAGGTTTCCACCATCTTCTACAATATGTGTTTGATATTCTTGTTGGCGGCCTCAACCGCTCCATTGGTTTGCGGCCGATATGTGGATAACTTATGAAAAGCCACGTTGTATTTTTCCAACAAGTCAATCACTTCCTTCTTGAAGTGGGAACCGTTATCTGAAATTATCTCGTTTGGGACTCCGTAGCGACAGATGATGTTGTTTCTGATAAACTTCGCAAAAGCCTTCAACACCGCATAGGATTGGGCCTCAACCCACTTTGTAAAATAATCTATCGCGACCAGGATGAACTCATGCCCATTCGACCCCTTCGGAGTGACAGCCCCGATCACATCAATTCCCCAGACTGAAAATGGCCATGGCGAAGTCATATTGTACAGCTTCGACGGCGGAATGTTCATGCGATTTGCATGAATTTGACACTTATGGCATCGCCGGACAAAACCGATACAATCCTCCTCCATGGTGGACCAGTAATAACCCTGTCTGAGGATCTTCCGTGCTAGCATTACTCCATTCATATGCACACCGCATTCCCCTCCATGGATGGCCTCCATTAGATGCTTTGATTCTTCGGCATCGACACACAGCTTATGCATTCCCAGATGACCTCTCTTATACAGCTTACCCCCACAGATGATGAACTGAACGGCCATTGTTCTGATTGCCCTTTTATCTTTGGCATTTACCCCTGGCGGATATGCTTCATTCTCCAAGAAATTCCAAATGTCATAATACCAGGGGTTTTCGTCCTGAACCTCATCTATAGCAGCAATCGACTCGTAGGCTGGCGCAAATTTCTGGTCAATGATGACTGGACGCATCCGGACTCCGAACAAGATGTCTATCATGGAAGATAGAGTTGCTAAAGAATCTGTGAACCTGTTGTTCTCTCTTAGTAGATGAGCAAAGTTTAGCTTCTCAAACCGAGGAATTAACAAGTCCAAGGTCTGGTGATACATCATCATCTTTTCTTCTTTGACTTTCTAGTCTCTTTTTGCTTGAGACACAACAAGGTTCGAGTCCCCGATGACGTCCAACCGTCTTGCGCCTAGTTCCAGGGCTGCTTCTAGACCGGCAATGCATGCCTCATATTCTGCTTCGTTGTTCGAGACTTTGAACCGGAGTTTGAAGGCTAGAGGGATACGGGAATCGTCGGGTGCTATCAGCAACACTCCTATCCCATACCCGTACTGATTTGATGCTCCGTCAAAGTACATCGTCCAAGTTTCATCGTTGATATGCAAAATGGCCTCATCTGGGAATAAGTACTCAACTGCTTCACCCCCTTCCACTGGATGATCGGCTAAGAATTCTGCTACTACTCTTCCCTTGACTGACTTACGTGTTACATATTTTAGGTCGAATTCAGAGAGCAATAGCAACCAACGAGCTAGCCTACCCGTAAGTGCTGGTTTCTCGAAAAGATATTTGATAGGATCGAGTCGTGAAACCAACATTACGGAGTGAGCTAACAGGTAGTGCCGCAGCTTCCTGGTAGCCCATACCAAAGCTAAGCAAGCCTTCTCCAACGGTGTGTAGCGAGTCTCATACTCTAGCATCTTTTTGCTCAGATAGTAGATTGCTCTTTTCACTTTGTCTTCAGATTCTTGTGCGAGCATACAGCCCATTGTGGTCTCAGTCACTAAAAGGTACAATATCAACGGTTTCCCCGGCTCTGGCGGTGACAACATGGGCGGGTTCTGTAAGTATTCCTTGATCTGTTCAAAAGCAGCTTAGCATCGGCCGTCCCATTGGAATTTCTTGCCTTTCTTTAGGAGACCAAAAAGTGGTTCACAAGTCAAGGTTAATTTTGAGATAAACCGTCTTATGAATTGCACTTTACCCAGAAAGCCTCACACCTCCTTTTCAGTCCTTGGTGGTGGCATTTCTAAGATAGCCTTGATTTTGGAAGGGTCAACCTCGATACCTCTCTGTGTAATCAGAAACCCCAGCATTTTTCCCGTTGTAACACCGAACGTACATTTCTGAGGATTCAGCCGCAATCGAAATTCCCTAATCCTTTGAAAGAACTTTTACAAGGCGGTGTAGTGGCCCTCTCTATCTTTGGACTTGACAATCATGTCGTCCACGTACACTTCAACCTCTTTGTGGATCATGTTATGCAATATTGTGGTCGCGGCCCGTTGATAAGTAGCTCCAGCATTCTTCAGCCCAAACAGCATGACTCTATAGCAGTATGTCCCCCACGGGGTGGTGAATGCAGTCTTTTCCCGGTCTTCGGGTGCCATTACTATCTGATTGTAGCCGGAGAAGCCATCCATGAATGAAAGCAAAGCATGCCCTGCTGTGAAGTCCACTAACTCATCAATATGCGGCAAGGGAAAGTCGTCCTTCAGACTAGCTCTGTTCAAATCCCTGAAATCCACGCATACTCGGATCCTGCCATCCTTCTTTGGCACCGGAACGATGTTGGCCAACCAAGTCGGGTATTCGGATACCAGCAGGAAGCCTGTGTCGATTTGCTTGGTGACCTCTTCCTTAATCTTGAGAGCCCAATCCGGGCGAATCCTTCTGAGTTTCTGCTTGACGGGTCGGGCCTCGGGGTCAAAAGGGATCCGATGCTGTACAATCTCAGGATCGATTCCAGGCATGTCTTTGTAGGACCACGCGAAAACATCTTTGAAATCTTTTAATAAAGCGACTAAACGCTCGCGTTCCTCCGAAGACAACGTGGACCCGATCTAGACCAACCGCGGGTCCTCCTCAGTACCAACATTCACAGTAGTGATTTCATCAACTAACGGTTTAACAAATCTTTCCTGCTCTTGTTTAATTAAGCGTTGCAAAATCGGAGGAATTTCGTCCTCGTCATTTTCGTCAAAATTTTGAAAGTCTGAGTTAATGCAATAAATCAAGGGCACAGAAAAGTACTCAGAAACCACAACTACTTGATTCTCATTAAGCACATCCAAATCGTCCGATTCCTCGGTTATAATAGACTCGAAAGAGAAAGAAAAAGACGACCTGGACAAGACTATGGCATCCGGGTTATCATCCCCAGGATTACCAAACTCAGACTCAGTCGAGCTGGAACCTGATTCTGACTTACAAGATTCGGTGGAATCAGATTCCGGCTCACTACCTGACCCGGTGCTGCTGGACAAAAATCCCTCTTCATACTGCCAAATGAGAGGGGGTGCGATAGATGCATCCAAAATAGTTGCTGGTAGGCCCATAGCCGTTTCATTCCCAATCATGGAAACCGAGAAGTTATCCCCCAAGCACTTCTGGTCGATCGGAGGATCTGAAAGTAGACATGCCAGTGCTACCCCCATCTCAAGTTCGGTGTCCTCAGACTGCACTTTCTTGCTCTGCTCAGCCTCAGCCAATGGGTCCGTCTACTCTTCAGCAACATCCTCCCCGGATAACTGCAGATCAAAGAAGATCTCAAAACCTGGTACGTGCTTCCTCTCCGCATTCAGCCATGGCTCTGGGAAATCACAAAAAGGAAAGTCCTCCCCCTCCCGGACGAAACGTCCATTTAGGGTACCCTAAATGGGCCTATGCATCAGCTCAAAAGGCTTCCCAGTCTACTTCGCTCTGGCTCTCCCAGCCATTTCCTTTCCCTTCCTTATCCAATCTTCTTTGGTGGGCTGATAACCCAAACCAAAGGTATGGGGGTTGTGTGGCACTTCGGGCAATGCTGCGATGCCCTTCCGGCCGCTCTTTCCCAATCCCATCCCTGGGATGTGTTGAAGCTTGTTCATGAGGTATACAGATTGAGCACTGACATACACTCCCTCATTAATAGCCACGATATTCTGCACAACCCGAGCCTCAGCTAAGGTAAAACCTGACATAAACATGTCCTCCATGCCGTGCTCAATTTCTAGGACTGGTGTAGATTCCTCCGGAGGTGGATGGATCGATGAATTCCCGAAAATAATGGCTACTCCCTTTCCATAGGGGTATTTCACCATCTGATACAAAGTGGACGAGACGGCCTTCACCTGGTGCAACCATGGCCGCCCCAAAAGCAGATTGAAGGTTGCCAGAACTTCTAAGACGTGGAAGTCTATCTCATGTTGTCCTGGCCCAACCTTGGTCTAGATTTTTACCATCCCCATTACTTCCCGGCTCGTGTTGTCATACGCCCGAATCACCTGGGCTGTTGGTACAAAGTCGGCATTCTTTAAACCGATGGCATAGGCTATCCTTGCCGGGCAGACGTTGATTGCAGACCCTGTGTCAACGAGTACCACGGGTATCCATTTATTTCTACACTCCACAGAGATGTAGAGTGGCCTATTATGATTCGCACCCTCAGGTGTAATTCCTTATCAGAGAAAGTCATCATCGAGGTAGCTCCTCCCGGAAAGACTAGTCCAACTAGCTGCTCTGGTGTGGTATCTATGGAGAGTTTGGCCTTGTCCATAGTAGATAAAACAGCCTGTCTGTGTACTCGTGATGCCATAAGCAGTCCCTAGATGGAGATGTCTGCTTGTATCTTCTTTAACTGCTTCAGTATAGCTTCTTCTTCGATTTGTTTCTCCTTTTGTCTCTCAGCTTCCTTATCCTTCCCAGATGCCTCTGGTTGGTCTAAATGCGGCGGCTTGAAATACCGCCCGCTCCTCGTCATATGGTCGACCTCGCCAACATACCAGGTGTCGTCTGGTTGATGGTTTCCCCAATCTTCATCTGTGTGGGCAAGACATAAATCATCGTCCTCCCACCACATTCCATCAGCAGCTGACAGACACCTGTCCGGCTCTGGTATGATTATACTCGCAGTACCTTCAGCCCACATGCTCACAGCATCTTCTGTCCTTGTGCCCACAGCACTTTCAGTCCACTCATGGGCTTTGGCTTTCTTGGCCCTCTCAGAATTCCAAAACCTTTCTTGTTCCACCTGTGTCAGTGCGGTTTGTTGTTCAGCTTTCCCTGCATTCTCAATGCCTAAATCCCGAGCAAAATTCTTAGTACCGGCGCTCTCCGGCAATGTATTCTGGCTTTCGGCCCTTCCGGCCACCACTGATATTCTTGCCCCTGTCGGGCCCTGTTGTGGTTGGAACTCTTCTACAACATCCGGTTGATCATCCAGCCATTTGGTGGCCTCTGCCGATCCCTCATAATCAAACCAGTTGACTGTCGCGTCCCCTGGATCCTGGTCGTTGAAAAACTGGAGGTTGGCAAAGTCCTCTTCCACAGCCGTCAAATCATCTGCCCCTTGCTCAAATCCATCCCCCTGGATCACACACAGCTCTGCCTTCTCTGGCAATTCTATACCTGGCCCAACCTGGCCTGCTGACAGAATGTACTCACTTGGATCATAGGCTTCCCCAGCGAAACCCCCAGACTGCTCAAATCCTGATTCAACAATTTCATCCTCCTCTGAAATCTCCTCTGTCCTGTCTTTGACAGTCACCACCATTGACTCGGGTTGGGTTGTGGAGATGTCCAACATGCACAGAATCAGTGCAGTCGGGAAGGAGCACCTCCGGCTTAGGTAGGTGGGATGGGGTGATATAGATACTAGGATCGTAAGACACGACCCCAGTCTGGATAAAGTTGATTCTGTTGGGAAGGGGAGCTTGGTTATGTGGTGGGAGAGGGTTTGTTGTGACATTGGGTTTTTCTGGAGGCGCAGTCACCTGCTTGTCAATGAGATCCTGGATCTCATGACGCAATCTAAAACAATGGTCAGTGTCGTGACCATGTTGTTGGTGATATGCGCAGTATTTTGCTGGGTCATGAGAAGGAGGGAGTGGATTTGGTAGTGGCCTCGGCTCTAGGGGCTTCAAATGCCTTTTCCTGATTAATACCCCCAGAGCCTTGGACAGGGGCATGTACAATGGGGTGAAGGTTCTTTGGCCTCTGGGTTGGTATTTGGTGGCCTGGGTATTGCTTCCGGATGCACCGGAGAAAGGTGTGGCTGCCATAGGTCTTGGAAGGGGAGGGGGAATGGTGATGACCATACTCACTTCTGAAGCTCTTGTATTCGCAGCACTGCTTGTGCCTGCGTTGTTGTTGCGGTTGAAAGTCCTTCTTGGTTGCTCCCTATCTTGGTCGATCAGACCCTGTTTCATTGCATCTTCAATTTGTACCCCCATCTCGTGCAGATCTGAAAAGGTGGGGAAGGGGAGTACAATCATTTTTTGCATCAATTTTGGTTGGAGATTGCGCACAATCATCCGAATTTGGTCCTTATTAGTGGGCCTTGAAGTCATCATCGAGGCTTTCACCCTCCACCTGGTCACGAAATCCGAGAAACTCTCTTTAGGCTCCTGCCTTGTTGTTTTGAGGTCGCGTGTTGTAATCTCAATTTGGGTGTTGTAAGAGTATTGCGCGACAAAGGCCTCAGCCATCTCATCCCAACTCCGCTTGACGTCATCCTCTAACTTCGCGTACCAGATAACGGCCACACCCGACAGGGTCCAGTCAAATAGCGAAAGCTTCTGCAGTCTGGTGAGGCCCATTGGCCTTAGTATATCTGAGAAGAGTCGGAGGTGGACCATGGGATCCCCAGATCCGTCGAAGCGATCAATTTGCGGCATCTTGAACCTATCTGGCAGCGTTACAACCACATCGGTATATCCGTCCTCGATATCCGAAATAGCCTTTACCCCTTGGGACTTTTTGAACAGCTTCTCGAGCTTGCTCAATTTCAATGCTGTTGGGTCTATTTCGAACTCGAAGGGAGAGTCCGGGTGGTTGACAGGCGTATGTGCCTTAGACAGTTGAGGTGGAAGCGGGGGCGGAGCTGGCCCCGTTGGAAGGTCTGTGTCCTCTTGGGTGTTCTGGACATTTGGCAAGGTGTTTTGGATGTTTGGCAGGACATTCTGGATAGTTGGTGTTTGCTCGGGTAACGGGACCCCTGGTGGAGGAGGTACTGGATGTGATGCTGATGCTCCGGCTTGCTGCTGAAGTCTAGTGATAAGCTCGACCTGCTGGGCCATGATTGTGGCCTGTTGTTTAGGGAACTCCGCTTGGCGGACAGTGTCCTCCTACATTTGCTTCATACTCTCTTGTAGCTGTCGCATCATTTCCTCCATCCCGGCCATATTCTGCTGATCTTGCTGACTAACTGGTATGTGTATCTTTATGGCAGAAACTGAAACCTCAGCCCGACTGTTCACTGCTAGGGTAGACCACTGCTCTGGTAACCTCTGTTCAGACACACTGCGTCTCCTCGGCCTTCGCCTGACAACCGAGGGTAGAAAGTGAAACACTGGCTGTCCGTCAACCAGATCCTCAGATCGATTGAGTCGACGACCTCTTGTCCAGAGTGCTTGGGGAATATCTGCTTGGTCTGAAGCAATTGTGCTAAAACTGCCCTAGCAAAAGATAAATAAAGCGATAAGGAAATAAATAACCAGATAAACGCACAGCATAAGAGCTTAAAGTAAACACACAACACACAGTTGGGCGTAACAACACACAGTCGGTAAGCTGAATACACACTATCCTCCAACACTGATCATTATCCCTGAATCACTGTCCCCGAAAACTGAATCTGATACCCGCAGATAACTGATTCCCAAAATAACTGAACTGATGCCCGCAGGCCTGATACCCAAACTCGCAAACTGATACATGCATTCCTGTAGAGACGCACTCTAAAAGCACATAACAGATAAGTGAGAGCCAAAACACCCCTATGTTGGGGTAGGGTTTCCCTGTCCTATTTTGTCAGGAGCTAGGGTTTCACTACACACGCAGTGGTTTCAAACAACCTAAAATCGGGTAAGCAACCTGTCCTAGTTTGGAATGGTCACTACGGATTCCGAACATGCACTAGGTCGAATGGTCAAAAGGGTGCCCTGGTAAAACCGGGGTTTGTGTTTCCATACTGGCAGAGCCCGTAACCGGTAAGCCTTATGGCACGCAGCCTCTGGTAAACCACTCAGGAATAGCAGATGGCAAACACGGTGTCCTAGGCGCAACAATGCAAATGCGATGCAAAGAAACACGCAAGTGTAGTCACAACAAGATATCATGAGTTCAAGTCAAGTTCTCTAACTCCCCAACAGAGTCGCCAGAAACTGTAGACGTCCCCGAACGCCCCGGGAGGGTGAGTCCCGTTCCGTTCATTTTGGGGCTCACTACAGTTCGGACTCAAATTGTCACGGTTCTCAATCTGAACCAAAGAGTCCAAGTCCGGCAAATCGTTTTGAGAAAAATTAATTTTTTTTGAAAAAGGTGCCAAACATGGACTACTTTACCAGATACAGAGTCGCCACCTAAATATTTTATTTTTGGGGAAATTTAGGAAACCCTGACTCGTGCCTAAGGCCATGTGTCCGTCATCACCAAAGTTGCCTCGGCTCGGGAACTTGGGTACGATTGGGGAAGGTCACTTCGTGAGCACCCCCGCTCGCCCGATTAGAGATCGGCCTCTACTAACCATGATATCTTGTTTTGAAAACGTTATGTGTTCTTATTCCGGTTATTAGCCTAGATTTATTATGTGATGCGCACAGCATACAAGTATAGACTGGGTCGCCTGAATTGGAACGAAATATTTCATGTTTATTTTTTAAAGTGGTTTGCTACTCGCAAGTAGGCTCAAAATGCAGATTTTGCCACCCTCAGGTGGCCTTTAGAAAAGATGGTTTTGCCACTATTTAGTGGGCTCAAAACTCAC
Source organism: Camellia granthamiana (assembly GCA_036172215.1). Taxonomy (NCBI): domain Eukaryota; kingdom Viridiplantae; phylum Streptophyta; class Magnoliopsida; order Ericales; family Theaceae; genus Camellia; species Camellia granthamiana. The sequence goes on from CM069904.1 coordinate 70,330,700, forward strand.
AGCTGATGACTTGTTCCAATCCAAATAACCCAACCTTCACCCACAGGCATTCAAGCAGATATATCACATAAGCACATAGCCTCATGGTCAGCATGCTATCATGGCAGTCACTCACACGCATGCCAGGATGCTAAAGCATAACCACTTACCGAGTACTCCAAGCCAAAAAAAGAAGCTAATTAGAAATCAATGCATGATCCTAACTATACAGAAATGCCTAATGCAACACATGCAAAAATGCAGCTAAGATAGGCTCGGCTATTCTAAGATGGCATGTGAAATGCTACAACTAACAAGTATTCAACTCGGAATTGAAATACAATGCAGTGAGTATGATGCGCCAAGCCCGGTGCATGCAAAACAGATGAATGAATGCAAACATGCTATCATACTGTATGCTAATTGAAACATGCCCTAATCTAACCATCATAAGCTGGTAAATAAAAGGGAGAAAGACGTGGGGTTGAAAGACATACATTACACACACGCACACTTATTACAACATTGCCCTCGGTCGGAGGGTCTAAATAAATAATACAGTCCCAAATAAATAATACAGTCCGAATAAATACAAAATCCTAATTCATTATCAAATTAATTTAGGAAAGCAGGGAATTAGCATGCAAGCTATGGACCGCCTCGGCTCTGTTCCGAATGATGAATGATGCATGCTCGAGTTGCCTTTGTCGGGAAATTCCTTACGATGCCCCGGTTTGCCTCTGTTTGCAGTTAATCCCGGGATGTTGTGCGAAGCTCCAAAAGACTGCCGATTTCTGATTTGCTGCAACAGAGAGCAAGAAAGGGGCATGGCAAAGCATTTTCACATATGTATGCATGCCTCGATCCTCGTGCCACCAATCACGCATATCGATGCATGATGGCCGAGGAGTCGAATTGCACGACTCAATATGAAATGAATGCACACAAAAACACAACAAGACCGAGACTCCATCATGGTTAATCCGGAGTGTCGGTGACCGGGAATGGAGACACGTTCCGTCACTCGAAGTATGAAACGTCCCTTGTTTCCCGTGCTTGGGCTAACTCCTATTCCAAACACAATGCAATATGCATGACATGCATGAATACAATCCTAACATGCAACCTAGCATACGCAATGCTATGAAATGGCATATACAATACTCGATGTAACATGGCATACACAATGCTATGAAATGGAATGGCATACATAATGCACAATGGACTTACACCAACATCAGTGGACCTCAGCCACACCCACATTAGTGGCCATGAGATGAAAATGAGACAACCGAAGTGCGTGCAAACCTAAGGCACCAAATGCCACTCTAACAAAGCATGGCAAGGCATGAAATATGGCATACAGACATGGAAATTCCAGCACTGAAACATGATGCAAAATGACCCCGAAACATGGAAACATGGCACCCGATGCATGAGATAAACCCCGAAACTCAAAACTAGGCACATGTATTGACTTATAGCTATACAAAGCATGCATTATTTGACCATGAAGCATAAAGACAGAGCCAAGGCAGTCCCAAAACATGAACATTTCCAGTTCAAAGCATGACCAAAAGATGCTAGCATGATCGACTAAAATAGCATGCAACTTTGACTAGCAAACATGGTTTACATGGCATGTATACGAAGCGCATGAGAACTCACCAAACCAGCAAAAATCAGTGAATAAAATATGTCAAAATATGCCTAAATAATCACTGAAATGCAGCCAACATGTGCAAAAATGATGAACTCCTTTAGAGGGCCATACAAGGAGTTATTAAGCACATACAAGATATACATGTAACAAGACTAAAACAACTCTGGAAATGGGTTATGACAACCCTAAAATCCACCAAATAGGCCCTGGAATCAGTCTCGGAAACATGCAAAGAAAGGCCTCTTTGAAAGGCCTTGAATGGAATTGCTCTACACATGCATTATAGACATAAAATATGACCAAGAGGGCCTTGGACAGAGCCAAGGCAGACCTCAAAACCCTTAGAATGAGGCCTGGAAAGTGACTTCAATGCATGCAAAATAGGGTCCCTTTGGAAGGCCAAACATGCTAGTAAAGAGAATGAGGGGTGAGAGGGTCACCCCTCTATGATTTCAAGGCTCAAAACCTCATCAAAGCCACTGAAAATCCACTGGATTTCAGTGGCTAAGAGGCCAAAACAAGACTAATGCAAGTGCTCTAATGCATAGCCCTAATCATGAAGGAATGAAGCATGCATAGGGGGAAGATGACCCTAAACAGAGAAGAGACCTTAAACAAGCTCAAAGAGGAGGTCAAAACAAGACTTTTTCTAGTTTAGGTCAAGGTCCAAAAATGTTCACAAATAAGGCTAATATATCATGCAAAAATAGCCCTAAAAGAGAGATAGAGGATAAGGGACAGCAGATGGTCTCAAACAGCAAAGATCCCTTCAAAAAAGTTGAAGAGGGGCTCAAAATAAGATACTTTACAGTTTAGCTCGAAGCCCAGAAATGCTCACAAATAAGGCTAATGTATCATGCAAGATAAGCCCTAAAAGAGAGATAAAGCACAAAGGGGGAGTAGAAGACCTCAAACAGAAAAAAGTTCTTGATCAAACATGAAGATGAGCTCAAAATAAGACTATTTTCAGTTCAGGTAAAAGCCCAAAAATGCTCGCAAAAGGGGCTAAGATATAAAGCAAAATAAGGCTAGAAAAGGGGAAAAGAGGACTTACCCTTGTAGCATAGCAATGCAGCAGCTTTTGGTCCAAGAGAATGAGCTCCTAACCTCTGAAAATCAGCCTCAAGGTGTTGGAATGGAGGATGGAGGTGGTAGGCTATGAGTTGTAGTGTAAAGGCCAAGAACAAAGGGGTATTTGAGCTTGGATGAGGGAGATATATGGAGGATGGAGTGTATGTGCCTCAGCTGATTTTTCAACCCTTAGAAATGAGGTAGGGTGCTGGTTATATAAAGGGAGAGAGGCCAAAGAAAGGGGGGGAAAAATCAATTCAAATTTCCCCCCAAAAGGACAGACCCTCTGTAGACACCCCATTTTTGACCGACCTTAAGACTCAGACGTCACCGATTGAGCGCTCGGTGATGTTGCATATTGTGCTCGTTCAGAGGTTTCAGAGTCTCGGCTGCGAGCTTTGCCTCTGGACTTCCAGACTCTTTTGTGCCTTGCCTCGGTTTGCGAACCAGGCCCTGTTTTCTTTGTTTTCTCTTCCCGAAGGGAGGGAGAGGTCTCGTAGATCATCTCTCAATGGCCGTAGGCTACATTTCGTGGTCGTAGGCCTTTTTCTTTTTCTTTTTCTTTTTTTTTTTTATCTTTCCCGTTTGGAGCCCGGTTTCCGATTTTTCGGAGCCGACGACCGTGTGCCTCGGTTCGGGACCGCTTAACCACCTCCGTTTGCCCCGGTTTTTGGTATACACCCCACCACCATCCATTCCAACAACTTGGAGCTGTTTTTCAGAGCTTAGGAGCACCATTTCTCAGACCAAGAGCTGCTGGTCCATTGGTCTTCAAGGGTAAGCTTCTTTTCCCTCTTTTTTGTTCCTATCTTGCTCTATATCTAAGCCTTGCTTGAAAGCATTTTTGGGCTCCGACCCAAACTGTAAATAGTCATATTTTGAGCTCCTTTTCATGTTTGATTAAGGACCTTTTGCTGTTTGAGGTCTCCTACTATCACTTGCCTCTTTAACTCTCTTTTAGGCCTATTTTTGCATGGTATTTTAGGCTTATTTGTGAGCTGTTTTGTGGCTTGATGTAAACTGTAAAATGTCTTGTTTTGAGCCCCTCTTCAATTTTGTTGAAGGGCTCTCTTCGGTTTGAAGCCAGCAGCTACCACTTGCCTCTTTATCTCTCTTTTGGGCCTATTTTTAGGGGGAAATTTGAATTTGATTTCCCCCCCCCCCTTTCTCTCCACTCCTCTCCTCTATAAAACCAGCCCCCCCAGCTCATTTTCAGGGGTGACAAAATTTGTTTAGAGCTTTTTTACATACAATCCCCTCTCCCTCTCTCATCCAAGCTCTAAAACCCTAAGCTTCTTGCACTATTTACCCTACAACCCATAGCACCACACCTCCACACTCCATTCCAGCCCTTTGAAGCTGATTTCCAGAGGTCAAGAGCTCCCAAACCTGGTCCAAAAGTTGTTGAAGCTTGGTTCTACAAGGGTAAGCACTCATTTCCCTCAAACTTGCCTTTTTTTGCTTCATTTTTAAGCCATACTTGCAAGCATTTTTGGGCTCCGACCCAAACTGAAAATGGCCTTATTTTGAGCTTATATTCATGTTTTATTATGGACCTTTCTCCGTTTAAAGTCATCTACTATCCCTTTCCTCTTATCTCTCTTTTAGGGCCTAATCTTGCATGATATATTAGCCTTGTTTTTGAACATTTCTGGGTTCCGAGCCAAACTGTAAATAGTCATATTTTGAGCTCTTCTACATGTTTGATCAAGGACCTCTTACTGTTTGAGATCTCCTACTACCACTTGTCTCTTTATCCCTCTTTTAGGCCTATTTTTGCATGGTATTTTAGTCTTATTTGTGAGCTGTTTTGGACTTGGTCATAAACTGTAAAGTGACATATTTTGAGCCCCTCTTCAACTTTGTTGAAGGGCTCTTTGCCATTTGGGGCCAGCTGCTGTCCCTTGTCTCTATTCTCTCTTTTAGGGCCATTTTTGCATGATAGATTAGCCCTACTTGTGTTCATTTTTGAGAGTTGTCATAACTGAAAAATATCTTTTTTTGATCTCATCTTAAAGTTTGTTTAAGGTTCCATTTTTGTTTGAGGTCATATGCTTCCTTGTATGCTTGACTATCTCCTATTTTGAGCCTTACACCTATGCTCCAATTGCATGCTTTGTTTGGTCTTCTAGCCACTGGAATCCAGTGGATTTCCAGTGGTTTTGATGCTATTTTGAGCCTCCAAATCAGAGGGGGGTGACCCCCTCTCACCTTGACTTGTTTGGTGGTCATTTTGGCCTTCCAAAGAGACCCTATCTTGCATGTTTCTTAGCCACTTTTCAGGGCCAATTTGGTGAGTTTTGGGACTACCATATTTGATTTTAAGAGTTGGTTTGGTGCTGCCACATGTCTATCTTGTATGTGCTTAAGAATCCCTTGCATGGCCCTCTAAAGTAACTCATCATTTTTGCATGCCATGGTTGTATATCAGTGGTTATTTGGGCCTATTTTCACATGTTTTATTCACTAATTTTTGATGGTTTGGTGAGATTCCATGTGCATCATATACTTGCCATGTAAACCATGTTAGCTAGTCAAAGTTGCATGCTATTTTAAGTCATCTTGCTAGCATCTTTTGGCCATGCTTTGAACTAGAAAAGTTCATGTTTTGGGACTGCCTTGCTTCTGTCTTCATGCTTCATGATCAAATAATGCATGCTTTGTGTAGCTATAAGTCATTCCATGTGCATAGTTTTGAGTTTCGGGGTTATCTCATGCATCGGGTGCCATATTGCCATGTTTCGGGGCTGTTTAGCAGCATATCTTAGCACTGAAATTTGCATGTTTTTATGCCATACTCCATGCCTTGCCATGCCTTGTTAGAGTGGCATTCGTGCCCTAGGATCGGTCCTCGGTTTGCGTGCATGTGTGCACGCATCTCGAGTGTCTCATTTTCATCTAATGGCCTCCTATGTGAGTGTGGCTGAGGTCCACTTGTGTTGGTGTAAGTCCATTATGCATTTTGTATGCCATTTCATTTCATAGCATTGTGTATGCTAGGTTGTATGTTAGCGCATTGTGTATGCCATGTTACCTCGCGCATCGTGTATGCCATTTCATAGCATTGTGCATGTTAGGTTGTATCTTAGTTGCATTCATGCATGTCATGCATATTGCATTGTGTTTGGGATAGGAGTTAGCCTGAGCACGGGAAACGAGGGACGTTTCGTACTTTGAGTGACGGAACGTGTCTCAATTCCCAGTCACCGACACTCCGGATTATCCATGATGGAGTCTTGGTCTTGTTGTGTTTTCATGTGCATTCATTCCATATTGAGTTGTGCAATTCGACTCCTCGGCCATCATGCATCGATATGCGTGATTGGTGGCACGAGGATCGAGGCATGCATACATATGTGAAAATACATTGCCATGCCCCTTTCTTGCTCTCTGTTACAGCAAATCAAGAATCAGCAGCCTTCCTGAGCTTGGCACGCTTTCCAAAAATAATTGCAAACAGAGGCTAATTGGGGCATCGCGATGGATTTCCGCGCAAGGCAACCCGAACATGCATCATTCATCATCCGGATCAGAGTTGAGGCGGTCCCTGGCTTGCATGCCAATTTATAGCTTTCTTAGTTAATTTTTTAATTAATTAGGGTTTTGTATTTATTCGGACTGTATTTATTCGGGACTGTATATTATTTATTCGGACCCTCCGAGCGAGGGCAATGTTGTAATAAGTGTGCGTGTGTGTGATGTATGTCTTCCAACCCCACGTCTTTCTCCCTTTTATTTACCAGCTTATGATGGTTAGATTAGGGCATGTTTCAATTAGCATACAGTATGATGGCATGTTTGCATTCATTCATCTGTCTAGCATGCACCGGGCTCGGCGCATCATACTAACTGCATTGTACTTCAATTCCGAGTTGAATACTTGTTAGTTGTAGCATTTCACATGCCATCTTTAGAATAACCGAGCCTGCTATAGTTGCATTTTTGCATGTGTTGCATTAAGCATTTCTGTATAGTTAGGATCATGCATGGATTTTTAATTAGCTTCTGTTTTGGCTTGGAGTACTCGGTAAGTTTTATGCTTTAGCATCCTTGCATGCGTGTGAGTGACTGCCATGAATAGCATGCTTACCATGAGGCTATTTGCTTATGTGATATACCTACTTGAATGCCTGTGGGTGAAGGTTGGGTTATCCGAATTGGAATAATACATTGACTGTGAGTTTTAAGCCCACTAGATAGTGGCAAAACCATCTTTTCTAAAGCCCACCTGAGGGTGGCAAAATCTGCATTTTAAGCCTACTTGCGAGTAGCAAACCATTTTCAAAACAAACATGAAATGTGTTGTTCCAATTCAGGCGATCCAGTCTATACTTGTATGTTGTGCGCATCACATAGTAATCCTAGGCTAATAACCGGAATAAGAGCACACAATGTTTTCAAAGCTCGATATCATGGTTAGTAGAGGCCGATCTTTGATCGGGTGAGCGAGGGTGCTCACGAAGTGACCTTCCCCAATCGTACCCAAGTTCTCGAGCCGAGGCAACTTTGGTGATGACGGACACGTGGCCTTAGGCAACGAGTCAGGGTTTCCTAAATTTCCCAAAAATAAAATATTTAGGTGGCGACTCTGTATCTGGCAAAGCAGTCCATGTTTGGCACTTCTTTCAAAAATCTGTTTTCTCAAAACGATTTGCCGGATTTGGACTCTTTGGTTCAGATTAAGAACCGTGACACAAATCGAGTCCGAACTGTAGCGAGGTCCCCCGCGGGCTTGTTACACCCTCGGACAGAGGGTTTGGTGTAAAACAGTTGGCACAGCTGGAATGCACCAGGAGAGAGAAGAATGGCCGGCCAGGTGCAAAAGGTCCAGGTGGCCGGCCGGCCACCTCCCCTGGTCGGCCGGCCAGGGGTCAAAGAGGTCAAGAAGGATTGCTAGCCGGCCACCCCAAAAAGGTGGCCTCCTAGATGAGTGCAACACAGCTGTATGGTCAAAACCCAGAAAATGTGAACCAGGAGAGAGAAAAACCAACTTTTTAGAGGGGTTCAAAAGGGTCAAGAACAATTGTTGGCTGACCTACCCATATTGGTGGCCTCCCAGGTGTGTACAACACAATGGTGTGGTGGAAATTCAGAAAAAGTGGCCCGGGAATGAGAAAAATCAGCTTTCTAGTGAAGAAAACGGGCGATGAAGAGCGATGAAGGAATAAAACTGGTTTTTCAGAAAAATTGCTAGCCTCCCACCTTCCTACACCCTTTCTAACAATGAAAATAAGGTCCCTGCCAAAAATGGACCAAGACGGATGCAAAACGAAGGTTCAGGGGCAAAAACGCGCAGTTCGGGGCCCCGAAAACAGGCTGTTAAGCACCGGAAGTAGCGTTCGACCACGGAGTTGGTCTCTCGGGCCACAGTGTCCCTCAAAAGGGAGGAAACAAGGTGTGTGCCAAAAATCGGAGCAAGTGAAGGTAGTTAAGCGGTCCCGAACCGAGGCACACGGCCGATGGCTCCGAAAACCGAGAACCGGGCTCCAAACGGGAAAAATAGCCTACGACCATGAAACGTAGCCTACGGCCACTGAGAGATGATCTACAAGACCTCTCCCTCCCTTCGGGAAGAGAAAGCAAAGAAAACAGGGCCTGGTTCGCAAACCGAGGCAAAGCACGAAAGAGTCCGGAAGTCCGGAGGCAAGGCTCGCAGCCGTGACTCCGCAACCTCAGAACGAGCACAATATACAACATCACCAAGCGCTCAATCGGTGACGTCTGAGTCTTAAAGTCGGTCAAAAATGGGGTGTCTACACCCACGTACTTCCATTTTCAGTGAATTTCAAGACATCCCTTCTCCTTCAGTGGTTTTAATCAACAATCTCCTGCCTATTCCACTTCTTGAACTTCTTCCTGTCAACAAATTTATGAAACAAACCTCTCAAAATACATCAACTTCAACAAAACATTGTATACATAAATATATATCGTGGGAAAAAAAAAAGAAAAAAAAAAACTTATCGACGTAGGAGGAAATATCCAGCTCTCACTACTTCATCATCATTTGCAGCTTCAATCTAAACAATTTTTAGTGTGTTTTCTTAGAAGACTCAATGAGTAAATACAATACAGAGAATGTCAAATTTTGGAATTTTTTTTTATAGTCTTGCGAATTTTACTCCCAAAAGATTGCCACAGCTGTTACAGTAAACATCTAAGAGAGTGCGATCTCCAACCCTTCGATCCTGCTCTGGACTAAGCGTGTGCATATTCACACTGCATATAGCTAGTTTTTTCATGAAGGTAAATGTAAGCTATGTCGGTCATTTGATTAATTTTGGAATTTCTTTTTTTGAATTTTTTTTAGGTCGACAAGCACACACATGTTTAGATCTTGGATTTGTAGAGAAAAGAAAAGAGAAAACTAGAAATCCAAATTCGAAACACAACATTAAGGTCTCGGCCGATGAAGGATTTTCATGAAACTTTAATGAAATTTTCACAATTAAATTACAAGAAGAGAGTATAAATGGGAAACAAAATAGCTTGTGCAAATTTATCTATCAAATCAAAACCATTTCTCCTTCCAAAAGTGATTGATGAGTCTTACACATATCGAAAGACACCTCCAAGCCAACTCATTGTCCTGAAAAACATAATGAACACAATCCTCAGAATATGAACCCAACGCAAAGAACACATGGAAAAAAATATATATAATATGCTGCAAGGAACAAGTGGGGTAAAAAACCCAATTTGCAGGTAAAGTAAAGAGCCTCTTTATGCGAATATGAGCAGCTTGATTAGCAGATCGACGAATCCATGAGAAGACATGTCTATCACGCTGTTCTATTCAGGCTGACCATGCATTAAGAACTTCATAGTATATATGCAACGAACAATATCAAGAAATTATCAAAAACTGATACAATTAATTATGCAGAGAGAGAGAGAGAGAGAGAGAGAGAGAATTTTACTATGAAGTTATCAAGAAACTCTTGGGATAAAGCAATGTGGGTTTGGTAGTCACGACAGAGATAAAAATGAGTATTTGTTTGATCAAAGTAGATAAGATACACCCTCCCTATAATTGTAAATTTGTAACAAAGATATATACACAAAAGAAACTGCATATGGCAAGCACGTATTCAAATTTATGAATAAACCAATGGATGCAAATGCATACATCTGTTAAGTTGGAACTAAAGAAAAAAAAAAAAAAAAAAAGAGAAATCTACCCGTTCATTGAGATGCATAGACACATGAAGATTTGGGTAAGCTCCACAGGACGTACTTCAAATAGTGCACTAGCATGAATTTTAGTTTATGCGCATGTGGCCACAATGGATAGCAATAGGCTGGAAAAGGTGAAAAATGACATTCTAGACAGGTAAAGTGACATAGCATGATGGAGAATAAACATAATAACAAAGGCTAATGGAACAGATGGTGCAATTGGATAAACAGTACAGACCTGCTACTGGACCAGAAAACCAAATAAAACTAAAAAAGAAGAACTACTATCATAATTAAGGCCATGTATAGTCCACATAGAAAGCTAAAATTAGGACCTATAAATATAAATAAACCACTAGAGACTATTACAACTATAACATACAAAAGTTTACAGACTAGGAAAAAAAAAAAAAAAACAACAACAACAACAACAACCACCACAGCTATCTTGACAGCAGCAGTAGTAAACCAAAGCACCATCAAACATCAGGTAATCAGCAGCAAGCAACAGCAGGTAGCCAGCAGATGAAGATAGCAAGCCAGCCAGTATGCAGCAGCCAACAACACAGCAAAAATCCTGCCAAATCTTCAAAACAGTAATATAGACTAGTAGCAGCAACAGCCAAAGGCTTCAACAATTAACAATTGGGACAAGATCCACCAAAATGGATTAGTTGCTCAAGGCCATCATTCAGTCAAATGACTTTGAAAGAGCTAAGCAATCAACAAATCAATTGGAAAATTCAACAATAGTTAACTGCAAAAAGTACACATGGATTTCTAGCCATCACTCCACCCTTGAATAACACTCAAACTCCACAACAAAGCAGTTAACTATAGGATATAAATAAACACAAAAACTATTCAACAAATATATGCCTCATTCACTCAACCCACAAAGAATAACTCCCCTAAATTAGACTAGCTGAGAACCTGCACCAGAAACAAACAGTTAAGTATAGGTTCTCACCATACTCAACCCTCAATAGCACAGATAACCCCTTCTCACTCACAGTCCTAATATAGGGGCTCACCATCACTAAACCCACCTTCCCTAAAAAATAGTGGCAAGCTAAGAACCTGCATTAACAAACTGTGAGATAAAATAAATGATAGTGCTCCAGTCACTCAACCCACAAGCTCACCATCTCACTCAATATTTATGGAATAGCCTCACATAACTCAAATCATATCCCTACAAATTGGCCAGCTCACAAATCAGACTAATCTGCAACTTAACACCAAATCAGTATCCACACAAAAATTCCAGACCACCACCAACTATCCTTGGCCTGATTTCATAACAGAGCTAGAAAGTGACCACTTCAACAAGAACCAAGCATTTGTCACATCCTCTTTGACGCTTGAGATGGACATTATCCTGATTCTCACAAGGTAAAAACAACAATCCTACTCTGGTTCTGAACAAATTAATAATAATAATAATAAATTCAACAAATTAATTCAATAAAGCATATTTTTATACTAATGGAGTTCCTGTAGGATTCTCTAATTTTTGTAATAGAACCCAATTTCTTTAGATTCAACAATTTTTTTTTTTTTTTTTTTAAATTATGTTCAACCCAAGAACCTAATTTCACATTCAGGTTTAATTTTTCCAATTCAAATTCAGATATTTTCCCCAACTTACATTCAAGAAATTTAAAATAACAATTGTAGACACCCCATTTTTGACCGACCTTAAGACTCAGACGTCACCGATTGAGCGCTTGGTGATGTTGGATATCGTGCTCGTCCAGAAGTTTCAGAGCCTTGGCCGTGAGCCCTGCCTCCGGACTTTCGGACTTTTCTGTACTTTGCCTCGGTTTGCGAACCAGGCTCGGTTTTCTCTGTTTCTCTTCCCAAAGGGAGGGAGAGGTCTCGTAGACCATCTCTAAGTGGCCGTGGGCTACATTTCGTGGTCGTAGGCCATTTTTCCCATTTCGGAGCCCGGTTCCCGATTTTCGGAGCCGTCAGGCCGTGTGCCTCGGTTCGGGACCGCCTAACTACCTCCGTTTGCTCCGGTTTTTGGCATGCATCTTATCTACTCCCTTTCAAGGGACACTGTGGTCCGAGAGACCAACTTCGTGGTCAAACACCACTCCCGGTGCCCAGCGGGCAGTTTTCGGGGCCTCGAACTGCGCGTCTCGGCCCCCGAACCTTCATTTTCCATCGGTTTTCGTTCATTTTTGGCAGGGACGTCTGTTTCATCACCAGGAGGGCCGTAGAAGGGTGGGAGGCCAGTAATTGTTCTAGCAACCAGTTATATTTCCTTCATCGCCCTCCGACGTCCGTTTTTCACACTTCAAAGCCATTGTTGACCACCCTAGGGTCACTTTCTTCAACCCTAACCCCCATATTTGTGATATACACACCTGGGAGGCCACCAATATTTGGTGGCCGGCCAGTAATTGTTGTTGGACCTTTTGAACCCCTTTGAAAAATGGCTTGTTCTCTCTCCTGGTTTACAGTTGCCAATTTTTGACCACATACCTGTGTTTAGCACACTTGGGAGGCCACCAATCTGTGGTGGCCGGCCACTAAATCACCTTGGCCCTTTTGACCCCTGGCCGACCGGCTATGGGGGGTGGCCGGCCGGCCACCTGCAGCTCCAATACCTGGCCGGCCTGAACCCCTGCAGTGTGTACATTGCAAAACTGACCTCTTTGACCCCCCAGATTTTGTATCCGGAGGGCCAAATTTTGGGAGGGAAACTTGAATTCTTTTCCCCCCATTTTTTCCCCCCATTTTCTCCCCCTCTTTGCCTATATAAACCAGCCTCCCCAGCTGGTTTAAGGGTTAGAAAAAACCCCTTTGAGCTCCCATATACATATCTCCTCTCTCTCTCTCCCTTCAAGCTTCAAAACCTCCACTATCCTACCCCCTTTTCACACCACCACCTAGCACCACTCCACCACTCCATTCCAGAAGCTAGGAGGGGCTTTCTAGAAGCTAAGAGGCAGCATTTCTCAGGCCAAAAGGCAGCCAAGAGTTGGTCTTCAAGGGTGAGTTGATTTCTCCCTCTTTCTAGCTCATTTTTGCAAGTTTTCTTAGCCCTCTTTTCTTGCTTTTTTGAGCTCCGACCAAAACTGAAAGTGGAATTTTTTTGAGCTCTATTTCATCTTTCATTAAGGGTCTTACCCTATTTGGGACCCCCATCTTGCACTTGCTTCATTACCCCCTTGTATGCCATAATCTTGCATAGTATTTTTGGCCTATTTGTAGTCTGTTTTGGAGCATGATGTAAACTCTAGATAGGCTTATTTTGAGCCCTTATTCAACATTGAAGAAGGGCTCACCACTGTTTGGAACCTCCATGTATCACTTGCCATTGTACCCCTCTTTGGTCCCCATTTTTGCATGATTTATTAGCTTATTGCGCTCCTGTTTTTGGACCTTGGTCCGAACTGAAAATGGCCATATTTTGACCCCCTCTTAATGTTTTATTAAGGGTCTATGGCTTTTTGGGACACCCTTTGTATACTTCATGTTATAGCTCTCTTGGTGCCCTTATTTTGCATAGCATTTTGAGCATACTTGTATCTGTTTTTGGGGCTTGTCATAAACTGTAATACATCATATTTTTAGGTCCTCTTCAATATTTTAGAAGGCCCCATACCTGTTTGGGGCCATCACTTGTGAGTTGCTTCATTACCCCTCTCTTTTTGGCCAATTTTGCATGCTAGTTTAGGCCCATTTTTACTCACTGTTTGGCCATGCTTTAAACTGTAAACATGCTTTTTTTTGGGCTTCCTAGCTTCTGTCTTCATACTTCATGTTCAAATTATGCATGCATTGCATAGCTATAGGCCATTTCATGCGCCAAAATTTATGTTTCGGGACTCGTTCCATGCATCGAGTATCATTTTGCCATGATTCGGGGCTGTTTTGCATCTCATTTTGCCTCTGAAAATTGCATGATCATATGCCATATTCCATGTTTTGCCATGTCTTGTTAGAGTGGCATTCCGTGCCGTAGGCTCGGTCCTCGGTTTGCGTGCATGCGTGCACGCATTTCGAGTGTCTCATTTCCATCTAATGGCCTCCTATGTGAGTGTGGCTGAGGTCCACTTGTGTTGGTGTAAGTCCATTATGCATTGTGTATGCCATTTCATTTCATAGCATTGTGTATGCTAGGTTGTATATTAGTGCATTGTGTATGCTATGTTACCTCGTGCATCGTGTATGTCACTTCATAGCATTGTGCATGTTAGGTTGTATATTAGTTGCATTCATGCATGTCATGCATATTGCATTGTGCTTGGGATAGGAGTTAGCCCAAGCACAGGAAACGAGGTACGTTTCGTACTCCGAGTGACGGAACGTGTCTCAATTCCCCAGTCACCGACACTCCGGATTACCCATGATGGAGTTTAGGTTTTGTTGTATTTTCATGTGCATTCATTCCATATTGAGTCGTGCAATTCGACTCCTCGGCCATAATGCATCGAGATGCGTGATTGGTGGCACGAGGATCGAGGCATACATACATTTGTGAAAATACATTGCTATGCCCCCTTTCCTGCTCTCTGTTGCAGCAAATCAAGAACCAGCAGCCTTCCAAGGCTTGGCACGCATTTCAAGAACAGGTGCAAACAGAGGCTAATTGGGGCATCGTCATGGATTTCCGCGCAAAAGGCAGCCCCGGGTATGCATCATTCATCATCCGGAATGGAATCAAGGCAGTCCCTGGCTTGCATGCCAGTTTATTATTTTTTTTCTTAGTTAATTTTGTTAATTAATTAAGAATTTGTACATATTTGGACTGTATTATTTATTTGGACTGTACTATTCGGGACTGTATATTATTCTTTTGGACCCTCTGTGCGAGGGCATAATTGTAATAAGTGTGCGTGTGTGTGATGCATGTCTTCCGACCCCACGTCTTTCTCCCTTTTACTTACCTGCTTATGATGGTTAGATTAGGGCATGTTTCAATTAGCATACAGTATGATAGCATGTTTGCATCATTCATCTGTTTTGCATGCACTGGGCTCGGCGCATCATACTAACTGCATTTGTATTTAAATTCTAAGTTGAATACATGTTAGCTGTAGCATCATCATATGCCATCTTTAGAATAGCCGAGCCTGCTTTAGTTGCATTTTGCATGTGTTGCATTAGGCACTTCTATATAATTAGGATCATGCATGATTTCTAATCAGCTTCTGTTTTGGCTTGGAGTACTCGGTGAGTTTTTATGCTTTAGCATCCTTGCATGCGTGTGAGTTACTGCCATGAATAGCATGCTTACCATGAGGCTATTTGCTTATGTGATATAACTGCCTGAATGCCTGTGGGTGAAGGTTGGGTTATTTGAATTGGGACAATGCATTGATTGTTTGTTTTAAGCCCACTAGATAGTGGCAAAACCATCTTTTCTAAGCCCACCCGAGGGTGGCAAATCCACGTCTTAGCCTACCTGCGGGTAGCACCATCAAACCATTTTCAAACAAACAAACATGAAATGTTTTGTTCCAATTTAGGCGACTCGGTCTATACTTGTATGCTGTGCGCATCACATAGTAACCTAGGCTAATAACCGGAATAAGAGCATACAATGTTTTCAAAAAATAGATATCATGGTTAGTAGAGGCCGGTCTTTGACCGGGCGAGCGAGGGTGCTCACGAAGTGACCTTCCCCAATCGTACCCAAGTTCCCGAGCCGAGGCAACTTTGGTGATGACGGACACGTGGCCTTTGGCACCGAGTCAGGGTATCCTAAATTCCCCCTTAAAAAATATTTAGGTGGCGACTCTGTATCTGGCAAAGCAGTCCATGTTTGGCACTTCTTTCAAAAATCTGTTTTCTCAAAAACGATTTGCCGGATTTGGACTCTTTGGTTCAAGATTTAGAACCGTGACAATCGAGTCCTTGAACTGTAGTGAACCCAAATGAACAGAACGGGACTTAACCCTCCCGGGGCATTCGGGGACGTCTACAGTTTCTGGCGACTCTGCTGGGGAGTTAGAGAACTTGACTCGAACTCATGATATCTTGTTTTGACTACACTTGTGTGTTTCTTTGCATTGCATTTGCATTGGTGCGCCTAGGACACCGTGTTTGCCATCTGCTATTCCTGAATGGTTTACCGGAGGCTTGTCTTGTCAAGGCATGACCATAAGGCTGACCGGTTATGGGCTCTGCCAGTATGGGAACACAAACCTTGGTTTTACCGGGGCACCCTTTTTGACCATTCGACCTAGTGCATATTCGGATCCATAGTGACCATTCCAAACTAGGACAGGTTGCTTACCCAATATAGGTTGTTTGAAACCGCTGTATGCGTAGTGAAACCCTAGCTCCTGACAAAATAGGACAGGGAAACCCTACCCCAACATAGGGGTGTTTTGGCTCTCACTTATCTGTTATGTGCTTGTTAGAGTGCGTCTCTACAGGAAATGCATGTATCAGTTTATGAGTTTAGGCATCAGGCCTGCGGGCATCAGTCAGTGTTTGAGGATCAGTTATCTGCAGGTATCAGATTCAGTCTGTGGGGACAGTGATTCAGGGATAATGATCAGTGTTTGAGGATAGTGTGTATTCAGCTTATCAGTCGTGTGTTGTTATGTTATGCCCAGCCGTGTGTTGTGTATTTATTTTAAGTTGTTATGCTGTCCGTTTATCTGATTGTTTATTTCCTTATTGCTTTATTTATCTTTTTGCTAGGACAGTTTTAGCACAATTGCTTCCGAACCAGTAGATATTCCCCAAGCACTTTGGACAAGAGGTCGTCGGCTCAATCAATCTGAGGATCTGGTTGACGGACATCCAGTATTCCATTCTCTACCCCCAGTTGTTAAGAGGAGGTCAAGAAAGCGCAGTGTGTCTGAGCAGAGGTCATCAGGGCAGTGGTCTACCTTACCAGTGAATACTCGGGCTGAGGTTTCGGTTTTCGCTATAGAAATACACATACCGGTCAGTCAGCAGAACCAACAGAGTATGGCCGGAATAGAGGAAATGATGCGCCAAATGCAGGAGAGCATGAGGCAAATGCAGGAGGACGCTGTCCGCCAAGCGGAGTTCTCCAAACAACAGGCCACAGTCATGGCCCAACAAGCCGAGCTCATTACTAGGCTGCAACAGCAGAATGCAGCGTCAGCCTCACATTCAGTCCCTCCTCCACCAGGGGTCCCGCTACCCGAGCAGACACCGGCTGCCCAAAATACCCTGCCAAATCCCCAAAACACCCTACCAAATATTCAGGAGGACACAGGCCTTCCAACGGGGCCAACTCCCCCCCCCCCACTTCCGCCTCAACTGTCCAAGACCCATACACCCGCCAACCACTCGGACTCTCCCTTCGAGTTCGAGATAGACCATACAGCTCTGAAACTGAGTAAGCTCGAGAAGCTTTTCAAGAAATCCCAAGGGGTGAAGGCTATTCCGGATATCGAGGACGGATATACCGATGTGGCCGTGACATTGCCAGACAGATTCAAAATGCCCCAGATCGATCGCTTCGATGGATCCGGGGACCCCATGGTCCACCTCCGGCTATTTTCAGATATACTGCGGCCAATGGGCCTAACCAGACCACAGAAACTCTCGCTATTCAGCCGGACCCTGTCAGGAGTGGCCGCCATCTGGTATGCAAAGCTGGAGGATGATGTCAAGAGGAGTTGGGACGAGATGGCTGAAGCCTTTGTTATGCAATACTCGTACAATACCCAGATCGAGATTACAACTCGTGATCTCGAAACAACGAGGCAGAAGCCCAAAGAGACTTTTTCAGATTTTGTAACTCGATGGAGGGCGAAAGCATCGATGATGACTTTGAGGCCCACTGATAAGGACCAGATCAGGATGATTGTACGCAATCTCCAACCGAAACTGATGCAGAAGATGATTGTACTCCCCTTTCCCACCTTCTCAGATTTACACAAGATGGGGGTATAGATCGAGGATGCGATGAAGCAAGGTCTGATTGACCAAGATCGGGAACAGCCCAGGAGGACTTTTAACCGTAACAACAATGCAGGCCCGAGTGGCGTCGCAACTGCAAGAGCTTCGGAGGTGAGCATGGTCGCCACCATCCCCCCTCCCATTCCAAAACCCATGGCAGCCACCCCTTTCTCCGGTGCATTCGGAAGTAATACACAGACCACTAAATACCAACCCAGAGGCCAGAGAACCTTCACCCCACTGTATATGCCCATGTCCAAAGCTCTGGGGGTATTAATCAGGAAGAAGCATTTGACGCCCCTGGAGCCAAGGCCACTATCAAATCCACTCCCTCCCTCTCATGACCCAGCCAGATACTGCGCGTATCACCAACAGCACGGTCATGACACCGACCGTTGTTTCAGATTGCGTCACGAGATCCAAGATCTTATTGACAAGCAGGTGATCGTGCCTCCCGAAAAACCCAACGTGACAACAAATCCCCTCCCACCACATAACCAAGCCCCTCCTACCAACAGAATCAACTTCATTCAAACTGGGGTCGTGCCTTACGATCCTAGTATCTATATCACCCCATCCCACCTACCTAAGCCGGAGGTGATCCTTCCTGTCTGCACTGACTTGTGCATGTTGGACATCTCTACAACCCAACCAGAGCCAACGGTGGCGACCATCGAAGAGGGGGCAGGGCAGATTTCAGAACAAAGTGGAGTTGTTGAGTCTGGGATTGAACAATTTGGGAGTTTCACCAGAGAAGCCTATGATCCGAGTGAGTACATTCTACCGGCAGGTCAGACTGGTTCGGATATAGAATTGTCAGAGAAGGCAGAACTGTGTGTTATCCGGGGGGATGGATTTGAGCCAGGGGCGGATGATCTGACGACTGTGGAGGAGGACCTTGCCAACCTCCAGTTCTTCAGTGACCAAGAATCAGGGGATGCAGCAATCAACTGGTTCGAGTATGAGGAGTCGGCAGAAGTGACCGGGTGGTTAGATGATCAACCAGACATCGTAGAATATCAACTAGAACAAGGCCCGGCAGGGGCGAGAGCATCAATGGTGGCCGGAAGGGCCGAGAGTCAGAATACACCGCCGGAGAGCGCCGGCACTAAGAATTTCGCTCAGAATTTGGGGATTGTAAATGCAGGGAACGTTGACCAACCAGCTGTACTGACGCAGTTGGAACAACAAAGATTTGAGGATTCCGAGAGAATCAGAAATGCGAAGGCCCATGTGGGGGTCGAAAGTACTGTGTGCACAGGAACAGAAAATGCTGCGGGCATACAGACCGAAGGCACTGCGAGTGCAATCATACCGAAGCCGGACAGGTGTCTGTCGGCTGCCGACGGAATGTGGTGGGAAGACGATGACTTATGTCTTGCCCACACAGACGAGGACTAGGGGAGTAGTCAACCAGATGATACCTGGTATATTGATGAGGTCGCTCATATGACAAGAAGTGGACGGTACTTCAAGCCTCCGCACTTAGACCAACCTGAGGCATCTGAGAAAGACAAAGAAGTTGAGAAACAGAGAGAGAAACAGATTGAAGAAGAAGCTGTGCTCAGGCAATTGAAGAAGATACAAGCAGACATCTCCATCTGGGGACTGCTTATGGCGTCGCGAGTGCACAGACAGACTGTCCTAGCTGCTATGGACAAGGCCAAACTCTCTATAGATACTACACCAGAGCAGCTGGTTGGGCTGGTTTTTCCAGGAGGAGGTTCCCCGGCATTAACCTTTTCAGACAAAGAACTGCCGCCTGAGGGCACAAACCACAACAAACCCCTCTACATCTCCGTGGAGTGTAGGGACAAATGGATACCGGTGGTACTTGTTGATACCGGATCCGCCATCAACGTCTGCCCAGCCAGAACGGCATATGCAATTGGGTTGAAGCCCGCAGACTTCGTTCCAACTACTCAAGTGATCAGAGCCTACGACAACACCAGCAGAGAGGTGATGGGGACTGTCAAGATTCAGACAAAGGTTGGACCTGGACAACACGAGATTGATTTCCATGTCTTGGAGGTTCCCGCAACTTTCAATCTGCTTTTGGGGCGACCGTGGTTGCACCAGGTGAAGGCCGTCTCGTCCACTCTGCATCAGATGGTGAAATACCCCTATGGAAAGGGAGTAGCCATCGTGTTTGGGAATTCATCGATCCATCGACCTCCGGAGGTATCTACACCAGTCCTAGAAATCAAGCATGGCATGGAGGACATGTTTATATCAGGGTTTACTCTGGCCGAGGCCCGGGTTGTGCGAAACATTATGGTTGTGAATGAAGGTGTGTACGTCAGTGCTCAATCCATCTACCTCATGAACAAGCTACAACACATCCCCGGGATGGGATTAGGAAGGAGCGGCAGGAAAGGCGTCGCAGCATTGGCCGAGGTGCCACACAACCCTCATACCTTTGGCTTGGGTTATCTGCCCACCAAAGAGGATTGGGTAAGGAAGGGAAAGGAAATGGCCGGAAGAGCCAGAGCAAAGCAGGCTGGGAAACCTTTTGAATTGATGCATAGGCCCATTCAGGGTACCCTGAACGGACGCTTTGTCCGGGAGGGGGAGGACTTTCCGTTTTGCGGCTTCCCAGAGCCGTGGCTGAACGCGGAAAAGAAGCGCGTGCCAGGTTTCGAGATTTTCTTCGACCTGCAACTACCCGGGGATGATGTTGCCACAGAGCAGACAGACCCATCAGCTGAGGTTGAACAGTGTAAGGCAGTGGACTCCGAGGGCGCCGAAATTGAAATGGGGGTAGCACTGGCATGTCTACTCTCAGATCCTTTGATCGACCATAAGCGCTTGGGGGATAACTTCGAGGTTTCCATGATTGGGGATGAAACGGCTGCGAGCCCACCAGCAGCTATTTTGGATGCATCTATCGCACCCTCTCTCACTTGGCAATACGAGGAGGGATTTTTGTCCAGTAGTACCGGGTCAGGTAGTGAGCCGGAATCTGATTCCACTGAGTCTTGTGAGTCGGAATCAGGTTCCGGCTCGACTGAGTCTGAGTCTGGTAATCCTAGGGATGTTAACCCGGATACCACAGTCCTGTCTAGGTCGTCTTTTTCCTTTTCATTTGAGTCTGTTGTAAATGAATCGGACGATTTGGATGTGCCTAATGAGAATCAAGTAGCTGTGGTTTCTGAGTACTTTTCTGTGCCCTTAATTTATTGCATTGATTCAGACTTTCAAAATTTTGAAAACGACGAGGACGAAGTTCCTCCGGTTTTGCAACGATTAATTGAGCAGGAGCAGGAGAGATTTGTCAAACCCCTAATGGATGAAATCATTACCGTGAATGTTGGTACTGAGGAGGACCCGCGGTTGGTCCAGATCGGGTCCACGTTGTCTTCGGAGGAATGCGAGCGCTTAGTCGCTTTATTAAAAGATTTCAAAGATGTTTTCGCGTGGTCCTACGAAGACATGCCTGGAATCGATCCTGAGATTGTACAGCATCGGATCCCTCTTGACCCCGAGGCCCGACCAGTCAAGCAGAAACTCAGGAGGATCTGCCCAGATTGGGCTCTCAAGATTAAGGAAGAGGTCACCAAGCAAATCGACGCAGGCTTCCTGCTGGTATCTGAATATCTGACTTGGTTGGCCAACATTGTTCCGGTACCGAAGAAAGATGGCAAGATCCGAGTATGCGTGGACTTCAGGGATTTGAACAGAGCTAGTCCGAAGGACGACTTCCCCTTACTGCATATTGATGAGTTGGTGGATTTCACAGCAGGGCACGCATTGCTTTCATTTATGGATGGCTTCTCAGGCTACAATCAGATAGTAATGGCACCAGAAGACCGGGAAAAGACTGCATTCACCACCCCGTGGGGGACATACTGCTATAGAGTCATGCCGTTTGGGTTGAAGAATGCTGGAGCTACTTATCAACGGGCCGCGACCACAATATTACATGATATGATCCACAAGGAGGTTGAGGTGTACGTGGACGACATGATTGTCAAGTCCAAGGAAAGAGAGGGCCACTACACCGCCTTGCATAAGTTTTTTCAAAGGATCAGGGAATTCCGGTTACGGCTGAACCCTCAAAAGTGTACATTCGGTGTTACAGCGGGAAAAATGTTGGGGTTTCTGATTACACAAAGGGGCATCGAAGTCGACCCCTCCAAAATCAAGGCCATCCTAGAAATGCCCCCACCAAGGACTGAGAAGGAGGTGTGAGGCTTTCTGGGTAAAGTGCAATTCATAAGACGGTTTATCTCAAAATTAACCTTGACTTGTGAACCACTTTTTGGTCTCCTAAAGAAAGGCAAGAAATTTCAATGGGACGGCCGATGTCAAGCAGCATTTGAACAGATCAAAGAATATCTACAGAACCCGCCCGTGTTGTCACCACCAGAGCCGGGAAGACCGTTGATATTGTACCTCTCAGTGACTGAGACCACAATGGGCTGTATGCTCGCACAAGAATCTGAAGACAAAGTAGAGAGAGCCATCTACTATCTGAGCAAGAAGATGTTAGAATATGAGACTCGCTACACGCCATTGGAGAAGGCTTGCTTAGCTTTGGTATGGGCTACCAGGAAGCTGCGGCACTACCTGTTAGCTCACTCCGTAATGTTGGTTTCACGTCTCGATCCCATCAAATATCTTTTCGAGAAACCAGCACTTACGGGTAGGCTAGCTCGTTGGTTGCTGTTGCTTTCCGAATTTGATTTGAAGTATGTCACACGCAAGTCAGTCAAAGGAAGAGCAGTAGCAGAGTTCCTTGCCGACCATCCGGTTGAGGGGGATGAAGCAGTTGAATACTTGTTCCCAGATGAAGCAATTTTGCATATCGACGACGAAACTTGGACGATGTACTTCGACGAAGCATCAAATCAGCACGGGTATGGGATAGGAGTGTTGCTGATAGCACCCGATGATTCCCGCATCCCCCTAGCCTTCAAACTCCGATTCAAAGTCTCGAACAATGAAGCTGAATATGAGGCATGCATTGCCGGTCTGGAAGCAGCCCTAGAACTAGGGGCAAGACGGTTGGACGTTATCGGGGACTCGAACCTTGTTGTGTCTCAAGCAAAAGGAGACTGGAAAGTAAAAGAGGAGAAGATGATGATATATCACCAGACCTTGGATTTGCTAATTCCTCGGTTTGAGAAACTAAGTTTTACTCATCTACTAAGAGAGAACAACAGGTTCACAGATTCTTTAGCAACTCTATCTTCCATGATAGACATCCCATACGGAGTCCGGATGCGTCCAGTCATTATTGACCAGACGTTTGCGCCAGCCTACGAGTCGATTGCCGCTATAGATGAAGTTCAGGACGAAAACCCTTGGTACTATGACATTTGGAATTTCCTGGAGAAAGAAGCGTACCCGCCAGGGGTAAATGCCAAGGATAAAAGGGCAATAAGAAGATTGGCCGTTCAGTTCATCATTTGTGGGGGTAAGCTGTATAGAAGAGGTCATTTGGGAATGCATAAACTGTGTGTCGATGCAGAAGAGTCAAAACGCCTAATGGAAGCCATCCATGGAGGAGAATGCGGTGCACACATGAATGGGGTAATGCTAGCACGGAAGATCCTCAGACAAGGGTACTACTGGTCCACCATGGAGGAGGATTGTATCGGTTTCATCCGGCGATGCCACAAGTGTCAAATTCATGCAAATCGCATAAACATTCCGCTGACAAAGCTGTACAATATGACTTCACCATGGCCATTTTCAGTCTGGGGAATTGATGTGATCGGGGCTGTTACGCCAAAGGGGTCGAATGGGCATGAGTTCATCCTGGTTGCGATAGATTATTTCACGAAGTGGGTCGAGGCCCAATCCTATGCGGTGTTGAAGGCTTCACACGTTGTGAAGTTCATCAGAAACAACATCATCTGTCGCTACGGGGTCCTAAATGAGATAATTTCAGATAATGGTTCCCACTTCAAGAAGGAAGTGATAGACTTGTTGGAAAAATACAACGTGGCTTTTCATAAGTCATCTACCTACCGGCCGCAGACTAATGGAGCGGTTGAGGCTGCCAACAAGAATATCAAACACATATTGCAGAAGATGGTGGAAACCTACCGGGACTGGCCAGATAAGCTGTCGTTTGCTCTGTGGGGCTACCGGACTTCAATCAGAACTTTTACTGGGGCGACTCCGTATTCATTGGTTTATGGGATGGAGGCCGTTCTACCTATTGAGATTGAGGTTCCGTCATTACGAGTATTGGCCGAGTGTCAAATAGCCGAGGCAGATTGGCAGCAGAGCAGATTTGAGGAACTCATGCTCTTTTATGAGAGGAGACTGAAAGCACTGTACCACATCCAAGGCTATCAACGCAGAATCGCCCGGGCTTTTAACAAGAAAGTCAAGTCCAGGAATTTAAAGGAAGGAGATTTGGTACTCAAGGACAACCGAGCTCCCATCCATGACCCTAGGGGCAAGTTCAGACCTAATTGGACTGGTCCTTACATTATCAAGTCAACCTGGTCAGGTGGAGCTGTGGTTCTGATGGATCTAGATGGCTTAGAGTTTTCCCAACCGATCAACATGGACAAGTTGAAGAAATATTACCCTTGAAAGGCTCGCTAGGCCGAAAACCCGAAAGGGCGACCTAGGCAAAACTTGGAGCATAGAAAATTTGAAATTATAAAAACTGAGCTCGCAAGGTTGAAAACCCGCAAAGGGCGGCCTTGGCAAAAGTTAGAGCGCAAAAGGAGAGTGAAAATACCCGAGCGAACCTAAGCCTGAACTACGTAAGGCTTGATTCCCATCTTTGGGATACGTAGGCAGCTTCATCCTGAAGTTCAGCCATAAACATTTTCCCCGATCAACTTTGTCCATTTTGATCATCTCAGTCATCCTTGTCCATCAGCATTCATCATGATCTCCGGTGCAGTGCTTATCAGACTAGGGGCAACTTTCCGTTGCTGTGCAGTGCCGCGGTGCTATGCAGACTAGGGGCAACTTTCCAGTTGCTGAAATCCGGGGTTGTGCATCTCAGTGACAGATCTCAGGCGTGTCCAGTTCTGATCCATATCGAAAATAGTTTTGAAAAGTTTTAATAAAAGCTGACTTTGTTCAGATTAATTATTTTACAACTAAGACCATTTTTGGACCAAAGCGGAAAATTTTCAGTACCCACAACCTTCAATTTCATTGATTTCAAAACAGAGTTCTCCTGCTCTTGCATACAATTGAAGTTGCTTTTTACACTCATAATGAAAACTTGAAAGTACTAATAAAGCAATAAATCTGGGGCATAGTCAAGTCAGGTGTCCTTGCGCCCCCTCCTAGAGCTAGTCGAAGCCTCTGATGCCAAGCTGGGCCCAGTCTGTGCCTCCTCATTGAGCCAATCCCAGCATTCGTCAGACAAAATACAACTGAAAGTGGGAGCGGGGGCCAGGAGCTCTCGAGTCCTCCATGCCGTGGCATAACGGGCAAGCTGTGCGCCCCGGACCGGGAATGCAGCCGGGTACTCTATCCCCTCTGGTGGGCAAGTCTGATCATGGCCAAACTGGCGCTGGAACCGGAACGGGAAGTAAAACACACAGTGGGTCAGACCAATCAACTGGATCCCGACCAGTCGGGACATGCTATAGCTCATCACCAGGAGATTGAGCCAAGGACAACGCCAAGCAATGCGATCTGCAGACAAATTGCACATCCAGTCGAACCACCACCCCTCATCAAGGGTGTCGATTAAGCGTTGGCGAAAGAAGTAGCCGCGAGCTGAATAGGCTGGGCAAGAGTCCACAACCTGCAATTTATCCATCAACCATACCTAGGGAGGGATGAAAAATGAGAGAATAAAGAATAGAGAGATGTACGATGAGAGAAAAGCGAGAAAAGGGTTTTGTGAGAAAAACCAAGCCTGAGGGCCGAGTGATATGAGCAAATACATATGTGAGAGTGGATGGGATACATTACCTGTAGCAGTAGTGGACTCCTTGCAAATCTGGTCGTCTCCCGGCGATAGAAGGCATCCAAGCCCATCAGCGTCTCGGCCAATGTCATGGCGATACAGTCCTTTCCTTCTCTCAGGCCTTGAGCAACTTCAATCAGACGGACGCTAGATCCACCAAAGCCTGAAGTGAGCAGGAAATGGGATAGCATACACAAGCAAAGGGCGTGTTGCCGAAAACCTTGCCAATAGTGGTTGCCGCGGTCACCAGTGTCGGAAAAGCGATGGATCAAGCCAAGGATACCCAGCTCTCCGTTACAGATCAGAGACCGAGCATCGTGCACGGAGAGCCCACACATTTCCCCTAAAGCTTGGGCGTGACCGAAGCGAAACTGAGGCAAAATTTCTTCACAGCGTTCAGACTCCATCAAAACCTGAAAATCTTCGAAAGTTGGACATACTTCTTGCCCGCCGAAGCTGAAAACATGCGTCACTGGGTTCCAAAACCTCGTCGCGGCATAGAGGAAGGGAAAGTGCAGCGAAGTGCGGCTCAGCGTGAATAGTGCATTCAAGCCGAAACCCCGGAAATTCAACTTTTCCGAGCCATCTAAAGAAGCCATCCAAACTGTGAGATTTTCGGCGAGAAAGGCTTCCATTTTGGTAAAAAACTAAGATGAAATGAATCAACCACGGGTTTGAGGCTTTTAAAGAGGATGAGACACTATTCAGGGGACACGTGTCAAAAATTTGACGGCTGCTGAAATAAGTGGCCGGCCGGCCACCTTTTCTAGCTGGCCGGCCACATTTCTCCCTCCAGATACAAAAAACTGGCCGGCCGGCTCCAAAAAGTGGCCGGCCATGCTCCAATGTATGCCTTTGGCCCTGTTTTGCCCTCCGGAGGAAAGTTCCAGGCATTTCCAAGCATCGGGTGTATCAAAGGCCTCCATTTCCCTCTGTTTCAGATGCGTTCCGTAGCCCAGATCGTCCGAAGTACGCTTTGTTCTGTTTATCAAGTTATAATTTTTGCTTATCGAGTTGTCGTTTTGTTTATCGAGTTGTAAGTTTTGTCGAGCTGTCGTATTTTGTGTTTTGAGTTGTTACTCTTTTTACGCAATTTTGTTAAGTCCTGTTTATCGAGTCGTTAACATTCTTGTATTTTGCTTATCGAGTTGTAAACTTGCTAAGATTCTGTTATTTCTTAGTGAGTCGAGTTGTTTGATTTGTTGCGTCGGTTCATTACCCGACCTGGTAAATACACGGTGCACATTTCCATTCAAATCTCATTTTTGTGCAAAATGATGCGATGCGATGCTGAGAGCATAAAAATACAACACTTTTTCAAAAAACTGTTTCACCCCATCATATTTTCTTTTACAAACAAAGGTACAAGTTTTATAGAAAATAAAACTGCCTAACAACATGCAAAGTGCTACAAACTACTAGCAAAAAGGAAAGTAAGGCAGGGAACAGCAGCATCAATACTCTCGGGAGCGGGAATGAGAGGCCCTCCTCATCCTCTTCTGCGAGACAACCTCTGCACCACCATCACCATTCGGGTCGGAGATGTCACCCTCAGGATCCCCCTCAATCTCGCCTCCACTCCCGGAACCAAGACCGGAATCCCCCTCCTCAGCGGATGTCTCCGACTGACGGTCTGCGACCTCCTCCTCCTCATCCTCATCGGGCTCCGCCTCTATAATATGTGCCCTGCGTCTGCGAGAGGACCCTCCTCGAGCTCCTCGAAAAGGCCTGGATAGCCCAGCTCCCCGAAAAGGCCTGGATGGCCCAGCTCCTCGAAAGGGCCCAGAAGGCCCAGCACCTCGAAAAGGTCCAGACGATCGACCTCCCTGAGAAGGCCCGAGTGGCCCGGCCCGCGGCGGAGCATATACAGGAGGCATCTGAAAGTGAAGAGTTCAATACATCAGTTCAAATACAAAAATCAGATGCAAGTACAGTGTGTGAGTGGGGTGTGTGTCAGATGTGCTCTACACAAACAGCCTATCAATGCAGTAAAATGTTCAAAACCAGCGTGTCATCAGAAATATGATAAATGCAAGAAAGATGAACAGTACCTGCACACCCATAATGGCCAGCTGTGCCTCCCTCCACAGGATCATGCCCTCAAACGCGGCCATCACTCCAACCATCTCATCCACGTACTCAACAGGAGGCTGTAGATACAAATGCGAAACTATCAGTAAATGAATGAATGTCTAAGTATCCGACTGATAAATCAAAGCTGTAAAACATACCGGTGGCGAATCAGGATCTCTGACGTATCTGTGGTCAGGAAGGGGAGGCTCCAGCGAGACCTGGTAAGGAGTCCCAAATCGCCAACTCGTCAACTCGGTCGGCATGTCTGGCCACCCAGGATGATGAAGAGTCGGAGGAATCAGGGGAACTGGCCTACCCCCACCTCTAGATGTACCAGCCCTGCTAGTGGAAGGGATATCTGTAGCACGAGCCTGACTCGAAGATGGCACGCCGGCAGGCCTCATCACCGGAGTACGCACTCCCGTCAAAGGAGGCATCAGATATGTGTGGCGATAAGTGGCATAGTCCCCTTCCTCAAGATATAGCAAAGCATCAGTGCCCAGCATAGCACTAACAACATCCCGGGAAGAGAGCCTATCAGCAGTCCGCATACTGACTGGGGGTGCTGCGGGAGGGTCCTGAGAAGTGTACCCCCATACCTAACGCAAAAAGCGTTCCCCCAGAAACCATGCTCTACCAACTGGTCCTTCGAATAGGATCCTGTACTGGGAGGTGCCCGATCCTCCGGCATACTGAAATCGGAGACCATCACCCAAAGGCGCCCAGGGCTGCCATGTAATCTGCGGATAACCAGTGCATAAACCAATCAGAAATCGGGAATATACGGGACAGATCAAAGATGAAAACAGAAGGGACTGAGAGTTCTGAAATACCTCCGTCGTCCGCACAGTGTCGAAATACTCCCGTAGATAAAAGAGAGTCTCTCGGGGTCTCGGCCGGTGCTGGCCCTCGAATACCAGTGAGTACGGGGTCATGAGGGGCCCTGCCACCACCAACTCGGGGGCTAACGTCGGGAAATATACGTAGACCCATAACTGAGGAAAGCAATGCAGAATGTAAATACAAAGTGCTGAGGGCAAAATGCAGAGTGTAAAGTGCGTTGTGTGTGCAATGAACAAGTAATGAGGAGCAGAAATGTAAATCAAGAGGACAGAAAGTACCTCCCAGGCTCTCCAATAACCGCCAAGTAAGTCTCCCTGCCCGCGGGAGGTCGCGCTCATGTAGCAGTAAAGGGTAGCCAAGCCGGCGCCACCCCAATCATACCGTCTGACCTGTGATAGGTCCACCAGAGCGCTCAACAGATACAACCCAACCGTGTTCCCTCTATCGGCGAACAGAGTAGTCCCGAAGAGGAACATAAGAAAACCACAAGCATACTGCTCTGCCTCCTCAAGAGTCCCGGGCTCCATCCCCACCCTCCGAAAATGGGAAGAGAACCAGGTGTATCGGACTCTCCCTGAAGCTCTATCAACAGGCGGGCGGGCCCCCAGCAAATGTATCCAAGCGGCCTCCCATTCGCCCATGTCCTCGTCGTAAGGAATGGGCCAACCTCCTATGTCCAGGCCGGTCAATACAGCAAAATCCAGCGGGGTCATAGTCAAATCCCCAGTGGCGGAAAAATGAAAGGAGTTGGTGGTGTCCCACCATCTCTCCACCAAAGCTGCCATCAGTGTCCTCCTGGCAGGACAACGCGATAACCCAGCGCAGAAGGACCCGAACCCCGCCAAATCAACTAAATCCCAGACAGCCTCCGGGAGCTCAGCATACCAATCTCTAGCAGCGGTGGAGCCGTATCCCCGCATAGTGCGAGAACCAACCTGCATTCAGAATGAATACATGTGTCAGTATGAAAGGAATGAGCTGCGTGCAAATAAGATGAATGAGCCGCGTGCAAATGAAATGAATAAGCTGTGTGCAAATGAAAGGAATAAGCCGTGCGCAAATGAAATGAATAAGCTGTGTGCAAGTAAATAGGCTGCGTGCGAAGTAAAGTAAGCGAACTGTGTGTTCTACTCTCAATCAATGTGTGTTGCGGGTTCACCTTCAATTTGGGCTGTGTGTTCAGAAAATCCGAGTTAGGGCTGTGTGTTCTACTCTAAGTCAGTGTGTGCTGCGTGTTCACCTTCAATTTGGGCTGTGTGTTCAGAAAATTCGAGTTTGGGATGTGTGTTCTACTCTCAATCAGTGTGTGCTGCGTGTTCACCTTCAATTTGGGCTGTGCGTTCAGAAAATCCGAGTTAGGACTGTGTGTTCTACTCTAAATCAGTGTGTGTTGCGGGTTCACCTTCAATTTGGGCTGTGTGTTCAGAAAATCCGAGTTAGGGCTGTGTGCTCTACTCTAAGTCAGTGTGTGCTGCGTGTTCACCGTTCAATTTGGGCTGTGTGTTCAGAAAATCTGAGTTTGGGCTGCGTGTTCTACCCTCAATCAGTGTGTGCTGCGTGTTCACCTTCAATTTGGGCTGTGTGTTCAGAAAATCCGAGTTTGGGCTGTGTGTTCTACTCTCAATCAGTGTGTGCTGCGTGTTCACCTTCAATTTGGGCTGTGCGTTCAGAAAATCCGAGTTAGGACTGTGTGTTCTACTCTAAATCAGTGTGTGCTGCGGGTTCACCTTCAATTTGGGCTGTGTGTTCAGAAAATCCGAGTTAGGGCTGTGTGTTCTACTCTAAGTCAGTGTGTACTGCGTGTTCACCATTCAATTTGGGCTGTGTGTTCAGAAAATCCGAGTTAGGACTGTGTGTTCTACTCTAAATCAGTGTGTGCTGCGGGTTCACCTTCAATTTGGGCTGTGTGTTCAGAAAATCCGAGTTAGGGCTGTGTGTTCTACTCTAAGTCAGTGTGTGCTGCGTGTTCACCATTCAATTTGGGCTGTGTGTTCAGAAAATCCGAGTTTGGGCTGCGTGTTCTATCCTCAATCAGTGTGTGCTGCGTGTTCACCTTCAATTTGGGCTGTGTGTTCAGAAAATCCGAGCTTAGGCTGCGTGTTCTACTTTCAATCATGTGTGTGTTGCGTGTTCACCTTCAATTTGGGCTGCGTATTCATCTCAAATGTTTGGGCTGCGTGTTCAACTCTCAATCAGTGTGTGCCGTGTGTTCACCTCAACAATGAACTGTATGTTCGACATCAAAGAATGGGCTGTGTGTTCATCTCAGAATTCAAGTATTGGGCCGTGTGTTCAATTCCCTACCGGTGTGTGCCGTGCGTCCACAATCAATTTAGGGGCCCAGTGTTCAGAAATTCAAGTGATTGAACTGTGTGTTCAGGATGCAAACAGGATGCTGTGTCATGAACTAAACATTCTGAACAAGTTGCTTACTCAAAATGAGCAGACAAACATGGCAAAGACACGAAGTGCATGAAAAACACAGAATATGTTGCAGAAAAGGTAAAAAAATGAAGTAAATACCTCTCGTGCCTCGTGGGAGAGGTGATACTCTAGCTCCCGTAGAAGCAAATCCCCGGGTGCCCGCTCATCAAAGTCAGTGAAGTGACGAAAGACGGCCCGCGGAAGAACGTGTGCCGGCGGGGCGTACCTCTCGAGAATGAAGGGTCGAACCCTCGGAGGCAGAGTCATGACATCAAAATCATCCCCGGCACCCGGAGGACCTCCGCCGTGAGGAAAATGACCCGCCATTTCGGAAAATCTGCAAAAGGAGCAAAAATGAGCAAAAATGAGCCAAAATTGGAAAAAGTCAACAAAAGTCAACTCTCGGGAAATAAAAAGTCAACAAAAGTCAACTCCCAAGAAAATCTTCCAAATATTGAGACAAACTCACCTCAAGTGGCAAAAATGAGAAAAGAGGCACCGAAATCAAAATTTAATCGGTTCATAGTGCTTGAAACGGGAAGTTTTCGCGAAAACAACTTGCGTGGGGCGTTGGAAAACGCGTATGGAGCACAGATCTGAGTGAGAAAATGGTTTGGGAAGCAAGAGGAGAAGATTTCGAAGCTATGGTTATGAGCTCAAAGTGTTTGAGTGAGTGGATATAAAGGAAAGAATGTGAAAAGACCAAAATGCCCGCGGATTTGGGCAAGTGGCCGGCCGGCCACCTTTTCTGGCTGGCCGGCCATCTTCTTTTTGAAAACTGGCCGGTGGCCTCCCCTGGGAAAGAAAAGTGGCCGGTGGTGTTCCCCACATGCCCACCTAGCTCTCTGCAAATTTTGAGGAAGATTGGAGTTTCCGGGACCTGAAAAAGTTCAAGGAAAGTGCACCTTCTGTCGCAAAATCGCTCCGCCGGAACTTCAGCTTTAATTTCTGACATGTGTCTCATCATTACTCATCAAAATCAAAGTGTATCCTTTTTGAACATGTTGTAACCTCTCCGGGAGGTGAACCAGAGGTTGCGATCGAGTCACCCTCGCCGAAACGCACATTTCTTCGCTCACCGTTTTGTGACAAACGTGCGTCCTGATTCGCACCTATTCTACATTGTTGTGCGCGTAACTTGCATTCTGATGCACATACTTGCATTGTTATGCACGCTTTCTTGATATTACCATGCCTCTGTGTTTAAGCTTGCGTTGTCACGCACGCTCCTTTCTCGCATTGCGATGCACTCACCTACCGACACCACTTTTGTCGAACTTTCGATATCACATTGAATATATCTTGCTAAACGTGTTGTGCTTGTTGAGTTTCTCTCTTTTGCAGGCACGATATTGTATGTACGGTTCATTTGAAGCTGGTGCGACCAGACGAATCGCGCAGGTATCGTATCTTCTCCGTGTGAGACATGGCGAGAGTTGAATAATTCTCCGCATTCTTAACTGCATGAAATGTAGTTGTTGCTTTGCATCCTTGCTTAAAACTGTTGCATCTATTTGCGAATACTTGCTTCATTACAGCTTGCTGCATTTGCATGATCTTCAAGTTACATCTGGCTCTCTGCATATCGCTTTGCATTTTGCCCCCTTTGCCTGCGGGCACGCCTGCGGGCATATCTCTGTTCATCTTGTATGATTGTCTAAGTCTTCGGCCTTGTCAAAAATGGGTCGTCTCTGGGCTTTGACATTCACTCCTGTCACTTGTGACTTCCGAGTTCTGTCAAAGAGGGGCAACTATAGACACCCCATTTTTGACCGACCTTAAGACTCAGACGTCACCGATTGAGCGCTTGGTGATGTTGCATATCATGCTCGTCCAGAAGTTTCAGAGTCTCGGCCGTGAGCCCTGCCTCCGGACTTCCGGACTTTTCTATACTTTGCCTCGGTTTGCGAACCAGGCTCGATTTTCTCTGTTTCCCTTCCCAAAGGAAGGGAGAGGTCTCGTAGACCATCTCTCAGTGGCCGTGGGCTACATTTCATGGTCGTAGGCCATTTTTCCCATTTCGGAGCCCGGTTCCCGGTTTTCGGAGCCGTCAGGCCGTGTGCCTCGGTTCGGGACCGCCTAACTACCTCCGTTTGCTCCGATTTTTGGCATGCATCTTATTTACTCCCTTTCAAGGGACACTGTTGTCTGAGAGACCAACTTCGTGGTCGAACACCACTCCCGGTGCCCAGCGGGCAATTTTCGGGGCCTCGGACTGCGCGTCTCGGCCCCCGAACCTTCATTTTGCATCGGTTTTCGTTCATTTTTGGCAGGGACCTCTGTTTTATCACCAGGAGGGCCGTAGAAGGGTGGGAGGCCAGTAATTGTTCCAGCAACCAGTTATATTTCCTTCATCGCCCTCCGACGTCCATTTTTCACACTTCAAAGCCATTGTTGACCACCCTAGGGTCACTTTCTTCAACCCTAACCCCCATATTTGTGATATACACACCTGGGAGGCCACCAATATTTGGTGGCCGGCCAGTAATTGTTGTTGGACCTTTTGAACCCCTTTGAAAAATGGCTTGTTCTCTCTCCTGGTTTACAGTTGCCAATTTTTGACCACATACCTGTGTTTAGCACACTTGGGAGGCCACCAATCTGTGGTGGCCGGCCACTAAATCACCTTGGCCCTTTTGACTCCTGGCCGGCCAGCCGGCCACCTGCAGCTCCAATACCTGGCCGGCCTGAACCCCTGCAGTGTGTACATTGCAAAACTGACCTCTTTGACCCCCCAGATTTTGTATCCGGAGGGCCAAATTTTGGGGGGGAAACTTGAATTCTTTTCCCCCCATTTTTCCCCCCCTTTTCTCCCCCTCTTTGCCTATATAAACCAGCCTCCCCAGCTGGTTTAAGGGTTAGAAAAAACCCCTTTGAGCTCCCATATACATATCTCCTCTCTCTCTCTCCCTTCAAGCTTCAAAACCTCCAAGATCCTACCCCCTTTTCACACCACCACCTAGCACCACTCCACCACTCCATTCCAGCAGCTAGGAGGGGCTTTCTAGCAGCTAAGAGGCAGCATTTATCAGGCCAAAAGGCAGCCAAGAGTTGGTCTTCAAGGGTGAGTTGATTTCTCCCTCTTTCTAGCTCATTTTTGCAAGTTTTCTTAGCCCTCTTTTCTTGCTGTTTTGAGCTCCGACCAAAACTGAAAGTGGAATTTTTTTGAGCTCTATTTCATCTTTCATTAAGGGTCTTACCCTGTTTGGGACCCCCATCTTGCACTTGTTTCATTACCCCTTTGTATGCCATAATCTTGCATAGTATTTTTGGCCTATGTGTAATCTTTTTTGGAGCATGATGTAAACTCTAGATAGGCTTATTTTGAGTCCTTCTTCAATGTTGAAGAAGGGCTCACCACTTTTTGGAACCTCCATGTATCACTTGCCATTGTACCCCTCTTTGGTCCCCATTTTTGCATGATTTATTAGCTTATTGAGATCCTGTTTTTGTACCTTGGTCCAAACTAAAAATGGCCATATTTTGACCCCCTCTTCATGTTTCATTAAGGGTCTATGGCTGTTTGGGACACCCTTTGTATACTTCATGTTATAGCTCTCTTGGTACCCTTATTTTGCATAGCATTTTGAGCATACTTGTATCTGTTTTTGGGGTTTATCATAAACTGTAATACATCATATTTTTAGCTCCTCTTCAATATTGTAGAAGGCCCCTTACCTGTTTGGGTCCAGAACTTGTGAGTTGCTTCATTACCCCTCTCTTTTTGGCCAATTTTGCATGCTAGTTTAGGCCCATTTTTACTCACTGTTTGGCCATGCTTTAAACTGTAAACATGCTTGTTTTGGGGCTTCCTAGCTTCTGTCTTCATACTTCATGTTCAAATTATGCATGCATTGCATAGCTATAGGCCATTTCATGCGCCAAAATTTATGTTTCGGGACTCGTTCCATGCATCGGGTATCATTTTTCCATGATTCGGGGCTGTTTTGCATCTCATTTTGCCTCTGAAAATTGCATGATCATATGCCATATTCCATTTTTTTCCATGTCTTGTTAGAGTGGCATTCCGTGCCGTAGGCTCGGTCCTCGGTTTGCGTGCATGCGTGCACGCATTTCGAGTGTCTCATTTCCATCTAATGGCCTCCTATGTGAGTGTGGCTGAGGTCCACTTGTGTTGGTGTAAGTCCATTATGCATTGTGTATGCCATTTCATTTCATAGCATTGTGTATGCTAGGTTGTATATTAGTGCATTGTGTATGCTATGTTACCTCGTGCATCGTGTATGTCACTTCATAGCATTGTGCATGTTAGGTTGTATATTAGTTGCATTCATGCATGTCATGCATATTGCATTGTGCTTGGGATAGGAGTTAGCCCAAGCACAGGAAACGAGGTACGTTTCGTACTCCGAGTGACGGAACGTGTCTCAATTCCCCAGTCACCGACACTCCGGATTACCCATGATGGAGTTTAGGTTTTGTTGTGTTTTCATGTGCATTCATTCCATATTGAGTCGTGCAATTCGACTCCTCGGCCATCATGCATCGAGATGCGTGATTGGTGGCACGAGGATCGAGGCATACATACATTTGTGAAAATACATTGTTATGCCCCCTTTCCTGCTCTCTGTTGCAGCAAATCAAGAACCAGCAGTCTTCCGAGGCTTGGCACACATTTCAAGAACAGGTGCAAACAGAGGCTAATTGGGGCATCGTCATGGATTTCCGCGCAAAAGGCAGCCCCGGGCATGCATCATTCATCATCCGGAATGGAATCAAGGCAGTCCCTGGCTTACATGCCAGTTTATTATTTTTTTTCTTAGTTAATTTTGTTAATTAATTAAGAATTTGTACATATTTGGACTGTATTATTTATTTGGACTGTACTATTCGGGACTGTATATTATTCTTTTGGACCCTCTGTGCGAGGGCATAATTGTAATAAGTGTGCGTGTGTGTGATGCATGTCTTCCGACCCCACGTCTTTCTTCCTTTTACTTACCTGCTTATGATGGTTAGATTAGGGCATGTTTCAATTAGCATACAGTATGATAGCATGTTTGCATCATTCATCTGTTTTGCATGCACCGGGCTCGGCGCATCATACTAACTGCATTTGTATTTAAATTCTAAGTTGAATACATGTTAGCTGTAGCATCATCATATGCCATCTTTAGAATAGCCGAGCCTGCTATAGTTGCATTTTGCATGTGTTGCATTAGGCACTTCTGTATAATTAGGATCATGCATGATTTCTAATCAGCTTGTGTTTTGGCTTGGAGTACTCGGTGAGTTTTTATGCTTTAGCATCCTTGCATGCGTGTGAGTGACTGCCATGAATAGCATGCTTACCATGAGGCTATTTACTTATGTGATATAACTGCCTGAATGCCTGTGGGTGAAGGTTGGGTTATTTGAATTGGGACAATGCATTGATTGTTTGTTTTAAGCCCACTAGATAGTGGCAAAACCATCTTTTCTAAGCCCACCCGAGGGTGGCAAATCCACGTCTTAGCCTACCTGCGGGTAGCACCATCAAACCATTTTCAAACAAACAAACATGAAATGTTTTGTTCCAATTTAGGCGACTCGGTCTATACTTGTATGCTGTGCGTATCACATAGTAACCTAGGCTAATAACCGGAATAAGAGCATACAATGTTTTCAAAAAATAGATATCATGGTTAGTAGAGGCCGGTCTTTGACCGGGCGAGCGGGGGTGCTCACGAAGTGACCTTCCCCAATCGTACCCAAGTTCCCGAGCCGAGGCAACTTTGGTGATGACGGACACGTGGCCTTTGGCACCGAGTCAGGGTTTCCTAAATTCCCCCTTAAAAAATATTTAGGTGGCGACTCTATATCTAGCAAAGCAGTCCATGTTTGGCACTTCTTTCAAAAATCTGTTTTTTCAAAAACGATTTGCCGGATTTGGACTCTTCGGTTCAAGATTTAGAACCGTGACAATCGAGTCCTTGAACTGTAGTGAACCCAAATGAACAGAACGGCACTTAACCCTCCCGGGGCGTTCGGGGACGTCTACAATAATAAATAAAAAAAAATTCACAACCTAAAACTCAATTCTAATTTTTTATTTGCTCAATCAAAATCCTAATTTTTCGATGAAAATCCCCAAATCAAAACCCTAGTTTGAATTTCCAAACCTGACTGATGGGTCGCAGATTTTTTCTTCGCCGAGTGGCATGCATTTGTCTCTTCTGTCTCCTTGAAGAGTTCTCCTTCCGACAATTTTCTCTCTCTTCATCGTTACTTCTCTATCTCTCTCTCTCTCTCTCTCTCTTCGTTCTTCTATTCTCAAAGTTCTCTCTTTGCATCTTTTCTTCATTCGTTATTCTCCTTTTCACTAGTTGTTATGGTTACTCTCGGAATAGATGAATCAAAATTGAACATCAGGTCTGAGTCAATAGCCTCACACCATTTTGTTCAACTTGAAGAGGCTTTTGCTTCTTGGAGCTCTTGTTGTTGATTTGGGTTTGGGTTTGGGTTTGGGTTTGGGGTTTGATAGACAGAGAGAGGGGGGGTTTGGAGAGTATTTTCTATGGTAATGTTCTTGCAAGGAGATGATGAAAGCACATAGAGATGGCGAGATAGTGTGGTAGAGAGAGAGATAGTGAGGGCTGTGGGCTTTTGATTTTTTTTTTTTTTTTTTTTTTTAGCGTTTGCCTCTCAAAATTTTTATTTTGGCGCCTATTTTTATTTTAGTCATACTATTCACGACAGAAATTGCGTGTCGTGAAAAGTAAAATACTTTTAACGGCTAGCATATGTGCGTCGTGGAAAGTGTACTTTTTAACGGCTTACTTTTTGTGCGCCGTAAAAAGTGTAATATTTTTAACGGTTGGCTTTTTGTGCATCGTGAAATATTCTAGTATTTTTAACGGCCGGTACACGCATGTCGTGTATAGTTGATGTATTAACGGCATGCTATATGTATGTCATAGAAAGTTTTATTATTTACGGCTAACATTGCAAGCCGTAAAAAAATCATCATTATTAGCATTCACGGCCTACGCAATAGACACATCGTGATTGGAAGAGCATTTATGACATGCAAAAAAAACAAGTCGTAAAAATGAGAAACTACAGCGTGCATTTATTGTATGTCGTTGATGTGGTGCCGTAAAAAGTCAATTTTGTTGTAGTGGATGTCCGAGTTAACATGCCCAAAATCACTTGACTCTAACATAATAAGACTGACTCAAAATAACAAGACTGACTTAATACCCAAGTCTGAAAGTAAAATAAATAGCATTTTCAAAGTGCTAAAAAGTGCGTGCCATCCACCACATCTGGAGTAAAATGAGCGCCATCAGCAGGTGGTTCATCGCTGATCATATAGTCACATTATCCCCCAAGTTCATCGATCCAGTGCCGATAGACTTTATAGGACCTGGCAGAGTGATGACCTTATTGTCAATCAGATCTTGAACTTCATGGCGAAGATGAAAATAACTGTCAGTGTCATGGCTGATTTGTTGATGGAAGGCACAGTACTTGGTAGCATTATGCCTGGCTGGAAGGGGATTAGGGAGAGGCCGAGAGTCAAGGAGTTTGAGATGGCCTTGTTCTATGAGGATTTGGAGAGCTTTGGACTAGGTCATGTAAAGGGGATTGAAGGTGCGATTTCCAGTCCTACTAGGGTTGACAGAGGGGTTGGTAGGTGTTGATTGGGTTTGATGACCTCTTATGGGTGTAGGATTGGAGCTGAAATGGGTGTTTCTGGTACATCAACCCTTTTCATGGTTTATCCCTGGATTCAAAATGCTCCCAACCTGAGCGACAAAAGTGTCATCTACAGTCCTTGCAACAACTTCAAGCACTTGCTGTTTGTTTAGCCCTTTGACCTTCAATGCCTTAATAGCCCACTGAAGTTGTTCATAAGGATCAATACTTGCTCCGGCCTTGTTCTTGCGACTTGCTTCAGCTCTGCCAAGGGATTGGGTTGCTATATCGGAGCAGAGCCCAGCTGTTGTCGACATATCATCACCCAGACTTAAGATAGTTTCTGGTTGGCCATTTTCAATTGCAGCTCACCCCAAGATTGGGGAGCCTTTTAGCGTGAAATTTCTGGCATGTGATGTGGTCGATGAGGGAGCCAAGATCCCAAAGGCTAAATCTGCTACAGTTCTCTGCAAATCTTCAATCATGCTCATTAGCTCAAAAGTAGTGGGTTCATGGGTTTGAGATGATTGGGGTTCAAGTGCATCCATCATACACAAGTCCGCGCTTTCTGGAATGAACACCTCAGGCTTGGGTAAATGGGCTGGGGTGATGTATATGCTGGGGTTGTAGGTGGATGATAGTGTATGGATTAGGTTAAGATGTGGAGGTAATGGGTTAGGGATGGCTTGAGGTCATTTTGGTGAAGCTATGATCTCTTCGTCAATAAGATCCCGAATCTTA
Organism: Camellia granthamiana; assembly: GCA_036172215.1. Classification (NCBI taxonomy): domain Eukaryota; kingdom Viridiplantae; phylum Streptophyta; class Magnoliopsida; order Ericales; family Theaceae; genus Camellia; species Camellia granthamiana. The sequence continues at coordinate 70,370,116 of CM069904.1, forward strand.
TGACAGAGGCAGATGAAACAGTTTGTATCATGACCATGCTACTAATGATAAGCACAGTATTTAGCGGGGTCATATCTTGGTAGAAGAGGATCTGGGAGGGGTCGGGGTTCTAGGAGCTCTAGGTACCCTTTTTCTTGCAGCATTTTCAAGGATTGAGAGAGACTCATATAAAGAGGATGGAAATTTCAGGCCTAGGGCCAAGTTGAAGTGGTTGGTTTTTGGCTATTGATGGGAGTGGTGACAGTGTTTACTTCTAAGCATTTCACAGCTGTGCTACCATTGGTAGCAGCATTGGAACTGCGAACAAAATTCTTCTTCAAAGGCTCATTATCTTCCACAATGATTCCTTGTCTGATGACATCCTCGATTTCAACCCTCATTTCATGAAGCTCCTTAAAGTTGAATAATGGGCTGCAATAGCCTTTCGTGCAGATTTCTAACAATTATACGAACTTTCTCTTTCTCTGGAGGCCTGTTTTCTATCATAGCCACCTTTGCCCTCCATCAAATAACAAACTGTGAAAAGCCCTCCTTCAGTTCTTGACGCGTTGCCTTAAGATCACGAGTTGTGACCTCGATCTGCGTGTTGTAAGAATATTGGGCAACGAAGGATTCGGCCAACTCCTACTAGCTCTGTTTCACAAAGTCCTCCAATTTAGCATACCAGATGGAAGCTATTCCAGACATGGTTCAGCTGAATAGTGACAACTTCTGTACTCGGGTCAAACCCATTAGTCATAGGATATCAGAAAACAGATGCAAATGCACCATTGGATCTCCAGGTTAATATGCGGCATCTTGAACCGCTCTGGTAAGGTAACTGCTGATTCAGTGTATCCATCTTCTATGTCTAGAATAGAGTTGACCCCCTATGCCTTTTTGAGCAGCTTTTCTAGCTTGTTGACTTTGAGCACGGTTGGATCAACCTCGAATTCGAACGGTAACTCGGTCTGATAAATCGGTCCTTTGGAGGTTTGTGCTAGGATTGAGTCTGTTGGATTGCCTTGGTTTTCTTGGACATTGGCAGTATTAGTAGTGGCACCGGACACAGGGATAGTTACGCTGGGTATGTGTGATGCAGAGGCCGCTACTGGCTGCGATTGCTATTGTTGTAGCCTGGTTATAACCTTGGCCTGACGGGCTATGTCATGCTAGAGGGAGTCAACTGTTTACTGCAGATGGAGTAATAATTCCTCCAAATTTGTCGGAGGTTGAGCCATGATAGGGGTAGATGCCCAGGATGAGCTGAACGAAGGTAATGTAACTGGTGAATATTGGAACAGTGGAACTGGTGAACCCTGTATGGCCCTTCTTCATCTCGCCACCAGCGAAAGTGAAGCAAACACTGGCTACCTCTGAACTAAATTTCCGACCTGACAAAGTCTATCGACACGAGTCCAGAGTACCTAGGGGATATCAGAGCCTTCTGAAGCTATGGTTCCAGGCCTACCTTGCAAAAAAGAAAACAGACAACATCTCAGCCTAATTTCACTAGAATAGATATGATCACAGCTGAGTGACAGTACTCCACACTGAATGCTGTCCCAAAATAGATACCAACTTTACAACTGGTAAAGAGAGCCAAAACACCCATATGAGGGGGTAAGGTTACCCTGTCCTAATTTCGTTAGGAACTAGGGTTCACTATTCAAACAAAGCAGTTTTCACACAATCCTGCATTTCGGGTGAGCATCCTGTCCTAGTTTGGAACAGTCTCTATGGCTTTTCGATATGCAACTGGGCCGAATGGTCAAAAAGGATACCTCAGCAAGACTACCTAATATACCTCTCACACCTAACACCGAGACGTGAAAGGAGGATCAAGCGGTACAGCGGTAGTCCAGATCCAAGAGTTGTGTTCCCAACATGGCAGAGCCCACAGCCGGTCAGCCTTTTGGCAAGCTTTTGGGCAAGTCTCCGGCAAACCGTCCAGGAATAACAGATGGCAAACACAGTGACTTAAATGCACCAATGCAAATGCAATACAAAGAAACATATAAGTGTAGATAAAATTTTACATCGTGAATTTCAAGTTAAGTTCTCTAATTTCTCCAACAGAGCCGCCAGAAACTGTAGCTCGACTTTTCGTGCCCCCTTTCGGAAGACGAATACGCCCTACAGTATCAGACTCCCGTGGTTCTGAATCTGATTCCACAAGTACAATGTGAAATAGATAAACACCAAAGATCTGGCAAATCTTTTGGAAAATTGATTTTGAATCAAATTGCCAAAAATGTACTACTTTGCCAGATACAGAGTCGCCACCTAAATATTTTTGAAAAATTTAGGAAACCCATGACTCGTGCCAAAGCCCACGTGTCCGTCATCACCAAGATTGTCTCAGCACGGGAACTTAGGTACGAGAAGAGAAGGTCATAAATTGAGCACTATCGTTCGCCCGATCAAAGATCGACCTCTACTAATCATGATATGAATCTTATTTACATTATATGCTCTTGTTCCTATTTATTAGGCTGGCATTACTATGTGATGCGCAATGATGCTCACATAAGGCATATACTAATTTGCAAGAATTGGAACACCTGATTCATGTTTGTTTACAAAATTGTTTCGAATATGTACCATTTGAAAAAGTGATTGCATATAAACATTACTCAAATTATTCCAATTCAAGCAATTAGCCTTCATCCACAGGCATTCAAACAGTATATCAGATAAGCACTTAGCCTCATGGTGAACATACATTGATATGGCAAAACTAACATACAAATGCAATATGCTAAAACAAATAAAAGCTCACTTAGTACTCCAAGCTAAAAAAAATGACAAAGTTAGAATAATGTATGATCCTAACTATGCAACATGACTAATGCAACACATGCAATATGCAATTACTAGGCTTGGCTACTAATATGGCATATGAAGCAATTTGATAGTATGCAGTCTAAGCACGTATTCAAAGAAGTATTTAAACTAACAATGTGAGTTAGAATGATGCGTCAAACCTCAATGCATGCAATACAAGTGGATGCAAACATGAGATATGCTAAACAAAACATGATGTCCTAAACTAACCAACATGAGCTAGTAAATAAAAGAGAGAAAGACGAGGGGTTGGAAGACATACACATTACTATAATTGTGCTCTCACGAAGGAGAGTTCAAATGAATAAACTAGCTAACTAATTAAAGCTAAGCTAATTAATTAACTATTACAAACCCAAATGAAGCTAACTATTTTAGCTAGTTATTACAACATCACAATCTAACTAATTAGTTACACTAATTAATTAATTACAAAATTCTAATTAGCTAACTAATTAACTACAACATGAAGTAACTAAATTAACTACTTCTAATTACTCCTCCTCGAGAAACGAGGAATGCTTATGCATGCACAGACTTTCCACCTGAAAAAGCCACTGTTTCTGCTGACAAATGCCTCTGTTGCACAGTTGAACACTTGCATTGATTTCCACTTCAAGACCAATTACGTTTTGCTTCAAAAGTACACTACTGGATTTTGCACTGGTGGCCGGCAGATGGCCTGCCGTCCACTAATAGGTGCCTGCCGGCCACAAAAGGTGGCTTGCCAACCACTGGTGACTAGATTTTCTTGCTGCAACAGAGAGCAAACAGAGCAGGTACAGGGTATTCTCAAGGGTTGTTTGCACAATTTACCCCTCCTTATCATCAAACAGCTCAAAGGAGTAGTGAACTTGGTTCACAAACCATCAATGGATGCAATTTCATTGCATGATGGCCTATGAACCAAGAGTGTGCAAGTTCAATGAATGCAACAAAACAAGACTCTCAAAACCACCTCCCTATCATGAATGGTCAAGGGAAGTAGTTGACAATGAATCTTGAACCATTTTCATCACTAATGAATATGAAATGACTCAAGCCTCAAGGGTTCAATTAGTGTCTTATTGAACCCAAACAAGTTATTATCTTGCATCACTTTTATTCCTCAATTTTATTACTCCATTTTAGTTACCTTTCCATTCTTTAATTCATTAAGTCCAAAGGTGAGCTTTAAGTCCTCTAATGCAAAGAAGCATCAAACCAAGAGTTGTTTTAGACATGAGAGAAGTGTCATGCCGTTGGTAATGAACCCCCAAAAGGGATTAAACCATTAAGCACTAGACCTCAATCTCATGCTTTAAACAAGCAACTAGTTTAAACCAACTTTCAAAGCAAATAAAAAGCCAAGAAATGAAAGAGGTTGTAGAGGTGATTAACAGTGATCACAAGTATGGAAAGCCATAAATAAACACTATCAATTCAAATAGGATGGTGGCTAAGGCCTAAACCACCAAACCTATGAGGACTATTGCACTATAAGCATGCAATACAAAGCTCAAATGTAATGAACACTTAAAAATAGTCCTAAAACAATGCTAAAGTAGTCCTAAAACATGCTGGAATTAAGACAAAAATAGCTAGAACAATAAGCTAAAACATGGAGCTATGTAAGCTAGTAAACAAAGTATAAGGAGGGGAGGCTACCCCCTTCATTTTTGGACTTTAAAACAACATTTTAGCCACTGAAAAAGCTCTGAAATTTAGTGTTTAAAAGCTAAAAAAAAAAGTTGATAAAAGAATAGGAAACACAAGGGCCAAAGCTTAGAGAACAAGGTTTAAAGAAAGGTGGTTAACCCCTCCACCTTTCGTAGCTTTAAACCACAAGTTTCAGCCTATAAAAATAGTTGAAAAACAGCAAGAAAAGATAGAAAGGAAGTAGTGCAAAGGTGCTCAAAATTATACCTCTTGAAGAGAAATAACACTTTTGTTCACAAACCAACAAGTTCTCACTCTCAATGGTTGAAATTTGGACTCAATGATCTCAACAAAGAGCTCCAATATTGGTTTAGGAAGTGTAGAGAGAGGGTGTATAGGTTTCAAGAAAGAGATAGAGAGAGAATTGTAAGTTTTGGAACTTTTGGAAATTTTTGTGACCTTAAATCAAGAAGGAAGGCCTGGTATATATAGAAAAGCAGCCCTCAGGTCGAAAATATCATGCCTGGAACAACTGGAGCTTTTGGAGGACAGTTGGCCAAAAATATCTATCTTTTTCACCAGTGGCCGGCAGGCCAGAAGTGTGAATTGCCGGCCTGGTTTCAAACGAGCATATCTCCTTTATCCGGACTCGGTTTCAGGTCATTCTTGAGTCTAAATTGAAGCCTCGGAATTCTACTTTCCAATGGTGGCAACCTCACATCTAAATTCTAAATAAGAAAAGAGATATGCCTATTTTAGTGAAGGTTGCTCATTTCTATCTTAACCGGATTGATGCCTAACTTCAAATGGCCATATCTCCCTCATCCGGACTTGGCTTTAGGAGATTCTTAAGTATAAATTGAAGTCCCAAAAGTATACTTTCCAATGGAAGTAGCCTCACAACTAAATTCTAAGTATACAAAGAGATAGGCTTGATTTAGTGAAGGTTGCTCAGTTCTCTCTTAACGGTTTGATGCCCAACCTCTTCCCCAACTAGTTTTCTTCCCTCTCCTCCAATTTTATTCAACTCCAAACCTATAAATAAGAGGTTTTAAAGATTTTTCAAAGAGTTCACCCCTCTTCCATTTATTTCCACTTTGTCCTTGCTCGGTTTGCTGAAAAGTGCAACTTTTAAACAAAATGCGAGTCTCAGAACATTGTAGAAACTTTTTAAAAAATATTTTGAAAGATAAGGTTTTAAGGTCTAAAATAGTTCTGGTCAAAATGGGGTGTAAGGTTGGGATTTAGAAGCTCTTCTTGCCGAAGAAATCGAACATTTATACATCGTAACTTTCATCATTGAGTGATCAACCTGAGGTGCCCAAGTCTTAAGCGTGGTCAAAAATGGGATGTCTACAAACCAACACAACCAAAGTGGAACTATTATATCAGAACTTATCAAATGGCGCATGCATGCACGAATCACTGAAAACCTCATTGTCATCACACCACTAGAATATATATATATATATATATTTTTGTTTTGAATACTACCCTAAATTAACTTGCACTAAGTTAGCATGAAGAAAATTGACAAATGCAAATATGAAATACAAGAAATAAATAAATAAGTTAGTAGAGGAAAAAAGAAGAAAAAAATTTTAAAAAAATATAAAAAATAAAAATAAAAACAAAAACTAAACCACTAACCAATTAAACTAACAATTAAATCACTAAATAAAAATAAAACTAAATCACTAACTAAACAATTAAAAAATAAATAAAAACAATCCACTAACCAATTAAACTAACAATTAAATTGAAGTTAAAGAAATAAGAACTACTAACTAAACAATTAAACTAAACAACTACAATATACAAAATTAGGCAACCACAAACTATATTACTATTAGTAACAAGCTATATTACTATTATTGTTGTTGTTGTTGTTGTTGTTGTTGTTGTTGTTGTTTTTTTAAAAAAAATTATTATATTTATATATTTTTTTTTTTTTGGGCCACACGTGCGTCGGAGATGGCCACACATGCAGTGGTCGGTTTCTAGTTCCAGCAACATTTTTTTATTTTTCATTTTTTTTATGTGAGGATGAAGATCATGAACAATGATGATGAACAAGGCTAAAAAATCACCATTAAACTACCAATGTACTAATATTACAAGTGAAAACTAAGAAATCTAATAAAAAAGAGGGTGATTACCTTGAAAAAGTAGGAAGAAAAGAAAGGAAGAAAAGAAGATGTAGATCCGCCAGAAAAAATGGCTACTAGAAGGTCGTCGGTCGGAGGAGATGATGATGCTCCGGTGGTGGAAGGTGGTGGTAAGAAAAGGCGGGGTGAAGGTTAAAGGAAGAAGGGTTGATGATGGTGGTGTTTGATGGATTTGTGAGTTGGTGAGTTAGAGAGAGAGAGCAAAGAAGATAAGAAATATGAGAGGTAGAGAAAGAATGTGTTGGGGAGAGATAAGAGTGGGTCTAGGGTTTGGCTTCAAGAAAAGGACTTCTCTTCTTCTTCTTTTTTATTTTTATTTTTTTATAAATAAAAAATAAAATAAAATACAATAAGTAAATATAAATAAACAAATAAAAATTGCATAATTTTTTTTTTGTTGAAGAAATATAAAATAAGTAAATAAAAATAAATAAATAAATAAATAAAACTATACGATATATATATATTTGAAATAGGCCGCTCGTGCGTCCATGTGGGCCGCACGTGCGGTGAATTATGTGTCGCACTAGCAACAAAATTGGGCTGCTCTAGCAGTAGTGAAGCAGTATGCTTTTGGGCCTGGGCCGCTCATGCGACCTAGGCCTCTGCTCGTGCGGCCCATTTTTTTATTTTTTATTTTTTTGGATGGGCTGTTCATGCATCCATGTGGGTCGCACGTGCAGTGAATATTGGCCACTCCAGCGGCGCTTGCGCGGTGTGCTCTTAGGCTTGGGCCGCTCATGCGCCCTGGCCTTTTGCTCGAGCGCTCATGCATGGACTCTTCGCTAGTGCGCCCATTTGGGCCGCATGTGCGGTCTGTTTTTTTTTTTTTTTTTTTTAAACCCAATTACAACCGAAAAAAAAAATTCAAACCATTTCTAGCTTCATTGCACATCTGAAATAAAAATAGCACTTCGAAAACATCTAAATGCTTAACGAAGGTATAATCTTCACGCAAAAACAACAGGTACTACTTTTCTCTCTAACAATGTTTGTAACTTTTCCTATTCTCCAACAGGGTGATAGACTAGGTTGATTCGTTATGCAGAATTGAGGCGTATAAAGTTAACTCGACCTATGGGGCTGCCATACAGAGTTCAAGCCGGGGTGGTTTTGAAGCAATCTCCACACCCCTGGTATTTAAACCAGACTTTAGTCTTGGAAATTCCAAACCTTTGCGTTCTGGGCTATGCCATTCAAATTCTAGTTTCCACCGTCTAAGTTGGTTTCCTAGGAATTCACTACAAACACAGTTAGGTGGCTATACTAGACCGTCAGATGTCGTTCTGGTACAGTTAACACCAAAGGAATTACACTTTTAGAGGATTTAAAGTCTCCTAGACTCAAAACAATTACTATGGAAGATATATTGGGACCGTCAAGTGGACAACCTCAATCATCTCCCCTTTCTTAATATCATCCACATAATGTTTCAATCGTTGGCCATTGACCTTGAAGATCGTACCATCTTGTGGATTTTTAAACTCAACTGCCCCATGTGGAAAGACTTCAATAACCTCATATGGGCCATCCCACCGAGACCAGAGTTTACTCGGGAACAACCGCAATTTAGCATTGAACAACCACACTTTTTGGTGAGACTCGAAGGACTTACAAGAAATGTGTTTATCGTGAAATGCCTTAGTCCTAGCCTTATAAATTTTGGAGCTCTCATATGCATCATTGAAGAGCTCCTCTAACTCATTAAGGTGGAGTTTCCGGTGGTCACCGGCTTTGGCCATATCAAAATTAAACTTCTTAATGGCCCACAAAGCTCGGTGTTCTAACTAAATAGAGAGATGGCACGCTTTTCTGAACACAATCCTATATGGAGACATCCCGATGGGTGTCTTATATGCAGTGCGATAGGCCCAAAGTGCATCAACCAACCTAGTGGACCAATCTTTCCTATCGGGCCTCACAGTTTTCTCGAGGATGTATTTAACCTCCCTATTAGAAACCTTTACTTGACCACTAGTCTGGGGATGATAAGGAGTGCCAACTTTGTGAGTGATCATATATTTGCGCACTAATGCTTCGAAGAATCGGTTGCAAAAATGTTTGTCACCATCACTACTTATGCCATGTGGGAACCTAAAACAACAAAAAATGGTTTCATTGAGGAATTTAACCACAACTTTGTGGTCATTCGTTCTGGTGACCACTACCTTGACCCACTTGGATACATAATCCACAGCCACCAAAATGTATTCAAATCCAAAAGATGGTGGAAAGGGACCCATGAAGTCGATGCCCCAAACATCAAAAATCTCAACAATCAAAATAGGGGTCATCGGCATCGTATCTCATCATGACATAGAGCCCATGCGTTGAGAACACACACAAGCTCTATAGAAGTTATGGGCATCTTTGAAGATAGAGGGCAAGTAGAACCCATATTGTAAAACCTCCGCGGCCATTTTTTGCCCACTAAAATGGCCGCCACATGCATGAGAGTGACAAAAAGTGAGAATGCTATAGGTTTCACTCTCAGGCATACAACGCTGAACCACTTGATCCGGACAATATTTGAACAATTCTAGGTCTTCCTAGAAATAGTGCTTGAATTGTGATAAAAATCAGTCTTTGTCTTGCTTAGACCAAGTTTTAGAAATTTGACTAACCGCCAAGTAATTTACTATGTAAGCAAACCACAGGAGGGTCACTTGTGATATCGCAAAAAGTTGCTCATTCAGAAATGAGTCGTGCAAGGCTAAGGGATCACTCATGTGCTCACGGGATAGATGATCCGCAACGACATTCTCGGATCCCTTCTTGTCCCGAATTTCTAGGTAAAACTCTTGAAGGAGTAGAATCCACCTAATCAACCTAGGTTTGGTCTCTATTTTGGACAATAAGTACCGCAAAGCGACGTGGTTAGTGAACACAATGACTTTAGACCATAGGAGGTAGGACCGAAACTTATCAAGTGCAAAGACAACAGCTAGTAACTCTTTCTCAGTGGCAATGTTGTTTAATTGAGCATCAGAAAGAGTACGACTAGCATATGATATAACATGGGGCACTTTATTCACCCTTTGGCCCAAGACGGCGCCGAGGGCATAATCAGATGCATCACACATGATTTTGAAAGGAAGGGACCACTTAGGAGATTGCATGATAAGGGGCAGTAGAAAGGGCCGCTTGAAGTGTTTTGAAAGCTTTAAGGTGCGTCCTTAGCAAGTAAACTACACAAAGGACAGGATATTTTGCAAAAATCTTTGATGAATCAACGGTAAAAACCTACATGCCCTAGGAAAGATCTAACTTGATGCACCGAAGTGGGTGACGGAAGGCCTACGATGAGGTCAACCTTAGCTTTATCTACCTCTATACCTCGAGGGAACACAATGTGTCCCAACACTATACCCTCGCAAACCATAAAATGATCCATGAAAATTAGGTTCACCTCAGTACATCGTTCCAACGCTCTAGTCAAATTTCTAAGGCATTCCTCAAAAGACGGTCCAAACACTGAAAAATCATCCATGAAAACTTCTAAAAATTTCTCCACCATATCGGAGAAAATGACCATCATACATTGTTGAAAAGTCGTCGGTGCATTGCATAGCCCAAATGGCATGTGCCTATAAGCAAAAGTGCCAAAAGGAAAGTGAATGTGGTCTTTTCTTAGTTAACAGAGTACACCAAAACTTGATTATACCCCGAGTAACCATCAAGAAAACAATAAAAACACTGCCCCACTAACCTTTCAAGAATTTGATCAATAAATGGCAATGGAAAATGAGCTTTTCTAGTCATGAAATTTAGTCTCCTATAATCAATACACACTCGCCACCCAGTAGTGGTTCGTGTAGGGACTAACTCTCCTTGTTCATTCTCAACAACAGTGATGCCCGATTTCTTGGGCACCACTTGTGTGGGACTCACCCACTTGCTATCCAAGATGGGGTATATAATACCCGTATCTAACAATTTCAACATCTCATTTTTCACCACCTCTTTCATATTGGGATTAAGCCTCCATTGCATTTCACGAGAAGGTTTGGTGTCTTCCTCTAGATGTATATGTGACGCCCCACTCCCGGGTCGTTAAATACACTAAAATAGCCTTAAAAAAAATACAAGTTTTGCTCCCAAAAATAATAATTACAAAATCGTCTCCAAATAGTACAATATCCTCCAAATATTCTAATTACCTCCAAAATAAACAATATTACAACTATCTCCAAATTTAATAATTACAGTGGTGGGTCCCAAATGTCTATATTAATAAATCTTTTTAATCTCAATTTTGAGCTTCGCTAAAATCTGCTCCGCACCTGAAAAATAAATTAATTCGGGAAGTATACAATACAACAGGAATACAAGGCTTGGATACAGAATAAATTAACAGGAATCCAACAATTTATGACATTAAATCAACGATACGATAATCAAGCAATTTACCAAATTGCATAACAAATCAACTATAATTTATCTAGGACCAAATACCCGGTCCTACTCAGTACATGACCAGTGAATAAATTCATTTATTCACCCACCTCACCCAAGCTTCACGCTTATCCGGGCATATTGGTGTAAATAATTAATAAGATTCACTTGATCCATGTACGGAGTATTTCCATGTCATTCAGTCAGACAAATCACCATTTTAATACTGAAATATTTGTAGAGAATTTTACCAAATGATCATAATATCAACGATTCGACAACAAATAATTTTACCACAATAATCAAGTAGATTACAAATTGAGGATAATTTAAAATAAGAGAACTCTTTGCAAAGAGATTTAAATAGAGCATATTGTATACAACCCGAATTTACCTCAAAATAATTATCTCCGTCACCAAATTTGAAATTGCTCCATGGACCTCTAAAACATAACTCTTATTAAAATTCTAAAGTATAGGATATGTATGGTTTGACAAGATCTACAACTCTCCTCCTTAATGAAATTACAAACACTCACTCTAAATACTCCCAATCTAAAAAAAAAAAACAAATTATGAAGAAGAGAGAGCAACGCAAGTATGTAAGAAGAAGAAAAAAAGAGAAAGTTGAGAGAATGAAGGAGGGTTCTGCTCAATTTATAGTGAAAGGAACTTAGGGCTAAGGAAATAGAATAAAAAGAATTAAAATAAAAAGGAAAATAAAGGACAACTTTATGGGAAAGGAAAATGGATGGTTGAACATGGCAGTGGGCTTGCTGCCCACGTTTCCATATATAAAAAATTAAAAGAATGAAAAGGTGAAAGGATGGAATTGGTGGGTTTGGTGGCAAGTCAGGGAACTGTGGCTTGTGTTGCCCACAGTTTGTTTGTTTTGTTTGACAGCCCACGGTTTGTTTGTTTGTTTGTTTGTTTTTTTTTTTTTTTTTTTTTTTTTTTCACGTGATGGGGAATTGTAGGGAAAATTAATTTATTATTATATCAAAATAAATTATCATAATAAACCACCAATACCATTTACTAAATACTAATACTTCAAAAATACGGGGTGTCACAGTATATAATGCATGCACACAGAGGGATCTATTCCTCTCAAATCAGCCATCGGCAACCCTATAGTACTCCGATGTGCCACAAGAACACTCATTAATTGAATTTCCTACTCTGCAGTTAAGTCAGATGCAATTATGACCGGTAAAGTATCTTGAGGCCCTAAAAATGCAATCTTAAGTGTGGCCGGGAGTGGCTTCAACTTAAGCATAGGTGGTGTGTTTCTTTTTTTTTTTTTTTTTTTTTTTTTGCATGAAATTATTATTTTAGGTTAGAATATACTTAATTTCTATAGAATTTGACATTAAAAATTATTCCTTTTTGGATGGTTGAAAGTGAAATTGATGCAAATTGTGGAATGGTTGATAATATATGTATTGTTTTTGTTTATATACATGGTACATGTTGCACAGAATACATACAGGTTGTGGACAAATAAAAATAAAAATAAAAACAGAAAATCATGTTTTTGGCAACTGAACAATTGGTAGCCAAAAATGAAGTAAATATTTTTAGTGACTAAATAGTTAGTAGCTAAAAAATAATAAAATGATTTTTTTTTTCTTGACGACTAAATATTTAGTAGCCATAAAAATAAAAAATAAAAAAAGAATAGACTTTAGGTGACTAAGACTATAGTGGCTAAAACAAATAAAATGAAAAAAAATTGGTGACTAAAACTTTAGTAGCCAAAAAATAAATCAGACTTTAGGTAACTAAAAGTTTAGTAGCTAAAAAAAAAAACAAACAAACAAACAAACTTTAGGTGACTAAAACATTTAATAGCTAAAAAAACTAAGATGAACAAAAAAAAAGAAAAAAATGGCAAGTAAAACTTTAGTTGTCCTAAACAATTTCAGTTCTTGGCGACTAAATGTTTTAGTCGTTGAAAATGCGATATTAATTTTTTTTAGAACTTTTGATGACTAAAAAATTAGTCGGCAATTGAGGACGCCAATTCCTTTTCCCGATAATTATTCAATGACTAATTCGGTGACCAAAAGTTTTAGCCGTAAAAAGTTTTGGCAACTAAAAGCTGACTTTTGGTGATTAAAGCCAAAAGTGCCATTTGTTGTAGTGTACTTCCATATATAATGGCACACAAATTTAAATTTTGAAATAGTTGAGTATACTTTTCTTTTAAAAATCGTAATTCATGGAATAATTAGAGTTTTATTGTTATGATTGAGAGTTTAACCAATAGGATTTTTTTATTATTTAAAAATAAAAAAATTATAAATTTTAGTTTGAGGATTTAGAGCTCCCACAAATGTTGTTGAAAAATTATAGACTATTTTCGGAGTACCGTGTGTCCGTATTCCTAACCAATTATAATTTATTCTGCCCCTTATGTTCCTAAATCACCCAACACAATACCCCACATACCCACCTTCTTTACCAATCACAATACTATGGAATATCATGTGTTTATACTCCAAGATTACTAAATAATTACACAGTCTTGTCATTTAGAAATCCCATTTTACTTATATAACATATAAATTAATAGTGTAAATTAAAATTTTATATTGACTGTAATGTGAATGGTTTGTACAGAGATAATATGGGTATGCAGGAAGAAACACACATGAAACTAATATACGAATAGATACATTTTATTTTTTATTTAATATTAATACACTAATAATCTTAACACTCAATCTCAATATCAACAATTTCAATCAATCAAATTCAACAAACAAACATGGCATGATACTATTAATAAAGAAAATGATATACAAATCTACTTTTTACACCTACTTTCTAGATCTATTGATGTGTCAAGAAGGTAATTGATAAGTGTGGGAGAAATTTAAAATATAAAATTTGTTACAGATTAGTAGTTATGAAAAATATTATATAAAATTAATTTATATTATATATATATATATATATAAATTATTATACAAATTAATATTATATATTATACAAATACTTAAAAATATTACTTCATTTTTGAATGACAATACGTGGTCGAGGTGACACCGAAGTGTCAGCCGAGGTGTCACGTGTCCTGGTCATGACGCCAAGATGATCTCGGCTAGGCTGAGGTTATCTGCGAAGAAACCGGAATCCGGGATAAGCGGATAAGGGACAAGAGTCCTAGAATGGGAGAGAATTTCAGTTTGGATAAAGATAAGACTCTTAGAGAGTTTATCTCAATCCTACTGGGAGTCCAAGATTAGCAGTAATCCTAAATCCATTGAAGCTAAGCTTCTATTGGGATTAGGTAAGTGTTGGCTATAAAAGAGAGGCACCCACATGGGTCTAAGGTATGCTTTTTATACTCTAAATAGTGAGTTAAGCACTTTTGCTATCTTTGAGAGATAACTGACTTGATCGTCGGAGTGCCCCCGGGTGGACGAACAACCGCCGGAATCTCTTATTTTTTTGACAGGTTGTTCGGGCTTAATCTATTATGCCAATGTTCTCCAGCTGAGGGCTTGATTGGCAGTGTGGTCGGAAATTGACACACACAATTTGGCGCTATCTGTGGGAAAGAAAGGAGAATAGATGGCCAACGACGGACAGAAAGAGAAGGTTGAAGACGACACCCCTACTGAGAGTGGGAAACATATTGACCCTGACGTCGAAGAAGACAATTGTAACGAAGAGACTCGTGATAAGAATCACGGAGAAAAGGACGTCGGCCAGAAGGTATATGAGAGTGTTTTGGGTTAACATTGGTGTGTGTCGTGGTGGTGTGATTCATGTAATGGAAATGGAGATTGTTTAGTATCTGTGGAGTAAGAGTGGTGGATCTCTTATATTGATCCTTCGTTTTGCCATTGGTATATGTGGATTGTTTTGTTTCATTTTTCTTTCGTTAAGCCATGATTTTGATTCTGGTCTGTATGAAATCAATATTCAGCTTAGAGTTCAAGATTTAATCATTCTCAAATTTAGTCGAACAAAATTGTTTTCGAGCTCAAAGTATTATGCTAGTTATGCCATAGTTGTGTAAAAAAAAAAAAAAAAAAAAAAAAAAAAAAAAAAAGAGCAAGGATGATTTTATTGAAGTTAGGGGATGACATCCCCGATTACAGAGGCAAAAAAAAAAAAAAAAAAAGATCTTGTTTTGGATAACAACCACATGCCGATTTCACTTACTCGACTCTCCCGCCGAGCCCTTCATTTTTTTGTCGCTTCGAGAGACCTTTGAAGGCTCTGCCTCAGTACGTGCAGGACCGCCGGGGGATTTGACTCCCTGCTGGTTGACCTTTGAAGGCTCTGCCTTAGTATGTGCAGGACCGCCGGGGGATATGACTACCTGCTGGTTGTCAAAGGTGAAGTACGAAAGTGCTCCAAGTCGGGTCATGACGGTGGTCTTTCACTTCAACTCTTTGTTCTCTGCCTTTAGGGCGCAAATCTCTGCTCGCGCATCTTTGTACATGCTCTGGAGCAGAGAAAGTTGGGAGTTTAGCTTTTGTACTTCAATGGTTCTATTCTGTAACCGGTGAGATAATTTGGTAACCGTAGTCACGGTTTCCATGCAAGAGCTTAGTGTGAAATGGTTGGCCTCAATATCTGATTGAGCAGCCATGATTTGCTCAACTGATATCATAGGAAAGCTAGGAAGAATGGGAACAGGGGCACTCGGTCCAGGAAGGTTAGGAAGAATGGGAATAGGGGCACTCGGTCCAGGAAGGTTAGGAAGGGTAGAAGCAGGGACACTTGGTCCAGAGGAGCTCGGATCATCGAGGTCCGGAAAAAGAGTGAGGGGGCGAGATGAGGCCATGTGTGGTAAGAGATGTAAAGAGTAAGAAAGGAGAGTCAGAAAAATAACAGAGAACAGACTGAGTTTTGAGACAACTTTTCTCCTCCGTTCAGTCTCTCTTTTCTCTCGATGAGGAAGAGGAAACAAAAGAGAGTGATAAAGAGGGAGATGGAAGAGAGTGATGAGGAAGAAAGGGAAATGAGGGAATAAGTAGAAGAAGGAAAATTCTGATTCAGAATAATACAGAAGAGAAGAAGACAAGATGGAGAGAGAGTCGAGGCGAGCGGTAATCGATGAAGCCTACTTTTGTCGGCCAATCGACGCAAAAGCAAACCGCGTGTCAGACACAGTTTTCGAAGGAAGAAAGAGAAGCGGGAAAGTTGTATACATATATGTATATATATTGTATATTTATGTATTATATACATTTATTCGACTAATCGTGTCACAAGAGTGACTTGGTTGAGTGGTCTGGTTCGGCGTCTAAGGATGGAGAGGTTGAGCCCGAGGTTAAGGGTTCGAACCCCGCAACGAGTATTTCTTCTATTTTGTTTTGTTTTGATGTATATGTGTCTCATACATATATATATATATATATTTGTTTGAATATCTGATCACAAGAGTAGCTTGGCTTAGTGGTTTAGCTTAGTGGTTTGGGCTGTGGCCTGAGCTTGAAGTCAGGGGTTCGAAACCCCATATCTCTGTATTCGTATCTTATTTTTTCTTTTTGCGTGTTTTGCTTACGCGCAATGACGTCAGCTAACGGAATATTCCGTCGTGGTGACAGCATATGCATAACTTGTGTTTGACCTCGTGGATTATCATAATATTAGTGTGATGAAGAACAGTGTTGGTAAGGTATCGTCTGTTTTGTGACGATTGATGGCCACT
The DNA here is from genome assembly GCA_036172215.1 of Camellia granthamiana. Classification (NCBI taxonomy): domain Eukaryota; kingdom Viridiplantae; phylum Streptophyta; class Magnoliopsida; order Ericales; family Theaceae; genus Camellia; species Camellia granthamiana. The sequence continues at coordinate 70,386,820 of CM069904.1, forward strand.
ATTTGAGTTGGTGATTGGTGCTTTTGAAGAGTTATTATTTCGTTTTGTTAAGGTTTTGGGGTAGTGATAGTTAGTTTGGCCTTGAGATGAATTGTACATCAAGCGATGGAGATAGTTCGTTGAAGTTGGGTTATCGTCAATAAGAAATGGTGTCTTGGTATCCTGAGGAGTCGTTTTGCCAAAAACTTTGCTACACTTGGGGGAAATGAGATCCTTTTTTATAGTTTTGGGTTATCAACGTGGATAGAAGAACCACTTGATGGTTTATACTAGTAAGAGTTTTTATAACCAATAGTGGTACAAAAGTAATGGTTTGGTTCGTTACTGGTATGATTCGTTGAGACTCATGTAGTAGTCGAAGAATTTTTGTTGGTGCATTGGTAAGTGCTTGAGTGAGTTTGTGGGTGACAGTAGAATGTATTACATCACCTGAGTTAATTTCGAGGACGAAATTTCTTTAAGGAGGGTAGATTGTAATAATTCAAAAAATAAAAATAAAAATAAAAATAAATAAATAAATAAATATTTTTATGGGATGGTGTAAAGGATATATATATATATATTTTATTATAGAGCACTCATGCACATGGGAAGAGAGACAACTAAAAAGATCAATGCATCGGATCCTCCTCCATCAATAAAGAGGCTCAAGTGGAGGCCATTGGTGCAATAGAATTGTTAGTGGGACCAATTAATAGCTGTTGCTGGTTTACATAATGTTTCCATGTTTGATTCATCTTTTCATATGGGGTCTCAGTCTCCACTCTCATGGCGGTGGGGTAATCATCATGATAGGCCGAGCATCCGAGGCTCTTCTTTTCTGCAAATGTGGCGTGAACTCGAGGGTGAGCATATAGTGAGTCATTCCCAATTGAGAGTTGGATATAGACTACAGCAAAATAGGATTGATGGCTCGAATTCTGATCTTGGGAATGCGTATTTGTTTGAGAAACTAGATAGTGATAATGGAGATAGCTTGAGTTGATAGGATCACTGTTGTCAATTATGCACCAGCTTCAGGTTCATGTCAAGCAAGCCACCTTAGAAACCTTGGGGCATTGGTGTTGGTCTTGATTGACAGTTTCAAGCTTCTACAATGGCAGCAAGGTCCTTCGGCGTTAGAGCTCGAGATTGTACAGGAGTGCTTAGATAGTCTGGGTGGTGTCGCCGGCGGTCATTCTGCGGAACCACCGTTTAGCATGGCAAGTGGTGGTGGCGGTGCTCTACTGCTCCTTCAGTTGTGGGTTCACCGTGATTCAGCTGCTGGTGTAACTAGCCCGTGCGCTGTGTGTATAGAAGAAGACATAGTGGTATGGACGTGCTCCAGGTGTGGCTGGGCGTAATTACAATTATAGTCTGTAGGTGGGGTGCGTCTTTTTGGGGAAGAGGGACACATACACAGCTTGTTTTGCCACTCAGGTTTGCCTTTTAAATTGTTTATTGGTGATGAAACTGTGTTGGTATTGTAGAAATAGTGGACTGGTTTGTTGACCGAGTTTAATTGTTTTGCAAAATGTTGCTCTTTGGCACGTAGGTTATATATATATATATATATTATTTATATAATATATAAACATGTAATCTGGTGAGTTGTATATATATATTATATATATATATATAAGTAATTTAGTGGGCCAGGTTAGCTTTATGTGGCAGGTTATTTGAGTTGGATTGTTTTGAACGTCCATTGAGACGAGTATTGTTTTCTTGTTCTTGCATGTGCATCGTAAACTCAAAGCTTGACGATGGATGCCAAGAGTGAACACTGACTAAGGATAATGAAATTTGGATTAAGATTGAGAGGATGGGAAACTATTTCACATGCTATGAGTTTGCATCAGGAATATGGTAGCATGTGTGCAACTTTGGAGTTTCAACCTTATTTTGCTCATCTTCTCTTCTTGGCTTGAGGTAGGGATATCCTACTCCTCTTTATAAGCTTTGTCTTTAAATTTTAGCATTTTGATATGTTGGGGGTTGTTGGGTAATTTTGAGAAAGTTTAGGCCTTTGTGTAATTTTACAAAAGTTGGGGTTTTAAATATATAAAACATATATGCATGTTTAGCATGAAGAAATGGAATTAATGTTGAAACATTGATGAAAATGGAACCTTAGGGTTGTAATGTTAATTATGGAAAATGCCCTAATTACATTGGTTAATTAATTGTGAGAAATGAGGAATTGAATTGGGAATGTTGAGATTGGGAATGTATGGGATTAAATGGTGTAGTTGAATTATTTATCGCTCACCTAATTGAAATGTTGATATATTATCCATTTTGTGCATTTATTTTCTGTTTAGAAATAACTGCTTTGGGCTATCGGTGGAGGATAGTCTTGATTGTTGTAGACAATGCATGATGATTAGGCAAACTAAAACTAATCACTGGAATGTGTCATTGAGTATGACGATTGAAAGAATACATTAACTTTATGTATTGATTGATGATGTGTATAATAATTGTTTATATGCATTGTGTTGTGTTGGAGGAGATAGGGGATGTACTCCACGGTTTAGGGGATGATAGGGGATGGACCTCTAAACCGGGTGTTGTGTGGGAGGAGATAGGGGATGGACTCCGTAGATACAGCTCATATGCTTGTCTATTGATGTGATGATACAGCTCATATGCTTATCTTTGGAAGTGTGATATAGTTCTTATACTTATCAGTGGAAGTGTTGATTTAGCTCATATGCTTATCTGTTGATGTGTTGATATATCTAGTATGCTTATCTATTGTGAAATGGGAAAATGTTTAATATGAGTTATTGTCTCATATCGGTTATTTGGTCAGGTTCTGAACCATGGTTATGAATTGAGAATTGAAAAGGAATAAAAAATGAAATGGAATAAGGACTTGAATGTCATGAAACTGTAATGTGTTATGAAAGAATGTAAAAGTGTTGACCATCTATCAACTGTTAATCTTTTAGTCATTGTTCATAACTGGTTTAGTATATTTCTACTGGGCTGTGGCTCACCCTATATGGGAACATCATTTTCAGGTACAAGTAGCATGCCACCTCCAAGGACATAGCTTGGGAGGCTAGAGGCGGACAGACTTTTGTTGTCTTTCCTTGTTTTGATGTATTACATGTAAATTCAAGCCAAGGGCTTAATGTGTAATTGAGTTAGTACTCTCTTTTTGTAACTAAGTAATAACTTGGAAAGCTGTAAGCCCTTAGGGCATTTGCTATGTTGTTAACATGTAATACTTTTTGTAATGAATTACTCTGATGAATAAAAGGATGTTGATCTTTTATATATCAATGCATGTCAATATTGTGGGTTTAATGTTATTATTTTGAGGGCGTTACAAGGGCGACGTGCCAAAGAAATCGGACCGGAGCGAGTATTATAACGAGGACGACCTCCAGGTATGGAAAGATAGATGCCTGTGGAGGGACAACGAGACGAAGGGAATGGCGGACAAATTGGCGGATCTGCAAATGGTCGTCAATTTCATAATGCAGAATAACGTCATGCAGCCACCGTTCCCGCTACAAGATACGCCGATTCCAGCGGCCAAGAAAGGTACCCAAAAAAGGGGGCAGAAAACGATTCCTGCAGTCCCTCAGCATGGCGGGACTAAGGGACATTCTCACCGGCCTTCGCGGGAGGTCGGGCATGGAGAATCCCAGAAGACACGTCGAACAAAAGAAACCTGCACCAAAGAACATCGGGATGTTCAAGGGAAGGAACTCTGTTTTGACACGACCAATGGAGGGAGGTCCAAAAGGACTCACAATGACACTGGAAGTAGTGCACCAAAGAGGGCTGGAGAATGATGCTTGGGAGTTGGAATTTACAAGCTGAGGTCATGTTTAACACTTGTTGCAATTTTAAAAATTTACAAGTTGAAGTTAAACCGATGATGTGTTTAACACTTGTTGAAATTTAAATTTACAAGTTAAAGTTAAACCGAGACACATGTTTAACACTTGTTGAAATTTTAAAAATTTACAAGTTGAAGTTAAACAGAGGTCATGTTTAACACTCGTTGAAATTTTAAGAAAAATTTACAAGTTGAAGTTAAACCGATGTTATATTTAACACTTGTTGAAATTTTAAGAAAAATTTACAAGTTGAAATTAAACCGAGGTCATGATTAAAGGAATGAATGATATTGGTTTCATCACCTCAGGATGCCGAGGTAATAGAACCTAAGGAGCAGTTGTGGGGACATAATTTTTGAATGACAATAAGTGGCCGAGGTGACGCCGAAGTGTCAGCCGAGGTGCCACGTGTCCTGGTCATAACGCCGAGATGATCTCGGCTAGGCCGAGGTTATCTGCGAAGAAACCGGAATCCGGGATAAGCGGATAAGGGACAAGAGTCCTAGAATGGAAGAGGACTTCAACTTGGATAAAGATAAGACTCTTAGAAAGTTTATCCCAATCCTACTGGGAGTCCAAGATTAGCAGTAATCCTAAGTCCATCGAAGCTAGGCTTCTATTGGGATTAGGTAAGTGTTGGCTATAAAAGAGAGGCACTCCCATTGGTTTAAGGTATGGTTTTTATGCTCTGAATAGTGAGTTAAGTACTTTTGCTATCTTTGAGAGATAACTGACTTGATCGTCAGAGTGCCCCCTGGTGGACGAACCACCGCCGGAATCTCTTATTTTTGTGACAGGTCGTTCGGGCTTAATCTATTATGCCAGTGTTCTCCAGCTGAGTGCTTGATTGGCAGTGTGGTCGGAAATTGACACACACAGGTATGTAAGAAGAAACACACATGAAACTAATATACCAATAGATACATTTTATTTTTTATTTAATATTAATACACTAATAATCTTAACCTCAATCTCAATATCAACAATTTCAATCAATCAAATTCAACAAACAAACATGGCATGATACTATTAATAAAGAAAATGATAGACAAATCTACTTTTTACACCTACTTTCTAGATCTATTGATGTGTCAAGAAGGTAATTGATAAGTGTAAAAGAAATTTAAAATATAAAATTTGTTACAGATTAGTAGTTATGAAAAATATTATATAAAATTAATTTATATTATATATATGTATATATATATTATTATACAAATTAATATTATATATTATACAAATACTTAATAATTGGTTAAGAATATTTTTCAATATATCAAATCACCAAAACCACGAATTAGTAATAATTTTACTCTCAAATAATGCAAACCGTACTGCGCATACCTCAATACATCCCAACCAAGACTCCCTATCTATTTTTAAGAAACTCAACAAAATTAGCAACATAGTGATTCTGAAGCTTTCAATTTCCAAAAAACTCGACAACTTTTCCTACATCCAAGTCCTAATCACCTTGCTTGGTTTTTTTTTTTCAAAAATACTTTTTAAAAAATTTTACTTTCTTATTTTTCATATTTTTTTATTTTTATTAATTTTTTTAATATTTTAAACAATTTTTTTTATTTTTTAAACATACTTAACATAAATATACCTAAAATATAAAAAAAAAATATGAAAAAATATTTTAAAAATTTACTAAATACCAAAAATACAAAAAAAAAATACAAAAATTCAATACATTTTTTTGTATTTTTATATATTTATTAATTTTTTAAAATATTTTTTTATAAATTTTTTACTTTTTAGATACATCTAAGTAAGGTATATCTAAAAAAGTAAAAAAATTGTTTAAAATTTTAAAAATATTTACTAAAATCAAAACAACACGAAAATTAAAAAATTTAATTTTTAAAAAATTTAATCTAAAAAACTCAAACTAAACAAACTGAATAGCTTTATCTAGTGACATTTCCCGTAACAAGAGAAAGAAGAATAAGCATGGGATGGTAGAGATAGCGGAGAGAGTAATGGGGCAAGGGATGAAGGGGTGTTTCGAGAAATTGGTAAAAAGTTAATTTTTGACTTTTTATCAAATTTTTTGACTTTTTTTATAGTGATTTAGAAAATTGGTAAAAAGTTGACTTTTTTACTTTTTGGTTTAATATTTTTTAAAAGTGTCACATCACTACAAATTGACCAAAATACCCTCAACTAATTGAAGAAATTTACCTAGGCTGAGGGTAGTTTTGTAAATAGGCAAGCCACGTTTTTGGAGCTTCCCAAATGGCATTTTCAGCTTTTTGGCACACTTCAGCGTTTTGTTTCCCAACCTAAAAACGCAGCGTTATGATTGGGTTTCCAAAATACCACCAAGTCAGGTAGGGCAACGAGGCAAAGGAGAGGGTGGCAGAGGCATTGAAAAGTGAAAAAATGTTCTAGACTACTAATTCAACATTATTAGTCAGGTGGCATTATATGGACCTTATTATTGATGTGATAGTTTGGCTTTGTTTTTTATTTTATTTTTTTTATCTTTTCTTTTCTTGCATTGCCAACTTATTAGAGCTGGTATTAATGCTACCATTTTAACAGTATGTATCACCATTATTGAAGAGTAGGTACATTGATGGTTGGTAGTTGATGGTGATGGTAGCCCCAATAATATTACTACTCAGGTGTCGTTTAGAAATTATATAGCTTAATTAAAAAATTAAAATAAATTATTATATTTTTTTTATTTTTCTATATATTTTTTTATAAAAAATAAAAAATTCATTAAAAATAAACCTGATATCATAGTAAATTACTAAAACAATGTTCATACAAATTGCATAAAATCTAGAAATCAGCATATAATTTTAAACCACAAATATGAAGATTAATTTAAGTGGTGATTGTACCAGAAGGATTTTTTTTTTGAGCAATGCTAGGTATCATGAAAAAATTTTCATGAAAATGATCATGAAATATTTATGATCCTTGGATTACACTTAAAATAAAGCACTACACACTAATTAAGTTAATCCAAGAGTCATAAATCTTTCATGATCATTTTCATGAAAAATTTTTCATGATCCCTAACTTTTCTCTTTTTTTTTTTTAGATCGGATTTCTTTTAGAGGTAATGGTAAAACAGAAATTTAAGAGAAAAGTTAGGTATCATGAAAAAAATTTCATGAAAATGATCATGAAAGATTTATGATTCTTGGATTACATTGATTAGTGTGTGGTGCTTTATTCTAAGTGTAATCCAAGGGTCACAAAACTTTCATGATTATTTTCATGAAAGATTTTTCATGATACCTAATATTGCTGAAAATTTAAACATACCATAAATGTGCGTAATTTCCTAGTCCCAAATTGTACATTAAAATTTCAACTTAGAAGAGGCCAATCAGTGGCTACAAATAAGAGCAACTCTAATCACACTCTCTTCTTTTTATTAATTAAAGTATAAAAAAAAGTACACTTTTTATTTTATCTAATTACTTTAACTATTGTGTTTTTCAATCGCGCTCTTTATTTTAGCTAATCATTTAAACTAACTTAATTAAATTTTAAAATAAAAAATACTAATTGTTAATATTTTACTAATATAAATTTGCAATAATAATAAATTTGCCCATACAAACATACAAAATCTGTAGAATGAGGAGAAAAAAATACAAAATACAAAATAAGTCGTTTCATAATTCATCAAACAGAATTGAAAGAACATATAAAATTGCTACATACGCGCGCGCACACACACATATATATATATATATATATAAAATATATAAAATCTCAAATCCAAGATATAAATATACAAAAATTTAAAATATATACGTACATAATTGTTTAAAGAGCCTCTTAAGCGCTTCAATTATAACCACCAAAAATAAATAGAATAATAAAACAGCCAACCCAATAACTAATTCATGAAAACTCAAAATTAAATTTACATTTACTAAAATGCCTGACAAATCTTATTTAATTATCCCCGGGAGATACTAGGCACTCGTCCGTGGTCTTACTTTTTACCTTTAGACACCCAAACCTGACTTCTCAGTTTTAAGATACTCAACAAAACCAGCAACATATTCATCATGAAGCTTTCGATCTCCAAAAATTTCAGCAGCTTTTTTTACCTGAGCTCTCGTTTCGGTTCCTTCCTCAGAAATCATAGCTTTTCTCAGACACCGAGCTATGTCGTTCCCGTTAAACGACCCATCGTCACCTCTCTTCACTTCAATTGCCAAGCCTTTCTCCACCAACAACCTCGCATTCAATGGCTGATCAAAGATCTGTGGCAAAACAACCATACAATGCCCGAATTGCAATGTTTCGATCACCGAACCCCATCCGGCGTGAAACAACGAGCCTCCTATCGATGGGTGAGCCAGAATCTCGATCTGCGGTGCCCATCCGATGCAGACTTTTCCTCTGCCGGAGATACGGCGATTGAAATTCGGCGGGAGAGCGTCGAGATCGTCGGAAGCCCAACTGGGTTTTCTCAGAGCCCACAAAAATGGCAATTCCGATGACTCTAGCCCGGAAGCTATCTCGTAAGTCTGGTCTCTCGTGAGTTTACACTCGCTTCCGAACCCAACGAACACCACTGATTTGGGTTTCTGTTCCTCGAGCCATTCGAAGATCTTACTCCACGCGCCGTCGTCAGCGGCGGAGATTCGTGTTTTGTCGGGTTTTGCCGGCAGAAGTAGCCCCACTGGAATCGCAGGTTTACCGATAATTTTCGCAAACAAATCTAAGTACTCTCCTTCGAACTCTCTGCAACTACGTATCGCCACAGCTCGACACCCTCCAAGTGATTTAACGAGTCGTTCAGCATCTGTAATGCCGGAGGCATTTCTTGTGTTGAACCCAGCAAAAAAGCCGATTGCTTCGTAAAGACGAAATGCTACCGATGACCGGAAACTTACCCAAGACGGCGGCGACGTCAGATCCTCCGGCGACGACCTCACTCTTTTCCGAGCATCACCGACTAAATATTCCGGTGGTCCGACGAACACATGGGCGGCGGCAGTGAAGGGGGAGAAGATAACGACGGGGACATGACACTCCTCAGCGACATCAACTGCCCAGGAACAGATGGCGTCGGTCACGATCCAGTCCGGAGACTTTTCAGCGACGAATTGCTTTAAGGGTTGTTTGAGGAGATCAAATGCGGCCTTCAAGTGCCCCATTTCGTCCGCCGTAATGTCGACAGTGGCCTCTGCACCTTCCGGCAAGAGGTTCGAGCCCAGCGACGGCAAAGGAATCTGAACAAAGGTGACGAGTGATAATAATTCAGGAGGGAGTTGAGGGAGTCTCTGGATGTTTCTTGGGGTTGAAACATAGTAGACGCGAATACCGGCTTTGGCTAAGACGAGGGAGAGCTCGTAGAATGGCATCATGTGGCCGAATGCAATAAACGGAACAAGGACGACGTGAGTCTCTGTCTCCATTTTTCCAGAAGAAGAGAGTTATATTTATTGAACTTGTGAAAGTTTTGCCTAGTAAAAGAAAAACAGAGCAATACTAGTAAAAAATCATTAGATATAGACACACCATCTGGGAATGCAAACATGTGTTGCATGACCTCCATTTAAATATTGGCAGAGCAAACATGTGTTCCATGAACTCCATTTAAATATTGGCACAGCATCTGGGAATGATTCGTATTCTTTTCACTATATCGCATATTCATCATTTTATGGCTTATTTTAAAAAATAAAATATAATTTGATAATATATTTTTATTATTAAAATTTAAAAGATCAATGATTGAGATAGAATTTGTTTATGAAATAGTAGATTATGAATATGAAAGATAATCGTCTCTTTCCTCGAGATCCACCTTCGTTATATGAGATCCACCTTCGTGATATTCAATTGTTAATTTTATATGGTGCCTTGGCCATATTTGTTTATTGGTGTGGGAGGGGGATTGGATCTCTATGTTGTGAGTTTCACCCACTGTTTGTTTGGTGGTATTTTGAGAGGGGAGGGTAATTGTTCGATGGATTTCCTAATCCCCTCATTAGTTTGGTTGGATTTTAAATGAGATTAGAAAAATAGTAAACAAATTGAGTCTATTTTATATAAAAATTTTATTTTTTTTATCAAGTGCACCCGTTTATTTTAATATTTGTTTTGGTTTTTTTTTTTAATATAGAAATAATTTTTTTACTTATTTTATATAAAAATAATTTAACAATCTCATCATTAATCATCTCCCATACTATTATCATAACAAACAGACTTTTACTTAATCCTTTCACTAACAATCCCCACATTAACAATTTCTTTACTAACCATCCTCTCACTAACAATCATATCTAACCTAATCTCCCAAACAAACATAACCTTTAAGTAGATTTGTCGGTGTCACGCGATTATATCTTGAGAAATCTTACTATACATATCTTTATTGAGGTGTCTATCTACCATATGTCTTTTATTAAGGTGTCTACCATATATCGCATTTATGATGATTAGCTATTATCTATGATTTATTATAGTATTAGTTGTGACATAATTATATATATTGTGGCATATTGTTTGTAATTATTTTAGTTATGACTCCAAAAAACATTTTGACTATATCTTATATAGTATTTGGTTATGACTCAATTTTTTTTTTTTGGGGGGAGGGGGGAAATTATCCAAAAATCCCATATCAGCATCAGTAAGCCTATTTAGTCCAAACGATTTACACATACACTGGTAGATCCCATCAATGATAACATTATCACCAGTAGGTCCTATTTTGATTTGTATTTTGATATTATGGACATTTGTGCCCTTCCCTTTACTGGGTCACACAAGTTTAGGGATCACGTCCATATCCATCATGTGTGATATGTGATTGTGTTTGAGAGGGGAATATTGTGAAAGATTTGATGACCATAGTCAGCGCACAGAGGTTTTCACATATATGTAAATTCACAGTGTGGCACAACGAGATCGCATACCCATTTTTCTGTATGGTTACACCAAGTTCGTCAGTGCAGCGCCGTTATCAGGTACATCGTCAACGTTGAAAATGATGTTGTATACTCTCTATTTTTTTTCGTGTATGTGTGTTTCATATGCTTTCCACATTGTTTGTGGCACCCCCCATCCCTGATGTGGTTTCCATATTGCTTTGGTTAGGTATCAAAATAGGTAGAGACGAGTTATTTGGCGCTTATAGCACATCTTTCGACCAACTACGTTGGTACAGTGGGGCCGTGATGGAACACAACCCGGGTACTTACATCAATATTGATTGTAATGAGCATGACAACTGTTTCGAACAATTTTTTATATCATTCAAAGCATACATTGACGGATTCAAACATTGTCGCCCATTACTTTTCCTAGATAGCACTTTCTTAAAGGGGAGGTTCAAAGGGAATTTACTTGCTGCCATGACTAAGGATGGAAACTGAGGTACATCTCACACTTGCAAAAATTGAGTACACAGGTCAAACAACCACAATTGCCCAATTTTCCTGTCACGTTAATATGGTAATTGTCACATATACAACCTTCCCCAACACACACAGCTTACCAATATGATTCCATACAAGATTATTCCAAGTTGCATTTGCGATTGTTGGCGCGGAAAAAACAACAAACTGGTCATGGTTTTTGCAACATCTTCATAACGCGCGTAGTGAGGACAGGACATTGACATTCATATCGGATCGTCACATTAGGCTCATGGAGGTAATGCCCATTATCTTCCCAAATGCTCATTATGCATTTTGACTGCAACACCTTCAGAGGAATCTAAGGGACAAGCTGAAATATATGAACAATTTGCATTGGATTGGGTCAGGCCCGGCCCTGAGGGCAGGCCAAAGAGGCCTGCGCCTTGGGCCCCCAGAATTGGGCTCAAAATAGGGCCCCAAAATATGATTTTATGTTTTAGATATTTTAAAAAAAAATCCAAATACTATAAGTCCAATTATATATGGGGCCTAAAAAAACAAAATATATCATGACAGATTAGAGGCCCAACTAACATGGGCCCAAAATTACTTTGTTTTTTGTTGTCCAAAATTAATTATCCACAGAACTACTTTGTATATATAAAAGAACTACTTTGTTTTTTGTTGCCCGAAATTAATTATCCACATACCAAAGCTCAAGAGGCAATTAGTTAGAGGAATTATGTTGATTGTACTATAATATAATCACTACTATCAAAGATAATTAACAAAAACTGTCTCAAGAAGCAATTTATTAACCATTTTGGATAACATTTTTCACTCCTCAAATTTTAGTTTGTCTGACACTTAAATCTGATAAATTTATCAGACATGTGATAATCACATAATTAATTCTTTCCAGTTTCTAAATGGAAGCTAAAAGAAGGGTGACATTTATATTTTCTTTGATCAAAGCCCTATTGTTTTGATTGTTGGAATTACAATCCTCATGATCAAAGTAAATGAAAATATTGAAGGTCACAATCTCATTACGCTTGGAAAATCGCCAAGGTTGTTTTTTCAAAATATATTTTCTCTAGTCTATTTTGTGGTGTATTAGACACTGTTGTTTGGGTTTATGAGGTTCATCATATATATCATAATTTATAATACCCACCGAGGCTAAGAACGTGGGTCACTGAAAGAAAATAAACATTAGAAAATTAGAAAATTTCTGAAAGTATATTAGAAAATTTCTAAAAATTTCTGGAAGTATATTAGAAAATTTCTGGAAGTATAAACATTAGAAAATTTCTGAAAATTAGAAAATTAGAAAATTTGTGGATTTGTGATTATATAGAGTAGTCATGCCTCCTAGGAAGTATATTTTTCGATGTGAAAAAAGGAAAAAGAAGCAAAATTTAGAAAATTTTATTCAATCTTAATTGGGAGCGCTTGATAAATTTTTTGGTAGCAAGAAACAAATAGAAAGTTCATGTTTGGTTGATGAAGAAGTTGTTGTAAGTAATTTTTTTTGTGACTACAAACAAATAAAAAATTTGTTGTAACTTATCGTTTTATTTATCAACTTTTTTTTTTAATGTAAGAAAGGCCCCATTTTCGAAGGTCGCCTTGGGCCCCCTAAATCTCAGGGCCAGCCCTGGATTGGGTTGATAGCCAAGTTCGACAACTGTGCTTATGCACCAACCGTGAATGCATTTCAAGAGATGGTTGAAAAGTTCACCAATTCCGATAAGAAAATTGCAACCAATTTTCTTGAAAATCTACCCCCACAACATTAGACGAACGCTTATTTCAGGTGCATATCTTTACATGTTAAACTTTTACCTTTCATTTTTAACATACCCCATATTGTTCTATAAGACATTACATCCACTTACGCCGTCTTTGGGTGGGCCAACACCCTGTAATGCAGGGGCAACCGGTATGGCGAGATGTCCTCCAATGCTACTGAATCATTCAACAATTGGATTGCTAAGGCACGTCACCTTCCAATAACTAGATTAGTGAACAATATCAGAACACAAATAATGCGACAGATGTCCACCAGACGGGAAGCTTCAAGTAAATGGCTTGGTGTGATATGCCCAAAGATGGAAAAAAAATGATTAGAAAAGTCATACAACGACGGGAGGTCATGGACTGTAAGCTAATTAAGCCCCACTGTGTATAAGGTCCACTCACACCTGTAATGGTCGATGTTGACAGACGCACATGCTCGTGCTTTCAGTGGCACATTAATGGGTTCCCATGCGCACATGCCATTGTTGCCACTCGCAAAAGTGGGTGAGATTTGTACGCACTAATTGAGCCGTATTTTTATGTCGTAGAATACCAGTTGTCATATACACCTAGCATAACACCTATACCAACGGTCGAAAAACCACAAATCTATGGCCACGACTTTGCCATACTATCACCCGTTGTCAAAAGACCACCTGGCGGGCCCAAAAAAATGAGGATACCATCACATGGCGAGGAAGTGTAACTGATACGCTGTAGTAGGTGTGGCCGCATGGGAAACCACAACCAGAAGACATGCAAAAAACCAATATAGCACACCAACCCAAGCATGCGGAAACCTACTATTTTTAAGTTTAAACTATGTTATGTTTCCAATTAATAATCATGGGTTACACATATTTCCCATGTATGCATTTCAATTTCAAGTAATTTTGCAGCAATGACAATGTTTCCACACTGCCAACAATTAATTTTTCCCATGAAAATCGTTTTCGATATTCCATTCGCCTTAATGTGATGGCCATTTTTAGCAACTATGAGTGCTGTAACAACACAGACTACATAATATGACAAGTAATGCACCACTATCCCCACGTTTAAATAGTTACAAATAACATAATGTCCGTACACACGACATGAAACACAGCACCCCAACATAGTAATGCACTATACTCGCTTCACAGCCCACGCTTAACTGCTATGTACAACCCTGCCATGTAGTGTTATGTACATGTTGAATGCACTACTCTTATTTTCCTAACACGCAATGTTGAAATCAGTGCGACACACACCCTGGCGTTGGACAATGACATGCATAACTCACAAACACCATATCCAAAATAATTGTACGTAACATCATCACCACTCACACACATGGACGTCCACACAAGTCTAACAATCCAAAGGCTCATAACCCTACCACCATACTAACCCATCGCTCATATTACACCCGTATGTGTTAGCGTAACACGACAAACACCATCAATACCAACATGCTCATTCGAACCGATCTCCAAATTACCTCATCGATATTACAAAATTCACATACCGACAATTATAATATGCGAACTACCCACCCATACCATACGCGTGATAACGGACATACACGTACATACAGAACAAAACAATAATATCGTTTCTACCTAGTTCAACAATCCATGACGTATCCACAAACATCAAAGCAGTACACCACAACACACCATCACAGTTATAACAAAACACATAATTGTTTGAGGGTCATCGACAATTATTGTTAGTAATTAATACCCCATGCACGCGTGCACAATCTACTAAACAATTTACTAAACAACGTTATATGCAATTCCAACACTAGCAAAAAAAACTACCAACTAGTAACTGAAATGAGTTGAGCATTGTGCAAAAAGTACCAAAAAATAACTTTAAACTACGGTAGCACCAATGTCATGGGTGACAACAATTCACACGAAAGGCCAATCATGACTGCAACACTAGACACTGTTAGACTTTATGCAATGTCCTTCAACCCCCTCGCATGGTCGTTCACAAACCCTTTGACCAAGTTGGCATGCAAGATAACATAGTTGTCCCCTTGTAACATTCTGTTGACATCAACATGGTGGACATACTGACGCATCACGACACATACAATTATGGCACAGTCCTCCCTACAATGTCGGACAAAACAAACGCAAACATCATATTAATGCCAAGAAATTAATGTATACAAAATTACATTTGTGTAGACACCCCATTTTTGACAACACTTAAGACTTGGGTGCCAATGATTGATCACTCAATGATGAATGTATACGTTTGTCAAATGCTCGATTGCCTCAGCAAGAAACCTCAGCCTACAAACCTTGTGCCTTGTTTTGGACCAAAACAGTGGTTTTTCAGGCATGAGTATCCAAGGACCTACAGATCCACTAGTGTGGCATGCTGCCCACTAATGTGGCCTACCGGCCACTAGTGCAAAAAAATAGATATTTTCTGCTAGTTGTCCCTACAGATGCATGTATCATTCCAGCTGTATTTGTAAGGATATTTTCGAAGGTCTCTCATATATTTCTATATATAGATGACCCTCTCTTTTGTTTGAAAGGTTAGAAAAATTTTGAAATTTAGAAAATTTTGGAGAGCAAAATTTTGAAAAATTTCTCTCTCTCTCTCTCTCTTACAACTTACATAACTTTTGCCTAAACACTCTAAACCAAACCTAGAGATTTCCTTGCTAAGGTGATTTGAGCTTGCATTTTCACTCTTGAGGCACTTAAGAGTGTGAATTAGTGGTTTGTAACTCAAAGGATCATTCCTCTTCAAGAGGGATACATTCTAGTGCTTTTGTACCATCTCTACACTACTTGTTTTCTATCTTTTCTTGCTATTTTTGAGTTGTTTATAGCCTGTCTTTTTATGTTGAAACTTGTGGTTTAAGGCCATTAAAGGTAGAGGGTTGATAACCCTTCTTTGAACCTTGCTTCTAAAGCCTTTGCCCTTTTCCCACCTTCTCATCAATTTTTTTGAGCTTTCTACCACTGATTTTCAGACATTTTTCAGAGGAAAAAATCATGTTTTGAAGTCCCAAAAGTGGAGGGGTTAGCCTCCCCTCCTTGTGCTTGTGTGCTAGTTTTAATCCCTCAATATTTTAGCTAGTTGTTATAGTTGTTTTTTTCTTAATTCCAGCACTTTTTTGGATTATTTTAGGACTATTTTTGTGAGTTAGCTTCATTCATACTTTGTATAGTGTGCTTGTAGTGTAATGGTCTTCATAGGCTTGTTGGTTTAGGCCTTAACTACCAACCTATTTGAGTTGATACCCTTTATTTCTTGTTTTCCATACTTGTGTTCACCTCTAAGCATCTTTGCAACCTCCCTCATTTCTTAATTTTTCATTCACTTTGAGAGTTGTTTCAACCGATGGATTGTTTAAGCTTGAGATTGAGGTCGTTGTGCTTAATGGTTTAATCTCTTCGGAGGTTCATTACCAACAGCATGACATCTCTCTCATGCTTAAAACAACCCTTTGTTTGACACTTCTTTCCATTAGAGGACTTAATCTTCATTTTTGGACTAAATGAATTAAGAAATGGAAGGTAATTAAAATGAAGTAATCAAACTTGGACTAAAATGGAATAAGATAATAAGGTAATTTGGTGTTCAATCAAATGTTAATTGAACACATAGCGACTTGAGTCATTTCATACTTGTTAGTGATGAAATGGTTCAAGTTTCCAAGGTCAACCACTTCCCTTGATCAATCCATGATAGGGAGGAGGTTTTGTGGGTCTTTCCTTATCATTTATTAAAATTATATCCCTTGGTTCATAAGTCATCACGCAATGAAATTGCGTCGATTGATGGCTTGCGAATCAAGCCTGCCTCTCCTTGGACCTATTTGCTAATAAGAAGAGGCAGGGTGAACAAACATCCCTTGAGAATACTCTGGTTTGTGCTCTGTTTGTCCTCTGTTACTGCAAAGAAGAACCAACATTAGTGGCCGACAGACCACTTTTACTATACGGCAGGCTACTATTAGCGGCCAGCCAGCCACTACTTCTGGGTTGCCAGCCACTTTTTTCGGACAGGCAGTGTCCTTTTTCCAGTAAAGCAGAGCAGAGGCTGAGGTAGAAAAACAGTGCAATTTTCTAACTAAGCAACAGGGGCATTCCGGTAGCAAAACAGAGAGCATTATCGGGTGGAGATCTACATCCAAGCATTAGCCATCCCTCAATTCTCAAGATCCATCAAAATGATGTAATATTAGTATGTTGTGCTTAGAGTAGCAGATTTGTAACTAAATTAGTTAGAGTAGCTAGTTAGTTTTGTGTTGTACTTATTTAATTAGCTAGTATAGTTAGTTAAATTTGTTGTTGTAATAGTTAGTTAATTAGCTAGTGTAGTTAATTTATTTCATTTGGTTTGTAATAATTAGTTAATTTGTAGCAATTAGCTAGGGCATTCATTCAGACCCTCTTGTGCGAGGGCCAAATTGTAATAATGTGTATGTCTTCCAACCCTACGTCTTTCTCCCTTTTATTTATCCGCTTATGATGAGTAGTTTAGAACATCATGTTTCATTTAGCATATTCCATGATTTGCATCCACTTGTCTTGCATGCATCGAGGCTCAGTTCATCATTCTAATAAAGCATTGCTGTTTATTACTTCGTTGAATACATGTTTAAACCACATGCTATCAAATTTATTTACATGTCATAATTAGTAGCCGAGTATATTAGTTACATATCGCATGTGTTGCATTAGTCATGTTGCATTAGTTAGGAGCACGCATGTTTTCTAACTCTTTTTGTTTCTTTTAGCTTGCCTTGGAGTACTAGGTGAACTTTTATTTGCTTTAGCACATCACATCAGTGTAATTGTTGCCATGTTTAGCAGGCTTGCCATGAGGCTAAGTGCTTAATTAATACGCTTGCTTAAATGTCTGTGGATGCAGGCTAATTGCTTGAATTGGAATAAATTTGAGTAATGTACATATGAGATCACTTTTTCAATTGGTATATATTCGAAACAATTTTCAAAACAAAAATGAAATCAAAGTGTTCTAATTTTTGCAAATTAGTCGATACTTGTGTGCAACACATAGTAATGTTAGCCTAATAACCGGAACAAGAGCATATAATGTAAATAAGAATCACATCATCATTAGTAGAGGCCGATCTTTGATCGAGCGAGTGGGGTACTCAATTCATGACCTTTTCCTCTCGTACCTTAGTTCCCCAGCCGAGACACTTTGGTGATGACGGATAACTGGCCTTTAGCACAAGTCTCAGGTTTCCTAAATTTCTCAAAAATATTTAGGTGGCGACTCTGTATCTGGCAATATAGTCCATTTTTAGCATTTTGATTCAAAATCGATTTTCCAAAAGATTTGCTGGATTTGGACTCTTTTGTGTTTATCTATTTCACATTGCACTTGTGAGATCAGATTTAGAACCACGGGAGTCCGAACTGTAAGGCTATCGTATCCGAAAGGAGCACGAAAAGTCGAGCTACAGTTTTTGGCAACTCCGTTGGGGAAATTAGAGAACTTGACTTGAACTTCATTATGTGAAATTTTATCCACAATTATATGTTCTTTGCATTGCATTTGTATTGGTGCGCTTAAGTCACTGTGTTTGCCATCTGCTATTCCTGAACTGTTTGCCAAAGGCTTGCCCAAAAGGCTGACCGATCGTGGGCTCTGCCATGATGGGAACGCAACCCTTGGATTTGGACTACCACTATACCATTTGATCCTCTTTTCACTTCTCAGCGTTAGGTGTGAGAGGTATATTAGGTAGTCTTGCTGAGGCACCTTTTTTGACCATTTGGCCTAGTTGCATATAGAAAAGCCATACAGACTGTTCCAAACTATGGCAGGATGCTCACCCAAAATGTAAGATTGCGTGAAACTGCTTGATTGAAATAGTGAAACCTAGTTCATGACAAAACTAGGACGGGGTAACCGTACCCCCTCATAGGGGTGTTTTGGCTCTCTCTTAACCGGTATGTGCTTTACAATGAAACTATACAAGAATATGCATAGCAGTTGCAAATTTGGTATCTGTTTTGGGGGCAGAATTCACTGTGGAGTACAGTCCTATAGCTTTGATCATATCCGTGTTGATAACATCTTAGCTGAAGTGCTGTGCGGTTTCTGATTACTGCTCTTTTTCTTTATTTCTTTTGCTAGGTTTCAAAAAGTTCGGATATCCCCCAAGTACTCTGGAACCGAGTCAGAAGACTTCGTAAAGTCAGGGATCTTGTTTGGGGACAACCCGTGTTTACCTCACTCCCACTGGTTACAAGACGAAGGAGAATCAAGAAGAGTTCACCAGTTCAATTTTTACAGCAGTCACTTCTCAACTCACCCGTGTCCAGTCCGGTTTGGGAACGGTCATCTACTTCTAGCCTAGCACGAGATCAATCACCTATTCCAATGGCACCGTATCCCCCAGCCAATGTCGAAGAACTGATACACCATCTGCAGCAGACAGTTGAGACCCTACAACAGGATACGGTCCATCAAGCTGAGGTCACGGTCTATCAGGCTAAGGTTATAACCAGGCTACAACAACAGCAACCACAGCCGATTGCGACCTCTGCATCCCATGCACCTACCATGGCTATCCAACACCCAGAGCCACCGCTCATACTGCTAATGTTCAACAAAACCAGGGCAATCCAGCAAAGCCAATCCTAGCACAAGCCTCTAAAATCCCTGTTTATCAGACCAAGGCTCCGTTTGAGTTCGAGGTTGACCCAACTGTACTCAAGGTCAATAAACTAGAAAAGTTATTCAAGAGAGCACAACGGGTTAACTCCATCCCGGACATAGAGAACGGGTATACTAATTCTGCAGTTACATTGCCAAATCGGTTTAAAATGCCGCACATTGATCGATTCGATGGCTCCGAGGATCTGATGGTCCACTTGCGTTTGTTTTCTAATATTTTATGGCCAATGGGCTTAACTAGACTACAGAAGCTATCTTTGTTTGGCCGTACCATGCCAGGTATAATGGCCATATGGTATGCTAAGTTGGAAGATTCTGTCAAACAGAATATGGAAGAGATGGCCGAGGCCTTCATTGCACAGTATTCTTACAATACACAAATTGAGGTTACAACTCGTGACATGCCAAGAGCTGAAGGAGAGTTTCTCTGAATTTGTGACAAGATGGAGAGCTAAAGCCTCGATGATGACCACGAGGCCTTCCAAAAAGGACCAGATTAGGATGGTCATCCGGAATCTGCATGGCAAGTTGTTGTAGAAATTGATTGTGCTCCCGTTATTTGCATTTACAGAGCTTCATGAAATGAGAATGCAAATCGATGATGCCATGAACAAGGGGCTTATTACAGATGACAAGGAGCCAGCAAAAAGGTCGTTTGTTCGTAGTTCCAATGCTACCAGTGGTAGCACAGCTGCGAGGCCATCAGATGTAAGTGTTGTCACCACAACCAAGACTGTTGACCCTTTTTTCCAACACAAACTCACAAACATCGTCCAACCCTACCCAACCCTAGAGGACTTTTAACCAACTGTACGTGAGAGCACCTCAAACCCTTAGAACCTCGCCCACTTCTTGATCCTTTCCTATCCAAACACATCCCTACAAAATACTGTGTGTTTCACCAACAGCATAGTCATGACATCAACCATTGCTTTCGATTGCATCATGAGATTCAAAATCTCATTGACAACAAGGTGATCGCTTTACCTCAGAAACCGAACATAACCACAAATCCACTCTTAGCCTATAATCAAGTCCCCCCACCTTGAAATCTTAACCTGATCCATACACTCTTCACCTTTTATGACTCCAGCGTATATATTACTCCATGTCACCTACCAAAACCAATGTTATTCATTCTAAAAGGCGCAGATCTGTGCATGATGGACATGTCTAAACCTCAACCCCAGCCCGTGGTTATGAGACTTACAATGGAAGGGGAGTCAACCTTGGAAGAAGGTACTAGTCTGTTGCCAGAGTGTCCTAAGGACTTATCTGATAGGGTTTATGATCCAAGTTGCTATATTGTGTCAACTGGTCAAATCAAGCTTGAATTAGTGCTGCCAATCTTGGTGGACATCAATGTGGTCAGAGAAGATAGCCCGAGCCAGGAGTTGGATGATCTAGCAGAACTCAAAGAGGATTTGGATAATCTATAGTTCTTTGATGAGCAGGATTAGGGAGATGTACAGATCAGGTGGTTCGACTTGAATGGATCAACTAACAACACTAGATGGCTGAGTGATGAGCCAGATAAGAAAGAAAAAATGGGAATGAAACTAGAAGGAAAAGAAGCAGAGATAGTTGTAGTAGCTGAAAAGGCTGATGAGAAAGGAAAACTACTGGAGAGCGCTGGTGTGGAAAACCCAGCCCAGGAAGTAAGCGTTGTGAACACCGTAGATACTAAACAGAAAGCTGCACTGAGGCAGTTTGAACGAAAAAGAATTGAAGACGGCTGGGAAACCGTAAATTTACAACACCCTGTGGGGGACACCTATGATGTGAAGGTGATACAAGCAGAACCAGACAACTATTTGTCGGCTGTTGAGGGTGAATGGTGGGACGATAATGATCTGCATCTGGCCCATACTGACGAAGATTGGTGTGATTGCATTCTGGACAATACGTGGTATGCCGAGAAAATAGACCATCTGACAAAAAGTAGGCGGTATTTTAAGCCGCCGCACTTGGATCATGCAGAGGCATCTGGAAATGACAAAGAGGATGAGAAACAGAAGGAGAAACAACTAGAAGAATAGGCAGTATTGAAACAGCTCAAGAAAATTCAAGCTGATATCTCCATCTAGCGTCTCCTCATGGCCTCACGAGTACACCGACAAGTAGTATTGTCGGCAATGGACAAGGCTAAATTGTCTATTGACACCACGCCTGAGCAGCTTCTGGGTTTGGTCTTTCCAAGTAGTGCCAGGCCAATACTTACTTTCTCTGACAAAGAGCTGCCGCCGGAGGGCTCCACTCATAATAAACCATTGTACATATCTGTGGAATGCAAGGAGAAATAGGTGTCGGTGGTGTTGGTAGATACCGGTTCAGCCATTAATGTATGTCCTTCCCATACTGCTTACGCAGTTGGCCTCAAACCAGCGGACTTTGTTCCCACATTCCAAGTAATACGAGCATATGATAACACGAGTAGAGAGGTCATGAATACAGCGCAAGTGAGAGTCCAGGTGAGCCCATCAGAACAAGAGATCGAGTTTTATGTCTTGGATGTATCGGCTACCTTCAATTTGCTGTTAGGGAGACCCTGGTTGCGCCATGTGAAGGTTGTCTCTTCCATTCTCTATCAAATGTTGAAGTACCCTCATGGGGGAGGAATGGAAATTGTTTTGGGGAACTCCTCCATCCATCCGCGCCAGAGGTGACTACGCTAGTGCTAGAGATCAACCATGGCGACCAAGATGTATTCCTCTCAAGATTTTCTCTGGCTGAAGCCCGTGTAGTACAGACCATTCTGGCTACAGACGAAGGCATGTACGTCAGTGCCCAGTCCATCTACTTCATGAACAAACTGCAGCACGTTCTAGGAATGGGGCTCGGAAGGAGTGATCGGAAAGGTATTGCAGCACTGACAGATGTGCCACATAACCCACATGCCTTTGGCCTGGGCTATGTGCCCACCAAAGAGGACTGGATCAGAAAGAGGGAAGAAATGAGAGGTAGAGCCAAGGCCAAGCAAGCCGGAAAACATTACAAACTCACCCACAGGCCAATCCAAGAAACACTGAATGGCCGTTTTGTTCGGGAAGGAGAAAACTTCCCTTTTTGTGGCTTTCCCGAGCCTTGGATAAATTCCTCAAACAAGCGTGTCCTCGGGTTCGGGATCTTCTTTAACCATCAGCTGTAGGACAATAATGATAAGGAAATGGCTGAACTAAGCATCAAAGCTGAACAGAGCATGGAAGGTGACTCAGATAACAACGAACCTATAGTAAAGGCAGCACTGGCTAGTCTCCTAACAGATTCTACGGCTGACCTAGAGAACATAACTTTACTGTCTCCATGATCGGGAAAGAACCGGGTGTGAACCCAACCAGTGGCATTTTGGATATAACAAGGGCACCATCTCTTACCTGGCAGCTGAAGGAAGGCTATCTGTCCAGTTCTGAATCGGGTGATGAGCTTGAATATGATTCCACTGAGTCTGTGGGGTCGGGATCAGGTTCAAGTTCTTCTGAGTTTGAGTCTGGTATTTCTGGGGATGATAACCTGGATACCAAAGTCTTGTCTAGGTCTTCATTCAGCTTTTCTTTTGAGTCTATAATCGAAGATCTAGACCTTTTGAATAAAAACTCTGCAGATTCCGTGTATTTTTCTGTGCCATTGGTTTATTGTATTGACCAAGATTTTCAAAATTTCAATGAAAGCGAAGGGGAATAAATTCCTCTGGCTTTGAAAAACTTGTTTAATAGAGAGGAGGAGAGGTTTGCTAAACCCTGTGCTGATGAAATCATTGCTATTAATGTGGGTACTAAAAAGGATCCACGCCTGGTCTAGATCGGGTCCACGTTGTCTTCGGAGGAGCACGAGCGTTTAATCGCTTTATTAAAAGATTTCAAAGATGTTTTCACATGGTCTTACGAAGACATGCCTGGAATCGATCTTGAGATTGTACAGCACCAGATCCCTCTTGACCTCGAGGCCCAACCAGTCAAGCAGAAGCTGTGTAGGATTCGTCCGGATTGGGCACTGAAAATCAAAGAAGAGGTCACTAAGCAGATTGATGTAGGATTCTTGTTAATATCCGAGTATCCGACCTGGTTGGCCAATATTGTCCTAGTGCCGAAGAAGAATGGTAGAATTCAGGTTTACTTTGACTTTCGGAACTTGAAGAGAGCCAGTCTGAATGATGACTTTCCTCTGCCACATATGGATGAGTTAGTGGATTTCACTACGGGCCATGCATTGCTATCGTTTATGGATGGGTTTTCCGGGTATAACCAAATTCTGATGGCACACGAGGACAGAGAGAAGACCGTATTCACTACGCCGTGGGGTACCTACTGCTACCGGGTTATGCCGTTTGTGTTGAAAAATACTGGAGCTACATATCAGAGTGCTGCAACCACCATTCTGCATGACATGATCCACAAAAGAGGTTGACGTGTACGTGGACGACATTATTGTCAAGTCCAAAGAACAAGAGGGCCACTACACCGTGTTAGAGAAATTCTTTCAACAGATCAGGGAATATAGATTGAGGTTAAACTCGCAGAAATGCACCTTCTGCGTAACGGCAGGAAAAATGCTGGGCTTTCTGATCACACAGAGGGGAATTGAAGTAGATCCTTTCAAAATCAAGGCCATCTTAGAAATGCCACCACCAAATACTGAAAAAGAGGTGCGTGGCTTTCTAGGTAAAGTGCAATTCACAAGACGATTTATTTCCAAATTAACCTTGACTTGTAAACTACTATTTAGTCTCCTGAAGAAAGGGGAAAAATTCCGATGGGATGATCGATGTCAGTTTGCCTTTGAATATGTTAAGCAATAACTCCAGAATCCGCATGTGTTATCGCCGCCAGAGCTGGGGAAGCCTTTGATTCTATACTTGTCAGTAACAGATACGACCATGGGATGTATGCTTGCTCAGGAATCTAAAGATAGGGTGGCGAAAGCCATTTACTACTTGAGCAAGAAAATGCTAAACTACGAGACCCGGTATACTCCTTTGGAGAAAGCTTGCCTAGCCTTGGTATGGGCTACCAGGAAGTTAAAGCACTACTTGTTAGCTCACTTTGTAATCCTGGTTTCGAGATTAGATCCCGTCAAATATCTCTTGAGAAACCAGCACTTACGGGTAGGCTGGCTCGTTGGTTGCTTCTTCTCTCCGAATTTGATCTCAAATATGTCACTCTGCTCGTTGGTTGCAGAGTTCCTGGCAGACCACCCGGTAGAAGGAGATAAGACAGTGGAATACTTATTCCCAAATGAAGACATTCTGCAAGTTGAAGAGGAAACTTGGACGATGTACCTTGATGGAGCGTCCAATTAGTACAGTTATGGGATAGGTGTGTTGCTAATAGCACTTAACGACTCACATATACCTTTAGCCTTCAAACTCCGGTTCAAGGTGTCCAACAATAAAGCAGAATATGAAGCGTGTATTGCTGGTTTAGAAGCCACCCTAGAACTAGGGGCAATGAGGTTGGATGTCATCGGAGGACTCGAACTTGGTTGTTTCTCAAGCAAACGGAGACTGGAAAATCAAAGAACAGAAAATGAAGGTTACCATCAAACCCTGGATGTTCTGATTCTGAGGTTGAAAAGTTGACATTCACGCATCTATTAAGAGAGAACAACAGGTTCGCTGATGCTTTAGTAACTCTATCTTCTATGGTAGACATCCCACTAGGGGTCTAAATGCATCCGATTATCATCGAATAGAAATACACGCCGGCTTGTGAAACTATTGCCGCGATAGATGAAGTGCAAGACAAAAATCCCTGGTATTACGATATTTGGAACTTTCTGGAAAATGAGAAGTATCCACCAGGGGCAAATGCCAAAGACAAACAGGAAATACGGCATATGGCTATCCAATTTATCATCTACGGGGGCAAGCTGTATAAAAGAGGTCATCTGGGAATGCATAAACTGTGTGTGGGGGAAGAGAAATTAAAACGCCTTATAGAGGCTATCCACGGCGAAGAATGCGGGGCACAGATGAATGGTGTGATGCTAGCCCGGAAGATCCTTAGAAAAGGCTATTATTGGTCCACCATGGAGGAGGATTGTATTGGTTTTGTGCGGCGATACCACAAATGTCAAATTCATGCCAATCGCATGAATATTCCGCTGTCAAAGCTCTACAACATGACTTCGCCATGGCCTTTCCCAGTCTAGGGAATCGACATTATCGGTGTTATCTCGCTAAAAAGGTCAAATGGACATGAGTACATTTTGGTGGCAATTGATTACTTTACAAAGTGGGTGGAAGCTCAGTCCTATGCAATGTTGAAGGCATCGCATCTTGCCAAATTTATCAGAAACAATATCATTTGCCAGTACGGAGTCCCGAACGAGATCATATCAGATAACGGCTCGCACTTCAAGAAAAAGATGATAGACTTGTTGGAGAAATACAACGTGATTTTTCATAAGTCTTCCACATATAGGCTACAAACCAATGGAGCTGTTGAAGCTGCCAATAAGAATATCAAGAACATCTTACAGAAGATGGTTGAGACCTACAGGGATTGGCCGGATAAACTACCCTTCGCACTTTGGGGCTACAGAACCTTGATCTGAACATCTACAGGGGCAACCCCTTATTCTCTCGCCTATGGTATGGAAGTCGTTTTGCTAATTGAAATTGAAGTCCCATCGTTGTGAGTTGTGGCTAAGTGTCAAATAGCGGAGGTGGGCTGGCAACAGAGCAGATTTGAGGAGTTAATGTTGTTTGATAAGAGGAGACTAAAGGCATTGTATCATGTTCAGGGCTACCAGCACAGAATTGCTAGGGCTTTTAACAAGAAAGTTAAGTCCAGGAATCTCAATGAGGGAGATATGGTATTGAAAGACAACCGAGCTCCCATCCATGACCTAGGGGCAAGTTCAGACCCAATTGGATTGGTCCTTACATCATCAAAGCTATCTGGTCAGAAGGGGCAGTTATTCTCATGGACTTAGATGGCCTGGGATTTTCACAGCCGATCAATATGGACAAGTTGAAGAAACACTACCCTTAAAAGGCTTACTAGGCCAAAAATCCGAAAGGGTGACCTAGGCAAAAGTTAAAGCATAAAAAATTAGAAATAAAGAAAAACTGAGCTCGCAAGGTTAAAAACCCTAAAGGGCGACTTTGGCAAAAGTTAGAGCGTAAAAGAAGAGAGTTAATACTCGAGTGAACCTGAACCGTACTACGTAAGGCCTAATTCCCATCTTTGGGATGCGTAGGCAACTTCATCCTGAAGTTCGGCCGTAACTATCTCCAACTCAACTATCCTATTCGTTTTCCTGATCATGTCATCTTTGTTCATCATTTGTTAGTTTAGTTGTGATCTTCATTTTGGGAAGAAAAACTGGTTACAAAGCAGAGCAGTAGTGGTATGCAATCAGGGGCAGTTATCGTTTGATTCGAGGTTGTACATCTTAAGGGTTTGATTCTGTGCGTGTCAAGTAGTGATCATTTTCGAAAATGGTTTTGGAAGTTTTAATAAAAGTTGATTTTGTTCAACATTTTTACCTTTTACAACTTAGACCATTTTTAGGACCAAAAGGAAAATTTTTAGTGCTCATAACTTTAATTCCATTGATTTCAACATAAAGTACATTCTCCAACTCTCTAATACAAATCAAAGTTGCTTTTACATCATAAAACTTGAAAAGAAAAGGTTAAAGCGATGAACTAGGGGCATAGGCGAGTCAGGTGCTCCTGCGTCCTCTACTCATGCTTGCGAAAGCTTCTGTAGCCAAAGTGGGCCCGGCTTGTGCCTCATCCTCGGGCCAAGCCAAGCACTCACCAGAAAGGGCATAACTGAAACTAGGAACAGGGGCCAGAAGTTCTCTCATCCTCCAAGCAGCAAGGTACCTAGCTAGGTGTGAAGTACAAATCGAGAATGGAGTCGGGTATTCTACCCCCTCCTTTGGGCAAGTCTGATCACATCCAAACTGGCATTTGAATCGGAAGGAAAAGCAGAACACGCAGTGTGTGAGGCCAATCAACTATATGCTTGGCTGCCGAGTCATGTTGTAACTCATCTCAGTCAGATTGAGGTAAAGGCAACGCCAAGCTATGTCAGCTGTAGACTTGTTGCACATCCAGTGGCACCACCATCTCTCATTGGGAAAGTTCACTAGTCGCTGGCGGAAGAAATAAGCTCGAGCTAAATACTCGAGGCAAGGGTCCACCACCTTCAGCTTATCCATGAGCCACATCTGGGAAGGGATGAAAAATAAGAGAGATTAAAGAATAGAGAGATGTGCGTGGAGAGAAAAGTAAAGAAAGAGCATTGAGCGAAAATAAAGCATGAGCGTCGAGTGATGTGCTAGGCATATATCAGAAAGGGTGGGAAATAATACCTGAAGAAATAGTGGACTCCCCGCAAATCTGGTGGTCTCTCACCGATGAAAAGTATCTAAGCCCATCAAGGTCTCGGCCAGTGTCAAATCGATGCAACTCTTACCTTCTTTTAGACATTGGGCCATTTCGATCAACCGAATGCTGGTTCCGCCGTAGCTAGGTTGTCGAAAACCTCGCCAGAGAGGGTCGCCTCTGTCACCGATGTCAAAAAATTGATGAATCTAGCTAGGTATATCTAGCTCTCTGTCATGGGCCAATGACCGAGCTTCATGCAAAGTAAGCCCATACATTTGTCTCAAAGCCTGGGGGTGGCCAAAACGAGACTGAGGCATGATTTCTTCATCACGCCGGGTTTCCATCAATGCTCAAATTTCTTCAAGAGTTAGGCACATTTCCTGTGTTTCAAAGCAAAATATATGCGTAATTGGGTCCCAGCATCAGGCCGTAGTATGGAGGAACGAAAAGCAATGTGGATTATGGCTTAACAAAAAAAGCGCGTTTATGCTGAAACCTAAGAAATTTACCTTTTCCGTGCTGTCTAAAGTGGCTATCTAATCTGTGAGCTTCTTGGCAAGGAATATCTCCATTTGTGGAAAAAATAGCAGCAAAAATGAGGTTCTGGTGAAGAAATCACGAAGAAAGACCTTTTGTAGAAGATAGAGCTGTAAGTGGAGGCCAGCTGTCAACTGTCTGGTGAATCCATCACAAGTGGCCGCCCACCCACTTTTAGTGGCCGGCCGTCCACTTTTTCTAGCCTACCATCCACTTGTGGGCCTGGTAGTTTTAGCAGTCTAGTTTTGTCCTGGTCTTTGTGTTTTGAGGTCATATTTTGAGTCGTTTGGTTTTAACAAGTGTACATATCTGTGTTTGAGTTGTTTTTTACTTTGTTTATTGAGTTGTATTTTGTATTTTGGTCGTTGGTTGACTCATTACCCAATTAAGAATATTGTGCCAATACAAGTTTTCGTTTTTTGGTTTCAAATTCAACTCCATTTTTATTCTGCAAATGTGGTGCTCATGATGCAAAAACAATAACTCTTTTCATAAAATTGCAGGGTTTCCTCCCGATCATAGTTTTTACAAAAGAGAATGCAAGTTTTCAAAGGAAAAAATAAAAGCCTATCTGAAGCTATACATGTGCTGAACTACCAAAATAAAAGAAACTAAGTAAAAAAGTACAAAAATCGGCTCCAGTCATCTCAAGCTCGAGAGGCCCTCTTCGTCCTCTTCCTTGGAGGGGACTTAAGGGCACTGTCTCAGTCAGTACTGCTATTAGAATCAGACTTTGAGCCAGAGCCGGTCTCATCATCTCCGCTCCCTGTCTCAGAGCCAGCCTCGGCGTCATCTTCATTCCCTGACCTCGAGCTAGCATCATCACCCCTGCTCTCAGATAACTTAGAATGTCGACTCACTGCCTTCTCAGAGTCGCGGGTCTCGGTATCATTTCCGCTCAATACGGGCTTAGACTCGCTGCTCTGGCTCCAAGCACCCCTATCTCTGCCTTGACTTCGATACTCATCTCTGCCGCGTGCTGGGGCCTATCTACCATTCCTCCCTGCCGCCGAAGGAGATGTTGCTGGTGCTGCTGCTGGTGGTGTCCTCGGTACAGATGGGATCTGGAAAACAAGTGTTGACGTATTAGATACAGTGTATGTATGCGGAATGCGTGTTAAAGGTACAGTATGAGTACAGTGTGTCATTGCAGTAAATCAGTGCAGTGTGGGGTGTTGTGAATGTTACGGTATGTGTATCAGTGAACCAGTGGGAATATGATGATGTGGTGCACAACAGTGTGAGTTAGCAGTGAAATGTATATGGAAAATAGGAAAAGATACCTGGATACCATGGAGATCAAACAACGTCTCTCTCTTCTGCACTATGCCAATCAAAGAAGCAACCAGCTGGAGCAGGCCTTCTGTGTACTCAGTCGGTGCCTGCAAGTGCATTTGAATAATCAGTATCGGGAAGATTAATATTTGGAAAGGGAGAGTTCAGTTACAAGCTGCAAAGTGTGGTTTATACCTAAGGTGCACCATGGGCTCTGACATATCCATGCCATGTCTCGAGTGGCTCTATCAGGATCTAATAGGCTTACCTGGTCGGCCGCCAACATGTAAGCGCAGTGGGAATTACCGGCCAACCAACAACCTGTACAATGGGAGGGGCTCCCTCAATATCGGCCTCGGCCTCTTGGGCAGCCTCACCCACCAAGGGAGCACCTATTACATCGCCCGCACGAATGCCCGTCAGAGGGGGCATGAGATGAGTCTGGATGAAAGTCACATAATCGCCCTCTGCTCTGAAATAGTCGGCATCCAGCCCCACCATAAATTGAATAATAGCCCCAGCTGAGAGGCTATCGGCTGTCCTCATGGATGCTAGAGGTAGCATAGGAACAACTGGGACGGGTGAGCCCAAAGTCTGGTGTATGAAACGCTCACCCAAGAACTAGGCCCGGCAAACTAGGTCCTCTAGTAAAATTCGAAATCGAGACGTGGCCTAAGCCCCGGCATACTGGTCCCTCACTCTAGCTTGCATCGTTGCCCAAGGCTACCATATGATCTGCAAACAGAGAATGTACAGATTGTTAGTTGCCGTCAGTTGTCGAAATATGAATCATAACAATAATAAAGTAAAAATGACTGTGAGTTTCGGATTATCTCATGGGCAACCACCGTATCGAAATATCGACGGTAGAAGGCGAATGTCATATCGTCGTGGCTCTAGCGCCAGCGACGGCACCAGCACCGGCCGTCATATCGCTGCGAGTAAGGCACGACGGGAGGGATCTCATCCATTGGCTTTGGAGCTAGAGCCAGGAAATAGGCATAAACCCATAACTACAATAGAAAGTGCAAAGTAGAAAGCACAAGTTGTGAACATAAAACAGAAAGTGCAAAGCAGAAAGCACAAGTTGTGAACGGATATAAAACAGAAAGTGCAAAGCAGAAAACACAATGTGTCAACAAAAAGTGCAAAAACAAAAAGGTGTGGTGCATACCTCATAGGCTCTCCAGTAGCCTCCGACCCACTCTCCTTTCATACGGGAAGTGGAACTCATATAGCCGTAGAGTGTGGTGAGGCTAGCTCCACCCCAGTTGTAGAACCGAACTCGAGGCAAGGTCACAAGGGCTCTCAGTAAGTACAAACCCACGGTGTTTCACCTGTTCGCAAACAAGGTGGTACTGAGTAGGAACATCAAGAAGCCCCGGACGTACTGCTCTACCTCCTCCAGTGTCTCGGGCTCACTCCCACGGAAGTGCTCGGAGAACCAACTATATCTCGCCAGCGCTGGCCTGTATAAAAGTGGGCACGCTCCAAGAAGGTAGATCCAAGCCGCCTCCTACTCGCCTATATCCATGTCAAAGGGGATCGAATCAACCCCTACTTCTAAGCCCGTGATCATAGAAAAGTCATAGGGAGTCATCGTCATCTCCCCAGCAGAAGAGAAGTGGTAAGAGTTGGTGGTGTCCCACCACATCTCCACCAACGCTTCGAGTAGAGCCTGGCTCGCCATATGTCGTGAGAGTTCAGTGCAGAATAAGTCAAAGCTGATCTCATCAACAAGGTCACGGACCTCATGAGAGAGCTCATAATACTAATCTCTGGCTATCACTGCCCCGTAATTCCTGTAAGAATGGGAGTCCCCCTTGTGGCAAAGAAAGAGTGAATCAGATGAGGGATGGTGATAAAAGAGCATTCAGATGAAAGACAGTGTAAGAAATACAGTCAAATGAAAGGCGAGAAAGCATGAAAATAAAGTTTGTACCTCAGAAGCATCGTAGGAAATGTTGGAGTACGACTCTTAGCAAAACGTCCTCTGGCATGCCACCAGCGAAATCGTCAAAGCACATCATGCCGCTAAACGCCAACATATGTATGCGAGGGTGATAGGTGACCAGATCAAAGGGCCGTATCCTCAATGGTAGTGGCTCAGGCTCGAGTCCTAGAGCGAACTCTGCCTCGAAGTCGGCTGCAAGGCTTTCCGTTGCCTCGCTGGCCTCGACAACCGTCGGCTCCTCGACTTCAACAGGGCGTGAAAGTGCAGGTGGAACCTCTGGAAGGACCTCAATATGAGGAATGTCGTCTTCCATCTGAAAAGTGGGTGAAAACTGGTGAGAAAGTGAAGAAAATAAAGGAAAATAGGGACAACTTGGAAAAAGCCAACCCTAGGAGAGAGAAAATAGGAGAAAAAAGTCAAAACCTGGGAAAGTTCACAAAACTCAAGAGAATCTCGAGGGAAACAAGCTCAAAGTGACGAAAATGTTTTAAAAAAAAATCAACAAAAACAAAATCTGTTCGGTTCAAAGTGTAGAGGAGCAAAGAGGGTTTATGAATAAAGTTTGCGTGGGGCATTGGAAAACACGTATAAAGCACAAATCTAGAGAGAAGAAGCACCTAGAGAGAGAGTGTGTGTGTTTTCGGACTTGGGTGTGCGAGCAAATGAGGTGTGGTGGTGTATTTAAGAAGACCCGTGCCAAAATCCCAATTTTGCATTAGTAGTCGGCAGGCCTCATTTGTGGCTGGCAGTCTTCATTTGTGGCCGACAGTCCTCATTTATGACCTAGTGCTGTTTTGTTCCTCTTTTGCCCTAACAATGTATGGGAGGTTCTCTTTTGGGTCCAGATTGGGTTTTGAGGAGCTCGAAACTGTGTTCTGATTGTGCTGTTCCCAATACTCGTTGTGTTCCGGCGCGCGAACGTTCTCTCCTTGCCAATATAAACAGGGTGTATCCTTTTGAGCATGTTGCAAAGTCTCCGAGGGATAAGTCAGAGGTGGTTGCCGAACATCACTTTTGTTGGTTCTGTCAAATTACATATTTGTTCTATTGCATAGAATGTGCGTTTTCACAGACACTTATGTTGCACGCGTGCCCTGCATTGTTCATGATTCATGTATAGAATGCTTTCAATTTTGCATAGAATATGCTCTTATTTCTTGCATAGAACATGCTTTTAATTAACATCATACGTCGGTTGTCTATCTTGCATGGAACATACGTTGTCACTGTATTGATTTGTAATCTTGTTCACTTAGTGCATCTATCGCACTTGTTCGCACCTATTCACCTCGTGCATCTATCGCATGCTTTCACTACATTGTGTATTTATTGTACAGTCTCGTACCTTTTGCTCAATGATCAACTCATTTATAACCAAATCAGTCGAAATAAAATAACGGGTCCTGAATCAATCATCATACAAACGTTTGTTAACACGTAATAAAAATGTTCAATAGTTATCTTAGCAAATCGAAGTATTCTCATCCCAATTGTTTTAGCAACCTCAAATTAAGTTTCAAATGCTCAAGTAAACGAGTTATAACTTTACCAATAATCAATTACGCAACCATAAGGAATTCAATTCTAGTTCAAGTCTCCTCAATGAGAAAAGAAACCAAATATTAGCATTAGCTAAAATTTTTCTGATTTTTATTCAGAAATCATGGGCTCAGTTCCGGGAGTATCAGTTAACTTTTATGAGTGGTGTAATTTTGATAGCAAATTTTGGAATTGGTTTGTTTTAACCTGGTGTATCTCCTAGAAAACGTAATTCTAAATTTGTTTTCCATGGACTAGGAGTCAACATGCTCTTGAAAGTTTTGTATAAGGTTAACTGAGTCTTAAGTGGGACCAATGTGACCTCTCTAGTCTTCCTGAAAACTTTCTTGACCATGTTCGATTCTAGGGTAAGTGGTAAGATCAGTTTTGAATTAAATTTCAAACGTTGGATGTTCTAGTGTTAAGTTTAGTGTATGGAAAAACAGCACAGTGAAATTCTGTTGTGATTTTTCAGAAATGGCTTCAAAAGGTGACAACAGAAATGTTGTTCCACCTGCCAACCTTAAGCCTTGCGAGATTCTTAAAAGAAAATCTAGAGAGATCAAGTGTGATTAAAGGAAATCAAAAAGTTTACATAATAATATCTCTGAATTAATCAGAAGTGATTAGTATGTTATCCTTGTGTCAATTATAGCATATATGATTGCTATGTGACTTTGCTTGAAAGCAAAGATAAGACAACCCATTAGGGTGGGTGAATATATTTTTGAATTTTTAAATTCCAAATATATTCTTAAATTGGTAGCTCCTAGTGAGTACAAGATCACTGATCACAGAGATAGAAAACTGGTGATTCCTAGGAGGTGTTAGACCATTGGCTACACAGTATTGTGGTTCCTAGTAGTGAATAGATTACTGATCACATGTGAAGACATAATGGTTCCTAGTAGTGGAGAGGCTATTGATCATATGTGTGACATGATGATTCCTAGTAATGAAAGAGTCTATTGATCCTATGTCAGGACGTTGTGATTCTTAGTAGTAAAGTGACTACTGATCACAAGTTAAAACATTGTGATTCCTAGTAGTAGAAAGTCTACTGACCACATGTTGAGAAATTAATGATTCCTAGTGATAAGACTACTGGCCATGTTATGAAGTTCCGAATAGTAAACTATTGAACACTGGATTTGTGTTTCCTAGTAGTAAGACTATTGGCTTCAGAGTGATAGGTTGGACCAAATATGTTTGGGTGCCTAATTCAGTTGATGACATTTTGGGAATGTGTTTACTATGATATGATTTTGAGAGTTTCATAATCATTGTGACACAAGGAATTGTTTAAAGACCCTTGTGAGGCCATGAAATATCCCTTCACATGGATTGTTGGTGAGATTCAACAAAGATGGTTCCATAAACCTGCAAGAGATAAATATGGTTGATGCCACCTAACCGGGGTTACCGGCCAGGGACACTCCAATGATGAAGTTAGAATCCATGAAAGAAGAGTATAGATAGTCAAAAGTGTTCTGTGTGAAGTGCAGAGAAAGATCATACCTATATGCCATGGGGTGCCTTCCTTTTATAGGCAGGGGTGATCCGAATAAGCTCAATAGTTGGCCCCTTGGCAGGCCTCGTTTGGGTTAGCCCAATAAGTTGATATCTATTATTTTCTGGCTCCCACAATTGCCCCAAAACTTTCATTGTCTTCGGTAAAAGGAATAAGAGTTTTTATTGCTGAGGTATGCTATTCAAATAGATGTTAGGTCCTTTGACAAAGAATACATTTGATAAATGAATAACATAAATGAATGAGTGGTTGGATGAATGCATGTATGTATGAATGTTTGTACGAATATATGTATATAAAGGAGAAAGGTGAGCTAAAGCCCAGTGAGTAATACTATCTTTATAACAGTGAGCCACGGTATTATAATCCCCGGGTAAGGGTGTAGGCTGTGGTATTATAATCCCGGGCAAGGGTGTAGTATATTGTCGAGTGCAAAGATTGCTTCCAAATATAGACTTCCGTGCCAAGCTAAAAATATTTCTATATGTCGAGCACGAAAATGATTACCTGAACCAAAGAAGGCAGATTAAATAAGGTAGATATATCAACCAAAAAATGGACCACGGTATTATTACCCTCGAGTGAGGATATAGACCTGCGGTATTATAACCCCCGGGTGAAGGTGTAGGCCACGATATTCTAACCTCCGGGCGTAGGTGTAGTATATTGCCAAGTGCAAAGATTGCTTCCAAATATGGACTTTCGTGCCGAGCTAAAAATATTTCTATATGCCGAGCACAGAAATGATTGCCCGAACCAAAGAAGGCAGATTAAATAAGAGAGATATATCAACCAAAAAATGGACCACAGTATTATTACCCCCGGGTGAGGGTGTAGACCTGCGGCATTATAACCCCCAGGTGAGGGTGTAGGCCACGGTATTCTAACCTCCGGGCGTAGGTGTAGGCCACGGTATTCTAACCCTCGGGCGTAGGTGTAGGCCGTGGTATTCTAACCCCCGAGCATAGGTGTAGGCCACAGTATTCTAACCTCCGGGCGTAGGTGTAGGCCTTTGCTGATGGCGCTCCATGCCGAGTGCTAAGATTACGCTGTACTCGGAGACTTTTACTGATTTTAAGTGGCGACCAAGTGCCAATATGGCAAGGACTTTGAATAATGCATCATGTGTCAGTGATGGCCAGTACCGAATGAGGTAGACGTGTTAATCACAAAGAATATTGCTCCACTTGTAAGGAATGGCCAAGTAAATATTGGGCCAACTATTTAATTGCCAAGTAAATTTTGGGCCAATTAGCATTGTTCGGTTTGTGTTTAGTCCAATGTAGACTTGCCCCATTGCTTTCGAATGACAGGCGTTAGTCGGAAGGAATGAAGATTGGTCTTGGCCCATTGCCCTATGTGGCGGGGTAGATTTGGCTTTAGTAAAATGACGGCGTGCAAAAATATGCAAACTGCCGATTGCCAAATGCAAACGACCGACTGCCAAGTGTGTAATGTATTGCCCCAAAACTGGCACTTGTTTAGAGCAGTGCGAAAAGGAGCGAGAGTTTGTAACTAAAGTAAATTTTGTTGCAATGGTTGTACCAAGTTGGCCGAGTATGCATGCATAAGAGAGGTACCGAGATGATGATCGGCTGATAAATGGCCAAGATAACACAGGTAACATAATGACTGATCGGGGAAGATAGAGGATTATATCCTCGCCCCAAGATACTGTTGCTGAAATTGCATGCCGATCACTTGAACTACCAAGTGGCCGAATTGAAAACGCCAAGTGAGAGTTATTCAGTGAGTTCGGTGATAAGTGTTAAGCTAATTAAATTGTACCCTTGTCATGGAATTAGTTGGAAAATTGCTTCCATTGTCGTGAATATGTAACATTGGATTGCCGTTGCCCCATTGCTTGCGAATGACATTAGGTATTCGGAAGAAATTCAGATTGGATGTTGGCCAACATTGACGAGAAGTAAGCCGAGAACAAAGTATAGTTGCCCTACTGTGCTCGAGTGAGTGGTTATTCGGAAGGAATCCGGAATAGACTTGAGCCAAAATTGCCGAATGATGTGGGTTGTTATAGTGGCGGGAAGATGCCAAAATTGTTGAATGCGGCATTGATCAAATGCCAGGCTTGGCGGCAAAAGTATTGTTTGAGTTGCGATGGATATTTTCTAGTTGTTGAATTTACAAAATCAGATCATACGGATGTGTGTAGCAGGCTCCAAATAGTTGGAAACGACTGTTAGATCATTGGAATTGGGCTCCAGATGGCATAATCGTAGCCAAAATGAAACTAATGGCTCGGATCGGTTGAGAATTGTGAGTGGTTGAAATCTGCAAATTTCGGGTATGGAATTTGCAAAATCGGACCGTACAAATGTGTTCGAAATGTCCCAAATAACTGGAAATGACTATTGGATCGTTGTGATTAGACCGCGAATAGTGCAATTTGCATTTTTGCGAAGCCGAAAGTAAAAGAAATCCAAGTGGGTCTTGCCCTAGTAGGTGGTATACGGCCAAGTGATGAATGAAGGATCGGCGAAGATGGATAATTGTGTCCTAGCTTCATGAGCCTTTGGTTAAAAGTGCATGCCGATCAGACACGATCTGACCGTTGATCTATCATGTAACGTTCCCGAGTTGCCGATTTATTGATCGTAATCTGAGACTCGGAATTTGCAAAATTAGACCTCAAAAATGGATTCTACACGGCGAAAAACTATAAGGTAGGCATCCTCGAAGTTATTGGACCAT
Source organism: Camellia granthamiana (assembly GCA_036172215.1). Lineage (NCBI taxonomy): Eukaryota > Viridiplantae > Streptophyta > Magnoliopsida > Ericales > Theaceae > Camellia > Camellia granthamiana. Next base: position 70,424,390 of record CM069904.1, read on the forward strand.
CCGATTAATCGGAATGTAGTAAGATGTAACGAAGCACTTTGTGTATAGAAGCGCAGTATAAATCCTTATTTCATCATCTTCATCTTCACACTGCATGTCGTGGAAGGCATAATGGTCCAGTTTCGAACTCGTGACTTTGAGGCCTTGTATCTCCTTCGTTTTAAGTCTGATTTTAACTGCTACTGAGAAATCATAAGATTCGTGCTGAAGAGGTAGGTGAATTGATAGTGTTTGTTCCGAGTGCCCAATGTTGTGGAACATGTTGTCGAGATGTTACTCAAAGAGAACAACTAAATCTGTTCTTGGCATCGCGGTTGAGCTGTCAAATTTGTTCTCGGCATTGTGCGACTAAATTTTGATGATCGGAGGTATTGTCTTCTTAAACGGCCGGTTAACGCGGAATGGTTGTCGAGTAGAACGTTCATGCATGGACATGCCGAGTAGCTTTCTGCAAGTTGCGCTGCCACTACTGGGTTGCTTAGATGCCAAATAACAATGGGCAACTTGGGTTAACTGTAGTGATGCCGAGAAGGGTAATAGCTGCCGAACAGCCTTATAGGGTTGCCGAACATCTCCATTGTCTGTTTGCCGAACAACCTCTGTTGAAGACCTTGTGATTCTAGTTTAAACCAAAGTGATTGGAAAGCTGAGGAACTTAAGTTGTGTGCCGAGTAAGTGGCGCCAAAACACCTAGATCCCTCTCGTTTATAATGTGATGACTTAGCCGAGAGCTTAGTCGGCATCACTTAGGGCTGCAATTGTAGCCACCATGATTATGTATACTTGAACCAATGAGTGTGGTGACAGAATTGCGGTGCCGAGCATCCAGAAATGGTTGAACGGCTGCGCAAATTAACAAGGTGGTGGCCGAATAACTTATGCTTGGCCGAGTAAGGTGATGTAGGAAATGGGAATTTTTTTAAAAATGTTGACTAAGCAACTTGATAAAGTTGCCGAATAAAGTTACTACTGTAAAAAAAAATAAAAAAATAAAAAAAATTATATATATATAATCCCCAATAGTGTTCTCTGCAAACTGATATATATAAAATTCCTAATAATGATCTCGGCAAAAAGGTAAGGGTTATAAGGGAAACAATGTTTTCGGCAAACTTCTAATACTATTATATATATATAATTCATTTTAATAGCCGAATTGATTGTACCCACTGGAGTGCTCCATGGAAAAGTAGGTTATAAAAGTTAGTTCCCAATTTTTAGATAGAGAAAGTAAAGACCCAAGTTTGGAGTCCATAAAAATTGTTAGTATAGATATACATGTATGTATATTCCAAGAAAAGATGAAATTTCATCAACCAACTTGAACAGTGTGAAGTGCACTTGCATAAGTTGGTAAAGTGCCGACTAACAGCTTTAACAGATTCAACAAAAAAATTTCATCACTCAATTTTAATATGCCGAAAAGATGCTCTCTTCAAGAAAAGTGAAACCCATTTGTATAGAGAGAAAAAGGAGATACAAAAGATTCACAATGAACAAAAAGCTCTATTTTGTAAGCATAAACATATGTATATCCAATCCAAGAACCAATCTTAATATAATTTTCAGAGAGCAAATAAATCAACAATGTTATTAAATTTGTACTTACAAGAACATGTTTGTTGTGTTCTTCGTTGATCTCATTCAGTCGTTCCCACAGACGGCGCCAATTGTGAGGCCATGAAATATCCCTTCACATGGATTGTTGGTGAGATTCAACAAAGATGGTTCCATGAACCTGCAAGAGATAAATATGGTTGATGACACCCAACCGGGGTTACCAGCCGGGGACACTCTGATGATGAAGTTAGAATCCATGAATGAAAAGTATAGATAGTCAAGAGTGTTCTGTGTGAAGTGCAGAGAAAGATCATACCTATATGCCATGAGGTGCCTTCCTTTTATAGACAAGGGTGGGCCGAATAAGCCCAATAGTTGGCCCCTTGGCAGGCCTCGTTTGGGTTAGCCCAATAAGTTGATATCTATTATTTTCTGGCTCCCACAACCCTATATGAATTTTTGGGAAAGGCCAAAAGCCTTTGTATAAATTCTACAAATGTGGAAGTGTTGTGTAAAATAAGGTAATACTTAAACCCAAAAGGGTTAGGATAAGCCTAAAAATCCGTTGACTTTGTATTCAACGATTATACACAATATAGCAGTGCATATTGATTTCTTGTGTTAAGTCTGCTATTTCCAGATATACACAAGAATACTATGATGGAATCCAAAACTTTGAAAATGTATTACCTTGTCGTATCCAAGAAGGGGTTCCGAGTTCCATGAAAGAGGTTGAAGGTGACAATGATCACATAGATGATCAAGCTGAGGAAGTAAATAAGCCAAGAAGGGGTGAAAGGGCTAAGACTGCAAAGTCCTTTGGTCTAGACTTCTTAACTTATATGTTAGAGGGAGAACCTCGAACTTTCTATGAAGCTATGACTTTATCTGAAAGTCCTTTGTGGAAAAAAGCAATTAAGAGTGAGATTGACTCCATCTTACAGAACCATACTTGGGAATTTGTTGATCTACCCCCAGACAGTAAGGCCTTAGGGAGCAAATGGATCTTTAGAAGAAAAATGAAAGAAGATGGATCAATTGATAAGTATAAAGCGAGGCTAGTTATCAAAGAATACAGACATCGAGAAGGCCTGGATTACTTTCATACGTATTCACCTATGACAAGGATTACATCCATTCACATGGTGATTGCGATAACAGCTTTACGTGGTTTGGAGATGCATCAGATGGATGTAAAGACAACGTTCTTAAATGGAGATTTGAATGAAGAAATCTACATGGAGTAACCCGAGGGGTTTTCAGCTCCAGAACAAAATAACAAAGTCTGTAAGCTTGTCAAATCATTGTATGGTTTGAAGTAAGCTCCTAAACAATAGCATGAGAAGTTTGACAATGCTATGTTGTCAAATGGTTCAAAATCAATGTGTGTGACAAATGTGTATATGTCAAAAATACTAACAAAGATTATGTCATTTTGTGTGACATACTCATTGTTGGTAGTAATGACGAGATGATTAGAATTACCAAGAGATTGTTAAACTCCAAGTTTGACATGAAAGATATGGGCCTTGCAGATATAATTCTGGGTATTAAGATTACCAGAACATCTAGTGGTATTGTACTTTCTCAGTCTCATTTTGTTGAGAAAATACTTGAGAAATTTAGTAAATTAGATACACGTGTGTCTAGGACATCGGTAGACGTGAGTCTATATTTGATGAAGAATAATGGTGTGAGTGTCTCTCAGCTAGAATATTCTCGGGTCATTAGAAGTTTGATGTATCTGATCAATTGTACAAGGCCGGATATAGCCTACTCTGTTAGCAAGCTTAGTAGATACACAAGTAATCCGAATGCTACTCATTAGAGGGGCATTATGCAGGTGTTAGGTTATCTATGTTACACCCGGGATTATGGGCTGCATTATACTAGATACCCAGTAGTACTATAAGGGAATAGTGACGCAAATTGGATAACTAATATAAAGGACTTCAAATTCACCAGTGGTTATGTGTTTACCCTTTGAGGGACAGCCGTGTCTTGAAAATCTTCTAAGCAAACATGTATATCGAGATCAGCGATGGAATCGGAGTTTATTACTTTGGATAAAGCAACTAAAGAAGCTGAATGGCTTCGCCGGTTCGTTAAGGTTATTCCATGTTGGCCGAGGCCTGTGCCTGCTATCTGTATTCAATGTGATAATTAATCAGCGATTGGACGAGCAAAGAGTCATATGTATAATAGAAAGTCTAGACATATCCGTCGTAGACATAATTCCATACGACAACTACTCTCTAATGGAGTTGTCTCTCTAAACTATGTAAAGTCTAAGGATAACATTGCGGATCCGCTAATCAAAGGGTTAACTCGAGAGTTAATAGAAACATCGTCAAGAGAAATGGGGTTAAGGCCTATAGTAATGTTACCGAAACGGAAAACCCAACCTAGTTGACTAGAGATCCCAAGATCTAGGTTCAAAGGGACAACCTAATTTTGTGTAACGGGTGAGTCACTGAAGAGGTAAATCCTCTTGCCCATTCATTTATGCAGTGATATCCTGTGGAGATAGAAGGTTAAGTTAATGCTTTTAATGACCTAAGTGATATGAATAATCAACTGTGGTATAATGAGATACCTTATATAGGTCACCTATGTAAGTGCGAAGTGGGGCCGATTCTTTAAGAATTGGTAAAGCCGAATTCTTTAAATCAACTGCGACCCTAATTTTTTGTAGGTCATTATTTATTTATTATTACTTTATTTTATGTTTGGTTTTATTAATTGTGTGATTATATGAGAATTTAATATGGTATTTAATTAATTTAATGTGATATTTAATTATATATAATTAATCTAAATATTTATATATATATTGTATATAAAAAGTGTTTTATATATATGTATATATATGTTGTACGGGGAGCAAATATTCAGGCAAGCCCGTACTCCTTTCTTCCAAGCCCCTGCCTGTCCGATCGACCTGCGTACATAACGACGGTGAGCTACCCGGCGGTGTGTGGCCGGAAAACCCCTCCAACGATCAAGTTAGCACACACCTGGGGATAAATAGAGAGAAGAGAGAGAGTTGAGTGTAAGTATATCTCTTACAAAATGTTCGCCCCCAGCATGGGGGGCACAGACCCACTTATATATCTTCTGCGCTCCAAATCTACTCCCATTAGTCTCTCGACACCTGGTGCTGCTATCCCATCTGTCAGCACAAATCTCGCTGAACACCACCTAACCCAACTGCCAGCCCACTCTACTGGGAGCTCGGCAGCCGGGCTGCAGCTTCTCGGCCGCCAACAGCCATACTGCACTTCAAGACCAAGTGCTTCCAATAACCGAGCTTCGTTTCAGCCATGCTCGACCGCATTCCGACAACGTCGAGCACGGGATTGGTCATTCTGGTCAACCAAAGGCCTTCCTGCCGAGCTTCAGGCACGAATCTTCATGCCGAGCTATGTGTGCGCGCCTTCCGACCGAGCAACGCACGAACCGTGAAGCCCTTCTAGGCCACGGACGTCTCAGCCGAGCTCTCACTTGACCGGCCTTCATACCAAAGAGCCCAAGTAGCTCGGCTCCGCAGGCCCTTTGCCATTACCGAGCAAAACCACGGCACAATCTTGAAGCTAAATACCTCGACCCAATCTAGATCATAAATCTCCATCTCAATTGCCCCTTAATTCCGTCTGCGCTAGCGTGACTGGGATTACATTACAAGGCCAGGCTAGGCTTTTTGCTCGGTGATCCACTTTCTTCGGCAAGGAACTCCAAGGAAGGTGAGCAAGGTCCGCTCCGCAACTTCCTTCTTGGCGGGCAAGATCAGCTCGGCCAAGGAACTCCAAAGAAGGCGAGCAAGGTCCGCTCCGCGACTTCCTTCTTGGCGGACAAGATCAGCTCGGCCAAGGAACTCCAAAGAAGGCGAGCAAGGTCCGCTCCGCGACTTCCTTCTTGGCGGACAAGATCAGCTCGGCCAAGGAACTCCAAAGAAGGCGAGCAAGGTCCGCTCCGCGACTTCCTTCTTGGCGGACAAGATCAGTTCGGCTAAGGAACTCCAAAGAAGGCGAGCAAGGTCCGCTCCGCGACTTCCTTCTTGGCGGACAAGATCAGCTCGGCCGAGGAAATCCAAAGAAGGCGAGCAAGGTCCGCTCCGCGACTTCTTTCTTGGCGGACAAGATCAGCTCGGCCAAGGAACTCCAAAGAAGGCGAGCAAGGTCCGCTCCGCGACTTCCTTCTTGGCGGACAAGATCAGCTCGGCCAAGGAACTCCAAAGAAGGCGAGAAGGTCCGCTCCGCGACTTCTTTCTTGGCGGACAAGATCAGCTCGGCCAAGGAACTCCAAAGAAGGCGAGCAATGTTCGCTCCGCGACTTCTTTCTTGGCGGACAAGATCAGCTCGGCCAAGGAACTCCAAAGAAGGCGAGCAAGGTCCGCTCCGCGACTTCCTTCTTGGCGGACAAGATCAGCTCGGCCGAGGAACTCCAAAGAAGGCGAGCAAGGTCCGCTCCGCGACTTCCTTCTTGGCGGACAAGATCAGCTCGGCCGAGGAACTCCAAAGAAGGCGAGCAAGGTCCGCTCCGCGACTTCCTTCTTGGCGAGTAACATTAGCTCGGCTGAAACTTCAGAGTTGAGCAAATCATCAACTCCTCTAGCCGGAGTAAATCATCTCGGCTGGAACCTCAGAGTTGAGCAAATCATCAACTCCTCTAGCCGGAGTAAATCATCTCGGCTGGAACCTCAGAGTTGAGCAAATCATCAACTCCTCTAGCCGGAGTAAATCATCTCGCCTGGAACCTCGGAGTTGAACAAATCATCAACCCGTCAGCCGGAGTAAATCATCTCGGCTGGAACCTCGGAGTTGAACAAATCATCAACCCGTCAACCAGAGTAAATTATCTCGGCTGGAACCTCGGAGTTGAGCAAATCTTCAACTCCTCTAGCCGGAGTAAATCATCTCGACTGGAACCTCGGAGTTGAACAAATCATCAACCCGTCAGCCGAAGTAAATCATCTCTGCTGGAACCTCGGAGTTGAACAAATCATCAACCCGTCAGCCGGAGTAAAACATCTCGGCTGGAACCTCGGAGTTGAACAAATCATCAACCCGTCAGCCGAAGTAAATCATCTCGGCTGGAACCTCGGAGTTGAACAAATCATCAACCCGTCAGCCGGAGTAAATCATCTCGGCTGGAACCTCGGAGTTGAACAAATCATCAACCCATCAGCCGGAGTAAATCATCTCGGCTGGAACCTCGGAGTTGAACAAATCATCAACCCGTCAACCGGAGTAAATCATCTCGGCTGGAACAGAAGAGTAGGCCCCTCATCCACTATTATTTCGGACACAACAAAGCTCTTCAGCAAAAGTAATTCACTTCTATTATATTGACAAAAAGAGTGTTTGCATTCAGAAGTATAGGGGAAACAAGTCCTTCCTCAAAAAATTACATAAGGCCGCATTCCACGGCCGGGGTATGCCTTTGCCATCCAAATCTTCTAAGTGGTATGCCCCCTTGCCCGGTTATCTTATAAGGCCCTTCCCAGTTTGCCCCTAGCTTGCCTTCGCCCGGCACTAGTGCGTTGCCCATGACCTTCCCTAAAACCCAGTCGCCCACTTGCTCGTTGCCACCGGGGTTGTCTCCGCGGTGGACGTCGCTGCATCATCCTCTACTCGGATGTGCTCATTGATACACTACATTAGGTGCCACATGGATGTCTGCTGGCTCATTGTAAGCGAATCCCTCAGCCTATGTCCGACCGGGAGACCGCGCTTATATTGGGTGATTGCCAGGTTGACCGGGCAATCTAGGATCTCATTGAAGGTTTCCCAGTACTTGGAGTTGTACGCCTTAAGAGTGTCGCTCGGTTCCATCTTGACGCTCAGTAGGTGATCAACTTCCTTTGGTGTTTTTGTGTTGGTTTTGAAGCGCGTCACAAAGGCTTCGGCCAACTGATTCCACCTCTCGATACTCCCCTCCGACAACCTTTCAAACCATTTCAAGCCCAGTTCGCCTAAACTTGACGGGAAGATAAGGCACATAAGTGCGTCATTCCGCCTATGTCCGGCCATAACCTGTCGGAAGTGGCTTACATGCATGTAGGGATCGGTCTTTCCGTCGTAAAGTGTGAATTTAGGCTGGTGGAAGCCTGCCGGAAGCGGTGTTGTTTCTATCTCTAGGGAGAATGGGGTGGCGCTCAGCCTCGCCGAGTCTGAGTCTACAAGGAACGGCGCTGCTTGGCAGGGTGGAGGCATTCCGACCTCCTCGCTGGCGTGAACTCCGTAGGATAGCCGCTGGAATACCGGCACCCTCTGAGCCTCCCGCCGGCGAGCCCGTTCCTTTAAGACTGCCCGCAAATCCTCTGAACGAGCGGAATAAGAGTACCTCGACGTCGTCTCCGGACGTGAGGGCTGGTAAGTGCTATCTTGCGCGCTGGGCTTCTCTGCACGCATATCGGAATCACCAACCTTGTAACTTCTGGTAATAGAGATGGACGGAGTGTGCCGTTGACTCTGATTGCCTGAGCGACGGGGTTGGGTGCGCTCACTGTGGTCTCCCATGCCAGCTACACCCTTCCCTTTGACATGCCGTTTCAGCTCCTCCATCTCCGTCGCCATTCGCCAGATGACGGCGTCCTGGTCTCTTCGCTTGTGTTCCAGACATCTGGCGTGCGATTCTCTCCGTCGCTGATGACCGTCGGGACTCCGTGAATGACCATGACTCCTACCGCGCTTATCTCGCGCGTCTCCCGACTGTCCTCCTGGGAATGTCTCCAGGTTCACCATCGGAAGGATGTCGGGATGCCCCTCTCTCCGTCTGCCTGACTCCAGAGTAACTCTGTCGATGGCGGACAACGGAAACTCATCGTTGTTCGCCATGGACGGCGATCAGACGAGCGTGGAAGACAAGGTTTTATCTGCAAAGTTCCCACAGACGGCGCCAATTGTACGGGGAGCAAATATTCAGGCAAGCCCGTACTCCTTTCTTCCAAGCCCCTGCCTGTCCGATCGACCTGCGTACACAACGACGGTGAGCTATCCGGCGGTGTGTGGCCGGAAAACCCCTCCGACGATCAAGTTAGCACACACCTGGGGATAAATAGAGAGAAGAGAGAGAGTTGAGTGTAAGTATATCTCTTACAAAATGTTTGTCCCCAGTATGGGGGGGGCAGACCCGCTTATATACCTTCTGCGCTCCAAATCTACTCGCATTAGTCTCTCGACACCTGGTGCTGCTATCCCATCTGTCAGCACAAATCTCGCTGAACACCACCTAACCCAACTGCCAGCCCACTCTACTGGGAGCTCGGCAGCCGGGCTGCAGCTTCTCGGCCGCCAACAGCCATACTGCACTTCAAGACCAAGTGCTTCCAATAACCGAGCTTCGTTTCAGCCATGCTCGACCGCATTCCGGCGACGTCGAGCACGGGATTGGTCATTCCGGTCAACCAAAGGCCTTCATGCCGAGCTTCAGGCACGAATCTTCATGCCGAGCTATGGGTGCACGCCTTCCGACCGAGCAACGCACGAACCGTGAAGCCCTTCTAGGCCACGGACGTCTCAGCCGAGCTCTCACTTGACCGGCCTTCATACCAAAAAGCCCAAGTAGCTCGGCTCCGCAGGCCCTTTGCCATTACCGAGCAAAACCACGGCACAATCTTGAAGCCAAATACCTCGGCCCAATCTAGATCATAAATCTCCCTCTCATATGTGTTGACCATATATAGTATATTTATATATATTGTATTTGTATAATATAATAGGTTGCCAATTAGGTTATAACTATTAGAGGCAATCACTTAGAGAAAAAAGAAAGAAAAAAAAAAAAGAAAAGAAGAAAAGAGAGCAGCTGAGTGTGTGAGAAAGAGGAAGAGAGAGAGATCAATCAAAAAGAAAAGAGAGTGCAACAGAGAGAGAGACGGCGAGAGAGAGAAAGGAGAAGAAAAAAAAAGATAAGGGTTTTATTTTGGTGGCTTTATTAATTCTTCAAGTGATTTTTTTGATCTTTAAAAATAATTGTGAGTATAAAACCCACTTCCCTTGATTTATGTTTAATTCGTTATTTTTATTTATTTATTTGATATTGAATTAATTTCGTATTTGCATGTAGATGATTGATCAATTTTAATTATTTTGATTAGTTGTGTATGTAAGGCTTAGGATTTTTAGATGATTGATTGATTTTAATTATTTTGATTAGTTGTATATGTAAGGTTTAGAGTTTTTAGATGATTGATTGATTTTAATTATTTTAATTAGTTGTGTATGCCAAGTTTAAGGTTTCTATATGTATTTATTTTATGGTTGTAATCACACTCATAAATATATGAAATTAAAATAAATTAGAAACCCATAGATAAATTCCTTACACTCCACCATGACTCTATGGATTGTTGTTTTATTTGAGTGTTGGTGAGAAAGAGTATATAAAAAAAAAATGTGAGAATTATGAGATTTATTTGAATGCCTTAGACTTGGCATTGTTATGTTTGTTCTCATGAGTAGATGAGAGATTGTGTATATATATATATATTGTTGCCTCATTCTCATGAGTAGACGAGTGCTTTGATTTACGCTCGTACGTATATGCTAACCATCCGGGGAATGTGGATCAAACTCGGGATGATATCTCCGTGCAAGTTTGGCTTCGGATCAATGTTAGGTATACGGGAGGCACATGAGATATATGTGTGGGCTAGAAGTGAATGGCCGAAGTGGTGGAGTTAAGGTACAAATAATTAAATATGAATTTATATGTATAGTTTGAATTGTATTGATTTGTACATCTTGAAAAATAGTAAACGATCTCGATAAATTATAAAATTTGAGCAGAGGCATGTATACGTGATTCTAGACAACTTTTGTGTTTTAACTTTTTATTAAAAAGATCAATTAGAACTTATAATCGAATGATCTTGGTTATAATAGTTTTTATTCATTTTAGCAATGCAGATTTTAGAGGCCGTTTTAACCTACGAAACGAGCTCATTTTTATTGGTTTCGTGTAAACTGAAGTAAAACATTATTCTGAACACTTTTTGTGTTTTGAACTTTCCCGAAAAAAATTCATCTTATAGCAGTTTTTTTTCGTTTTCAGTTTCAGATTTTTCGATCGAATTTCGTTTAGGATTTTCTATTAAGTTTTTCTCTCAACCTGTTCAGTTTCTACTAAATTTGTTTGCGTTGTCTTTTAGAAAATTTAATTCTATACAACTTTTGTTCTTTGAGTTTTGGTCAATTCAAATTATTTAAGCATAAAACGGTGCATTTTTATACTTCTTCAGCAAGTTACTTATGATTAAATTATACTAACTTTATTTTTTTTGCAGGATGGTGGGTCTTACTAATTTTTTATGCAGACCTGACTCACCATGTTTTTATTTTTATTTTGTTTATTTTATACTCAATTTATATTTCGTTGTGTACGGGTAAGAAACTAATGCCACCATATCTCGGGAAACTACTCATTCGTCTTGTCCCGTAACAAGAATTAAATGTATTTTGGTTTGTATCTAGTGGACACGTGAGTGTTAAATCTTGTACTCATACCAGTATACCTGTATATTGACCCATTTTGTCTCCTGACAACTCAGGTGCATTCTATTTGAGCGCAGCCGAACTTCCTTTGCAAGATTAGTTGGGGTTACGGTGGTGACATGGAATAACTATAGTTGTTGAACATGTCTCTTGGATTTCTTTTGTTTTCTTGAACTTAAGGTTGACATTAGTTTATGTATTTATTATTTTTTTTATGACTTTAGTATTGGGATAATTTGGCATAATTTGTAACCGTACATTATTTAAGTTATTTTGACTATGTATTGTTACTTTAATGTTGGAGGTATTGGTTAGTTATGAAATTATGATAGATGGTTTGGTTGGCGTTTAGTTTTTTTTTTGTTTCAACCCAAGGATTTGGATGATGGAATATTGATTGGAGTTTAGTCCTAATTTAATATTTAATTGTCCAAATTTTGAGACGTGACAGCTAGTGTTCTAGGGCCATACCGGACACACAAGTGAGAATAAGAATAATGGTTGGACTAACTCCTGTGTGAGGTCTATTGTTTCAGTTTACATAAACAGCAGAACAGTTCAAAACATCACGTTCACTGGTCAACCAGTAAATTTGATAGGCTTTCACTATGAAAGGTTCAAGGCCAACAGCTACATTTTCTAATGCAGGGTTAGTCTATGTGCTCTCTCTCTCTCTCTCTCTCTCTGAGTCTTTGTTGTAAACATTGTCCCTTTTTTTTATTTGGTCAAGTTTTATTCATATAGGAGGTTGTTGCAGAAAATGAGTTTTTGGTAACTTTACTATGAAATTAAAGTAGGTCCCGACCATTGGTTGATGTGGGATTAAATGAGTTTAGATTCTTTGTAACAAGGTCTTTATACCACAAGAAGAATGACCAAAAACTATTAAAAATTAAGTGAGAAATTGACTAACTAAGTTAGTCTCATGAAAGAGGTGTCGGAAAAGGTGGCTGCAGGATTATACACAATATACATGTGTATAAAACCTGGTAACTCCTTTGTATTCATGATGGATTAAAACCATCAATTTTGCAATTTATGTCTTGGGTGTTTTGCAAAATTAAAACATGCATGTGTTGTAGGAGCCTTTTAGTCTCTCCCTCCATGTGTATAAAAAGAAACACTCTCCTTCATTCTTCTACACCAGAAAGTTTGCTCTACCTTGGTGTTCAAAGTTTTCCTCTATAATTTTTATTTTTCTTGTGTGAGAGAGTGCTGTCATTGTCGGTTCACCAAAACTAACAGAAAGTGTTTCTACGTTAGTCGGCCTAAACCGTCGTATCTTGGGTAACAAAAGTCGACGTACCTCTAACACCCACGGTGAGGCGGCTAATCTATTTTAAAGACATTGTGGTATCACACATGCTTCGATTTGTGCTTTCTTTACCATTTTATTATATTGTATATTTCTGTGTAATATCTTTGTAAATTCCAACATATTTTCTTAGTCTGAAATTTAATTTGGTTAGTTATGAATCTATTTATTCTAGTTAATCACATTAATTTGTACAACAAAATTAATGATATATAAACAAAAAAAATTCATACAAAATTTATATATATAATGATGTGGAATATAGATCATTCACCTAAAAAAAAAAATTATTTATTTACTAAAATGGTATTGCCATATCATTATTGTCATATTTTTTATATGAGTATGATGCATGAATAGCATTTTCTTTCTAAATTTGGTCAAGACTTATAAAAAAATTATCCACTTCAGCGTTTAAATTCAGTCACCACCCAATCATTCCGATATTTGTTGTTATAATATATAGGAAAATGTTACATGTCACAAATTTTCTATCAAATAATTGATAAAATATCTCATATGGGTGTGAGATTTACAAAATTGTGAATCTCATATCCATGTGAGATTTTAGTCATTTATTTTGTGAGATATTTGATCATTTATTTAGTAAAAAATTTAGTATCCCTACTATTATTTATTTACTACTTTTAACTTTTAGTTTTATCTATAATCATATTATTTGAAAAATATATCAAATTTTATAATTAGAAACAATATTTAAGCATATTATATCCCATAATTAAAAATTTAAGTATTTAATGTTTTTTCTTATTAAACTTTTAGCATCAAAATATTTACATACTAATCTTTTAAAACCTTTCAAATTTTTAATGCAAATTTCTTGGTGAATTTAAAATTTAAAATTACATTTTTTTAATATTTATAAATTACATATTCCTGTTTTAAGATTAAAATTATTTTAAATTAATTTTGAAACTAAGTAATATGCGAATTTATCTTATTAAATGTATTCAAATACAAAGACAATGAATATTCGAACAGAAAAATCAATAATCACAAAATAATTATTTTTTCCATATAAAGAAATTTATATGCATTTAAATAAAATAAAGCAGTAGACGTATGTATAACAAGAAAATTGCAAAATAAGTTAGGAAAGTTTAAGGGAAAAAATCACATGAGTGGTGTTTTAAGAAAATAATTACGAATCAATGAAAAAATTTATAACTATTAACAATTATAATTATAAATTTTTTTATGACTTGCACTCCAAAGTTTAATATATGTTTACTAAATGCTTCAAATAAAATTGCTTAAATTAAAAATAAAAATTGGTATACTAAATATTTTTATATCTTTACTTATTTGAAGAAAAAATTATGTGATTACCACAAATAGGATTGTGGGTTTGATTACCACAAATTTTGCGATTATGTTATGAGAAATATTTATCTTATCAAATAGGATTGTGAGTTTGATTACCACAAATGTGATAACTCAATTCTACGGGAATCATAATTATAAAAAGAAAAGTTATAACTAACATCACAATAAGTTATAATCAAAGATCACAAAGGTAGTGACTGCAAGTACATATGTGTAGACACCCCATTTTTGACCGTCCTCAAGACTTGGACGTCACCGTTGGAACACTCGGTGATTATCCATGCTTGTGTTCGTTTGGAGTTCCCGGAGTTCTTGGCTCGCGCGCCTTGCCTCAGGATCTCCGAACTCGACCGTTTTGTGTCTGGTTTTGCACCAAACACTTGTGTTTTGCCTTGGAAGGGCAGGGGATGCTTTGTGAGGCATCCCCACATACCACCGGCTGTGGCTAGAGACCACCGGCTGGCTGGTGTTGCCACCGGCACTATATTGTGCCGGTCGGCACTCTTTTGTGCCGGTCGGCACTCTTTTTGGCAAAATTACCATTTTGCCCTGCCGACCACTGTGCACTTGCTTTCTGAGATATTTTCAGACAGCTGTGTGCAATTAGCTTCCCCTCCATACACGTGTATGGAGGGATGAGCCCTTGTTTTGCTTAGCTTGTAAGTCTTGCAAGTTCTATAAGAGAGAAGGTTCTTCTCTTGGCTCAAGGGTTAGAAATTCTTGAGAGGTTTCAGCCATTTTTAGAGAGAACCAAGCTCTGGTTTTAGGGATAAGATAGATACACATCCTATCTCTCCCTTTCTCTTTTGCTTTCTAGGTGTTTTAGTTCATATTATTGCACTAACACACCTAGTCTTCCACCTTTTCTTGGCATTCTTGAAAATCAGAGCTTATTCTTGAAGTTCTTGACTGATTTTGAGCCTAAGGAAGCCACAACACCAAGCTTTGTGAAGAGGTCAACAAGGGTGAGACACTAACTCTCTTTTTACCCCATTTTTGCACCTTCTTTTTACCTAGCTTAGGACTGTTTTTGTGCTTAGCACATAATACAAAAAAGTTCTGATTTTGAACCCTCTTGGTTGTATATTAAGAGTGCTTAGTGGTTTGGGGAAGTTTGACCCCCTTTAGACCTTGAAAAGGGTCCTTTTTGTGCTATTTTGTGAGAGATCCGAGATTTTGGTGATAGGATCTCTTCACCACTGAAATCTTGAGGGATTTCAGTGGTGAAGAGTATGCCTTGAAGTCTCAAGAAGGAGAGGGCCACCCCCTCTCCTTGATGTCCTTGAAAAGGGCAAATTTTGCTCCCTTAAGGAGCACCATGTTTGAGTGTGTGTTGAGCATGCCTTGGTTGTCTTTCATGCTTATATTGCCATAATATAACATGTTTTCAAGTTGGTTTTGGTCTCCTATGCATGCTTAGTATAGTTACCTTGTAATGCCTCTTTATGCCTTAACATGCCTAGGTTGTATGCCCTAATTTCTAGCATGTTTTAGACTTGTGTTTGTGAAGATTTTGTGCTTATATTATCATGTTTTAGGTCTGTCCATAAGTATTTTGGTCAATCTTGGCATGTTTAATATAGCCTCTTTGCATTTGGCTTGTTGGCCTTAAGGGCATGAGTGTGTAACATGCCTTGCTTGCATTGTTTTCGATGGTTTGGAACCATTTCACATGCTATTTCAGTCCCTTAGAGGTGCTTGTATGTTTACATTGCATGCTTCTTTGTGACTCCTTGAGCTTGTGTCGCATGCTCCATGTTTAGGCCTTATCGCATGCCTTTGAATTCAAGCTTCTTAGATGCCATCTAAGTAGTCCTTTGAGCCTATTTTGACATGCTAAAAATCTGTTTTGTGTTGATCAATGCATGCCATAATTGCTTTGTCTTGGTTTGGTTCTAACCCCCATTGACTTGCCTTAAGCCTAGGCCATTTGCATGCTTTATTTGGCATGCTTCATTGCATGATTTGGCATCATATTCAACTTGAATTTCAGAGCTTTAAGTGCATACTAGTTGCCCATGTTTGGTCTCTTTAAGTGTGCATGAGAGTTGCTTTTGTATGCCTAAGTCGTGAGCCTTAACACTTGCATGTGTGTGTGTGCATTTGGTCTCATTTCCTAGGTATTTTGGCTACTGATTTTAGGCCTTTTTGAGTTGCCTAATTCATGTCTAAGTCCATCATTTCATTGGTTTGCATGCTTGACTTGTATGCTTGTTTGCATGTTTGCATAAGTGTATCACATTGTCCATCTTGCATCCTAGATAACATGCTTAGGATTGCACCACATTGACATGCATGCCAAGCCTCTTGAAGTGAGTTTGATAGAGGTTTTTGGCACTCTTTTGTGCCTATGTGTTTTGCATGCATTTGAAAGTAAAGTTGCATTCTTGGTTCTTGGGGCCATCACGCATGGAAATGCGCGATTGGTGGTCCGGGAATCGAGGCACATGCCCCCTTGAGTCAATAACATGATAAGGGGTATGTTTAGTGCATAAATAGCTTGGATTGTATTGCCATGCTTGTTATTTCCCTCTGCTGCTGTGAGTTGCAGGTCCTGCAGGAATTTTGTGCCGACCGGCACTAAAAAGTACCGACAGGCATTCCTTTGGCAGCCGATAATGGAATTCAGTGCCGATGGCCTCATCCTTCAGCCGGTGGTGTTCTACCCCAGCCGGTGGTGATCCCCAGTGCCCTGGGAGGTAGTCCTAAGATTTTGGGAATTTTCTGAAGAGGAGAGCAGAGGAAACAGAGGCACACTTGCATGGCAGTGCGATTCCGAGCGAGTCCCGGGCACGCGCGTGCATTGGACCCTCATCCCGAGGCCATTTACTGCTTAATTAGATTAATTAATTTATTTAATTAATTTAGTTGATTTGTAATATTTAATTAGCTAGAATAGTTAATCATTTATTTGGTTCTGTATTAATATTCGGTCCCTCTGCGCGAGGGCATATTTGTAATAAGTGTGGGTGAGTGTGTGTATGTCTTCCAACCCCCACTTCTTTCTCCCTTTTATTTACCTGCTTTGATGGTAGATTAGGGCACGTTTATTTTAGCATACCTTATGCTATGCATGCGTGCATCCATGCATTTGTCTCACATGCACCGGGCTCAGTACATCATACAAACCGCATTGTATCTTCAAATCTAACTTGAATACGTGCACCGAATGCTTGCATTTCACATACCATCTTAGGGTTAGCCGAGCCTACTCTAGATTGCATTTATGTATGTGTTGCATTAGCCACTTAACATGAGCTAGGCCATGCATGTTTGCTAACTAGTTTATTGTTTTGGCACGGAGTACGATGTAAGTATTTACGCTTTAGCATACCACATGCGTGTGAGTGCTAACATGACAGTATGCTTGCCATGCGGCTAAGTGCTTATGTGTTATAAACTGCTTGAATGCCTGTGAGTGGAGGTTGGATTACTTGAGTTGGGAATACTCATTGAAATCCGTGTTTTAGCCTACTCGTGAGTAGCAAATCCCAAACTGTTTTCCAAACAAGACGGATATGCAATGCTTATTTCCAAATTAGGCGATCTAGTCTATACTTGTTTGCTGTGCGCACAACATAGTAATTCTAGGCTAATAACCGGAATAAGAACGCATAAAGTTTTCAAAATTGGATATCATGGTTAGTAGAGGCTGGTCTTCGGACCGGGCGAAAGGGGGTGCTCATAGCTGACCTTCCCCGATCGTACCCAAGCTCCCGAGCCAAGTCTACTTTGGTGATGACGAACACGTGGCCTTCGGCACCGAGTCAGGGTTTCCTAAATTTCCCATTTTAAAAATATTTAGGTGGCGACTCTGTAATCTAGCAAAGCAGTCCATGTTTGGCACTACTTTTCAAAAATCTGTTTTCTCAAACGATTTGCCAGAGTTGGACTCTTTGGTTCAGATTTAGAACCGCAACAAACCAAAAGGGAGTCCGAACTGTAGCGAGGTCCCTCCGCGGGCTTGTTACAATATGGTACACATCTTATTTTTTCATAACATTCACCATGTTTGGTTCTAGAAAATTGAATTCATTTTTCAGAAAATTAAGCTTTTTTTATATTTTGTGCTTTTAGTGAAATTTTTTAATATTTTACACAAGTTTTATTTTATTTTTTAGATACACCTAATCTAAATACACTTAAAAAGTATAATATTTATGAAAATTTTTTTAAAAAATTTCTCAAATACAAAAAAATATAAAAATTCAGTACATTTTCATATTTTGTTGTATTTAATTAATTTTTGAATGATTTTTGTACAATTTATTTACTTTTTAAGTAAATTAAGATTAAGTGAATCTAAAAATTAAAAAAAAAAAATTGATTAAAATATTTAAAAAAATCATTAAAAATATAAAAATATGAATTGAAAACTCAAAACAATATTTTTGAAAAATGAAAACCAAACATAATGTATATTCATTAGTTAGAATAATTAAATTAAATTTTTTTTATTAATTTTAAAAAAATTAATAAATATTAAATACTAAATAATGTGAAATAATACTCCTACCTCAACAATTGAGTTATTTGGGATGACCTAAGTTGTCATTTGGTAAAAACTTTTTTAGTTGGATCTTTAGAGTTAAAGATTTTTTAAGTTTGAGATTAAAAGGTTCCGTTGGTTGATTTTTTTTGATTTTTATGAGAAAAAAATAAAATTATTATAATTTAAATGTAATATTTTATTTTAGGAAAAATTACAAACACACCCGCTGAAATTTATTTAAATTACAAA
This sequence comes from Camellia granthamiana, assembly GCA_036172215.1. Lineage (NCBI taxonomy): Eukaryota > Viridiplantae > Streptophyta > Magnoliopsida > Ericales > Theaceae > Camellia > Camellia granthamiana. The sequence goes on from CM069904.1 coordinate 70,442,850, forward strand.
TTATCCCTTGTGGTTTTAAAAATTACATTATGCCCTCTAAGATTTCTAATTTCATATCACATAAGTCTTTTTATTAATAAATCATCAAGTTAATTAATAGTTTTTAATAATGTTAAAATTTTATTTCAATTAATAATTCAAATAATTTTATTATTGTATAGGTGAACAGTTAAAAATTTTACTTTTTTAATTAATTCTGTTAAATAAAAAATTCTGACAGAGAAGTATTTGTAATTTTCTAAACCACATAAAACAATTCATATTTTAAATAAATCTCAGGAAGTATATTTGTAATTTACCCTTTAGTTTATTAATTTTTTAATTTATTTTATCTTTTAATGACTAATTTAGTCCAAATCCAACCCAATCCAATCCACATAATCAAATAAAACCTAGATAAATGTACATTTTAATTTTTTACAAAAATATATAATAAAAAATAATATAACCTAAATAAATGGACTTTGCTACAGACCCCCACTGGGGGTTGACCCCCACTGAGGTGGCAGCGTGCCATTCGTCCAAATCAAAAAAAAAAAAAAAAAAAAAAACAGTTTTTTTTTTTTAACCAATGGAAAACCTCCGTACTTGACCCCCAGTGACCCCCACTGGGATCTTAGGCATTTTTGTAAATAAATATACTAATTTAAGAGATGCGAAATCAACTGGGCCAAGTTTGGCATAATCTAAATAATACAAAAAGTCAAAAAGTCACTATCATATTTAAGTCACATCATCTTATTTAAATCACATCACCTCTCTAACACATCACATCAAACCCAACTCAAACCCAACTCATATAAGCCAATAAGTCAAAAAGTACACTTTTTTAGAACATCCCAAACCAACCCTAAAATTGCGGGCTACAGAATTTAAAATCAATCGAGTCACTCAAAAACAAGTCAATGTTTGGCATGAATGTTTGTTTGTTTATCATAAAAAAATAAAATAAATTTTTTATTTTAATAAAATAAAAATTTATATCTAAATCGTAATTATTTTATTTTTTTTATAAAAATTAAAAAAATTATTTTAAACAAAAAATTTTAACCCTAAATTAAAAAAAATCAAAAAGCAAATCCACATCCCCAAGCGAAGGTAATGTCAAGACTAGCAAAAACAACAAGACACCCATTTCATTTCATTTATAAAAACACAGAAATGCGTCATACACCTAGTGACTAGACACCCCCACTACCCCTCCAGTGCCACGTGGCACTGTAGGATTGAACTGAAAGTAAAAAAAAAAAAAAAAAAACAGTGTTGGCCAATTGCACTGCGCCACCTCACTGGGGGTCGACCCCCAGTGGGTGTAGGTAGCAGTGTTGATAAAAACAAACAAATACAAAATCAAAAAACTCAATACAGTGACAGATAAGGAACCTCAAAGCAATACTCAGCTCAGCACAAGCGCGCAGAGAGAGAGAGAGAGAGAGAGAGAGAGTGGTTGAATTGAATCTCCTATCCTATGGCTAACCTGAGAACGGCGATGGACTCGGTGTTTTGGGACCTGAACATAGCGACTCCACAAAGCCTACTAGAAGGTTCGGCACGGTGCGTACCAGGCGAGCCCTTCCCTCTGGACGGAGCGAGAGCCAGCAGAGCCCTCAGAATCCAACAACTCTCTCTCTTGGGAAATGGGTTTCCTCTCGGAATCATACCCTCTTTCTCTCCCACCTCTCCCAAGGAATTGGGTTCTTTCTCTCTCCAATCTCTCTTCCTCAATCAAGATTTCTCCAACTGGTACTAACTCAATTTCACTCTCTATCTACATTTTACATAATTTGATTATATCTATGTCTGTATAGTGGAGTAGCCAACAATTTTATTGTCTAATTTTTAGTTCTACCCAACTTATCAGAATCAATTTCCAGTTGAATATAGTGTACTTTCATATATTCCCAATCACATCCACAACGATAATTGGGTTAATTAGACTTTTTACCCGTATAGTTTGATTAATTGAACAATTGTAGCTTCAATTTGATCGTTCCTTTCAAATTAAAGGTTAAAATTAACAATTTTGAAATATTTGTCAATTTTCTAAAGTGTACAACAAAAATTTAGATGGAAGGACCAAATTGAAACTGCACTTAAACTGTAGAGAACAAATTGTTAAAATTAAAATAATAGGGACTAAAAGTGAAATTTGGGTCAAATAAGTGTGAAAAGTGTAATAAACCCAAAATAATTCAAATTTATCAAATTACAAGTAAAAACAAAAGTTGGGGGGACACATCAATACTATTGCTTCAACAAAAATAAGCAAAAATATGCACTTTTACAATTTGTTTGCGGTGTGTTTGTATTTTTTGAAATCATACATGATAACCTCATTACTTAGGCTATCACACACATCTTTTTCGATGAGTTGATTGCAGAGGGGAGAGAGAGAGAGAGAATGCTGGGTCAGTTTCTAAGACTCCCAAAAAGTATGCATAAACTTTTGGATTTTTTTTTTCCATAATTCTACTAGGTCAATTTGGAAAACCCTGAAAATTTTGGATATGGTGTCAACCGACGTCACTCAGCTAGGTGTAGTTTGCCCTTATGTATGTATATGTGAGGCCTTTTAGGGTTATTAAACGAATTAAGCTGCTTGAGTTGAACTCGTTAAAAGCTCGTTCGAGATGGACCAAACAAGCCAAACTTGAGTACAATTTTAAGCTCATTTAGTTTTCAAGCTGAGCTTGAACAACCTACTACTCGACTCGATAAGCTTATATGCACTATAAAAAATCAACCTACTTGAGCATGACTCGTGTTCAACTCGTTCGAGATTGGCTCGTTATCTAAACAAGCCAAGCTTTAACACAATTTTAAGCTCATTTAAGTTATCAAACCAAGTTTGAAAAACCTACTACTTGGCTTGACTCAGTTCTTTTTCAGCCCTAGTTGTCTTTCTCTCTAATTGATTTATTCTATCGTTTAATCTTTGTTTGGCTTCAAAGAATATGTAGGAAAAATTAAACTATCGGAATTTTGAAATTCCATAATGTTTCATTAACTAGGGCTTGATAACAACATAAAAAAGTGAACATTGACTAGCCTAGGAGGACTCTGCAGCTGCATACATTATTTAAGATTATCTCTACTTTCACTTTGGCTTACAAGAAGGCAGACTTTAGAAATTCGAAAACGTTACAGTTGGTTTGAATGCTCACAATCTATATGTTTAGATTTGAGTTTTAGTTGTACAATGTCTTCTTTCTCTGTTTTTTTCTTTTACTGGTGATACTCATATCATATGTTGTTGAAGGCAATGGCTTTCAGTATGTCGTCATTGAAGTTTGGGTTACTTGGTGTGGCATAGAGCAACCTCACTTGCCTTTTATATGTTATTACTATTTATGTGGAAATTTGTACTTGAATGTTTTAAAAAATGGTTAATTTTTTAAAAATTTTGCTCAACCTTCCCATGTGTCTTTAGGACCACGTTTTAATTAATGTTCAAATTTATAAATATATAATCCTCAACAAGTTTTCCATCATCTTGTAAAATCTGTGATCTACTTGTGTGAGGTTCGATCTCCTTACTACTCCTGACACATCTCCTAGCAAAGGAAGGTTGCTTTACAATTTATATGGGAATTATCTGATTTTCTGTCTTATCTTTCATCCTCCAACCTCTGAAATATTAATAGTATTTGTGTAACATTTGAATTAATAGGTGGCTTGGATTAGTAGCACAGTTGCGTCCTAAGAAATTGATCTCTGCCATTAAATCAGAACTCTATAGCGGTGATGAGTGGGAGCTCCCTGCATTTAAAGATGTTGCTAAGCATTTCCTTGACAAGTCCCTTTATTCACTCGGTCTATGCTCACAGATATCTTTGAATTCCTCATCATCCTTATTGTTGAGCACAGAAGCACAAGGTGAAAGGAAGGGACGGCGCACCAGGGCCATGCTGCTGCACAAGGCAAGAATTTCTAGGCAGTCTTCATTATTAGTATAAGATAGTATCGGTGGCAAATTTTGTTTTTTTGTTAGATCATTTTTTTTTTTTGACTTATTTTGTTTTTTTATCTTTCCCTTGTTCTCAATAACTAAATTCATAAGTTAGCAACATCCTCAAATAGAAACCTTTAGCTACTGGAGGAATATGTGGCTAATATGTCTTCTTTCTAGCCATGATGTATCTTTAAAACTCTAATTTCTCTTGTGATATTATTCAAACAGTAGAATACCCCTTAGATAGTAGGGACTTAAATTATTTGATTTGGAGCCTGCACTTGGACAATGGAATGAGTGCCATTTGTAGTGGTCTTTAATATATGTGAATAAGACAAGAATTCTTTGAGTATGCAAGATGAGACAGAAGAGTCTCACCATGCCACCTCCAATCTAGTATAACCTACAAAAGTGTTTCACCACTTGCAAATGCCCTTTCAATGCCCCATCTTGTAAGGTTTGGAGATCTCCAAAGGGATCTAATCTCCCCATGCAGAGCTGTACTTTGTCCCACCAATTTCTTCCAAAATCTATCACATTCACATGCAAACCTCCATGTCCGCTTCCCAATAAAGAGCTCGGTTGAAGATTCAAGTCTAGGATTCCCAATCCACCCTCTCTAAAAAGTAGGGTAGACTACATCCCAATTAACCAAACAATATTTGAACTCCTCCCTAGTGTTGTCCCCAATAAAATCCCATTAAAGCTTCTCAAACCTCTTGGTAATCTAAGCAACTATGATCAATGGTGAATATACATAATATGGGTAGGAACTTGGGAAGACTCAATAAAGTGCTTTGAACAAGTGTGAATTTTTATTTTTATTTTTTAAATGTAATAGAAAGTTAAGTGTGAAAGCTAGTATCTGTTTCATCCCACTAACCTCTTTTGGAATCTCAAAACCACCAACTTCTAAATTTCCTTAACCTTGAAAGAAGATGAGTAGCAGGCAGAGGTCCTACTCTACACCTCATGACTTATGTTTTTCTTTTATACATATATATTTGTTGTAATTATTCATGTCTATCTAAGCTCAAAATAAGTCAAAATGATGATATATTGTATTTTATATGCATGGTGACACTTTGACATTGGCCCCGTTTGGAAATATGCTATTTTAGTTGGGTTTTTGGTTTTTTTTGATCGTCGAAAGTCAGTTGTTAGTTGTTAGGTTAGCACCTATGAGAGTTAGCCTCTCCACCCTAGCAGAGCGCTAAGTGCTTGCTTTCTAATTCAACTCTCCCTTAGGGAGAGTTGAACCCATGATCTCTCCCCTTAGAGGTAAGCCCTTAGGAGAGAGTCATGGTGGCTAATTAGGCTAGGCTTGGTTGGTTGGATTTTTGACTCTTTACGACAAGACGTGCAAAAAAGTAGAGAGTTATGTGATTGGGTATTTTATCTTTTTGGCTATGTTAAACAGAAAAAGTTCTTTCCAAACATGGCCGTTGTTGGGTCAACATATCTGACATTTATTATGCTCTTGTCCAACTAAAAGTTTTAGATTCCATTATGGCTGAACTATTTGTTGAAGTGCTTTGTCACAAAACTGCAATACTTAAAAACTTTTCATCTGGTAATTGATTTTTCTTTTCCCTTACCATTATTCGTTTTCAAATGTTTTTCTTTTCTGGTGCAAAACATTGTCAGAATTACTCGTTAAACCTTTCATCTGTTCTTACAGCTTCCTAATCATGATCTTACAATGGAGGCGGCATGGCCTCAGCTCTACATAGACCATAACGGAAAATATTGGGATGTTCCTGATTCAATTTCATTGGATTGTTCTTCACTTGTTTCTGAATCTGGATTCAGGTATCGTTTTGGTTTACATCAAAATAGTGGCAATCCTCAGGCTGTTAATTCCAGTCATGGCGATGTACCTCTTGCGTTATTGCCTGGATTCTGTGCAAAAGCTGCCTTTTCTTATGAGAAGAGCAAAGACCTTTGGAGGCAAAGGGAGACGAAAAAGGATGTCATCATAGAGACAGAGGAGGGTAGATTTTGGCGGCCTGCATATGATATTCGTCTTAAAGAACCACATGCAGCAATTTCTGGAATTATTGGTAATTCTTAAGCTTTTCGAAAAGTCTTTCATGTAAATATAGTTTCTCTATTTATTTTATTGGGTAAATTGCACTAACCTCCCTTGAAGTTTGTAGAAAACACATTAAGCCCCATAAGTTTGGCATAGTTACATTGGACTCCCTTTAGGTTTTGATTCACATTACACTCAACTCCATTTTCATCAATAGTTCGTTAATAATATGAATGGATGTCATCTTTTGCTCTTGTTTATCTTTGTGTCTACACACCATTTACATTAGTTTTGGTTGCTTTAGGCTTACTAAAATGCAAATCGGTGCAATCATGCCGAACTTATGGGGTTTATAGTATATTTTCCTAAACCTCAGGTGGTCAATGTAATTTATCCTATTCTATTCTATTTCTTTAATGAATACAAGTTTTCAACTGACATTAATTTTTTTTTTTCTTAACCCCAATTAAATCCCTTTCCTTTTTCTTTTTTTTTTTCTCTTTTTTTCTTTTTCCTATCTACCATATTATAGATTGTTCTCGTCTTAAGAGTGTATGTAGGATGGTAATCTTGTTTACATCACACTTATTTTCTAGCTTTTGAAGCTACTGGGTATCCATGAGCAATGTTTTAGCAAAGCAATTAAGTTTCTGTTCTATTGAATTCTCATAATATGGATATGAGTTGTAAACTTTAGGCTAGGTTTGGTTTGAGGATTTGATGTGAGAAATAGAAAGGGAAAAGGAAATGCAATCCCATTTTTTGTTTGGTCATAATGGAAAACACAAGGGAAAAGAAGGTGAGAAAGAAATTGATGTAGAGTATAAGAAGCTCGAGAAAGAATAAATTCAAAGTAGCAGCATTATTTGGAACTTGACATGATTTTAAAGAGAAACCAATAATAACCACATATAATCATATTTCTAGTATTATTAGAGTCTAACTTTATTATTATTTTTAAGCTTCCTAGGATTTTTAAGGTTAAGGGTATTTTGGTAATTTGTAGAATTTCCAAATATGGGTTGTGCCCATGGGTCGTTTTGTTGGTCAAGTTATTTAATTAGCCTTTGTTTTTATTTCTTATTTAATCTTAGGTTAGTTTTGAAAGTCAAATATTATATTAGTTTCTTTTTTTGGTTATAGTTAGTTTTGGAAGTCTCTTAATTCTATATATAGCCATGTAATACTTATAATTTAATAGAGTTGATATTTTATAAAAATTTGAGAGTTTTGAAACTTTTTTATGGATTGTGTGATGCAATCAAATTTGAGGTGCGATGCGTAAGTGATTCTAGGAGTAATTCCTAAATCTATCTTCTCCTTCTCCTTCTCTTTCTTTCCCTCTTTTATTTTCTGCACTTTTAACAGCCCAAAAACACTGTTCACGGGTATTGTTCACAGCCCCTAAAACAACCCCTAATACAGCCCTAAACAGTGCCAAAATCCCATCTTTTCATGCTTAAACTTTTACCCATTATTTACCCTAAACAAACACTACTTGTCCCCTATACTTTTATTGCAATTTCAGCCATAAAATCGAATTAAAATCAGCCCCAAAAGCCCAGATTTGTTGCTGCCCTAATCGTCCTACATCAGAAATGCAATCCCACTTTTTGTCTTCTGGGATACTTAGGTTCTTTTCTTTCTTCGTTTTCCAACTCAACCAAACCTAGCTTGGAATTTGAATCCTTATCGATTCTTTCTCTTTTTCTTTCTATTTCTCTTTCCCTCATCAAATCCTCCAACCAAACACCGCCTTAGAAAACTCTGTCTATTTATTTTATTGAAATTTCATTTTACAGAATAATCCTAAACTAAAACTGAACTTAAATGAAGTGAAATATACGGAAGTATCGTACTGGAAGGAATAATGAGATGAATTATATAAATATCCAAACCCCCTTCTATTATATATAGAAAAAAGGATACTTGATCCTCCCACAGCGTATAAAATAAATTTTGTAGAAGTTTCTTTCATTGCATTTCTTAGAGTTCTAAAATTTCATTTTCCCTCTATTTTTTACCTTTCGGCTAAACTAAAATATTGTTGTCCTGTGGCATGATCTTTCATGACATATAGTTGTGTTTGTTGCATGATGTAACTATTTTTGTCTCACAAGAAACACAAGATTTACAAAACTTGAAGAATATTTTAATTCGTGAATCAGGATATGTAAATGCAAAAGGACGACGTACATCCAGTTAACAATCTTTACTAATCAACAATGAAGCTGCCTGATTAGTCCTGGCTTCCCTTAAAATCAGCGGGTTGGGGATACCTGAGTTATCAAAAAAAAAACAATGAAGCTGCCTGTATACAACACAGTTTATGAAGGAGCTTTTATCTAAAATTTTTATATGTCATTATCAGTGATGTTAGAAGCTGTGTTCTCTTTTTGAATAAAAAATTGATAGTATAATAATGCCCTAGAACTATACTTCTTCACTTGATGTACTAGAATTCTGGTCCACCAGAAAAGAAATATTTATATATGTAGCCAAAACTGGGATTTTGGATGAAGTATTGAACCAATTGGATGTATTGGGGATTAACTCAGAATTGTATAGGATATGAATTTGAAAATTGACTAAGAAAAGGATAGTTATACTTAAAAGGGGAAATTGCAAATCGATGGGACAGTCATAAAATAATTGCAGTACAAATGGGAATCTTTTTTGGGGCAACTCTGACATAGGAAGAGGTACACCAAGCACAAGAATGAAAATGAAATTTTTTTCCATTGCTCCACTGAGATGTAATTTTTCCTACTTAAAATTTCTGCAAATCTGCAAGAGAAGTCAGAAATTAAGAAAAGTTGAAGAGAAGATTGAAAGAAAAAAAAAAAAAAAGAACCCTTAGTCAAATGAAGAACTGAAACAAAAGCAAAGGCCACTTGCAGATAAAGACTTGAAAATTGACCATGATATATTAATAAAAGTTGTAACAAACAAAACAAATTACAGCGAAAACTTTAATAAATTGAGTATTAGAACTGACATAGTTCATTTGATGCCCTTGTTGATGCCACATAGTAAATTGACAAACTCAGCATTAGAGAAAACAAAAGTGCAGAGATATCAAATATCATTTTTTTCATGTTTAATTCTCAAGTTAAGATATCTTTTTCTTTCCTTTTGTTTTGTTTCTGAAGAAATTATTTCCCCCTTTTTATTTTTTATTTATTTTTATATCGCCTTAGGTGGTACTTGTGCTGCCTGGATTGGAGGTAGGGAGAGATCAGCTGCTGTTGAGATGAAGGAAATTGAGGATAGCATTTCTATTAGTGCTAAGAAAAGAAGCCCTTTTAGTGCTGACTTATTTGGGTCGGTTTGCTGTACTTTTCAACATGGGAAATTCAGGAAGCTATTTGGGGACCTCAGTCGGGTAGATGCTCGCCTGGATATCTGTTCAGCTTCAGCTTTAGCTCAAAGGGTTTCAAAAATCTTTAAGGGTTCTTCACTTACTAATGCAGAAAATCCACTGTCTTCACCCAGGCTTAATTTGATACTTCAACAGCAGGTATTTCTGTTTGTACCTGCCTTTAACCGTAACATGAATTGCAAATTATCAAGACTATCTTCGCTTAATTTCGATTTATTATTTGTACCTAAAAAATTGTTGCCGCATTATAGAGTGGAAAGAAAAAAATATGCCACTGAAGTAATTCATTTTTGGTTGGGTGATTAACATAACCTAAAATGAATTTGGGCCACAAATTAATTTTTCTGTGCACATCTGTTTTTGGAGAGAGCTTTTTGAAATGCAGGGAGGTATTGGATTTGTAATTCGTATTGTATTGTTTGTTTTGTTTTATTTTCTCTTTGATTGTTGAGAATTGAGTGACCGCAAATTGTGCTAGTTAAAATGTGAAGTGTGAGAATAAGGTTAGGGTTAGAAGACAGAGAGAAGAAAAGAGAATACGGCAAATAGGTTTTAGGTGTATATTAAAACAACAATACAACAAAACGACAATAATACCCTCAATATAAAATAACATTAAAAAAAAAAAAACACACGACTAACGTTGGTAATGACAAGTGTCCTATGGACTAAGTTAACAATAGGGAAATGAGTCAAATTATACATAACTTTCAGCATTGCGAACACCGTTACATCAGCGGATTATTCAGGATAAGTGCTTTAATTATTGAATAGACTATTTATCCAGTAGTTTTCTCGGATAGGAAGGTCATAAGATGATCCACATGTATTTTGCCTTTGCAGGTTGCAGGGCCAATCGTCTTTCGAGTAGATTCCAAATTTTTGATTGATTCATCTTCTAGGAAACAAGGAATGCATATGGAGGATTTGATATACAGCTTGAATTATTCCCTGAGGCTCCTACAATCTGGGAAAGTGGTAGCATGGTATTCCCCAAAAAGGAAGGAGGCAATGATTGAATTGCGCCTTTTTGAGTTCTAATCTATCTCTCCAAAGTAATGATTGTTTTGTCTTGTCACTATATATCTCAACAATATGAATTGTTTGTGGAAAGCAATTTTTTGCCGTTAAGTTAGGTGCACAAATATGGTTGCTCATGGCCATCACCAATCTTTACTTCCTTTTTTTTTAATCAAATTTTGTGTAAAAAATAGGTTATATGATATGGAACACTCCAATCCTTTTTTCTTTTACTTTTGGTTTTTTGTGAAAAATTTCTCAGCTCATTGCAAAGCCCTCTTTTAACCATTGTTGATGAAGCTCTTCCTGAAATTTCAATAAGATTTTGAGTAAAAATAATTGTTGGAAATTTGGTGAAAGATTTTATTCATAATTGATGTGGTGAAATATTTCTCTCCATTGATTTGATGCAAGTTCAATAAAATGATTTGAGTTCAGTTTTTGCTATTATCAAATTTAAATTTGATTCAAGGAACTGATGAAGGATAGAGGTTTTGATATGAATTTGACCAGGATCAAGGATTATTCTGATAGAGTCGAGCAGTGACTGCTCATGTTTCATAAAAAGTTAGATCCAAAAAACGGAAGTTTCATAAAAATCAGTTACACCTTTTCAGTCCCTGAAGGGATGGAGTTATCGGGGTATGGAACTGGTATTCGGTGAGCAGCAACCAAAGTGTCGAATAACTGAGCTATAACAACAGGTTTAGCTACCAAGAGAATACAAGTTTGAGTCTTTGAGATGATGCCAAGGCTCTTGTTCATAAATTGGTTTGGTTTTCAAGAGAATACGAGTTTTAACTCTTTGAGACGATGCCAAGACACTTGTTCATAAATTTTGAATAACTGGCTCCTTACCATTACACCATCGGTGGAGTTGAGATCAAATTTTGAGTTACCGGCTCCTTGCATACAGGTGCATTGGATGTATCTGCATGTCTAATGATATGCAGAAATGAAGATGAAATCAAACTAAAAAAATTTGCCATGTTCTAAGATGAATTATGAAGTAAAAATAAGCTCACAAGTTCAAAACAGTTCACCTAAACAACACAGGAGGATCTACTATCATTTAAAACTCCCAATCTACCTGAATGAACTTGAAATAGAATCACAGCACTAGTAAAAAACCATTTTCAGACCCAGATAACTATAATGATAATGATAATAATCACAGCATTTTTTGACAGCCATTTGTCAAGAACGTCAAAATGTATAGCAAGACTATATGATGCTTAAACATTTGGGAAAAGTTAAAATGAAAGAGAGCTCATAGCATATAGCAGACAGCACAAATATGAATCAAAAACTTTTGTTGTCCTGCTTCTGAACAAAGTAAACATTCAACAAACAATATTGCTCCCAAATTAACACCAGTTCACAAAAGAATGGCTGCAGAGCAGCTAGTTAATTCTCTAAAGAGGTTGAACATCAACATCAACATCTTTACTCAACCACGGCCAGCAGATCACCAGCTTTACAAAAGCAGTGCCTTCCATCTGTTCCCAAATCCACCTGAATAGAGAGACGGCACAACACAAGATCAATACAACGGTAACCGTGCACTTTGACAAGTGCTAGCATCAGCTTAATCAATAATGTAAACTAGCCTCTGCAAGTATGTCAGTTCCTGGATTGGCCAGAGGCCCCCATTTGATCAAGCCCCACTCTAAAAGTAGAAATTATTCAGTGCCACTTGTAGCAATGGCACAAATACATCTTGGCCTTTGATTTCGGTGGGACCCATGTAAGTTTGGGTCCCAAAGAAATCACAGGTCAAGATGTGTTTGTGGCATTGCCAATTCAGTGTCACCAACAGCACTGAATAACTGATCCTCTAAAAGTCAACCTAGTCAGCAAATTGCCGCCATTAACCAGAGCAATTAGCAGGATCACATTTGGCATTACAATCCTAGCTATATTAATTACCAATACAAAATAGCTCATTAATTAGATAACCGCAGGCTTCATCCGCTGTAGCAATACCAGAGCACAAGCCCTTCTGGTTGTGATGTGCAATGCTTTTTTCCCCTTGGGAAGGTTATTTTTAGTAACTGCTTTTCTTAAAGAATTTTTGCCCGTTTACTTGAGCAGAATAGGCAAAAAAGCAAAAAAAGTACTGTTACATTCACACTAAAAAAGTACCTTTATAAAGCAAAAAGGCTGTTTCACTTGAAATCAATTTTTTTGTCTATTTACTACATGGGTTGGTTAATTCTCCTCTCATCTCAAAATCATATGCATACAACCAGACATACGTTCATTTTATGAGCATGTATATACACGTGTATGAGTGCATATATTCACTCAAATATCCATTTATGTGTAAATAATGTTAATACATGCTCTTGCACACAGTTGTATGTCCATATCCATATATCACCTATGTAAGTGTTTAATAGCCCACTTAAGTACGCATATGTATTACATGCTTTTATATACTTGTGTTCAAGTATATATTACACCATGTATATATGTCAATATTTTGTTGTGCACACCTATATATAGCTGCTATATATGTTCACTGGCATGTTTATTTTTTTGTTAGGAGCTATTGCCATGTATATCTATTCTATCATATAAAACGTACACCCCATTTGGTGTGAATTTTGTCACATTTTTTTTCCCCAAGAATGCCCTCCACCACATCCAATAACTGATAAATGGTTTTTCTGAGTTACCAAACTGTCCGAAGCTACTGAACAGTTTCCTCATTCATCAAACCATACAAAAATTTAAATGTAAAATTGCAAATGTATCGTATTTGCATCCATCACTAGTTTAAATATACACCTACAAAAGTTCTATTACAGCGATATTCGGATGCATAACTACAATATATACCTCCATATACACTTTTATATATATTTATACATATATAAGCATGTATATATATGCATACATATTTACACATAAGCATGTATATATGCATACATACATATATACATATATATTGCTTAAATATAAAAGCATCTGTGCAAATGAAAGCATACATAGTCATAAATAGGACTATACAAAATACCGCACAATTTGCTAAAACCGCACTGATCCTCATCAATTCACACCGCTCCATCCGCTAACCGCAGATTAAATTTTAAAATTTATAATCCGCTTTCGAAACCGCTTCGCTCCACTATAGTTAATAGATAAATATTTTTTAACTTCTAATAAAATATCAAAGTAAAAATGAGTGTGAGAAAGATTTAAGATGTGAAATTTATTACAAATTAGTAGTTATATATATGAAACATATTATGTAAAATTAGTTTGTGCTATATATATGAAAAAGATTATACAGATTAGTGTTATATATTATGTAAATGCTTGATTTTTTGTTAGAATATTCTTTAATCTGCCAATCCGCCTAGAACCGCGATTTGTCAATCCGCCAAATCAGCCAAATCGCCATTCAGTTAAGAATTTCTCTCAAACCGACAGAACTGCACCGCGCACACCCCTAGTCATAAAAATTACTATATATTTATTTAATTTTTAATAATAATTTTTCAGGCTTTCAATATATATATAAAATCAATATTAACAATGAATTATCAAATGTGGTTATAGTTTTCTTGCTTTCTGGATTTTACTTTGGAGCATAAATAAAAAAGGTAGGGCTGAGCAAGGAATCCGTGAAATCCGTAATCCGATCCAGTCCAGTCCAATCCGATAGGTTTGGATTGGTTTTTTTAATCCGTGGTTCAGTTCCAGATTGAATAATTAAAAATCCGTAGTCCACGGATTGGTTCCGGATTGTACCCCACGGTTCCGGATTGGAACCGATCCGGACCGTATACAAATAGTCTATATTTTTATTATATATCCTCCCCCATAGTATCTTCTCTTATTCTACATAAAACCTAAACTCAAACCTAAATCCGTATAATATCTTCTTTTATTACTTTTGTTTGTTAGTTTTTACTTTTAATTTATAATAGTCTAAATTCTTATGGTAAAACCAGTTTTCTTATAGTCGTTTAAATTCTAGAACAGTATATCGTTATTATAAAAAAAACATGTTCCTATTGTGGAACTAATATAGCGCTATGTTTATATTTTTATGAAATTAAAGTCTTATAGATATATTTTTTTGTTATTTAATTATGTAAATCCGTGGTCCTAAACCAATCCAATCCGTGTTTAAATGGATTGGCTCGGATTGGTTCCATGATTTAAATGGATTGGATCGGTTCCAATTTTTCAGGAACCGTAAATAACGGATTGGCCCTGGTTTTACCCCAATCCGGTCCAATCCCGGTCCAATCCGGACCATGCTCACCCCTACAAAAAGGTTACAAAATGCATATTTAACTATAAAAACTAAATAGTGCATAAAAAATACAAATTGCATTACAATTTTATTTATTTATTTTTTTAACTTCTAAAAGTATTTTTTTAGCTTAAAAAGTAATTAAGAAATAAGCATTTACCAAATGCTAAATTATATATTTTTTTATTTCAGCAACACACGAGGTTTGATGCTAGTATAGATAATCATAACACAATTAATAAATTTTTAGAATCAAAATTAAAGACAAAAGTCAGATGCTTGGCAAAGATATTTTATAATGTCTAAGAAAAATGAGCCTATTTGTTTTATTTTTTTTGGTAAACTACTAAGTAACTTCCTCACATTATTACTCAAGTGAAAAAGCTACTCCAATTGGCAGCTACCACGAGTGGCCCCTCAAGATACCACTTGGCTACAAAGACTAAGGTCAACGATAAGTAAATATAGATCCATATATTTTACTGATCCACAAGATTTGTTGGGTTGGAACCATTAACATCAGGTACATATCCTGTAAATCAAGCCAACAAGGCACTGAAAGACGTACGCAGTCTCCTATAGATTCTATAAAAAATGGGTTAATGGAATGACGAGTTATTTTCACAACGCATGTTCTGAGGTGGTGTCCCTAGGTAACCATTTATTTATTTTTATATCAAAGTTACCACCTAAATATATATATATATATAGACAGACTACCGGTGAGGAGGAGGAGAAGGGGTGGGAAAGATCAATGCATTATGAAACCCTAAACCAGACCAAACATGTAATGTTCGTAACTTATACAGTATTAGAGAGAGATGGTGCATTTCTAGCCTATGGTGTTGGTCTCTACTGTAAAATTGTCCAACTAGAGGTTAAGTAGCCAGTAAAGGTAATTCCACAAGAGCGATTCGTAAACATGAGCAATTAGTAAACAAACATTTTACATGTAAAACATCAGTTTCAGGTAATACCACCTACCTCATAAGCACTTACGTCGGAGAAAAGAACCTGCAAAAGAAGCATTTAATTCTTTCAGACAATGCAATAGGCACCAGAACAGAGGATATGAAGCAGAATAATGCCATCAAGTATGCAATGCTTCATAAACTCAATAACTCGGGCTTTAAAAGTGTCTGTTGCATACATAAGGTAAACAGAATCGATTTGGGCTTGCCATAAATTACAGTCGTGCTAGAGGCCTTGAAATTTCGAGGCTTGAATGCCTTGAATCATGTTTTTTTTTTTTTTTTTTTTTTTTTTTTTTTTCTATGTTGGTTTGGCTTGGTTTGTTTTTTTTTTTTTTGAAGGGTGGTTATGTATAGGGATGTACTAAAAAACTAGACATCATCACCAACTCAGCCTATTGGACTGGTTTGGTGAAAAAATTGACTAATCAGTTGGGTTGCTGGTTAAGATTTGTTACTTCCATACAGTTTTGTACGAGTCCCTACTATATTTTTATTTCAAATCAGGAAGACTCGGAGGAAATTGAAAATATAGTATGGACTTGTACAAAACTATATAAAATTAACAAATTTTAACCAACAGCCTAATTGATCAGTCAATTTTATCACCCTATCAAACCACACAGGCTGAATTGGTGCGGGATGTCTGGTTTTTCAGCACACCCCTACACATAACCACCCTTGTACAAAAAAAAAAACAAAAACAAAAACAAAAACAAAAACAAAAACAAAAAACAACAACAACAACAATTTCAAGGCATTTGAGCCTCGAAAATTCGAGGCCTCAAGCATTTTTCTATAAATTATTCACCCTATAAACTTACCTTCTTCCCTGCCTCCACTTGCTCCACCTCAGCACCGATAGTAAGAATCTGAAAAGGGAAAAAACAATCATAAGCAACCTCAAATAAGAAAACTGAGTTCTTTTATTCACATCACTTGATGACAGATGTCAGTGTTTTGCTCACCTCCCCCATAAGGTACCGTTCAAATTTGACAGCTGATTTGGGTAGCAAAACTCCACCAGCTGATTTCTGCACAATGAAAATTTCATTCATGAAGATGACAGTTTATAATAAGGTTGCATGCGAAAGTCTTTGTCCGTTTAATATGTTTTTAGTACTTGATAAAACTTTAAAGATCACAAATAAAATCCACAATTTGTAATAATGGGACAAGTATAGATCACTGATACAGAGGTCAGACAAATGCAGGAAGGTTTTCATCTATACTTTTTTCCCCCATCTCAAAAAAAAAGACATCAATGAATTAGTGTATTACTATGAAGCACTAACACTTCAAAACAAGTGGCATATCTGTGTCGGACACGCAGACACTTCGAGGACACACGGACACGGCAAGGACACCAATGGGACATGTCATATGGAGTGTCCCCTTATTTAATTAATTTATTTTTAGGGGACACTTCGGAAACACACTAAGGACATGTCAAGTTATCTTTTCTCCCATTTTCTTTTAGTGGTTTTGATGAATGTTAAATGTTTATTATTTTTTTCTTATATTTAAATACTTAATAAATCATCTATAAAAAATAAAATAAAATAAAAAAAGATATAAATTGTAAGTGTTAATTTAAAATTTTATTTATTTATTTATTTATAAATATAGAATTAGAGTTATTTTTGTTAATATTAATTTTTTGTGAATGTAATATTAATCTAGATAGCAAATAAAAATATATGAAAATATATTTTATTGTCGTATCCCCGATGTGTCCGTATCCTCATTTTTTCAAAATCTCTGTGTCCCGTGTCTGCATCCGTGTCCGTGTCCACATCCGTATCCGTGCTTCTTAGATGTATTACATTAGGTAGCACAAACACGGATACAAGACATGACACGGAACAATTGAGGAGCTGACTAATACATAACACAAAGGAATTCCTCCGCAAGATTTAATTGGAACAATAGTGGAACATTGAAATACACATGATTTATATATTTCAAAACATATATGTACACAAATTGCAGTTTGAAGAACGTAGAATATTGTTACTATGAAGAGATTCATCATATACATTGTGTTCAACGGGTTTAAGAAGTGTCACCTAAGTATCCAAGAAGTGCATGTCAAGTGTCCAATATTATGAATTTAAATTTTTAATTAAGACACGTTGAAAAAGTTTGAAACTAAAGTAAAAATATTATTCTTATGTCAAGAAGTTAAACAGAACTAAAGTAATTTTCAAATTCAACCGACTCAGTTTGTCAAACTAAAGTTACTATTCGTAAGTTACAAGTTGGCAATAAGAAGCTAATCCTCACCGTCATATATATGGAAGTCCATTCCACTAGCCCATTGGTACTTGGTATGGTATTACATAGTATATACTATTCCAGAAGACAAAAATGGCACTTATACTCGTGAAGGTACAACTGTTCATGACCAAATTTACTTTGTTCTTTTCAACTTAAAATGTAATATCTTAAGAATAACTTTCCTCGATAAAAGACAATTGGATATCAAATTTGAATAGATTTTAGTCACAGAGCTACCCAAAGAGACCAATATGTCCCTTAACGTTAAAGTCATTAAAACTAACTAGGAAATCAATAAGTAAAACAACAAACAATTTCAGCTTCCAGATAACTTCTTCAAGATCCGTCAAACATATACCACACGAAACAACATTCTCTCTGAAAGTGAAAGTTTTGAAGCCACAAATTTTTCAACATAGGAAACATGGAACAATGATCAACCATGCAGTTGTCAAAAAATCTGTAAATTTTCTTCAAAAAAAAAAAACTCCCCAAGTGCGCGTAAGCATTTGCGCACACAACACAAATGCAAACATTTGTGGCAAACAGATCATCTCACTTTCCATTCTCAAAGTAGGACAAAGAAAGAAACAAATGGCAAGGAATTGAAATGCTCAACAAACAAATGAATTATACCTCAGGCAGCTCCTCCAGACGAATCAGAACTCTATCAGCTTGCGGTATAACCTGGCAATTAAATAACACCCACAAGGCCACAAGCATGTGTAAAACTCATATTATTATTATTATTTCGTAAATTACACTTTTTACAACCCAAATTTCAATTTGGTTCCTATTATTTCAGATTGAACAATTTCATTCCTATACTTCAGTCCAGTTTCAATTTAGTCATTCCGTTCAAATTTTTGTTAATGTTTTCAACCGAAATCTAAGATTGACAAGCGTCGTTCAAGTTATTAACCAAATTGAAACTAGACTTAAAATGTAAAATTGTTTAATTTAAAATAATAGAAACCAAAAAAGTAAAAATTGGGTTGAAATACAGGGATTAAAAGTGTAATTTATCTTCTTTTTGTGTGTGTGTGTGTGTGTGTGTGTGTGTGTGTGTAATAAAGTTACAAAATTAAGCAGTAAGTCCCCTATACATGCAAATATTTAGAAAGGAAATTAGAAATAAAGTAGAGAAGAGAACCTTTGTGGGTTCAAATTTCTTTGCAATTGCAGTGACTCTCAGGGAATTTCTACGCCCACCTGTTCAGAACCCAATATGCACATACCATTAACAAAACTGAGAAAAATTTATACACTCTTATTAGGGGAAATGAACCAAGTTTTTAGGGTTTAAGGAGAAAACCTAGCAGTCTCTGGTTAGAGAGCGAGGGTAGGTTGGTGCTGTGAGAAGTGAAGGGCTTTGCCATTGTAATAATGAGAGTAGAAGCCATGGAGAGAGAGAGAGAGAGAGAGAGAGAGAGCGCAAATGATAGTGCAGGTGAACTTGATTTTGAGAGAGAGAGAGAGAGAGAGAGAGAGAACCTACCGTTATCGTTGATGCAAAGGGTTTATAGAAGGCAACAGTTGGGCCGGTCTTCTAGATAATTCGAAAATTTCTCACATAAATGCCGGAAAGGCAATATGGGTCGGTCCGGGCTCGTATCCATACTATGATGGGTCTTCTTCTTTTTTTCAGTTATAAATACCCATCTTAAGTTTTGTTTAAAATACGAAAAGTAGTGCTATATTCTCTTAATATATCACTCTTATTTTAATTTCTAATGAGATAAAAGAGAGAAAATAGAGAAAGGTAGAAAGAGGAATGCTTAGAATACGAAGAGTGGTACTGCATTCTTCTAATATATCAGTTATATTTTGAATTCTAATAAGGTGAAACAGAGAAAATATAGAGAGGTAGAGAGAGGAAGTATAATGAGTGAGGAGTGAGGTCCATTCCACATCATTAGGGACACACATTTAGAACTTCCAGATATTTTTCAAATACGAATTATCTATTGTGATTTGAAGAATTACAAATATTTTTGTCATAATTTTTTCTTTAATAGAATTAACTAAAAAAATAAAATTTCTACTTGCTTTATAATTACCTGAATCATAAAAAAATGAAATTTCTATCCTATAAAAAAATGAAATTCCTACAAGTGACTGTACCAATTATAATAATAACTAAAAAGGAGAGATAAATAGGTCAATAGCAATTAACATTCACATAAATATATGTTATGCATGTTATGTGCTGGCCCAGGCTACCTATCACATATAATTAGGTCTTGTTTGGAAACAGGTTTTTTTAGTAATTTTTTGATTTTTTAGCTAAAATATGATATAAAAAACTAATATATTTGAGATAATTTTTTGATTTTTTACGAAAAGATGTGCAAAAAATAGAGAGAAAATGAAATATTTAATTTTTTTGTATAAGTTGTTGATTTTTTAATTTTTTTAATGACTTTTTAATTTTTTGATTAAAATCACCACTTACCAAACGAGATCTTAATCCATCGTCCTAGAACAATGTATTAAACGTCTTTAAGATAATGTAATACCATCCCCTAAACAATGAGATACAACGTCTCCAAGACAATATAAAGAATTGGCTCCAAGCCAAATGAATTTGTCACGTCCACTAACCAACATCAAGTAAATAACCTAACTGATACTAATTATGAATTAATATACTCACCTGAAGGATCAATACTAAAGTCAAGTTTGGTAAGCCCATAAAAAGTTAAAAAATTTAAAAATTACTAAAAAAATTAAAAAGTTAACACTATTTACCAAAAGTCAAAAATTACGGCTGCACAACTCTCAATCCTAATTTTCCCCTACACACTAATTTATACAATTTTTTAATACACATTTTTTCATAAAAAGTCAAAAAATTAACTCAAACATCCATATTTTTTTCCTCAATTTTTTAGTCTAAAAAGATAAAAAGTATACTTATTTAGGACACCCCAAACAACCCCTAAATACCACTTGCAAGATCACTTCTTAGGCGAAGCTGGAGTACTTTTTGTTGCTTCCATACCTGGGAAGAGCTCATTTGGACTCTTTTGGCTCTTTGAGCCACAAAAGACAGAATAGGCTATTTGAGCTACAACAGACAAAATATCACATCCAACCCATAATTATTACACTCTTCTCTCACAAAAAAAGTCAAAAAGCCAAAAAGCCCTTCTCAAACCAAGCTTTTGAGCCCAGGCTCAAATAGTTAAAAAAATCAAATAGCCAAAAAACCAACCCACTTCCCAAACGGAGGCTTAGCACACACTCAAATAGATGAGAATATAAGAATTAAATTCTCTTAAAATTATATTATGATGGAGAGGAGAAGTCATTGAATTTGAGCTCAAAGTTTGAACAATGATACTTTGACGTAGGTGCACATTTTGGGAAAAAAAATACTTTTAAAATATTGAACATTTGAATTTGATATCTTGTAGAGTAAAGTTAAATTTCTATAAAATTATTACTCATGGGATGAGAACGGAATTCAGACGGCGAAGTTGTGCCCATCCAAAGTATATTTATTAACAGAATCGTAGATGCAGTTTTTGAGTAAACTTTGAACTCAAATCCGTATTCACTCAGCTGGAAATAAAATTTAAGGCCGACACAATTTGAAAAACCAATGAGTATACTTTCAAACAAAAAAAAGGGTGCATGGTTTCGAGTTTTCTAGAGAGAGTTATGCCTATTTTCTCACAAGATGTTATTGCTGAAAGAATATATAATTCTTTTGAATTTATCTTATTATTTTGACTTTTTCATCTTGTAAACTTGATTTCCAACATTATGGCCCCATTTAGAAATAGGTTATTTTAGTTGTTTTTTTTTTTTAGTTACTTTAGCCTAGTTAAAAAAGTTATGTTTTGGATGATAACAAAAATGCTTAGTGGCCCGAATTTGTGTGACTTGAATGTTTCAAAACGACGTCGTTTTACACCCAAAGCGACGTCATTTTTAGACATTCGAGTTAAGAAAATTCGGGCCACCTAGCATTGTTGGGATGATAATTGGCTTCTTTTTCTTGCTTTCTGTTTTTTTTTAGTTGACTTGATGGTTTTGAGAGAAAAATTAAAATGATTATGATTTAGATGTAACATTTTGTCTTACTGACTATTTTAACATACGTTGTTTTATTAGCTATTTTAGCCCAAACCACACTTTCCAAACAGGCCATAGCACCTAGATATTCCTTCTCAATTTCTAAGCATTAATTTCTTCTTCTTTCTTTCTTTTTTTTTTAATTTTTTTATTTTTTATTATTACAACTTAATCAACAACATCAACAATTAAGCAATTTACCATAATTTTTAAACAACAAATTCAGCAATTAAAGTGTTCTTTTCCAGCAAACTAAAGCAAACAACTAAATAGAAATCTTCAATCCCTTAATCAAGACAAACTTAATCAAATATAAATTTAAAGATTGAGAATTATCTTCACAAGTTAAAGATGCTTTAATTTAAGCTTCCTCTTATCTTTTTTTTTTTTAATTTTTTTTTAATTTTTTTTTTTTATCGGCAAAAGAAAAGAGCTATATTGATAAACATACAAATACATTACATCAATACAACCAAACGAATGAGTGTTTAAAACAGCATCATAGAGGAAACACAGCGATCCCAACAAGGTTGGTACCGAGATGCCCACCCAATGATGTGCTAACAACATCGTCAAAAGTTGGTGAGAAACCAACCACCACAGGAAAAGTAAACCTGATACAAGCAATGGTGCAAACAAACAAACCAAAAAATAGCACATCCAAAGACACCACTTGATGATTACTGTTGTACAGACAAAGAAAAATCACGTACTTGTTGATAAAGAAATCCAACGAAGAAGACGAATAGCACCACCACACAATCGCTATCTGCAAGACAAAACACCCCCAGCCGTAGCCGGGGGTCCTCCGACACCCAAGTCAGTCATCCAATATTATCAAAATATTTAATGGAGTAATTCATAGAGAGAAATTGCGTACCTCAACCCATAAGGGTGTTGCCTATTTATAATATCCAATGACTTACCTCTCAAGTAATTTGAATGTTCCAGAAGTCCTATCCCAAACAATCTCCGGTTGTTCAGGACTTCTATATCAATAAGATTTCATATCCTGATAAGTTTTTCATAGCATAAAACACTAATGAAGTGTTTGATAAGAATTTGATAACTGTCATATACATGATAATCCATAACCATGCCATGTGGCAATGCCTGGACCCACATAATTCTTGTGGTTATTTTTATTCCCTCTCAATTGCCCCCAAGCTTTCATTCTCTTTGAACCTAGTGAAAGAATGGAAGCTTTCTGTTGTTATAATAAAAATAGCCGTGTAATAATGCCTAGCTAAAACCATACATAGGTGCTAGGGCTTATTCTAAAATGCATAACTTTATTAGGACTTATTTCAAAAATGCCTAGCCTTGCTGAAACTTATTCCAAGAATGCCTAACCTCGTTAGGACCTATTCCGAAAATGCCTAGCTTAGTTAGGACTTATTCCAAAAATGCCTAGCCTCGTTAGGACTTATTCCAAGAATGCCTAACCTAATTAGGACTTATTCCAAGAATGCCTAATTTTGTTAGGAACTACCAAAACACCAACTTCCTTATTGGCAAGCAAAACCTGCTCGGCAAGGAATCCCACTATTGGACAAACCACCAACCTGCTCTACAAAAATTTTCAAAGTTGGTCAAACCTGCCAACCCACTTTGCCAAGCAAACCCGCTCGACAAAGATTTTTTAAGTTGGTTAAACCTGCCAATCTACTTCACCAAGCAAAACCCGCTCGATAAAGATTTTTCAAGTTGGTCAAACCTGCCAACCTACTTCGCTAAGCAAAACCCGCTTAACAAAGATTTTCAAAATTGATTAAACCTGCCAATCTACTTCACCAAGCAAAACCCGCTCGATAAAAAATTTTCAAAATTGGTCAAACCTGCCAATCTACTTCACCAAGCAAAACCCGCTCGATAAAAATTTTTCAAAATTGGTCAAACCTGCCAATCTACTTCACCAAGCAAAACTCGCTTGATAAAGATTTTTCAAGTTGGTCAAACCTGCCAACCGACTTCGCCAAGCAAAACCCGCTCAACAAAGATTTTCAAAATTAGTCAAACTTGCCAATCTACTTCACCAAGCAAAACCCGCTCGATAAAGATTTTTCAAAATTGGTCAAACCTGTCAATCTACTTCACCAAGCAAAACCAACTCGATAAAGATTTTTCAAGTTAATCAAACCTGCCAACTTATCTCTTGCCCAAACCAACATGGCAAAGAGATAAAATTTGTAACCAAAAGGTAGTGTAATTCATATTGCCCCCATGATCCATAAAACGCGAACTCCATCTCAGCATATTTGACCCAAATAATAGTCTTCATCCACGTTTGGTATAAAAACTCATATTTTCAGATAAAAATCTGATATAATAATTTGACTTTCCATGTATTCGTGGTTGGAATAATAATGGATAAACTCCGTGCTCCATAGATGATCAAAATTTAGTACAATAAAATATCTTCATCCACAGAGTATTAATGCATAAAATCCATACTCCGTAAATAATAAAAATTCAATATAATATCTTGGCTAGGAAGCTATTGTCTTTTTGCCATGACTTTGTAACACGTCCCCGAACGCATCCCGGGGAAAAGGGAGTGCGAGTTCCCCCCCGTTCTGGTTCGATATTGGGTCTACCACAGTTCGAAGGACTCAAATGTCACGGTTCTTAATCTTGAACCAAAGAGTCCAAATCCGGCAAATCGTTTTGAAAACAGATTTTTTTGAAAGAAGTGCCAAACATGGACTGCTTTGCCAGATACAGAGTCGCCACCTAAATATTTTATTTTTGGAAAATTTAGGAAACCCTGACTCGGTGCCAAAGGCCACGTGTCCGTCATCACCAAAGTTGCCTCGGCTCGGGAACTTGGGTACGATTAGGGAAGGTCACATCGTGAGCACCCCCTCTCGCCCGGTCAAAGACCGGCCTCTACTAACCATGATATCTGATTTTAAAAACATTGTATGTTCTTATTCCGGTTATTAGCCTAGGTTACTATGTGATGCGCACAGCAAACAAGTATAGACTGGGCCGTCTGAATTGGAACAAAACATTTCATGTTTGTTTGTTTGAAAATGGTGTGATAGTGCTACCCGCAAGTAGGCTAAAAATGCAGATTTGCCACCCTCAGGTGGGCTTAGAAAATGGTGATGTTGCCACTATCTAGTGGGCTTAAAACAAACAATCGATGATTTGTTCCACTCCAAATAACTCAACCTCCACCCACAGGCATTCAAGGCAGTTATATCACATAAGCACATAGTCTCATGGCAAGCATGCTATCATGGCAACACTCACACGCATGCAAGGATGCTAAAGCATAAAACTCACCGAGTACTCCAAGCCAAAACAAAAACCGATTAGAAATCATGCATGATCCTAGATATGCAGAAATGCCTAATGCAACACATGCAAAGATGCAAATTATAGCAGGCTCGGTTATTCTAAACATGATATATGAAATGCTATAGCTAACATGTATTCAATTTGGAATTGAAATACGAATGCAGTTTGTATGATGCGCCGAGCCCGGTGCATGCAAAACAGATGAATGATGCAAACATGCTGTCATACTGTATGCTAATTGAAATATGCCCTATATCTAACCATCAAAAGCAGGTAAATAAAAGGGAAGAAAGACGTGGGGTTGGAAGACATACATCACACTCACCCACACTTATTACAGTTATGCCCTCGCGCAGAGGGTCCGAATAAATAATACAGTCCGAATAAAAGAATATTACAGTCCAAAATATTACAGATTCTAATTAATTAACAAATTAACTAAGAAAGCGGTAAAGCTGGCATGCAAGCCAGGGACTGCCTTGCTTCTGATGAATGATGTATGCCGGACTGCTTTGGCGCGGAAATCCATTGGGATGCCCCAATTAGCCTCTGTTTGCAATATTTCTCGAAATGCGTGTCAGACTCCGAAAAGTTGCTGATTCTTAATTTTGCTGCAACAGAGAGCAGGAAAAGGGCATAGCAATGTATTTCACAAATATATGCATGCCTCGATCCTCGTGCCACCAATCACGCATATCAATGCATGATGGCCGAGGAGCCGATTTGCACAACTCAATATGGGATGAATGCATATGAATGCTACAACAAAACCTAACTCCATCATGGGTAATCCGGAGTGTCGGTGACTTGGGAATTGAGACTCGTTCCGTCACTCGGGGTGCGAAACGTGCCTCGTTTCCCGTGCAATATGCATGATATGCATGAAATGCAACTAAGATACAATTCTAACATACGCAATGCTATGAGAATGAGAGGCCTCGAAATGTGTGCCCACAGGCACGCAAACCGAGAAACACGGAATGACATGCGAAATGCAATGATGAGACTAAAATGAGATGTCTCGAAATGCGTGCCCACGGGCACGCAAACCGAGGAAATGACATACGGAATGCAACAGATCTAAAATGGCATACGCAATGCAAGATGGGCTTATACTAGTATGGGAGAGCCTCAGCCGCACCCACATAAGAGGCCGTCGGATGAAAATGAAGTGCCTCGAAATGCGTGCACACGGGCACGCAAACCGAGGCAATGATAGAGAAGCATGAAATAACATACGAAATGAAATGAGGGCTTACACCAACATGAGAGAGCCTCAGCCACACTCACACGGGATGCCGAAAGATGAAAATGAAGTGCCTCGAAATGCGTGCACACGGGCACGCAAAACGAGGCAATGATCCGAAGACATGAAATGGCATACGGAATGCGAATTGGGCTTACGCTAACATGAGAGGGCCTCAGCCGCACTCACATAAGCCGCCGAAAGATGAAAATGAAGTGCCTCGAAATGCATGCACACGGGCACGCAAAACGAGGCAATGATCCGAAGACATGAAATGGCATACGGAATGCGAATTGGGCTTACGCTAACATGAGAGGGCCTCAGCCGCACTCACATAAGCCGCCGATGGATGAAAATGAAGTGCCTCGAAATGCGTGCACTCGGGCACGCAAACCGAGGTATGGCCCGAAGGCATGAAATGACATACGAAATGAAATGAGGCAAATGACACATGGAAAATGCAAATTTCAGCAGCTAAAATGATGCAAAACAGCCCCCGAATTAAAGCAAAATCACACCCGATGCCCGAAATGCTATGCTATGCGCCCGAAATGACTTGCAGCTATGCCAAATATGCAGAATATGGATATGAAGTGTAAAGACAGATGCTAGGCAGTCCCTAAACTAGCATTTTTCCAGTACAAAGAATGGCCAAATAACAATCACAAATATGGCAAAAACAGCATGCAAAAATGGGGAAAAAGTGGAGGATTATGAAGCAAGTGGTATATACTATGCCCAAACTGAAAAACACAGTTCTACAACAATAAAGAGGGACCAAAAATATGCACATTTACAGTAGATTACATTCCCCAAAACAGTATGTAGATATGCCTAATATAGCATGCAAGATATTGGATATACAAGGCTATAACATGAGGTATCAAAAGGATGCACCAAACAGCCTTGGACCCTTGACAAAATATGACAAGAAAGCCAAAATAAGACACTATTCAGGCCTGATGATGGCCGAAAACAGAATTTAAACAAGCCTAACAAAGCATGCAATTTTACGGTAAATTGAAGGAATTACAAAGCAAGTGCATGATAGAGAGGCCAAAAATGGTTGAGCCCTTCTTCAATGTTGAAGAGGGGCTCAATATAGGCCCACTCACAGTATATTTCATGCTCGAAAACAGATCACTCATGAGCTAAAAAAAGCATGTAACAGCAAGAGTAGAACATGGATTCAAAGCAAGTGGCATGCAGAGCATGAAAACAAGGTTGAGCCCTTCTTAAATGTTGAATAGGGGCTCAAAATAAGCATAATATCAGTTCATGAAATGCTCCAAATCAGATCACAAATAGGCCAAATAAATCATGCAATTTTACGGTAAATATGGAAGATTACAAAGCAAGTGCATGATAGAGAGGCCAAACATGGTTGAGCCCTTCTTCAATGTTGAAGAGGGTCTCAAAATAGGCCCACTCACAGTTTATATCAGGCTCAAAAAAGGATCACTCATAAGCCAAACAAAGCATGCAAAATATTGGCATAAAGAGTGATATTGAAAGAGGTGCATCATAGAGGTGCCAAATGGGGTTGAGCCCTTCTACAATGTTGTAGAGGGGCTCAAAATAAGCCTAATCTCAGTAGGGGTCGGAGCCCAAAACAGAGAGAAAATAGGATAAAGAATTGATGCAAAAAAGTGCTAGAAAAAGGGAATTAGTGACTTACCCTTGAAGATCAAACTTTTGTGGCTTCTTGGCTTGAATTTGTTGGTCCTTAGCCTCTAGAAAACCCTCCTTTGCTGCTGGAATGGAGGTGGTGATGGTGAAGCTTAGGGTTGATGAACAAGTGGGCTAGAAACTTGAAGGTTTTTTGGAGCTTTTGGAGAGGGAAATGGAGGCAATGGGAGATGATGTCTTGAGAAGAAATTTGCTAACCCTAACAAAGAAGCTCATCAGCCCTTTAAATGGACCAAAAGGGGTGTAAAAGGGGAGGGAAATGCACCCAAGCTTTCCCTCCCCAAAATATCTCCCGGAGGGCTGAGATATTTTGAAAAACAGCTGGACAGCTGTAAAGTGGTCAAAAGCAGGAAGCAGGCCGGCCAGGTGCTTTTCTTGAAGATGGCCGGCCGGCCACCCCACTGGTCGGCCAGCCACTCCCCATGGCCGGCCGGCCATGGCCGAAAATGAATTGAACAATTAATGGCCGGCCACCACTTTTTGGTGTCCTCCCAGGTGTGTAGAATAAGACCCCATGGTTGGAATTTGGCAACTCTGAAACAGGAGGCACAACATTCAACTTGAAAGAGAGGCTCAAAAATGAAAATAACAATTACTGGCCGACCACCACTTTTTAGGGTCCTCCCATGTCCCCTCATTACAAATATGTAGTCTCGGCTCGAAGAAAATACCCCTAGGGTGTTCAACATTAGCCCGGAAGTGAGCAAAACGGACGTCGGAGGAGCGAAACTGGTTTTCTGAGACAATTGCTGGCCTCCCACCCTCCAGTGATCTTCCTGGTGCTAAAACAGAGGTACCTGCCAAAATTGAACAAAAACTAATGCAAAATGAATGCTCGGGGCCCAAATCACGCAGTTCGGGGTCCCGAAAACGGGCTGTAAGCACCGAAAGTGGCGTTCGGCCACGAAGTGGGTATCTGAGACCCCAGTGTCCCTCGGTATGATAAAACAGAGGCACTTGTCAAAATTGAACAAAAACCGGTGCAAAATGAATGCTCGGGGCCCAAAACACGCAGTTCGGGATCCCGAAAAAAGGCTGCCGGACACCGGAAGTGGTGTTCGGCTGCGAAGTGGGTCTCAGAGACCCCAGTGTCCCTCGTTATGATAAAACAGAGGTACCTGCTAAGAACCGGAGAAATCGGAGATGGTTGGGCGGTCCCGAACCGAGGCACACGGCCTGACGGCTTCAAAAATCGGGAACCGGGCTCCGAAATGGGCAAAATGGCCTACGGCCATGAAATGTAGCCCACGGCCACCGAGAGATAGCCTACAGGACCACTCCCTTCCCTCAAGAAAGAAAACAGAGAAAACCGAGTCTGGTTCGCAAACTGAGGCAAGGCACAGAAGAGAGTTCGGAAGTCCGGAGGCAGGGCGCACGGCCGCGACTCTGAGACTTCTGAACGAGCACAATATGCAACATCACCGAGCGCTCAGTCGGTGACGTCTGAGTCTTAAGGTCGGTCAAAAATGGGGTGTCTACAGACTTATACTTTGATTTATGTAACCATATCGTAACTCATCTATTTCTTTTTCCTCCGTTGAGTTGTGTCAATCCTCTTATGTGCACAATTAACTTTACACCGAGCCTAGAAGCAACTCCGAAAAACAAAAACGAGTGTGTACAGACAAAATCTTGAAACTGGTTGCATGTGACTTTGCTAACGTTGCTTTCGTCATATCCGCATACACACATTATACTTCTATATATATTGAAATAGCAAATCTTTGATAGAGCCTTATGAATGATGACCATTATAAAAGTAATGGCTTAAATCCATATAGATTTGAAAGCATATTTATACAAGAACACTGTATTTGTTTTTGTTGTTGATGAACTCCAACGTAAAAGTATGTATTCGGTAAAAAACAACCAATATCATAAACAAAGCTCTCCAAGAAAGTTTACCGTGGTTTATTAATTATCTTTGTTGAATTTCATCGTTTCCCACAGACGCCGCCAATTGTATGGGCAAAGAAAAATCACGTACTTGTTGATAAAGAAATCCAACGAAGAAGACGAATAGCACCACCACACAATCGCTATCTGCAAGACAAAACACCCCCAGTCGTAGCCGGGGGTCCTCCGACGCTCAAGTCAATCCTCCAATATTATCAAAATATTTAATGGAGTAATTCATAGAGAGAAATTGCGTACCTCAACCCATAAGGGTATTGCCTATTTATAATATCCAATGACTTACTCTTAAGTAATTTGAATGTTCCAGAAGTCCTATCCCAAACAATCTCCGGTTGTTCAGGACTTCTATATCAATAAGATTTCATATCCTAATGAGTTTTGCATAACATAAAACACTAATGAAGTGTTTGATAAGAATTTGATAACTGTCATATACATGATAATCCATAACCATGCCACGTGGCAATGCCTGGACCCACATAATTTTTGTGGTTATTTTTATTCCCTCTCAACTGTGATATTCCAGGTATATTTATTCTTCTCTTAATCGTTTTTAATTCCTCGTTTTTGGAATTTCGAAACCAATCCAAGGTCTCATCGATCGCATGAGTTTGTCGCATTTCATAATTTCTTGTGTGGTTCTAAACTTGCCCTAGGAATCTAAATTTCTATGTTTTAGGTGCGGAGGAGGACCAGAGTGGAGGAAAACATCTAGGCAAGCTTAGGACCTTTCCGGTTGGCAAAACCGTACGTGCGGCATCCGCATCTGTAGGAAAGAAATAGGGGCAATGGTTACTTTCTAAGATAATTACAGGTGCGGAGGGCATGTGCGGGAATGGGCGCTGCATGTGTGGTGAGGAAGCGATTTTGAGGGTTAAATTCTGAATTAACCACAAGTGCAGAGGGTGCCACACGTGCGCGAGCAGCTGGGTTGTCCGAAATTTTCCATTTTTCTTCCTTTGGGCTGAATACCTTTTCATTTCTATCATCTGTCTCTCTCTCTCTAAAATTCATTTCCTTTCCCTTCTCTCTACAAAACACGCAACCACTACCATAACTTCTTGATCTCTTCAAATCTATTGAAGATATGACCTAAGTTCCTTCATCAAATTTGGAGAGCTCATCAAAGGCTTCATGTTGTACAGTGGAGATCAGTTTTCGACACCGTCGATTTTGAGGGTTTCTTTTCTTCTCCATAACTTGAGGTAGGGATGTTCTTAGAGTTATATATGTTTTTACAAGTCCATCATTGTTTTGAAGCAAATTTCTTATATCTTGAGTTGTGATTTTGAAATCAAGAACTCTTTGTGATTTTAAAAGTGGGTTCTCTAATATTTCTTCAAATTTTCTTTTTTCTTTTTTAGAATGTGAGCTATGTTGATGATTGTAGGTGTTATTTGAGAAAACCCCTTCAAATAATATGAGAAACCTAGTTTTTGTAGAAACCTAGTTTTTGTGGAACCCTAGAAAAATGGAGAATTTGGGAAAAAATGTTGAGACATTATAAATTCATGCTTGGTATGATATTGATATGGTTATGGTAGAGAAATTGCTAAGTTCACACTTAATGTTGTAATCCAATGGAAATGGGGAAAGATTGATTTTTAAAAGTAAGTGTAGACACTTAAATTTTCACATGTCTTAATCATGATTTGATTAATTAAGAAATTAAGAAAAGTAAACTTTTTTTAATTAGTCAAAATTAAGATGGTTAAAATTTTTAAATGGATGTGGGTCTTACTAAAATTATGGATCCCAATCCATTCTAAATTATGGGTTATACTAAAAGAAAAGTGAACCTATTTTGACAATTGAGTCGATCCAAAAATGTGGGGCCCATGAAGATATTTTGTCAAAATTTTGTGAAATAATTCAAATTTAAATGCAAATCATTTCTATAAAGTAATAGATAAATTTATATTTTCTTGAAAATTAAAATCAATTTTGAAGTTTCTTAAATTAACCCTTCTTTCCTAAGCTTATAAACAAAGGGTCTTACTATGGGGATGGACAAACATTTTTTGGCTAAAGGTCTTGCAAGTTCCTAAGCAATCTCAAGACTCTACCAAATTCTCTTCTTCAAATTCTCTCTAAAGCTTTTCAAACGTAAAAAAGAAGATTATCAAACAGTCCAAATTTGTGGCAATCCTTTCAAGTGATGAATATATATTTGATTTTCTTGCAAAGAGATTATTTCAAAGTTCGCTCGAGATCAAGCCATTCAAGCCCTCGAGCGAACCTCATTTCTTCAAGTTTTTCTACTCGAAGACTTGAAGAAATCCATCAACTTGTTCAGTTCAACAACAAGCTTCTACAACCGTTGGATTGTAACCCATTTCAGAGATCGAATCAGAGGATTTATTCTTTTGTAATAGAGTAAACCACAGAAGATTGTACCCATTTATTATAATCAATAAAATTAATTATTTGTGCATTTATTTCTTGTCTTAATTGCAGGACACAAAATTTGTGTTTATAGTAGTGTAAATAGCATATTATCTTGAGTATTTTGAAAGAATGAGTACATAAAATGCAATATTGTTATTTATCTCTTAGAACACGTGTGTTAAAAATGTTGAGAAGAGATATGGAAAACTTGATCACAATATTAAATTGTGTGGTGTAATTGAGAAATTGATAATTATTATATGTTGATATAATGTGGCATTATCATTCTCATTGTCATTGTTTTTGAACTAACATTTGAGAATGTTTCCTTGAGAATGAAATTGTTTTTGCGAGACAAATGTTGTTGTTGAACTGATTTGGGGCAAATACGGTAGTAAGTCCAATTAGGGGGTGTAGTTTGAGAATTAAGTTAGCTTGAGGTCCTTGGTGAAAGTCCAAAATACAAAACCCAAAATTTCAATTATTATTTAATTAAGTGAATTAAAATATTATTATTGTTATTAAGAAAAGAAAAGAAAAGAAGATAAATTAATAAGTATATTTTGATCTTATAATTGTATTTTATTTCAATTATTGGAGTGTATTTTAATTAATTTTAAATTTTAAATAAATTTATGATGTAGGTCTATAATGAAAATATGAGGTTTTAATAATATATGTATATAAAAATAATAATAAATTGGTGATAAATCCAATTTAAGAATGTATACGGCGTCTAGTGAATATTTTTTATTGGTGAGAGGTCCATCATTTGTGAAATAGTTTGGTGAAAAATCCTTTTGTTGCTTTAAAAGGACATTTTTGTTTCTAATTTTACCCCTTGGCTATTTTTTTATCTGTTGCCATTTCGTTGACTATTTGTTCAAATTTTTTCTATATGTTCAAATTTTATGGCTATTTGTTCAATTTTTTCCTCTTATCTGTTCAAATATTTATCCAAATTTTGTCATCTGTTCAATTTTTTCACTTATCTGTTTAAATCTATCTGTCTAAATTTTCTTATCTGTTCAATTTTTTCCCTGTATTCTATTTGTTGATTTTTAATTTGTTAATTTTTAATCTCTTCAAATCTTTGTTAAAATTCTTGTTCTAATTTTTTCTATCTGTTAAAATTTTAAAACTCTATCTGTTAAAATTATTGTCATTTTTTTCCCTATCTGTTTGAAATTCTAGTTCTAATTTTCTTACTTGTTGAAATTCAACATACATATCTCTTTAAATTCAAAACACACAAATCTTATCTATTTTTTTACTTGTTCATCATCAACAACAACAATCACATATACATCAATATCATCATTATCATCATCAACAACAATCAACAATGTGACACCCGAATTTTTAAATTTAATTCAATACTGCGTTACTGAAATAAATAGAATTCCTTATTATATCAAAAAAAGTGCATAGTTTAGAAAGTTGGGAATTAACCAATTAAATTGTTAAGGAAATAGATTGTGAAACACCGCAGTTTGAGAATATTAAATATTTTAGTAAACGGTAAGTGATGTTTTATAGTTGGGTGGTGATGTTTTTAAACGTGAACCTAACGTATAATCATAGGTAATTTTAGGAATCATAACCTTTAGAATTGAAATAAAGTAATAATAAATAAATGAATAGAAAAAAAAAGAAAAAAAGAAAAAAAAAAAGAGCTAAGTAAGATTTCGGTGGGCCAAAGGTTAATATGGCCCTTGGTGAATTCATGGGATTAAAAACAAGGGTCAAAATAAATGGCAAAAAGAGAGGGCATCTACGTGTATACCTCTTAGCTTGGGCCTCACACTTGGGTAAGTATAAATAGAGGGTGCTGATGTAGAATGAAGCAACAAGCTAAGTAGAGTGAAAGAAGAAAGAGTGTAGCACGAGAGGTTCGGGAGCACGAGGATAATAGGAGTAAATTTATATTAAAGGTGTGTTCTATTATACTTTGAGTCATTATAACATGTTTTCTATATGTCTTAAGTCACCATCATATATTTTACGAATATTTTGAGTTACCACAATTTATTTTATAAAATTTATGTTTTGTGGTTATATTAATGTTTCAACCACGTGGATTATTTTCTGAACTCTGTTTGTTTAAATTGAAACCCATGGATATATTTGTTTAAATTTTAGAAATTATTTGACAATAATTTTATAAACAATTAATTTCTGTAAGTACCACCACGGGAGTTCTACACCTTGGGTGACTTAAATAAACCATTGGCTTCTATTTGGCCACTTTGTGGTCCTCTGTTTGTCATGGATCCATTGACCTCTGTTCTGTTTGTCACTTCAGTGACCTCTGTTCTGTTCTATTCTGTATCGTGGTTATGGTTAGTAAATTACGTAATCTCAGTTTTGCTACTTATATGATTATTTGTTCAAACTAAGTTATTTTAAATAATAACTATTCAGTTTCTGCCACTTAAATAATTTATTTATTCAAATTCAGTTATGTTGATGTTTTAACTTAAATAACTATCCATGGTTATTTTGTGCCCCTATACTCACAGTATAATATTTCTCACTCTGCTATGTACTTATAGCTGTTACTCATTTCAGGTGACGAGATTTAGCGAGATCAAGATGGGGGATAAATCGCAGTGTTTTTTTTATTTACTTACTATCTGTATTTCTGATCGGACTCTTGTAATAAAATAAACAGACCAAATGACTATTTTCCTTTTTAATAAACTTTTGGTATCCATTTATTTTACTTTAATTTATTTAATTTATCCGCTTGCGCTACTACTACAGAAACTTTTAGAATTATTTTATTTTTATTATCTTATTGCGACACCGAACCTTTGGGTACTGGATTTGGGACATGACAGACAACTTTAAAATAAATAAATAAATAAAGATCTGATCTGCATCTCCAAAGATCCAAATCTAACCCAAAGAAAACTCAATATCATCACAGCCTCTTATATATCTATCTATATCTTTCTTTATATATGTATATATATATATCAATAGCAACATGAAACAAAACACAAACAAATTTAAATTTGGACTTTTATCTGTTGAAACAAATTCAAATTTCAGATATGAGATCATCATCATCAACAAGAACTACAAAAATAAATAAATAAATCTCAAATTTCAGATATCTAAGAGAGATAATTTTATGTATAAAGATAGTTTTATATATGGAGGGGTATTTTGGTCATTTTGCTTAGTCACGTCCTTATGGACAAAGTATTTCAATGCCTGGATCTTTAGCCAAACAAAATTGAAATTTAAACTTTTGGCCTGAGCGC
Organism: Camellia granthamiana; assembly: GCA_036172215.1. Classification (NCBI taxonomy): domain Eukaryota; kingdom Viridiplantae; phylum Streptophyta; class Magnoliopsida; order Ericales; family Theaceae; genus Camellia; species Camellia granthamiana. The sequence continues at coordinate 70,478,661 of CM069904.1, forward strand.
CCCCCCCCCCCAAAAAAAAAGTGTACTAAATATAATTGATCAAATATAATGTTATTTTAATTAGATTCATAAGACAAGGTATTATAAAACAAAATAAAATAATTAAGGAGTGGTTTTTGGGAATTTGTTATATAGATGATAAAACCCTAGTTGTAAGTATATTTTCTTTTCTTATTAGTATTTATTTTCCTCTCCAAGCAATCGTGAGCCGTGAGAGGGGGTGAGAGAGAAGAAGAGAAAGTAAGGAGAATCGTTAACCCTGTGTTTGGTCAGGGGATTTGGGGAGGGATTTGGAAAGGAAAAGGGAAAAGGTGTGTGAAACTAGGTGAAATATAGGTATATTTTATTCATATTTCATCTACATTTTTCATTTCTCTTTCCAAATCTCTCATCAAATCCCCTAACCAAACACAACATAAAGAAATCTGAGGGAAAGGAACTCTCATGAATAGGTAAATATTTTATGTATATTACTTTAGAGCATCTCCAACGGTTCAGCTAATATTTCACCAAATCTGAGTAAAAAAATCACTATTTTCCCAATTTGATATCGCTTGCTCCAACGGTGAGCATCAAAAGGTGAGGGTCGACCGGTTGGTCAACCGATAAGGCCATTATTTTATTTTTTTTTGAATCACCATTTCTGATCCTGCTCGACGTCCCTCCACACACCCTTGTCGGCATTGATACTCAGGTGCAAGAATATACTGCTTCTTTGATACTCAGGTGCAAGAATATATTGCTTCTTTGATACTCTGTGGGCCCTGCTTGAAATTGAATGAATATACTCAATCTGCTTCTTTGATTCAGCAAGGAAATTGAAAGGTCGCCCGGTTGGTCAACCGGCCGGTTGACCGGCCGGTCGACCGGTAAGCTTTAATTTTTTTTTTTTTGACCTGTTCGAACCTCTTTTGATCGGTTTGGACCTACCTAATTTAAAGAAAATCGGGCGACCGGTTGGTCAACCGGCCGGGCAACCGGCTGGTTGACCGGTGTACCACTTTCAACGGTCAGTAACAGTGATTTGGTAAAATCTGTATGTTGGTATCAGTTTGATGTTTTGTTTGCTGAATTCTCATTTTGATATGAGTTTGGTGCAACGGTTGGAGCTTGAAAAGGTAAGTTTTTCATCAAATTTTGAATTTGATGCTAGGTTTGGTTCACCGTTGGAGATGGTCTTATGTATGTTGGTATGTCCCAGCCGTGGATTGACTTTTGACTTTGGGAGTTGGAGATGGTGCCAAGAAGAGGCGCTAATATTCATCTTGTATTTAATATTCACTGTTGATGTTATTTGCTACATAATACAACCATGAATAGAGGTGCAGGAAATATATCGAATGAACGAATTTTAAGTTGAAATTTTAACAGCAGCTTAATTACATATTGAATTTCAAACTAGAATTTTCTCATTATTTTTGGGAGTTAATATCCATATAAATTGATGTGTTTAAATTTGTTCAAAAAACTAGTGTATAACAGTAACTTCAGAAATGTCATTCTCTTTGGGTATAAATCTAAAAATTATCAAATCAGTGTCATTAGAACCGATTACGAGTATAGTTTTCTTAATTTTTTGCCCTTGTGATGATTGCTCGTGTATATTAAGAGAACCGTCAATTTCTTTTAGGTGTTGCAAAAAACGACTTGTTTGGACATAATTCATTGTAAATAATTCTTGGGTTAATTAAAAAAAAAAAAAAAAAAACCCAGGGTTTCGCGTGTTTTTCAATTTAAACCCCAAAATTTTAATTTTGACAAATTAAACCCTAGAGCTTTATCCGTGTTTCAATCTGACCCCTCCATCCATCTCCATCATATTAAATTAACGGAAATCTGGACAGAATTTTAGATTCAAACCCACATGTTCAAATACTTGTATCTCTCTCGTCATAACTCCATTTCAACTCATTTTTGCGTCGTTGGATTCACCTCATAGCCTAGTTTTCATTCCACTCTTCATACGCCTTGTTCCACATCTTTTACTTGTCATCGGAGCTCCGAAAGTTGGCCAAAAATAAGATTTTTATCTCTTTGGGCAAAATTTTTAAATTCAAATTCTCATATTCAAGCACTTGTATCTCCCTCGTCGTAACTCCATTTCATCTCATTTTTGCGTCGTTAGATTCAACTCATGGCCTAATTTTTATTTCACCCCTTATATGCCTTGTTTCACCTCTTTTTGCATACCGTTGGATCTCTGAAAGTTGGCCAAAAATAAGCTCTCTTTGTCTCTCTCTCTCTCTCTCTCTCTCTCTTCCCTCTTTCTCCTCCTCCGCGGCTCCTTCTCTTGGCTTGATGCTACTGCTACTGCTGCTTCATTATCATTATCTGCAAGATGAGGTGGTGATGGTAATGGTGGCGGTGTCGTCGAGTAGTGATAGGTATACAACTATACATAAAAATCAAAAACCATATGGGTTGGTGAGCACGTTAGGGCGCCTTGGTTTCTAATTAGGCATCATTCATTGCATCTCCACTACTAAGAATATTGTTACGATAGTAGCAAGAAAAAAAAAAACAAAAAACAAATAAGAGAGAAAAATCTTATTTTTGACCAACTTTTGGAGCTCTAACGACATGCAAAAAGAGATGAAATAAGGCATATGAGGGGTGAAATAAAAACTAGGCCATGAGTTGAATCTAACAACGCAAAAATGAGGTGAAACGGAGTTACGATGATGGAGATATAAATGCTTGAATATAAAAATTTAAATCTAAAAATTTTGCCCAAAGAAATAAAAATCTTATTTTTGGCCAACTTTCGGAGCTCCAACGGCAAGTAAAAAGATATGGAACAAGACGTATGAAGAGTGAAATAAAAACTAGGCCATAAGATAAATCCAACAACGCAAAATAAGGCGAAACAGAGTTACGACGAGGTAGATACAAGTGTTTGAACATGTGAGTTTGAATCTGAAATTCTGCCTAGATTTCCGTTAGTTTAATATGATGGAAATGGATGGAGGGGCCAGATTGAAACACGGATGAAACTCTAGGGTTTAATTTGTCGAAATTAAAATTCTGGGATTTAAATTGAAAAACACGCGAAACCCTGGAGTTTTTTTTGTAATTAACCCATGATTCTTTTGATAAGCAAATTGAGTGAAACCAATTGGGTTTGAAACTTGGGATATAGTAGTTGATACCTAGAGCGTTTTGAAAATTTTCAAACGGCATGGAGTGGATTTTTAATTTTCAAAGTTACCGAATAGATTGAGAAAACTTATTTAAAATTCTATTTTTATCTCAAAGTCACATTTAATTAAGTTTCAATCTGAACCCATGCCTGGGTAGTTTGAGATCTTGAAGAACATGAACTTAACGTATTATTTAAGAGTAACGTGTGCGCTTTAATTTAGGGCCACTTAGTTTATTATTCCTTTTAGTATTTTTGAATTAGTAGTGACGTGTAGTTTTTATACTTGGTTTAGAGCACTAGTTGAACTTTCATACTCTATTCGAGGATTGTATTATTCCGTTTTTAGGTGAGTAGTTGCATGCTACGTATTTTTATAAATGTTCTCTTTCTCTAAAACTATTTGAAAAGTAAATTGTTGTTTCGTTACCAAACAACCTTGGTTAAATTATTATGATATTATTAGAACTGAGCTATTTCTAAAACGTGTAAATTTGGCATACTGAAAATCTATTTGTCATAGTCTCATGTTTATAATGATGAATTGCCATGTTTTGCGAAACTGAATAGTATTGATTATTGGGACCATCTATATATAAAAGTCTAGAGAATTTATTCCACTGTGTGTGGTGACTTTGGCCGCCAGGGAACAGATCCGGGTTGGGCTGTGATGACTCTAGTGCTCAATGATTGTAAGGAATAGACCTAGATTAGGCTAGGTGACCTTCAATGGATATCTAAAAGAAAAGGTCCGGATTGCTACCCCGAGGATGACTTTTGGTTCGATATTAGATCCAACAGGCTTATTGCCTTGAAAACCTTGTGGCATGTTACTTATTATTCTTGGTATCCAGATTATATTGATGATTATGTTGTTGTCTGACTTAAATGGAGAATGTCATTTGTTATGTTCTTGAGAGACGTGAATATTTTTAACCATAAAACTGTGGAACCTCGTTTTTTAATTAGATTGACTTTATTAAAACTGTATTGCATTTTAGTTTCTGTTATATACATCTTATTTAGGAATGAAACCCTATTTTCATAACTGTATTTACTATCCATGCTTCTACTTACTGACCTATCAGCTGACTTAGTTGTTAAACATTTTCAGGTGAGAGAAGGACTTAGAGTGGACTTATGGCTCAGCAAGGACTCTATCTTATGGACTTCTAGGACATTCATTTATTTTGTTTTAGCTTGCTATGTCGGTATTGTGCATACATTGTGGTTGGGTTTTATTTAGAATTATTTTATTTTGTGGGCGATTTTTGTCCCATTTAGTATATATTTTTGGAAATTGGTTATGGTTGGTTTTGCCATTCATACTTGTGACATGTCACTAGATTGAGTTTTTGTTTATTTATTATTGGACTATTGTTACTTTTATTCGATGTGATTATGAATTCGTGTTTAGGCTTACGCATGCCTTGGTCTAAGGCCCTGTGGGCCATGGTTGGTCAAACCCGGATTTGAGGTGTGACATAGAAACTCGTATAGTAGGTTCTAAATTTCGTTCCAGTTAAGAGTCGATAAAGCGGCGATTGATAGTGGTTGATATGCCTACTTGCAAATACCAACATAGGGATTACATAAGTCGTATTTACCAACCCCTTTTAAATATTAATGAAGCTATTGGTTTTGATTGTATTTCCAAATGAGCATTGAGCATGAACTTTTCAAATGAGAAATACGAATTAGCTTGCTTGTTTTCATTTTTCAGAAAACGCTTTTCAGAAAATTCTACTTTCTTATTTTTCGTGTTTTTTTGTTTTTACTGAATTTTTTTTAATATTTTCAGCAATTTTTTTACTTTTTAGACACACCTAACATAAATACACCTAAAAAGTAAAAAAATTGTAAAAAAAATCTTTTAAAAATTCACTAAATATCAAAAATACAAAAAAAAAATACAAGAATTCAGTACATTTTTTGCATTTTTATGTATTTATTAATTTTCTAAAATATTTTTTCACAATTTTTTTACTTTTTAGATACATCTAACTAAGGTGCATCTAAAAAAGTAAAAAAAATGTTTAAAATTTAAAAAATATTCACTAAAAACAAAAGAACACGAAAATAAAAAAACTTAGTTTTCAAAAAACTTAATCCAGAAAACTCAAACCAAACACACTGATTGATTTTGTGCATGGCATGACATTTCATTCATTTTATAAGGCTGTATAAAATATATATACTTTATTAAGAATTCTCTACTGGACTTATGACTCATCCCTAATAGATTTGTTGTAGGAAAAGACGTGGTGATTCTACCGAAGTAGAGGCGAGTGAATGTTTTTGAGAGTGCAAGATCTTCTATTTTGTTATATATATATATATATATGTTTTGACAAGCCAAGGGGCTTTACGTGTATGGGTTTGATAACCATTTACTTTTAACCTGAAGAGCCTTATTTTTTTATTTTATTTTTTTATGTTTGTTTCTTGTATATTAACCGTCTCACATGCTATAGATTAATGCCGTATAGGAAGTTGAATATATACTTTCATGTGGACAATTTTGTAAATCTCTCATATGATATGAAAGATAAATATAGAGATTTGATCAGTAGAGTGATGATTGGAGAATTAGGATTATTTAATTGAAAAGATTAATCAGAGTTATTTTATGTTAATCAGTTGAGGGCATTACAATTACCAAAATAATGAAAGACAGGAGAATAGAGCAGCCCCTCCCAGTTTTGTCTCTCAAACTCTACAGTCCACCACCCTTATTTTTAAAAGCATCTTCTCACTTGTTGAATGTTGGAGACAATATCATTGATAGAAAAAAGGCAACCTGAATATACACACACACACATATATATATATATAACATAGCTTCAAATCCATGAAGCATATATAAGACAATCAAACACAAAACATGATTGATATACTAAAGAACATGACACCAAAATATTTACAATTTCTTGATTTCCTTTTTTCCCCTCTTTTTTTTTTTTTTTTTCTTCTTCTTTTCTTTATTTCCTTTCTTCCCATAGCAAATTCACGATTTTCTTTTTTATTTCCCAAAGTCAGGTACATCTAATAGGAATAGGAAGACAAAAATCTTGAGGGTTGTCTTGAATGGTTGGTGGGTATGCTCTCTACACAATTGTTCAGGGTTCAACTCTTGGGGCCAGGCGACAAGAAAGAAATTTCTTCTAAATTCCCTAGTCTCGGCATGGATGGCCTGCCGTTGACCAGACTGAGGAGGGGATTAGTCAAGTTGCGCGTAAGCTGGTTCGGATACCCTTACCGTTAAATCAAAAAAAAGAAAAAAAAAAAAAAAAAGACAAAAGAATTAGGTTTGCTATGTGCTAAACATGCAAGCTACTGCACATGACTTGATGAAACTTCAAAGCAAATATTGAACCTTTTCTCCTATTTGCGTTCTCTTTCCCTCACAACTTCTTAACCTAATTACTTAAGTTATAATACATTCATATGCACATATATTTATATAGTACCATCAGCATGAAGAAAATAGAATTTGAAAAAAAGAAAGAGAAAAGGCAAAATAGAAAAAGAAACCTAATAAACAATAAAAGAACTAAAGAAGCATAGGAAGTAGGGACTGGAGAGTGAGTGAATCACAGACAAATAAATGCCTAGATTTGTCATTACAATTTCTGAAGTAAGGGATCAAAATCGAACGTGTTATCATACCATTTGTTCATCACAAAAACAAGAATACAAATTATCCAACTAGTAGTCTCTATTAGGGGTGTTCATGGGTCAATTTGGCAATAAATTTGGAACCAATCCAATCATGATTGGTTCAAGTTTTTGGACCCAGGACCAAACCAATCATGTACTAGAACCAATCTAACCCAACCCAATGTGGTTCGGGTTGGTTTGAGTTGGAACCACAATTCCACTATATTCAAACTAAGCAAATCAATCAATAATAAATAATTAAAATAAACAAATCTTAAACATTTAAACATAATACAAACTAAGAGAAAAATATTATTTAATACAAATTAATACAAATTAAATCCAACTCAAGCTTAAAAATACTCAATACAAATTAAATCCATTAATACAACAAATACAAATTAAATCAACTGCAAAATCTGACTCAAGGTTTAAGTACTTCCTTTGTTTACCTAATAATTCTTATATATAGAAAATCATTAAGTGTAATATTGTATTTCTTAAACTATTTGCCTAAAAAATTTACTTAAATAATTTCACGCATCTTAAGAAGAATTAACGAAAATATTTATCGACTTTATCATTGACTAAAAATAAGGTGTTTCATGATCAAAACCAGCATATCGACAAAAATATCATTTCATTAGAGAGTGTGCCCAAGAAATAGGTGGAACTTAAGTCCGTGAAATCACAAGATAAAGTTTCTGACATTTTCACCAAATCTCTTTACAAAGATGTTTTTCACAAATTAAAGAGTTTATTTGAAATTGCAAAAAAATAAGTTTAAAGAGTCTTGAAAAAATAAACTTATATTTTATTATTTTGGGAATTGTGTTTTTCTTACATTAAGTTCATACATTTAATAGGGTTAGTGGTGTGTTAATTTACAAGTAATGCATTTAATAGGACTAGTGGTGTGTAAGTTTACAAGTAATGAAAGAGTCATGTTGATAGTGAGTTAATATTTTAGGAAAAGTTAGGGATCATGAAAATTTTGTCATGAAAATGATCATGAAAAATTTATGATTCTTGCATTACCTTGATTAGTGTGTGGTGTTTTATTCTAAGTGTAACTCAAGGATCATAAAATTTTCATGATTATTTTCATGAAAGGTTTTTTATGATACCTAGCATTGCTGTAATATTTTAGTTGCTACAAAGAATAGTGGAGAAAGTGGATGTTAATATTAAAATGTCATGAGTAATGAGGACTTGTAATCTAACCATATCATATGGCCAGATATATATATATATATATTTTTGTGAATAAAAATGTTCTATTTTCTCCTCTAATTATTTCTCAAATTATTTGTGTGATTATTATATAGCTTTTTTATTTCTAACAAGTTTATGATATACATTCTTAAAGTGTATATCATCATAATAATTTATAACAAAATTATACTAGTTTATAACTTTTCTCACTATAATGGTTTGTAATTTTTTAATGTTTATAATATAATTACAAAGTTCATAACATAATTACTATAGTTCGTAATTAATTTGTTGAATGGTAAATTCCTAAGTAAATAACTAGGAAGTTTTAAATTCGAGTTTTTACTTCGCTTGATATGTGAGACTAACAGAAAAATAGAGAGAATAATATGATTGGATGTTTTAACTTTTTAACTATTTAAACCAAAAAGCCAACACCCTAAACAGGACCTAAGTCTCGCAAAAAGTTGGATCAAAGAATCATAATCAAGACTTTTCTTTTAGTGCAACCCTTTGTAATTTATGCCAAAATGATTTATAACTAACAACATAATAATCCATAATTTTTCTTTTGATTCAAACATAGTAACATTAACCTTTCCTTAGAGAGTTTGTATGAATTTAAGGGGGAGTTTGGCATTGACTTTTTAGTGAATTTTTTAGAATATAAAAAATTGATGGGTTTAAAAGATCGTTAAAAAAGTTATTTTTTTTATGAGTGAAAAAATTGAGTGCTTTTTATTTTTTATTTTTTAGTTGATTACAAATAGATTTTTTAACCTTGGCTAAATTAAACTTACTTACCCTTTGGAAAAAAATATACTATAAATTTCTTTAAAATTTTAATTTATATATTATTTGTAGGGGGTCTAAAAGAACAGTAATAATAATATATCAATGAGTCAATAGTCTGGGGTGACCGAAGAGTGAGTAGTTGGGTGAGAGTAGAGCAAGTGGTTCAAAGAGAGAATGTGGCAAGGCAAATAGGCGGCATATCCCTTCAAATCCCAAGAAGTTTTCTTCTTCAACATTGGAAAATGGGTCCTATTTATAGGCTTTTCCTTGGTACTAGAATATACTAAGTGGCCAAACAGTGTAGCGACACATGTCACAAGATATTCTATCTTGAACCACTAAGCCTTGGTAGACATGTGTCCCTTGACATGTACTATCTGTTTAGCACAAAATCTCAGCAAGTGCCACTGTACTATTTGTTTGGCATGAACCTTAGCATATACCTTTTTGGTACGAACCTCAGTAGGTGTCATTGTTGTTGTAGCATATGCCTTCTAAGTTTGGTTTCCTAGGCTTTGCATTCTCAGGACTCATGACTTGTTATCAGCCACACTTGTGTCTACTTTAATGATTTCTTCACCTTTAGCCACTTAACCACAAACTTCCCAACTTTCCAAGACACGGGCCATAACAAGGGCTATGCCTCGTACCAAGCCCAAGGGAAGCTCCCTTGGTTCTGTCTGTGTAACCAAGGCAGCTCCTTGACCTAGGTAAACGGGAATTAAGTCCCTTATTTTCGGGTTATACTGCTCCTATCTTTGCGGGGTTGTTGCGGTATATTGGTGTCTCTAGCGCCTACTATACGTTTCAACCAGTAAGCGTTGGGACCTGCTATCAGTACCAATTTATGCGTGCCTCGAGCTTGTTATTAGCCATAGGTTGCTAATGCTTTGGGGCTTGCCATTTGCGCCAAGCATCTATACACTACATTGTATGAAAGAGGTCTCCCTCTAAGGCTAATATCACCTTGGAGAGTTGCGCTTCATAAGGTAATTGTGGAGGTTGAAGTTGCCTTGGTGTTCTTCTCCTCAGTGAGTGTCAAAGGCAGAGCCATAATAGTCTAATCAGGATGGCTATGTTAACGTGGGTTTTGGCTCAGCAACTAAGCCTCGACTAGTAGTACCTCAGTGAGTTCCCTGGGGCACTTTTGGGTCGAATCTGGTTTAGTGTTCTGATTGGCCCATTTCTCTTGGGTTTTGACTCATTCATTTAATGATTGCTTATTTGCCTAATAAAGGCGACTCTTATGATTAGGTTAACCATTTAAATTCCGCCCCTCTACATTATTGAGCCTCTTTTCATAAATAATTTAGTAGTTATATGGATAAAAAAATAATATTGTGATTTCTTTTATATTGAAATATATATTTTTTCTTATTTATGTTTATATTTTTATACTATTTACATAAATTTTGATTTCTTTAATTTTACTAAAAGGTAAGTCGCTATAATTATATCAAAATTATAGAACTATTTATATTTTATCTAAATTTTAGGGAGGGTCAGTGTAATTTACCTTTTTAACCATTTAAAAAGTCACCCAAACAGAATCTTAGGATAATAATAATTGCACCGAACTTTCTTCTAGGGATTCTGAATGCGGTGGTCCCATCCAATTCCACTGTTTTTGACAATGCTAGCTAACTCGGCATCTTCAATATTTCATATGCTTTTTCTTAGAAAAAATATATTTATAACAAAATAAATTATAAGTCTTTAATTTTATTAATTTAAAAATTAAATTTATTTTTAATTTAAATTATTTATCTAATTTTGTTAAATAAAATTAATAAAAAATATTATTTTAGTCATTAAACTCAATAAAAAAATATTTTAGATATTTTATATATATCTACATTGAGTTTTGTGACTAAAATATTATTTTTTTAATTGGTTTTATTTGACGAAAATAAGCCAATGATTTTAGATTGAAAATATATTAAAAGATTAAGATTTAAATTAATAAAATTAAAAATTTAGAATTTATTTTATTAAAAAGATCAAATCTTTTTTATTATATAATTTTCTTTATTTTCAAAATTTAGTTAAAAGTTTGATTTGATATGAATGCTTCAATGATTTTTCATCAACTTTAATTAAAACCTTGACTTGATAAAAAAAAATAATAATAATAATTAAATGCTCCAATCTTCACTTACTTAAAAATTTTAATAATTTTTTTCTTTTAAATTTCAATTTTATCCTCAAAAGCTTCTTTCATTAAATTTAGTAAAAAAAAGTTTGGAGAAATTATTAAAAAAACCCTAGAGTTTTGACCCTTATAATAAAATAAATTCAAAATTTTAATTTTATCAATTTAAAATTTAATCTTTTAATTTGTTTCCAATCTAAGTTATTTACCTATTTCTCGTGAATAAAATTAATAGAAAAATAAAATTTTAATCATTAAACTCAACGAAAATTGTATTTTAGATTGACTTTAAAGACTAAAATATTTTTTTTGATCAATTTTACTTAACAAAAAATAGATGAATGATTTAAATTAAAAAAAAATTAAAAAAATTAGGATTATAAGGTTGAACTCTGAGATTTTGTTTGTAATTTTTCTAAATTAATTTTTTCTCAAACTTGGCTCCATTTCTGAATAAAAAGAAATCAAACAACACCTTCACACAACGGCTAGTTGGGGTCCACCATTCTTGCCGTTTCCCCTCAATCTCTGCCAATCATGTCCTTTCTTCCCTTTACCTTTCCCAGGAAAATGGCACCCATTGGACCAGACACTTTACATTGTTAAAGAAGAATACCCTTTTTCTGAACCTACAGTTTTCTTTTCTTTTCTTTTTCTTTTCCATTTCTTTGCAAAGAAAACCCCATTCTGTTCTACATTTGAGAGTTTTCTGTGGTGATGGAGAAGCAGCTCTGTTGCTTTCAGTGGATTTCTCTCTTCTGTAGTCTATTGCTTGCAGCTGTTGTTTCTTCAAAGCAACATGGTAATCTATTCTAGCTTCTTTTTTTTCTTTTTTTCTTTTCTTTTTTTTTTATATTTGGTTTCTTTAATTGTATTATCATAGCATCTGCTCAAAATCTCTCTTAATTCATGTTGGTTTGTTGATGGCAATTAGAGATATTGTTTGATTTGTTATAATTTTTTAATAGGTTCATTACTTGTACTGCTAAATGGATGTATATGCTTGGTGCTTTTAATTCTTTGAAATGGATGCTTTAAAAAATAGAAATAAATAAAAGCTCTGTGGATATTCTCCTCTGTATGAAGGTATTTTGCAATTAAGTTTGCTGTATTAGGGGGAAATGTTAAATGGTGATGGGTTCACTTTTATATGCAAGAGATTTACATTTGAAAGTGATCAAGCATGAATTTGGAAGAATAAATGAGTATATATATGGGGCTATAGGATGAGGAAGGTAGATATGAGGATGAGGGATTTGCTTGATCACTCTCAACTTTAGGTGGACAGCATGCGTTATGATGCTTTCTCAGTGACATGACTCGCAATTTGTGTTGAAACCAATATGGGATGAGCAATACCAAGACACACCCATGCTTTTGTTTGTCATATTATTGGAATTGATTGCAATGGCACCAAAGTTTGTATTGTTCTTAAGTTTGTAGTTGAAGAAATGGTCCTTCACTTAGTGAAGGGAAGTTGGGATATATGCTGCAGATAAAAGGTGTAGCACAAATAAATGATCTCTAAACTAGACAACAACATGCATAAATAGGCATGAGAGTATTTAAATTGTCTCCACCTTTGAAGCATATCCGAGGCATTCACTAGAGGGTCCACAACTCTTAACACTCCAAATAACAGGAGCTATGAACGTACACAGGGATAGTTGAGAGAAGTTAAACTTCCAAGATTAGCCAGTTTTGTAGTGATGAAAAGATGAGAACTAGGAGCCTGTCTTTCTGTGAGGCAAACTGAGTATGCATAATTCTTAGGTCGTAAATCAAATCTGCCTTCTCAGACCCCTATCCAATGGGGGACTAAACTAGGTGTGCTTGTCATTTCTTTGGGTTTTTTTGTTGTTGTCCATATGCCACAGGTGGAAAACAAAGAGAGGCAAGCTACTGATGTAGGGACGTTGAGAATGTTAAGTTTCTTGGCTAGCCACATTTGAGTTCCATCCCCTTTGATGTGAGCCATCCCATATTTATGAAAAACAACTTGTTCACAAAGATAACCATAAATATCTAAAGCCACGTCCAAATAAACGCATTTTGCAATCACATATTGTAATCAAACGCAATCTAATGCTTTGGAGGAAACTAGAACCCAAAATCCGCCATATGATCTCTTCTCTCCTCACTCATTTTCCCATTCTGAATTTGCACCTTCTCAATCCTATTACTGACACTAACTAAAAGGTAAAAATGGATGGTAATGGAATATTGGGTAAGGCATCTCGAATTAATGTAGATCTCCTCCCAACATAAAAGCACCCTTTCTTTCTGGCAATTAATCTTTTATCAACTTTCTTGACTGTCTTGATAACTTCATTTTGCTTGCTTCTCTGCCACTTTTTCATTTGTTCGACCTTTGAAGAGGAAGAATCTCTATGATTTTTTGGGTAAATTACAATGACCTCCCCTAAGATTTGAAAAAAATATATAGCTAATCTCATAATTCTGACATAATTATAGTACAACGACCTACCTTCCACTAACTATTGAATAAACAGAACTAACAATAGTTATGAAATTACTCTTTTTGCCTTCATTATCTTGTATTTTAATGGTTAAATTTAATTGATGTCTCTAACAAAACAGCCTTTTATCCCAAGAGAAACCCTCCACTGTTTGTGAACCTTTCAAAGGCGAGGTTTAGTTGTTTGTAGAGGGAGAGGAGACATGGGTTCGTCAATCTCTCCGCCAATACTCCATTGCCAAGCTACCACCTCTCTAGTGGCAATCCATTGCCTCTCCAGCACCACTCCACATCTACCCCACGTCGCACTAGTGGTGATGGCTCATGCTAAAGTTTCTCTCTCAGATGCAAGCATGACAACGATCCCCAATGGCCACCATCACAGTGATAGCCACTCCCACCTAGCTCCACCACTCTTTTTCTGTCCCCTCTCATCTTCTCAAAATAACCTCCTAAACAAACCCCTCTCTCCCCTGCTCTCATTCTCTCTCCCTCTCTCTATATATATATATATATATTAATAGATTGTAAATGGTTGATTGTTTTATGTTGTTGTGGTGGTCGAAGTGGAGTGGTACTTGGTGGTTGCACGAATTGACAATGGTGGTGGCTAATTGAGGTGATTGGAGGCAATGGTGGTGATTGATTAAGGCACTGGGTTTGATGGTACTAATTGAGGCGATGGTGGAATTTGGGTAATTTGTAGTAAGGGTGTTGTAGTGGCAATGGTGGTGGCGAGTATTGCCCATAGTGGGGTATTGGGAGAGAGAGGATGTGGTGGTTAGTAATGGTGGTCTAGCTACCATGGTGAGATGGAGGGTGTTTGTTTGATGAGGGAGAGTAAAGAGATGAAGGGCGTTTGTTAGATGATGTGTGGATACAAGCATATATTTAAGGGTCGAATAGGCCTTTCAGTATTAAAATGTGATGATGTCATTCTTTTCCATCTAGTAAACAGACAGTTGACTAACTAAAGGGCGTACCCAGTACACGAAACTCCCACTTAAGCGAGGTCTGGGGAAGGGTTGACTAACTATATGGGTAAAAAGTTTTATGTAAATTTGAATTTGTGGGATTACTGTGTAATTATGCAAAAATTGTGCAACTAGCTATGATTTCAAGTTAGACCTATAAAATGTTTTCCAAAATACTTTTATATGGTTAATGGTACTTGTGGAGGTTGGAATTACCTCACACTGATTGAAAGCAAGACAAGCTGCGAGCTTAGCAATCCTGCAAGATAAAAGGCTTCCCAACTTGGGTGGCCAAGGGAACGCTCCAACAGAAAATTTAGGTTGCGTTTAGTAGAGCTTTAGAATTATGATTTGAAAATAGAGTTGTATTTTGAGTTTGTGAGTTTTGGAATTATGATTTGAGTGTGAAATTTATTTGGTTATGAGTTTTGAAAAGAGTTTGAATTGAGTGATGTGACATATAATATTTGATTCAAAAATTTACAACTCATAACCAAACACACGACTCAAAATTCTATTCAAAGCTCATAAAAAATTCTCAAAATATTTTTTATTTAAAATATAAAAATAGCAGGTGCCAAAAAAAAAAAAAAAAAAACATGGATACTATTTTGGTCAACCGGCCGGACATCTAGGAGGATAACTGGGTAGACGTGTTTTAAAAAGTGGGTGTGGATGCAATTTTTGAAAATTGTAAGCAAACACCACGTGCAAACCAAAGGGTGGAATTAAAGTTCCAAAGCTCTACCAAATAGAGCCTACACCTCTCATATCCATCATCTATTGACAAACTAATTTAGCCTTTTCAAATCATAAACACAAGAAAATTTAAATTTATTGATACTATTGTTTCAATAAAAAGACATGTACATGCATGAACTTCTACAATTGACATGATGAGTTTTCATATTTTGACATTATTTCATAATAATCTCATTATCAATATCAATATTATCAATAATCAAATACATCGTTTTCAATATATACCGCCAAACAATCATTCATCCATTAATCTCCCATTCGGTTACACAACCTAATACCTATTCTATATGAATTTTATTTTTGTAAAATCTCTTTCCACGGTTGCAAAATCAACCCCAATTCCACAAGCAAATAGATCAATGGATATGCGAGATCCTTCTTTGTCTCTACCAACTATCTACCAAGGTGTCATCAATTCCTTCTTTGGAAACTCATTGCTAGATGGCAAATAACATATGTAGTTTCGAACTTTTTTCAAATTCCATGTGGTTTACTGCTGAAAAATAAGAGGATTAACCTTTTTCTTGTAAAAACTAAAGAATGAATTAGTAGGATTCAAGTACTCCACACACAAAAAACTAGGTGTGTTCATCTCCGTGAAATGGTTGCTAAATTTTGGAAGTTGCATATCTTTGACTATGTAAAAGAGCTCAACAAGGTGGTGTTGGACAATCTTCTGTGTAAATAAAATAATTTGAAATAAATTCAAACAAAATAAATAAATAACATACCGGATTTATTTATCGAACCGAATTAAAATTAAGACCAAGTCGAGTGTGTGACACTCTGTCCTTAAGACAGATTCGCCCCGCTACGGTGCTTACGGTTGAGTGGCGTCTATCTCCCAGGATACAATGATCTTCACAAATTGTAGTAGCACTTCAAACAATTTGTTCGGCGAACCAAACCTGTGATCTATACTCTCTTTAATTTATTCTAAAACTAAATATGAAGAATAAATGCACTAGAGAAAAAATTGGACAGCAATGAGACAAAATAACAGACTGAATTTTCCCCACCCCTAGACTGCTGGAATCAGATTGAATTTATAGGCAAATTTCCAAAGCCCCGAACAAGTACAAAGACAGCCGAACAGGTGACAAAATTATGAACAGATTTAGTTCAAATTTTTAACAAAACTGCAACTTGTTATAATACAAACAATTCCGGACCGTTGCACAACCAACACAAATTATTCAAACTTTGAAAAGTGAACCGAAGTGGACCAAGTCAAACCTGTAGGTAATTTATTATTTAAACTATTTCAAATATATATATATATTAAACTAATTGAATATATATATATATTAAACTATAGAAATAGTTAAATAAATAAATGAAGAGGTACAAATTTTAGGAAACTTCTTAGGAACCCAAAATTCGAATTTAGAATTAAATTAAATTCCCACAATTACAAACTTTAGGAAACCACTTAGGAATCCAAAATTTGAATTTAGAATTAAATTAAATTTCCACAATAATTTTTATTGAAAAAATTCAAATGAATTTTATCTAAATAAAAATTAATGTTAGACTCGAAAACGACGTCAACTTCCTAGATCAAAATGAGGAAGAGGAATCTAGGCGTAGTAAACGTGCTAGAACCTCAAAATCGTTTGGTCCAGATTTTCTAACATATTTGTTAGAAAATGAGCCTTTAACTTTTAAAGAGGCTATGTCCAGTCCTGAAGCTCCTTTATGGAAAGAAGCTGTCAACAATGAAGTTGAATCCATCTTGCAAAATCACACTTGGGAATTAGTGGACTTGCCACCAGGTTGTAAACCTCTTGGGTACAAGTGGATTTTCAAAAGGAAAATGAAAGCGGATGGATCAATTGACAAGTACAAGGCAAGACTTGTGGTCAAAGGATTTAGACAAAAAGAAGGTCTTGATTACTTTGACACATGCTCACCGGTTACTAGAATAACATCCATTAGAATGCTAATTGCTATTGCATCTCTATACAATCTAGAAATTCATTAAATGGATGTGAAAACCGCTTTCTTAAATGGTGAGTTAAATGAAGAAATTTACATGGGACAACCAGAAGGTTTTTCTGTTCCCGGAAAAGAAAAGAAAGTGTATAAATTGGTTAAATCATTATATGGTTTAAAACAAACGCCAAAGCAGTGGCATGAGAAATTTGACAAGGCAATGATGTCAAATGGATTTAAAATTAATAAGTGTGACAAATGTGTTTATATTAAAAACACAGACAAAGGTTATGTCATTGTATGTCTTTATGTAGATGATATGCTCATCATAGGTAGTAATAATGATATGATTAAAACTACCAAGAAAATGTTGAATAAACATTTTGACATGAAGGACATGGGCATTGCTGATGTATTTCTTGGTATGAAAATTACCAAAACATCAGAAGGATATGCTTTGTCACAATCTCATTACATTGAGAAAATACTTGACAAATTCAGCAAAGATGATGATCATCTTGCTAGAACACCTGTAGATGTTAATTTGTATCTTTCTAAGAATGTACAGGAAAGTATTTCTCAATTAGAGTATGCCCAAATAATTGGAAGCTTAATGTACTTGATGAACTGCACTCGCTCAAATATAGCTTATGCAGTAAGTAAATTAAGTAGATATACGAGTAATCCGGGAGTAAAACACTGGAAAGCAATTATAAGGGTTCTAAGATATCTCCGATTCACTCGTAACATTGGGCTGAATTATACTAGATATCCAGCAGTACTTGAAGGATACTGTGATGCAAATTGGATATCGGATACTAGAGACTCGAAGTCCACCAGTGGGTATGTCTTTACTCTTGGTGGGGCGGCGGTATCTTGGAAATCTTCCAAACAAACTTGCATTGCTAGGTCTACTATGGAATCAGAATTCATAGCTTCAGACAAAGCAGGGGAAGAGGCAGAATGGCTTCGCCACTTCCTTGAGGATATTCCAATTTGGCCAAAACCGGTGCCTGCTATATGCATACATTGTGATAGTCAATCAGCAATAGGTAGAGCACAGAGTCATATGTATAACGATAAGTCACGACACATTCATCGTCGACATAACACCGTAAGACAATTACTCTCTAATGGAATTATTTTCATAGAATATGTTAAGTCTAAAGACAACATAGCGGATCCACTAACCAAAGGGTTAGCAAGAGAGCTAGTTGAGAATTCATCGAGGGGAATGGGACTAAAGCCTATGAAATAAGAGTTACCACAACGGCAACCCAACCTAGTTGACTGGAGATCCCAAGATCTAGGTTCAAAGGGACAACCGAGTTGTGAATGACTCAGAAGGATCACTGGGGAGTCTAACTCCTACCCATTTCTTTGATGAAATAGTGATGTCTGCAGCGGTTTAGGTTAAGTAATACTTTTAATGATTCTTATATCTAGGTAAACCTAGTGGAGTATGGCAGGATACTCTTCATAAGAATTACCTATGTGAGTGTGAACTGGGTCGGTTCTATAAGATTTGTGAAGGGCTACAAGTCTTTAGAGCACTCATGAAAGACCAGGTTGTTCAGGGCCAAAATGAACACAATAATGAGAACTAAATTGTGTCTGGGTATATACTGTGTGAGTTCTATTGTCTTGGTTTACACAAACGGCTGAACAGTTCAAGACATCATGTTCACTGGTTAGCTAGTAAATCCGATAGTGTCTCCCAAGGGAAGGTTCAAAGCCAAAAGCTACCTATCCTTTGTAGATTATTACCAATTTATGTACTCTCTGAAATTAGATCATGTTGCATTTTCTCTCCGTCAAATTCCATTCATGTGGGGGATTGTTGGAAAAATGATTTAAAATAGGCATATTTTTGAGCCCGAGTTGAGTGGGCCCCAAACGTCTTTTGGGGTGGGTCCGAAGAGGTGACGTGTCCCTTGCCGTGTGGCAAGTCACACGGTGAAGATGGAACGTCAAAACCATTTATGAGTGAATGGGAAGTTGACGTCGTTTTCGGGTCTAACATTAATTTTTATTTAGATAAAATTCATTTGAATTTTTTCAATAAAAATTATTGTGGAAATTTAATTTAATTATAAATTCAAATTTTGGATTCCTAAGTGGTTTTCTAAAGTTTGTAATTGTGGGAATTTAATTTAATTCTAAATTCGAATTTTGGGTTCCTAAGAAGTTTCCTAAAACTTGTACCTCTTCATTTATTTATTTAACTATTTCTATAGTTTAATATATATATATATATTCAATTAGTTTAATATATATATATATATTTGAAATAGTTTAAATAATAAATTACCTGCAGGTTTGACTTGGTCCACTTCGGTTCACTTTTCAAAGTTTGAATAATTTGTGTTGGTTGTGCAACGGTCCGGAATTGTTTGTATTATAACAGGTTGCAGTTTTATTAAAAATTTGAACTAAACCTGTTCATAATTTTGTCACATCTGTTCGGCTGTCTTTGTACTTGTTCGGGGCTTTGGAAATTTGCCTATAAATTCAATCTGATTCCAGCAGTCTAGGGGTGGGGAAAATTTAGTCTGTTATTTTGTCTCATTGCTGTCCAATTTTTTCTCTAGTGCATTTATTCTTCATATTTAGTTTTAGAATAAATTAAAGAGAGTATAGATCACAGGTTTGGTTCGCCGAACAAATTGTTTGAAGTGCTACTACAATTTGTGAAGATCATTGTATCCTGGCAGATAGACGCCACTCAACCGTAAGCACCGTAGCGGGGCGAATCTGTCTTAAGGACAGAGTGTCACACACTCGACTTGGTCTTAATTTTAATTCGGTTCGATAAATAAATCCGGTATGTTATTTATTTATTTTGTTTGAATTTGTTTCAAGTTATTTTATTTACACAGAAGATTGTCCAACAGGTGGTGGTGTAATTTTACAATTTATGGTGCTTTGAGTTGTGAAATCCCACAAAACTACAAATTTATCACCATGTTAGGCCAACAAATTTATCTTTGCCGGACAAGTGCCACCGATCCAACGCGCAAGGAGTTATGAAGTTTTTAAGAGAAGAAAAGAAGTGGCAGAGAAGTGGGAAAAGAAAAAATTGTAGGAGTGTTTTGTCTTCTAACGGTAGAATAGTGATTTGATTGTTCAACGTCTCAGTTGCGACAAATTGGTTAGTCTCCCCCCCCCCCCCCCCCCCCATCTTCCCCCCCAAAAAAAAAAAATAAAAAACCCAAAACTTTCTCAGCTGGGAGTGTTGTTGCCCTTGTAATACCATATGCAAGGGAAGTGATTAATTAGTGAACTAAGTTTTCCATTGAGTCACTACCCAAAACAAGTTTGTTATATATGTTAAATCTGAGGCTAGAAATCAAATCTAATATAGAGGATGAAATTGATGCATTTGATATGCTTCTTGCTTGTTTGTGAAGTAAAAAAAAAAAATTAATCTCATGAATTGTAAATGGAGTATCTCCTTCAATTGAAAAATAAATGAAGCTTTTCTACCAAATAAACAACAAAGCACACCCACCACAATATTAAAAGGAGAGTGTTCCATGGATGAATGATGCTTGGGCCTTGTAACATGAGTAACATATTGTAAAATGAAAGGGTATTTGAAGTATTCTACAAGTGAAATGCCAGAAGATTCACAGTTGAGGGCCCCATCTATTGTGGTCTTATCTAAAAAATATATAACGGTGAATGTTGATGTTTGGTATTGTGCTCCAACTGAAGTTCTTCCGATTCTATCGCGGACTAAGTCGGTTGGTTTACCTGAGAGGCGGAGAGATTTGCTGTTAGGAGGTTTTGGGGAAAGTGGTTCAGTTATTGATGAACGTAGAGGTCGTCTTAGCTTGTCCGAGATTTATGTACGCAGAGGTGGTGATGGCGCTAGTGATGTTGATCCTGGTTCGTCAATTTCAGAGGTTGGTGTTGTTAGGAAAGACGAAGTTGATAAGAGATGGTCCGTTGTTATGGATGGTCCAGAATTTTCTGATGTTTTAAAAAATGTAATCATGAGTGTAAAGAAGAATAACGATATTGTTATTGATGATAAGGGAAATATAATAACTAAATAAAAGTTTGAATGGTTACATAAATAAAATTAATAAAATTTTTCATTAATAATAAGTAAAAATTTTCATTAATAAAATTTTTCATTAATAATAAAACTTTGAATGGTTACTAATAAGTAAATTTTTCATTTATATCAAAACATTCTCTCATTTTTGGTGACATTGCATCTAACCAACTACTGTCCCCATTAGTTAATAAAATATAAGGAATTCCTCCTCTAATGGTGAGATTTGGTTGGAATTTAACAAATATATAGAAGTCTCTCTAGCAACCTACTAAATTCTTCATTAGTTATGTTGGGACTGTCTAGTATTTGATGTCGTCTATGACGTTGTAGACGGCTTCTTGATCGTAGTCCTTGAAACTTATTCTGCCAGAAAAGTAGTCGTGTCGTCTGATACTTCTGGCCCAGGCGATTTTTCCTGTTCTTGAAGGTCCTTCGAGGTAGAGGGATATTGGGCAGATGGGCCGCTGTTATGGATCCTGTTATTAGAGGAGGAGGAGAGTTCTTCATTAGTATGTAAATCGTGTATATTATTATTGTGTATTCCTAATCTAATCCAGTCGTCTTCACTGTAAACGAAGAGACAACAATTTTGACATAGCTCATATTTTATAAAATTCTGACTTGCAAACAAAATATTATTTTTTACCCAATTTTTTACTTCTTCATTTAAAAAAGGAAATGAATTAAAGGGGCTAGTATATGGGGGCCTCTCTTGTTTGTAATGATCCCTCGAAAATGTTTTTAATTGGGGGTATTTTGTGACGTAATCGATGGGACATTTTTCTTTGCAGAGTGCAAGGAATTGTTTCTCCGTTTCTGCTTCTGCAAGTATTCCCCGCCATAGTTTGTCTCTGTTCTTTGAAGGACTTTTTCCCTTCGATTAAAATTCTCTCCATTCTATGAAATTGCCTCCTTTTTGTATATACTGTTGACTTGCTATTGGAGAGTGGAGTTTTTCTATATTTGGATGATAGATTCTCCCGTTGGTTCCAGTGAGATCAAAAAATCTCTAGTTGGAGGTTTGGATCTTCTTTGTGCATTGAATCATGGCATGAAAGTGTGGGTTTCCATCTTCGTGGAGCTCCCTTGCGAGCTCTAAGAGTTATTCTTTTGGGCAAAGGCATTGTGGGTAGGTGACGAAAACATTCTTGGCATAGAAAAGGAAAGAAGCTTGGCGAGGCATTTTGTAGTGGTAAACAGTAAACTCACACCAACCGTACAAAGGCTCCCTATTGGCTAAAAAACCTGGTGTGAATGATGTGAGTTGGTGTAATTGGGGGGAGTGCTGTATTAATATCCCCCCTCCCTGGCACTGATCTGGGCCGTCCATTCATGTACTTGTGGACACGTGTATGGATGTAGTTAAAAGGAAGTCACACCAGGGCCCAAGTGTGAGTGGTGTGAGTACTTTTGATTCCTTTGCCGGATAGGGCTATACACGTGTCACATTTGTAGTGGTTTGCGTGGTTGTAAAGTAAAGAAATTTTCAGTATGAGTGACATAAAGCAAAGGCGGGAAAATGATTATGCTTTTGAATCATTTTGAATGGGGAATCTTCGTCCTTACTCACAGGCCAATTTTGCTATTTATTTGGTACCAGAAAACATTTGATGGTAGAGAGGAATATGATTTTGCAATAGGATAGCTATTGTCGTAGTGATGTTTTCTGGTACGTTGTTTCGTCCCTCATTTTCTGTCTTTTTTTTTTTGGTTGATTGTATTAGCATACAATGTTGTACTCCTTAGAAGAGTATTCCGAGAATTACGGACAATTCACTCAAATGTGTGTAGATCGTTTTTTGATGTGGCAAATAGGACCGTGGGAAAAGAGTTGGCGGTTAGCTCCGACAAAGTTTGTTCGTGGGTACGAGAAGTAGAGGGCAAAAATATCAAAGCTAAGGTGTCTGAACAGAAGGGTTAACAAAGGTAACAGATCCTGTAGAAGTGTTCGGATAAAAGATTTGGAGTTTTTTTTTAATAAAAAATGGAAGGAGTGATAAGCAGCCAGTATCGGACTCCCCTTGCGTACCAGATGTTAAGGACACCGGCGGCCAGTGGATATAAGCGTAGTTACTGTGGTCGTGCACCTTTTAAAGCGGTGTACATTCACAGACGGTACGTTCAGAATATTCCCCTATATATTAAGAAGACTAAGAGGAGAGTAAGGAAGTTGCAACTGTACGATGAACAATTAAGGGATGTTAAATTTGATAATAAAGGTGTGGCGAGATTGCTAAATGGTATTGAGTTAGGTAATAAAAGATCTGACCGTCAATCAAATAAGATCGTGGTTAAGGGTATAAAATTAATTGGGAATGTTCAATTGGGACAAGAGGCTAAAGAGGAAGCTGTGGTCCACCATGTCTTATTTTTCGTCATAAGTGATAATAGTCCATTAGATTCTGCCCCCACACCTGGCAAGATATTTATTGGAGTTGGTGAGGGTAATCTTGAGACCTGGATTGTTGATCCTGACTAGTCCAACAGGTTTCGGATACTAAAGAAAATGAGATTCAGGCTTGTTGGTGGCAAGGATGAAGATTCTCCATTCAAAATGATTCAAAAGCATAGTTATTTTCCCGCCTTTACTTTATGTCACTTATACTGAAAATATCTTTACTTTACAACCATGCAAACCACCACAAACGTGACATGTGTATAGCACGGCAAAGGAATCAAAAGTACTCACACCACTCACACCTGGGCCTGGGTGTGACTTCCTTTTAATTACATCCATACACGTGTCCACAAGTACATGAATAGAGGACCCAGATCAACGGAGTGGGGGGGGGGGGGGGGCGCTGGTAAGTCCATTAGATTCTGTCCCCACACCTGGCAAGATATTTATTGGAGTTGGTAAGGGTAATCTTGAGACCTGGATTGTTGATCCTGACTAGTCCAACAGGTTTCGGATACTAAAGAAAATGAGATTCAGGCTTGTTGGTGGCAAGGACGAAGATTCTCCATTCAAAAGCATAGTTATTTTCCCGCCTTTACTTTATGTCATTTATACTGAAAATATCTTTACTTTACAACTATGCAAACCACCACAAACGTGACATGTGTATAGCACGGCAAAGGAATCAAAAGTACTCACACCACTCACACCTGGGCCTGGGTGTGACTTCCTTTTAATTACATCCATACACGTGTTCACAAGTACATGAATAGAGGACCCAGATCAACGGAGTGAGGGGGGGGGGGGGGGCGCTGGTAATATTAATACAGCGCCCCCCAATCACACCAACTCATACCATTCACACCAGGTTTTTTTAACTAATAGGGGGCCCTTGTACGACTGGTGTGAGTTTACTATTTACCACTACAAAATGTCTCACCAAGCCTTTTTCCGTTTCTATGTCAATAATGTTTTCCTCACCTACCCACAATGCCCTTGCCCAAAAGAACAACTCTTAGAGCTCCTCCAATCCCTTCTACAACTGACCTGTCTTTTATACTACATACTCGTAGCAAGAAAGCTCCACGAAGATGGAAACCCTCACCTTCATGTCATGATTCAATGCACAAAGAAGATTCAAACCTCCAACCAGAGATTTTTCGAGTCTCACTGGAACCAACGGGAGAATCTATCATCCAAATATAGAAAAACTCCATTCTCCAATAGCGTCGACAGTATATACAGAAAGGGAGAGATTTCATAGAATGGGGAGAATTTTCATCTAAGGGGAAAAGTCCTTCAAAAAGCAGAGACGAACTATGGCAGGGAATACTTGCAGAAGCAGAAACGGAGGAACAATTCTTTACACTTTGTAAAGAAAGATGTCCTACCGATTACGTCACAAAATACCCCTAATTAAAAACATTTTTGAGGGATCATTACAAATGAGAGAGGCCTCCATATACTAGCTCCTTTAATTCATTTCCTTTTTTAAATGAAAAAGTAAAAAATTAGGCAGAAAATAATATTTTGTTTGTAAGTTAGAATTTTGTAAAATATGAGCTATGTCAAAATTGTTGTCTCCCCGTTTACAGTGAAGATGACTGGATTAGATTAGGAATACACAATAATAATATACATGATTTACATACTAACGAAGAACTCTCCTCCTTATCTAATAATAGGATCCAGAACAGCGGCTTGTCCACCCAATATCCCTCTACCTCGAAGGACCTTCAAGAATAGGAAAAACCGCATGGGCCAGAAGTCTCGGATGACACAACTACTTCTCCGGTAGAATAAGTTTAAAGGACTACAATCAAGATGCCGTCTACAATGTCAAATACTCGACAGTCCCAACAGAACTAATGAAGAATCTAGTAGGTTGTCAGAGAGACTTCCATGTATTTATTAAATTCTAACCAGATCTACCGTTAGAGGAGGAATTCCTTGTATTATATTAACTCATGGGGACAGTAGTTGGTTAGATGCAATGTCACCAAAAATGAGAAAATGATTTGATGTAAATGTAACCGCTGTCATGATTAATGAAAAATTTTATTAATTTTATTTATGTAACCACTCAAACTTTTATTTACTTATTACAGTTCCCTTATCATCAACAACATCGTCATTCTTCTTCACACTTATGATTACATTTTGTAAAACATCAGAAAATTTTGGACCATCCATAACAATGGACCGTCTCTTATCAACTTCGTCTTTCCTAACAGCACTAACCTCTGAAATTGATGGACCAAGATCAACATTGTGAGAACCCGTATTTAATTATTCTTAAAATAAAATAAATTTATTAATTAATTTTACCCAGAGTCTATCTAAAATATATATATTAGTGTATAAGTTAAATTAATCCAATTAAATCACTAACAAAGACATTATTAAGAATAATAATTTTGTGGGTATTCAATATTTATTGTTTGTAAATTATTCTAAGGATTCAACATGATAATTATCTTTGCTAAATAACTTAGTTAAAAACCTTAGTGTGTTAATTTTAATAAACCTAAAAAAAGAAAAAAAAGAAAAGAAACTTCATTAATTAGATTAAATAAGCTACAATTAGCAAAATACAAATAAAACAAAAATAAAATAAAATACTACGGGCAAAAGATAGCCCCTACAAATCTAGGTTAACTCCTACACCAACAATTCTAAACTAGGCAATTTTACATAGTAAGCATACAAAACAATTGGTTAGCCTAGTTTGTAATTCCCTCAAAACCTCTAAAACAGCCAAGAAAGTCTCTTCTCACAAGGGTTTCCGGCTCCCACGTGGCTTGAAAAAGCCCCATGAATCGCCACAGTACCCTCACAAAGACAACAGTTTCCTGCACACAATGCCCTAGCAGCTGCACCGACTCTTCCCGATAGCTCCTCCAGTCTTTGAAGTCCACTGACCCATCTCTCTTCACAATTCTGTTTGGATCGGGCATGATATACTGAAGGCTCCACATGTCAAAAAGGTTGCACATCCTATCGGTGAAACCATCCGGGAAAGGGCCTAGCTGATATAACCAGGGAGTCTCTTGCCTTAAAATTTGGATAGGTCCCATGTAGGCACCTACCTAACTCTCAGATTTCCAAGCACAACCTCCTAGGGGATAAATT
Source organism: Camellia granthamiana (assembly GCA_036172215.1). NCBI lineage: Eukaryota > Viridiplantae > Streptophyta > Magnoliopsida > Ericales > Theaceae > Camellia > Camellia granthamiana. The sequence continues at coordinate 70,505,368 of CM069904.1, forward strand.
CTAACATATACAAATGAGCCAATTTGCAGCCCATTTCGAACATTGCAATTCTCAAACACGACCCCTATATCTCCAGTGCTCTCATTAGTATTACCCTCTACAGATTCCTCTTCGGTGTTAAACTCAATCACAATTATCTCCAATGGGTTGTACATTGGTGCAATCTCTTCGGGTTCAAGTTCAGGCTCGTAGTCTTCTATTAGTGCAATTTCTTCAGGTTCTGACTCAGACTCAGACTCATAGTCTTCTACAAGTGACTCCACTTCCTCACAGTTTGGTCAGATTCTATGTCATAGTTTCCCACCGATTCTTCCTCATTATAGTTAATATCTGATGACCTTGGCATCCTACAATTAAAAAGGTTCTAACTTAGTTAAGTCACAGAAAATTACAAGTTAACGTAAGGTTTTCTTAAACGTAAAAAAAATAATAAATTACTACCCAGTTTCCCACCGATTCTTCCTCATTAGAGTTCATATCTGATGACCCTGGCATCCTACAATTAAAAAGGTTCTAACTTAGTTAAGTCACAAAAAATTACAAGTTAACGTAAGGTTTTCTTAAACGTAAAAAAAATAATAAATTGTTACCCACGGCCCGAAGGTTCAAATCTAGGCTCTGATACCAAACTATGAGGAAGTGGAGTCGCCTGTAGAAGACTATGAGTCTGAGTCAGAACTTGAAGAAATTGCACCAATAGAAGACTACAAGCCTGAGCCTGAACCCGAAGAGATTGCACCAATGTACAACCCATTGGAGATAATTGTGATTGAGTTTGACACCGAAGAGGAATCTGTAGTGGGCAATACTAATGAGAGCACTGGAGATATAGGGGCCGTGTTTGAGAATTGGGATGTTCGAAATGGGCTGCAAATTGGCTCATTTGTATACGTTATAATTTATCCCCCTAGGAGGTTGTGCTTGGAAATCTGAGAGTTGGGTAGGTGCCTACATGGGACCTGTCCAAATTTTAAGGCAACAGACTCCCTAGTTATATCAGCTAGGCCCTTTCCCGGATGGTTTCACCGATAGGATGGGCAACCCTTTTGACATTTGGAGCCTTCAGTATATCATGCCCGATCCAAACAGAATTGTGAAGAGAGATGGGTCAATGGACTTCAAAGACTGGAGGATCTATCGGGAAGAGTCGGTGCAGCTGCTAGGGCATTGTGTGCAGGAAACTGTTGTCTTTGTGAGGGTACTGTGGCGATTCATGGGGCTTGTCTAAGCCACGTGGGAGCCGGAAACCCTTGTGAGGAGAGACTTTCTTGGCTATTTTAGAGGTTTTGAGGGAATTACAAACTAGGCTAACCAATTGTTTTGTATGCTTACTATATAAAATTGCCTAGTTTAGAATTGTTGGTGTAGGAGTTAACCTAGATTTGTAGGGGTTGTCTTTTGCCCGTAGTATTTTATTTTATTTGTATTTTGCTAAATGTAGCTTGTTTAATCTAATTAATGAAGTTCCTTTTTTTTTTTATATATTATTATTACTATCCTTGCACGTAAATATAATAATAATGATAATAAATAAATGAATAAATCACAAATTACTAAAAATTCCATCGTGCAGAATGGCTGGACGAACAAGAAATAGTAACAACGGTAATAGTAATGGAGTGTTTGATGGCGATGTCGCTCGAATTATACGCGCAATTGCTGATAGGGTAGGTAATATACTACCTCGAAACCAAGATCAAAGCAAATCTGAAATGATAACAAAATTTGAAAAGCTACATTCCCACAAATTCCTTGGTGGATCAAACCCCTATGAAGCTGAAGCTTGGTTAAGACAAATGAAGAAGTTGCTAGATACTTCTGGCATCCGAAATGAGCAACATAGAGTGACTATGTCAGCATTTCAAATGGAAGGGGAAGCAGATCATTGGTGGGAAATGATCAGAAGTACTCGACAAGTAGAGACATTAACTTGGAGACAATTTGAAGACGTATTCATGGAAAAGTATTTTCCTAATTCGCTAAGACAAGAAATCATTCAAGAGTTTCTCCAACTGAAACAAGGAAAAATGTCAGTTACTCAATATGCAAACCGTTTTGAGGCTCTCTCACGGTATGCTTCAGCAATAGTAGCAAATGAAGAGGATAAGGTTAGACGATTTGAATGGGGTTTGGATACAGACATTTGAGGAAGATTGATCGCAGTGCAACTTTCTACCTATGCTCAAATGGTGGATCGAGCTTTAATTGTGGAACGAGAATTAGCGGATTCCGAACGCATTTGAAATCAGTGATCAAGGAACAATAACCAGCCACGCGGAGGAGGTCCAGTCCGCAACACCAGAAACCATCCTGCACTAGCACCTAATGCCGGAGGGTTGCACTAGCAACAAAGGCAGAATCGAGGAAACCAGCAAGGATGAAACTTTGTAAATGAGTGGAAAGGAAAGTGTTTTAGATGTGGTCAACAGGGGCATCGTCGAAGTGAGTGTCCTCAAGGTAGGGAATATTTTATGGATCAACAAGGGGCACAACAATACAACAAATTCTAGCCAGGACAAGGTTCTAAGCCCACTCAAAATACTCAAACCAACAAGGGGCAGCCACAAGCCTCTAGGAATGTAGGCCGGCCAAGAACACAACCACAAGGAGCTGGAAATGAAAAGTAACCAGCAGACAGTAGGAAGAATGTATGCTCTCCAAGAAGAAGAAGATGTTGGTAACCCATCAGTACTTCAAGGTATGTTAATCCTTATGAATTCTTGGGTTAAAGTATTGTTTGATTCTGGAGTTTCGCATTCTTTTATATCCACTGCATGTGTGACAAGTTTGGGTTTGGAGCCAGAAACGTTAGAGATAGCTATGAGTGTTGCTTCACCCTTAGGTAGTCAAATCCGAGTAAATCTAGTATGTAAATCTTGTGAACTATAAATCTCTGGTTCATATTTGATATGTGATCTAAGAGTTATGGAGATGTCTGATTTTGACGTCATCCTAAAAATGGATTGGTTGTCAGTTCATTGAGCCATTATTGATTGTTACTATAAGACGGTGACAACATCCTCCCTTAATGGCACGAAAGTTCAATTTAAAGGAGATAGACAAGATTCTTTAACTCCACCGTGTTGCAAGTCGCGGTGGTATGATCAACTAACTAGATGGTTGGCAAGCTTAATTTTGGAAGACGAAAATCGAAAGGATCCAAGATTACCCCATGTGGTGTGCGAGTACGTTGACATTTTTCCTGACGAATTACCGGGATTACCCCCAAAATGGGATGTAGATTTCACGATCAAGCTTCAACCTGGGACTTCACCAATTTCTATAGCACCACATCGTATGGTGCCAGCTGAACTTCGAGAATTGAAGGAGCAATTGTAAGAATTGTTGAATAAAAACTTCATCAGACCAAGTATGTCTCCATGGGGAGCGCCAGAAGAAGGATGGAACCTTAAGATTTTGCATCGATTATCGACAACTAAATCGAGTCACCATTAAAAATCAATATTTCTTACCAAGAATTGATGACTTGTTCGATCAATTAAGAGGTTAAAAATGTTTTTCCAAAATTGACCTTAGGTCGGGATATTACCAACTTCGTGTCAAAGAAGAAGATATACCCAAAACTGGGTTTCGAACCAGTTATGGCCACTATGAGTTTGTGGTAATGCCATTTGGTTTGACGAATGCGCCTGGGGTATTCATGAAGCGCCTGGGGTATTCATGAGTTTAATGAGCAAAATTTTTACACCTTATTTGAACCATTCATTGAAGATATTTTGATATACTCACGATCGGAGGAAGATCACGAGCAACATCTGAGAACCGTTTTGCAAATTCTAAGGGAGAACCAATTGTATGCTAAAGCTAGCAAATGTGAATTTTGGTTGAAGGAAGTAAAATTCTTAGGTCATGTTATGTCTGAATCGTGAATATCAGTGGATCCTACTAAAGTAGAAGCAGTAATGGGATGGAAACAATCTAAAAATACATTTGAGATTCATAGCTTCTTGGGATTAGTAGGATATTGTAAATTAGCCAAGCTGATGACATGCCTAACACAAAAAGGAGTACAGTTTGAATGGAACGAAACTTGTGAGCAGTCGTTTCAAGAACTCAAGAAGAGACTGACAAGCGCTCTTATACTAATCATACCCGAACGTGACATCGGGTACACGGTTTATTGTGATGCCTCTAAGGAAGGGTTAGGTCAAGACAATTGAAGAATCATGAGAAAAATTATCCTACTCACGATCTGGAGTTGGCAGTTGTGGTCTATGCATTTAAGACTTGGCGACATTACCTTTATGGCGAAAAGTTTGAGATATTTATTGATCACAAAAGCTTGAAGTACTTGTTCACATAGAGATTTGAACATGAGGCAGAGACGCTAAATGGAGTACCTTGAAGATTACTAATTCACTTTGTCTTGTCATCCCAGGAAGGCTAATATTGTAGCAGATACAATAAGTCGAAAGACAAGAGAGATTGTAGCCAACATATCAATTAAAGAATGGGAAATGGTAAGCACCGTGAATGAGTTTAAGTTACAACCAGAGACTCAGAATGGGAAGGTTAGGTTGTTTGCAATAGTTACAACACCCCAACTTCTTACCAAAGTGCTAGAAGCTCAAAGATTTGATCAAGGGACTGACTTCATCAAGGCATGATTAGTGTCCAGGGAATCTTCACCGGATTGGACGCACCATTAAGAGATGGTAGTTTAAGGTATTTAGGTAGAATTTTTGTGCCAAACATCGAACAATTGAGAGAAGAAGTACTTAAAAGAATTTCACCATTCAGTTTTTGCAGTTCATCTGGGAGGAAACAAGATGTACCAGTATCTTAAGGGACAGTATTGCTGGAGTGGAATGAAGAAGGATGTGGCTCAATTCGTACCTAAGTGCTTGACGTGTCAGTAAGTGAAGGCAGAATATCAAAAGCCAGCAGGAAAACTCCAACCTTTACCAATACCTTAATGGAAATGGAAACACATAACAATGGATTTTGTAATGGGATTACCCCGGTCGCTGTAAGGCCATGATGCCATTTGGGTTGTGGTTGATTGGTTAACTAAGACGGCACATTTCCTACCAATAGGACAAGCAGACACACTCGAATCATTAAGTCGATTACTTATTCGAGGAATCATTAGGTTGCACGGAGTACCAGTCTCAATAGTGTTAGATTGTGATCCTCGTTTTACGTCACAATTCTGGCAAAGTCTGCAAAAAGCTATAGGTATAAAGTTGTGTTTTAGTACAGCTTTTCACCCTCAAACTGACGGTCAATCAGAAAGAACAATTCAAACTTTAGAAGACATGCTTCGAGCTTGTGTGATGGACTTCAAGGGTAATTGCGAGAGACATTTACCACTAGTCGAATTCTCTTACAATAACAGTTTTTTCTCTTACAATAACAGTTTTCAAGCAAGTATTGGTATGGCACCGTATGAAGCTTTGTACGGACGGCTTTGTCGATCACCAATATGTTGGACGGAAGTCGGAGAAGCACCTCTTTTAGGGCCAGAGTTAGTTCAAGAAACTACCGTGAAGGTGAAATTAATTAGACAAAGACTTGAGACCGCTCAAAGTAGGCAGAAAGGTTATGCAGATCAAAGGAGAAGACCTTTAGCATTTCCAATTGGAGATCATGTGTTTCTAAAAATACAACCTCGTTGAGGAGTTGTTCGTTTCAGAAAGAAGGGAAAGTTGTCACCTCACTTTGTTGGGCCTTTCGAAATTTTGGATAAAGTAGGAGAGGTGGTGTACTGTTTGGCTCTACCACCTCAATTGGCAGAGTACATAATGTTTTCCACGTCTCTATGCTGCGGAAATACGAGCCACACCTTTCTCACATCATCAATTGGGAGGAAATTAATCTTGATGAAGCTATGACATTTGAAGAAAAGCCTGTCAAAATTTTAGATTGTCGCGAGAAGAAATTACGAGATAAAACTATACCATTGGTTCGAGTTCTCTGGAGACATTGTGGGATGGAGGAGTCAACGTGGCTAACTTGAAATCAAGAATTTAGCAAAATAAAATTTCATTATCTTTTGTATTAGTAATTACGAATGTTATAAAGTTATTGTAATATTGTATGTAGACTCGTAATTTTGTTTTGCTGTTAAGATTTGACTATGTGAGAATTTAAATTTCCCTAATTAGTTGTTAAAATTTTTATTTAGCAAATTATTTGTTATTTAAATTTTATGATATTCCAAAAAAAAATTGGGGCGTCACAAACATCACTGGCACCATCACCACCTCTGCATACATCAATCTCGGACAAGCTGAGACGACCTCTACGTTCATCAATAACTGAACCACTTTCCACAAAACCTTCTAACAACAAATCTCTTCGCCTCTCAGGTAAACCAACTGACTTAGTCCGCGATAGAATTGGAAGAACTTCGGTTGGAGCACAATGCCAAACATCAACATTCGCTGTCATATATTTTTTAGATAAGATCACAATAGATGGGGCCCTCAACTGTGAATCTTCTGGCATTTCACTTGTAGAATACTTCAAATTCCCCTTCATTTTACAATATGTTACTCCCCTTTTAATATTTGAATATTTTGAGTCGATACCTCGCCATCCATGGCAACAGTTTTTCGTTAATGGAACAATAACCATTCCCATAATACACTAATTCGCATTGACAATCCACAGGGAAAATAAAATACACCTGCAGACTATCATTACCATCTAACTTCCGATCATATACATTTACTCTGACCAACCCACTCGCATTGGGCGCGCAACGGGGGAATATTTTATCAATATTTTATTAATCTTAATACTCTTTTGTTTGTATCTCAATCTCAACTAAGAAAATAAATTAGCAAAGCAAGTTCAATACAATTGAAATCACTTGCTAAAACACCTTCAATAACACCAGTTTTTATATCGTCTACCTCAATCACTTGAATATTACAAATAAAAATACATAAAATTATAATTCTAAACAGTTTTAGAGTACATTTGACTAGTTTCACGAAGAGGATGGAAAACGATCCTAAGTAATCCAGACCACAGCACTGAGCTCCTATTCCTTGTAGCATAGTTTAGAAAGTCTTAATCAACGAGTCAGCTGCAATCTGTTCTTCTGTTTGGTTAGATTTTCTGCAAACAAGTTGGATTAATTGACTATAAGATTGACATTCCATTCACATTTATACATTGATGAACAATGCAGATCTTGTTCTGTTGTGTATTGCTTGCGTCAAAATAGAGAAACTTAATTGCTGGTTATATTGACAAATTCTGCTTGCCTTTTCCTTATAAAGGAAGAAAAATACAAATTTCCTTGTAAGATGTACCCCACTATAAGAATTTTAAAGTTTTTGCAGTTAAGACAAATGATTCGTTAGAAAAATCAACAAAATATCTTAGATGTTTTGTGGGGTGTTTTTATTATTAGGTCTTAAACATTATTCCATTAGTAACCAATGATTTCTCTAAGATATTCAGATATGATTTGGGTTTCAAAATATGGAATTTAATGTGTAGGTCTTGCCTAAGAAGCACATACACGTAAATGCAACATGACACAAACATGCCAACATCCTAATTTTAAAAAAATACAAGACATGATATGTAGCGGACACAAAATATATGATTTTATATATTTATTATATGTTATATATATATATGAATATGAATATTGCATTTAAAGATAATAAAAAATGCAATATAACACTAAATTTAAAGTTTAAAGGAGGAATTAATAGGTATATATATAATGTGTTTTAATAGGTATATAATGTGTTCTAAAGGAGGAATTAATAGGTATTTTGTGTCCTTAATTTATTTTGTTAAAACTTATAATGTGTTTTATGTGTCTAAGCAATAGATGTGTGTTCTCCAAGTGTCTAAAGTATGTCTAGCTCTCAAAACAAATTTAAAAGTAATATGACATATTTGACGTGTGTTCGACAAATGTCAGGAAGTGTTTGATGAGTGCCAATGTTGGTGTTCAGACACAACATGAACACACAGATAATGGTGCCCACTAGTCCTATGCTTTCCACCTTGATTTAAATTTGACTAATGTCTTACTCTTAACATCCCTTAAGAAACAACTTCTCTTTTGTGGTTGAGGGTTAAAGCTGTTAGGTCAGGTTAAATGAGTCTGGAAAAGTAATAAGACAGCATCACATACTTTCCTGCCTTTAGTTTCCTTCTCTCTCCTAGTGGAACCAAAAGAAAATGTAAGAAGTTGTTACTTAGTGAAGCAAAGCAACAAGTTCCAAAGGTGCTAGCTAACCTAGCTGAGTACTGGTGAGCTTTAAAGGAGATTAGCAAGAAGATAAAAGACTAGGAGTTAAATATTTTAGAAGTTAAATTTGTATGTAGTCATATTAGTGGCATAGGATTAAAAAAAAAAAAAAAAATGAAAACAATGGGGACACCAGGCAAATAAGGACACTCGTGTGTCGTGTTGGTAATCCATTCAGTACATTGGTTAGTGCCTGTAGCAATGTTGAGAAAAAAGGGCACAAGTTCCTGGATTATTAGCCAGACATTTTACCGTGTTCAAATGTGTCTTAATTATGAGTTGTTCGTTTTTTTGTGAGGTCATTACTATTTGCAAACTGTCTTTTTAGTGACATTCAAGATTCACAAGTTCATAATTTTCTGATAATATTCCCAAATTTTCTTTGTTTCATTTTTTTAACTGCAGTTGCAATTTTGTCAATCTTCTGCCTATCATTGGTTGTTTTTCTTATGTCTCCGTTTCAACTTTTTTCATTATCACTAGCGGCTGTAGAAATGTTTAAGGGGAGATATTTTTTATCCATCTAGCCTTAGCAAAGGGTTTGGTCTTATCGTGCTATATATATACTAGCTCTGTGTCATTATTATTATCATTAAATTTAAATCAAGGAAATCCTAAATGGAACTAATTGAATAAGCTTACAAGCATTATATTTATAAGATCTCCCAAATTTCTGTACTGCAACAAAATATAAAATCTTTAGATGTAAATAAGATTGTAGGGTTAATTACACTTACTACCCCTGCGCTTTTACCAAAATCGCACTTTAGTCCCTTCACTTTCATTTGTAACAATCAACCCTCCCAAAATTTAAGTCAAGTTGCATTCTCATCCTTCTATCCATCTACCGTTAATAAAGTTGACGGAACTTGTTAGTTGAAGCATGTGTGACACTTTTGTTGTCTCATTAGCATCTTACACTTTTACTAAAATCTCACTTCACTCCTTACACTTATCAAAATCTCACTTTAGTCCCTACACTTTAAATTTCTATTAGTTTTACCAATAGTAGGTGAACGGAAGGATGAGATTGAAACTTGATTTAAAGTATAGGGGGTTGACTGTTACAATTGAAAGTGAATGGATCAAAGTGAGATTTTGGTAAAAATGCAAGGATACTAAGTGTAATTTACCCCAGATTGTATCATGGGAAGTGGCTCTCTTTGCAGGGTTTTTTTTTTTGGGTCCATCTGGAAAGAGATAAACAGATGAGAAGTTAGTTACTTGATTTGGGGAAAAACATGTTATTGATTATGGCCTTGTTTGATTGTGCTATCAAATGTAATTTGAAGGCAAAGATTCATCCTTTAAATTGGAACCAATTATGTAAGAGAAGCTATCATGAAATTTTTTAATAAATCCTAAATCCACGCTATTGCATATATACTATATACTATAAGTTGGTCCATACAAGCATTAAAATAGAGATACCTAGTTAATATAAGATATGAAATGGATTTATTATCTGGTTAAATTTGCAAACAAATCTGTTATGAGAATTCAGAGAACTAGATGTTTTATTTTTTGAGCAAAAAAAACAAGAACAAACAAACATAAATGGACAAAATCAATAACAAGAGAATATAGAAAATCCTTTCTCTTATTCATGGAAGTGACTCTTATGCTATGTTTGGTTCACGGGATTGAAAATAAAATGAAATGGAATGCTCATTCCTTAACCTTCCTATGGAATTACACTAACTTACAATGGTGATTACAGTTGTAATGTATGTTTTTTTAAAATCATTTTTTTAGTGAACCAAACGTGAGAATGGACATTCTAATGGAATGATCATTCCATTCTATCTTCTTTTCAATGAACCAAACACTACATTAATGCAAAGTTTGAAATCTCGCCTTGGAATGGAATAGATATGCAGAAGATTATTTAGTCTTCTGCTGTTAACCTCTTTTTTGGCTAAACAACAAGGGCTGCTCATAGTAGTTGGAATTAGGCTTAGTTGCACAAAGCGGGGATAGGGACAGGAGCGTGGGTGGCTGAGCGAGGGTATATAGAAGTTTCTAAGGTTAGGAGTGTACATATATTTTATATATTAAATATATAAATATATTTGAACAATTAATTTTTCAGCTTAGTTGCAATATGTGTAAAAAAATATGAATAATTGTGTGAGACTAATGTCAACTATAAATTGTCTTCATCAGGTATAAACATATATCATGTAAATAGAAAGTAGTACAAGAAGTTAAAATTGTTTTTCTTTTGTTTCTTTGAGATTTATATGGTTAAGAGTTTCTATATCAATTGAGAGTAAGTTTCTTCCTCGACAGGAGTGAGTTTCTTACGTGGGAGCGTAGAACTGCACTTAGTTCTAAAACTATCCGTAGATCTGATATTAAAATCATTCAAACCGTAGATTTTTGGGATAAATCACATTTAATTGTCAATGCTTTCAAGGACTAATCCATGAATGTTCATGCATGTGCAATTTCTGATTTATGGTTTTGTTCCACAGGAAACCCTGCAAATGATCTAGTTGATATAATCAACAAGAACCGTACAGCCCTAAGGCTTCAACAATTGAACAACAGTCCTGGTCTTGGTTGCATGGCATTGCAGTATGCAGAGGAATGCAAGGGGAACTGCACGGGCAACAACACAGTAAATTGTCAACCACCAGAAGATGACTTCACTGAAGTTTTTGCTCCCAATTGTGGCGTTGAACTACCAACTTTTGGCACCATTTCAGGCCACATTTTGGGGTGTCAGCACAAGTATCTTGAGCCATCCGAAGCCTTTTCTCGTGTGCTTGTTCAAGACAAGAAAACTCTCTCTCTCCTTGAAAATAAAACGCATACCGAAGTCGGAGTAGGCTTGATTGGGACTCACAAAGGGTTTTATTGGTGTGTTTTGTTTAGTAGTAGTCAAACAAATTCTTCATTTGTACTTGAAGATCTAGGTCAAGGGATTAAACAGAAGAAAGGTTGTTTCAGCGGGACAAGTACTCCTTGCAGCAGTGGACAGAGAAAAAAAAGCATGTTTTTCAACAACATTTTGACAATGTGCTCTCTGTACACTTTTCTGTTGCTATGAGATTTTGCTTCGTTTCAGCTGAAGAAGAGAATATTAGGAGGAATCGTACGATGCAATTTTCTGGTTACCATTCCGAATATATTGAGTTGTAATTTTTGAATTGTGAGAATGTTGATAGAATGTTTGTTTTGTTGTATATCATGAGTTCATAACTTCAATTTGTTTTTGTTTTTGTTTTTGTTTTGTTTGTTTTCCTTGTTTCAGATGATGATTTGGGGATCAAATGCTGTTGCTTCAGAACTTGCTTCTAAATAGTGTAAAATCATTAAAAAAAATAAAAGTCAGGTAGGATATGTCTATTTCGCTAATCTTGTATCAACTTTATTTATTAGTCGAAAAAACAGAGAAGAGAATAGAGAGGCGGAGTTGAAGTGAGGCGTATCTTGTATCAACTCAAGGTTGTGGAAAAGAAAATGAAAAAGATAGGTGAAATATGAATAAAAAAAGATATATTTTATTCACCTTTTTTCTTTTTTTTTCCCAATTCATGATCCAAACACAACCTAAAGATTATTTGATTGCCAAACTTTAATGACTTCAGTTTTCTTCCTCAAGTTGAAAAGATAAAAACATCATAACACCAATCAATCACCCATAAACTCTGCAACCTTTTAAACCTTTTTAAGAACATCAAAAAAATAGTTTCAATTTTTTAAAAGCCTATTGTCACACACAATGAAAACAATGAGCATTTTTTAACTTTTCATTTGTTTTTGTTTTTTAAAAACATGAAAATGAAAACGAAAATAAAACCAAACAGATCCAAAAGTATGTCCATGAGTTTGTAGTTGCTACTCCATTCCCATAATGTGATCAAATTTAAGTATCAAATTTTGGATATCATCTAATGTATTATTAATGCATTGATACAAAACATAAAAGATTTGGCCAATTAAAATCAATGCATTGGCGACATGTAAGAGGGTATACAAAATTTGATATCCAAATTTAAGTCATCATAGCATTATTAAATTCAAAGTAACCTGAAAAACTATGTAAAGCCATTGTGTACTATAGAAGTGTATAGACATTGAGAAGGATTATAAAAGAAATCAAACTACTCGAGTTAGATTTATGCTTAACTTGTTAAAACTCATTTAAAATCAATTTGTTAAGTAAATAAGTCTAATTTGCATACATTTTGAAGCTTGTTAGAGAAAATTTTATGCACTATAAAAATCAAATTAGTTGAGTTTGACTATAACCGGCTTGATTGAAGCATATTGGATATTGGCTAGAAAGATAAATAAGTCGAGTTTAAGCATATTTTTGAAATTCAATAAGTTCTCAAGTCAAACTTCAACACACTACAAAAAATTTTGGTTTTAAAGACCAAAATTTAGGGAAATAATTTTGTTGTGAAAAGTGTCGTTATTATATTTTTAGTAACAAAAATTGGGCATTAGTGATGAATTTTATCCTTTTAGGACCAAATTTTTTGTCTAAAAAAGTAAATCATTTTGAGACCAAATTATTTTGTACCTAAAAGTCTATTTATTAGTGATATTTTTTAAATTTTGTCTATATTTTTGACTTTTCGGGACGACCTTTTAGTGACTATCCTCATAATGATGAAAATTGGTTCCTAAATATCTTTTGTAACAAAATTTTCACTTTTAGAGACTAAAACATTTGGTCTCTAAAACTCTTATATGTTGTAGTGACAATTAACATGACTTTGAAGGCTCCTAGGAGCTCGTCCTCTCATCCTTTTCAAAATCAAGTTGCATAACTCAACTTTTAAGTGTAGCTAAGATAATTTACACATTTGGATGAAGCATTGGATTCATCCATACCATCGGTAAAGTTTGGAAGATCATGACTACCCATTCAATTGATTGTTCTAAAAGTTTTTGAGTTATTTTGTTAAGTCAAATTGGAAGGTATGTTTTGTCAATGATTAAATGGAAAGGGATGACATATGAAGGAAGCCTATGAAGTCATTTGTGCATTAGACTGTATTTGAAAAATATGATTAAAATGTAATTATATTTCATTAACATATTACATTTCACCTATACTTATCTAAATTCATGATTCAAAAACAGTCTAAGAAAAAGCGGAGCCAATAGGATTTATCGATTGGTAAGTGAGTTGTTTAGACTCCTATACTTGAGTTTGTATAATTTGTTGCCAAGATGCTCATACATATTACATACTAGTACACAAACACAACTACAACCACATAAGAAATATATATATATTTTTCATGTTAGATTTCTTCATTGGTACTGCAACAATCATAGAATCAGTACCCTCTCGCCCACAAAGGACATCAGTGGTCCTTGGAACAAAGAAAGAAACAGCTAACTCAATGGTTACTTCTGTGAATAAAAATAAAAAATAAAAAATAAATAAACAAAAAAAAAGAAGAAGAAGAAGAAAGTGGCTTGATGCTTTGTCATCAAGTCCTCTGTTGGCTAATTAATATTTTGAAGTCCTCTTGCTATATTATATAAGTATTGGATTGCTTGTAGACCACGTCAAACCCATTAACTAAAGATAATAATGTGGAAATAAATGCTCTTGCTGCTTGCTTTTATGTTTTTTTTTAATCCAACTCTCTTATTTTTATGGAAAATGTTTGGCGATCCGAATTTTTGTGGCTCGAATGGCTCGAATGTGTCAAAACGACGTCGTTTTACACTCAAAACGACGTCGTTTTGGATGTTTTGAGCCATTCGAGTTATGATTTTTTAGGTCACCTAACATTATTGTATTTTTATTACCCCCCTCAATTTGTGCCCTTCTTTCCCTATTCACATTCAAAAAATGAAACTACCCAATTTTCTCACCCCTACCAACTCATGCTTCATTTTTTTCAACCGCCCCTTTTCAAAGTCACTTTCGAGAATACCAGCTCAGCACCCGAATATGATACTCCCAAATCACGTATCAATAAGAGCAGTTGTAATCCAATGAATAAAGTTGACTTAATTTATCTATTTTTTGAAAAATATTTTATTACATTTTTTATTGTTTGGTATAATGAAAAATGAAAATCAACAGAAAATATATTCTATAATCAATGATAAATAAGCTTATTTGAGTGAAAAATATTTTTCACTTTTGAAATGTGAAAAACATGTTGACTAAAGCACTATTTGGCATCTCATATAAAAATATACTTTTTTATCATTTTATTTTTTTAGATCACATCATCTCTTACTTTTTATACATTTTTTTTTCTTCATAAAAAGTCAAAAAATATACTTATTTAGATCATCCTAAACACTCTCTTACTAATGCTACCATACAACTACTGTCACGGCCACCCCATCACCCTACCACCATCACCACATCCAGCTTCACCACCCTACCACCACTAAAGAAAACATTTTGTAAAAAAATGATGTTATGCTAAAGCAAACGAAGCATATGTGCATATACCATAGTAGTGCTTCTGAATAATTTTTAATTTTTAGGAGTCAAGGTCACTTTGCAAATTAAGTTGGTGACAAGATTGATCTTACCTATTCTCTTTTGTCACTATGTGTACATGTCATGATAGTATTACAATATAATTTTCCAGTTGTCATGAGTAACGAAGATTATGAGCTAAAGCAAATAGAAATCAAAGCATGTAAATGTCATTAATTTGGGAGAAATTGTAGAGGTCAAGACTCGAGACATGCATTGTGATACCCAAGAGACAAAGGATCCATGTTTCTTGGGGACTATTTAGGGGTTTTCTTTGTTGGGTTTTGGATGTGTTAGGACCACATATGGATGACCTACCCCAAAAAACAAATTAAATTAAAATTAAAAAAAAAAAAAGGAAAGTTTTGTCACATATGTATACTCTGATTAATTTAAGGCAGAGAGAATTACAAGGAGGATCAAAATATTTTACTTAATTATATATTCTCATCTCTTGAAAACATGATAAGATTCACTAAATGCTAGATTTAATATAATTTGATCATCCCCAAATTTCATGGACCGTTACAACAAAACCAAAATATTAATAGGGCTACCCAAAAATAAAATAAAAAATAAACTGCACATAAACAAATTTCAAGGTTTCAAGTCAAAGAAAGGGCACAACAACTCAATCTGGCTTTGCTCCCGTTTGGGATATTAGTTTGGGTTAAAATAGTCATATAAGACAAAATGTTACATCCAAATCATAATTATTTTATTTTTTCTCTCATAAAAGTAAAAAAAATCAAAAAAACCTATGACTAACGACACTTTTTAGCCTCAAATAAATAGTCAAAAAATCAAAAAATCAACTCATATCCAAACAAACCCTTTGGTTACACCAAATTCAGATCTCAATCTTGATTTTTTTGTTGGAATGCAGTAAATGACAACACCCTAAGATTAAAAAGAAAATGAGGTGAATTTATTTATTTCTCTTGGTAAATCCAAGGCTCGGGTACAACATTAAATGACCACATTAACTTAATTCACAAGTCTTTTAATAGGTGTACCAAAAACTTGAAATCAAATCTAACCTTCAACCGAAAAAAAAGAAAAAAGAAAAAAAGAGTGTATTTTTTTCTCTTTTTACAATCAATTCTGCAATGATAAATCTAATACAACTTTGATTAAGAAAGTGTCTCATTTGTCAGGTCAATCAATCTCTTAAAACTGAGTTTGAATTAAGAGAAAGAAAAATGTGAGTAAAATAAAATCTAATTTTTTCTTCTATTTTCTTTTCTTTTCTTTTTTTATTTTATTTTTAATCTGTGTTCAAAGTTATGATTCAAACACAATCATAATCAAGTCAAAGGAAGGGAATTCATGAGCATGTGAAAGAGCTACTCATCATTATGCAAAATCATAGACTGGATTTCTATTGGGCAATTAGCTAATTTAGCTGTCATATATATAATTTTAGGATGAGCCTTAAATAGTGTTATGCCTTCTAAATTTAATTTTTGTTACTCTTAGGTTTCGTTTGGCATGTCATGTTTGGACTAAAATAGCTATAAAAAGACAAAATAAATTTTTTAATCCAATAAGATAAAACATCGCATCCAAACCATAATCATTTCATTTTTTCTCTTGCAAAAGTTAAAAAAACCAAAAAGTCTATCCCAAATGAGACATTTTAACCTTAGGCTAAAATAACTAAGAAGTCAAAAAGTCAACCCGCATCCCAAATGAAGGCTTAATTGTCAATGTTCGATTTTTTTGGTGAACAAGTCGCCATTTGACATTATTTTTTTAGTTGGCTTTTTTGAGTTGAGACTTTTTAAATTTGAGACTAAAAAATTCATTTGGTTTGGCTTTTTTGACTTTTTTTAATTTTTGTGAGAAAAAAAATGAAATAATAATGATTTAAATGTGACATTTTATTTTATTAACTTATTTAATCTATTTTATCTTTTGTGTTTTTTTAACCCAATTAAATTAGTCAAACGAATGCTTAGCTAACTTGGCCAATATATGTTTGACATTCTTCATGATCACACTACACAAACTGGACAAATTAGAAGCTGGTAAACCATATATGTGTACTAATGGATTTGATTACTCTAACTACCACTCATTTCATAGCTATCAATTATAACTACATATGAGACAAGAATCATTAACAAAGATATTACCTACTGTAAGACTTTCTCAATAGCAAGTTTACCCTTCACCTATTTTGTATGATTTGAAATGGGAAAAACTCAAATTCATTCCATTTTTTTTTTCTACATCCACTACTCCTTTGAATGGAGTGGAAGGAGCAAAAGTGGGAATTAAGCTTGAAATTATGATTTAGCCACTGGTTTAGGAGAGAATTTACAAGTCATACCCCTGAGAGCCACCGAAAGATTTCGCTGATTTCTTCTCCAACACGATTCCCTTCCAAGTCCTCCACGGCGACTACGGCGTCGCTCCGCCGACTGCTACCGGTGAAAAACCTGCTGGAGCTTCGAAACGACAGCGTTCGCGACGAAATCGACGAGAGTCTATCCATGTAATCTCTCAACCAGCTCCGACCTGCCACTTCCGCCGCTAAATTCTCTCCCGGCGGTTCTGGCACACTCGCCGGGGCTCCGGTGGAGTCCTTGTCAATCGCAGAGACTCCTCGCCGGTGTGTGGAGCCCACGGAGACTTCGTAACTGTCGTCGACAATGTACTCGAAGGAGCCGCCGATGGAGTACGATCTCCGATTCCTAGCGTCGATGGAATCCGACGCCTCTCGTCGCTGGCTCAAATTTCCGATCTCAATTCGGAAACTGTTCCCGCGATCAACGGTAGCTGATGATGAAAGGATTTTATCGAGTACATCGGCCTCGGTCGGATGTACCGTGGACCTGCACAATGGACAGGTCTGATTCGCCGAGAGCCACGCGTCAATGCACTCGGCGTGGAAGGCGTGACAACAGAGAGGTAGCAACCGTAGCTGATCGTTCGTCTCGAACTTCGACAAACAGACGGAGCAATCTCCGCCGGCGAGGTTTCCGGTGACGGAACCGAACGTGAATACAGGGAGAGAGCTAATCAAATCATTTGATGCATTTTGAGTCTCGTAGGAACAGCGAACACGGCGTGAATTGCTGTTGTTGTGGGAGGAGGAGACGATGTCGGCGGCGGAGAAGGTGCGGTGGCAGTGGCGAGTGAGGCAGCGGAGGAAGAGGTAGAGAGAAGCGGAGACGATAATGGCGGAGGCGATGATGATGATTACTATCATGATCGAAGCAGACGCCGACGAAGAAGATGGCTCGTCATGGCTGAGGTGAGGTCGAGTCACGGTGGTGGTGGTGGTGGTGGTGGTGGTGGTTGTGCCGCCAACTACGGTGAGAAATGGCGGTGAGGAATCCAAACTAGACAGCACGCGAGGCATGGTTCTTTAGAGAGCGAAAGAGGTTAATGCAAGGGGGTGGCGGTAGTCACCGGTGGGACACATATAGAGAGAGAGAGGATAGCCTCGGCGTATCGTTACGTTGTGTAATTGATTGTGGAAATAAATATTTTATAGTAGTATAATTAGTAGAAAAAATAAAATATTCTATCTGTCCCATAATAATAGTATTTTTAGAGAATTTAATTTTTTTATAGTATAATTATTACACTTTAAAAATATTAGGATTGCGTTTGGTAAAATTTTGTAACTATGATTTGAGAGTATGAGTTATATTTTGAGTTTGTGAGTTTTGGAATTATGATTTGAATGTGAAAAATTTGTTTACTGAAAGAGTTTTGAAAATAGTTTTAAATTGAGTGGGAAATTTTTGATGTGACATTTGATATTTGATACAAAAACTTACAATTCATAACCAAACATACAACTCAAAATTTTATTAAAACACATAAATTTTTTTTAAAAATTCAGAAAATATTTTTTTCGAATATATAAAAATTAACATATCAATTGCAAAAAAAAAAAATAATAATTGCACTGTTCCGGTCAATCGGCCAGACGCGAATGTCCGATGGGACGATCGGTTAGGCCAAATTTCGATTTTTTTTTTTTAAATTGCGCTCTCAAACAGAGTTTTCTGCAGAGTTGTGGAAAATTAATTCCACAACTCTATCCAAACATCATATTCAAATGTGGGAGTAGAAAACTCGTTTGAAAATGGTTCCAAACAGAGCCTTAATTTTTCAAAATTACTCTTTGATAATAATATTTTTAAAAATATCAATTGTCATAATTATATTTTTTGTGTTATTAATGAATTTAAAAGAATGACAAAATAAGAAATTTATATTATTTTAGTCCTTAATTTTTAAAAAATGAACTAATATTTTGAAATAACGAAAAATAGAATAAGAAACTAATATTTTGAGATGGAGAGAGTATTAATTATTTATGTTGATTGACATAATAAATAATAATTAATAAGAAAGTATGATCACGTGATACTTTCGAGTACTCCAGAACTATGGTATAATTTTTCGAAGAAGGGAGATGTAAGGAGGAATGGTGAGGCACGTGAGGGGCACATGGAAAACTGAGAGTGGGACACACTACATCTAGGGGTGTAAATCTGGCCAGGCCGAGGCCGGCCCATATTGAGCCTCGCGGGCTCTAGACAAAATTCGGGTCTAACCGATCCACGAGCCAAAAAAATTAGGTCCAAGCCTAGAGGTATTCGGGACTTAGACGGGTCAGCGGGCCAGCCTGGTGGGCTTGAGTCTGGGCTTGGGCTTGGGCTTGGACTTAGGAGGGTCTGACCATTTTTTTTTTATTTATTTAAATTTTTTACCAAAATTTTATTATTTTTCACTAAAAAAGGCACTGGACCTCGGGCGAGCCGAGCCTTGAGTGGGCCTTATGTGGGTTGATGGGCTAGGCCACGAGTCGGATGGGGCTTCAACATGATGGCTCAGGCCCTGGCCCAAGCACTCGGGCTAGGCTCGGGGCAGGCCCAAAACGGGGTCGGGTCGGGTCGGGCCGGGCCCATCCCGGGCCGCGTGCGGGTTTCGGGCCGCCCACAGGTCACGGGCCATTTTTACACTTCTAACTATATCTACCGTTTCTTCCCTCTCTAACACTGCCTTTTGCAATAAATTACAGCATACAAAATCGAGTACAAAAATAATTTAGTATAATTATACTCACCGCTTCAAAGGTTTGAAAAAATACAATTAATCTTATAATTTTTTTGGAAATAAGTTATTTTAATAATTTTTTTAACTTTTTATAAAAAAATATGTAGAAAAGTAAAGAGAGTGATGTGATAATTTATAATGATTTTTTAACTTTTTTTCTAAAATGTATAGTTGACAAACAGTAACGCTGTGTTTAGTGGGGGGATTTAGGAAAAGATTTGGAAAGAGAATGGAAAATGGTGTTTGAAACTAGGTGAAAATATAAATATATTTTATTCATATTTCACTTATCTTTTTCTTTTCCTTTTCCTTTTTCTGTTTCCAAATTCCTTCTCAAATCCTCTAACCAAATACAGAGTACGTAAATACTGAAATAAACAAAAGTCAATATTATATATATATATATAAGTAGTATTTTTTTTCATATTTAAGTCGCACATTATAAAGGCTTACTTTTTTCTAAGATAGTACGTTAACATGTATTTTTTTTTTAATTACATATAGAGTTATACACAAATACAAACCTAATTTAAATTATTTTAACTTTACCTATTTTATATGGACTATATTTAACAAATATATATTTTTTTCATATATTTTTCATCGGAAATTGAGATAATCCATAAACTCAATACTAATTTTGCATTTCATGTTTTTCTTCTTAATTTTTTCAAGGGTATTAGGATTTTTTTTAATGATAAATTGTCCTTTTTTTTTCCTTATTTTCCCGTGTATTATTTTATACCCAATACCAATTCTATATTATTTTAAATTATGGATTTATCGTTTAAATTTTATAGTGATTTCATATATAAAGTTATATTTCATTTCCAACATTATTTTTAAAATCACAGCTCACAGGAGGAAAAACCTGCACAACAATAATACTTTCGATGAACCTTTGAAATTTGGATTTACTGCTTGAGTTAATTTTTTAATTGTTGAACAGTAAGTTTTTTTTTTAATGTTTTGACATCATATTATAGATGATTAATCACTTCACACACTGATGTATCCATCATTTGAATGTTTTCATTATTATTTTTTTTTGGGTTTAGATGTCGTTATGTGATTATTTCTTAGTTAGTCATTGTTGAATTTCTTTTATATAATTGATATTTTAATTTAATCAAGAGTGTTTATTTTACAATCTTATAATTTAATATATATATATATATATATATCATATATATCATATAAAACCATTATATGATAATCCAACTACAATATATTTATATTTAATTTTTTAAATATATTTTATATAGTTTCCATTTCTACATATTTTTATTTTCCAAATGAATATAAAAAGAAAATTAAATAGTTAAAATTAATTTTAATTTTATATAACTAATTCTTCTCCTAATTTAACTATTATTTTTAATATTAACATGAGTATTTATTTTACTATTTTATAATTTAATATATACCATACAAAATTATTATATGATAATTACACTTTTATAATATGATTGAACTAAAATTATCAAAATACACAAATAATTTAATTAAAGTTAATATATATATATATATATAAGTATTCGAGTAACAATTTTATAGAACGACAGCGCTAATATTATCAAAATAAATAATTAAAATCATAATTAAATTTTAATTTTTTATAACACATTGTACCATCAAATATGTTTTGAAAAAAAAAAAATACATGCATGAGTCAACTGCTAGTATTTTAGTAATAAAAAGATATGATACCATTATTTTTTTATACGTATAATTCATGAATTACTAATGAAAAATTATCTAAGAATTATGTGAATTAAAATCTTAAAGGAGTATGGTGTAATTATATCAAAAGTGTAGAATTATTTGTATTTTTTTTTAAATTTCAAAAAAGGTGAGGGTAATTTACCTAAAATAATTTTTATGAGACTATTCTCAAGTTTAAATCTTAATTTGATAGAATCTGAGGAGATGTGGGCCCACTATGAGTCATATTTTCATGATTTGAGTTTTTTATTTTGTAGGATTTTCGGTGTATATTATTCACGAAAAAATTAGATTAATTTGATAATCATTATATTTTTATTTTATCATATTTATATTAAAAAAATAAATAATAAATATATTTTACAAGATATATCAATTATTTAAAATAAAAATAAAAACAATTCTAACAAAATGAAACTGTTATTTGTAGAATTACTGATTATAATTTGAACAAATTACAAATCCAGTTAAAATTTTAAAAATAATTACAAATATATGAAAAAATATATAATTTTGATTAACTTTTCAACTGATATGTTATTTCCCTTATAATTTCCTCTGGATAGACACAAGGGGCAGGTACATGAATTGAATGGGAATGAATGTGTTTGGAGAGAGAGAGAGAGAGAGAGAGAGAGAGAGAGAGAGAGAGAGAGAGAGTTTGGGAGCAATACTAGGGGCTCTGTTTAATGCATGAATTAAATTTCAGCTGACTGGTTGGGTCATTGTGGGTTGGTGGGTCCTCTTCATTACTTGTTTCATTTAAGAATTTGGCTTTGATCTAATTTTATAGTAAGAAAATAATTTTTTCTACTTTTTCCAAGACTGATTATATTAAAATTTCAGTAAATTATATTTATAGTCTTTATATTTTATTTATTGTGTCAATTTAATTTCTATATTTTTAATTGGTTTAATTTTATTTCTTAATTTTAAAATTTGTGTCAATTCGATTCAATTAATACGCATTTAGGATTTTTTTACAAAAAAAAAAAAAAAAATTACTAGTTGATTGAGATTAACTCATTAAATTGAGTAAGTTCACAATTTTATCTCTAAAAAAAATTTAAATTAGATAGACTAAAATGACAAAAAGGCCAAAATATAAGGACTTCCGGCGTAATTCACTCTTAAAATTTTAACAATATTTAGGCCTCGTTTGGGAACAGACTTTTTTAGTAACCTTTTGGTTTTGGGGCTAAAATATGATGTAAATAAAACTAGTATGTTTGGGATAACTTTTTAGTTTTTTACGAAAAGATGTGCAAAAAATAAAGAGAAAAGAGAATCTTTGACTTTTTGATATAGGTTGTTGGCTTTTTGATTTTTTTAGTAACTTTTTGATTTTTTGACTAAAAAAGTCACTTGCCAAACGAGCCCTTAGTTCAATATCTGTACTAGGTCCAATTTAGTCAATTAACCACATATATTGTTATAGATGAGGTGCCTCTATTTACACACCACCTTTCATTTCAAGGCACACCACTACTCAAGGCACATCTTTAGTAATTTAATAAATAAAAAATTTACTCAATACACACCATAATCTTCCATCTTTACCCTTACTCACACACCGCACCCACGATCTTTTCCAACTAACTCTTACCCTAACCCAAACCCTTGCCCATCGCCAGAAGTCAGCCATCGACCTCCACCTATCTCCCCTCCTCGTCACAACCCTCATCTTTGCCCCTACCACCATTGTTTAAGAAAACAACAATCGAAACCTCTCCGTCGCTGATAGCAGCTGCAAAATTTGCCATCAACACACCGTGCAAACTTTCATTTTCTCTAACAGTCGCTACAAACCTTGCCGTCGGCGCACTGCTGTAACCCTTCTTCGTTTCACATTCTTGTTCAACCCTAACCCTACCCACAACCAGCAACCGTGATAGAAGAAGAAAAAGAAAGATCGTGGGTCGATGATTTGAAGGTCGTTGAAGGGAGCTGTGATGGTGGTGGTCGCGAGCCTTTGTGGCTATAGGATTTGAAAATGAGGGTAACAGAGTAGCGACGGTAATGAGAGATGGCAGCGGTCGCGGTGGTCATGGCAAAGGTGGTGGTAAAGTGTGGTTGTTGGCCAATCGGTGACGGTTGGCCTGTGGTTGTGGCTGTCAATAGTTTAGGTTAGGGTTCATGGATGAAAGAGATAGTTCTTTGTGGTCATTTTGCATTAGGTTAATATTGTAATAAAAAATAAATTAATTAATAGTGTGTCTTGAGATGAAAAATGGTGTGTAAAGAGAGGCACCCTTATAGATGTGATTGATATTGGAAAAATTCTATTGGCACACCATCAATTCTTTTACTACACCATCTTCTAAGTTCAAGTTATACTTGTTTTGAATTTTTTTTGTTTTTCTTTTTAATTCACACCACCAATTCTCAAATAATACCAAAATATCTTTATCTTTTCTAATTTTCAAACCCTAACCCTAATATAGTTGTCGCCGCCATCAATATCATTGACCTTACTTAGCTTATTCCCCAATCCTGTCGTCTCTCCCCAACGCCCTTTCTCACTTTCACGATTACCATTTTGTAGCCTCTTACCGCTGCAAACTGCCCTCTCAGCCTTTCTTGACCACAAACCAACATCTACAATTTTAAGAGAGGGATATAAAATAGATCTAGGGTTTTAGCTAGAGGAAATAGCTCTAGGGGTTCAAAATTAGGTTTGGTGAAGAAGAAGAATTGATTGTCGGCTAGAGGTGATATATCGTGGAGTGGAGTTGCAAGGATGAGGTTTGCGATGGTGGTGGTCATAGGGATAAAGGATGGTAAGGTAGCGAAGTTAGGGGGGTTGCCATTATAGCCTAGAAAAGAAGTCGTGGTGGTGATTGAAGATAATAAACGGAAGTGGGAAGTGGAAAGTGGGTAGCGGAGGGTGATGATAATGGTAGGTTGGGTTATGGTTATGGTTATGGTTATGGTTATGGTGATGGTGTTGATGATGGTGAATGGCTAGTGACATGTATTGAAAAAAAATATAGGATTTAAAATTTTGTCCAAAAAAATAATTTGATTAGAGCAGGAAAATGTAATTAAAAAAATTAAAAATAATTTGTACTAGGAACCACTTTCATGTATGGTAGAATTTTCTTTCATCTAATGATTAATATTCATCCTATTTAAATCTAACGGTTTATATTTTTTATTATACCACACATGAAAACTACTTTCATGTATAGAAAATTTTCCTACTCATATGAGTTCGGAACCACACTATATATAAGACTCATTATTTAAATGTTGTATACAATTTTTACTATTTTTTTAAAAAAGTTAGTATTTTTATTTTTGTCACCATCAATTGATGACGTAAATAGCCTTTGTAGTATTATAGCATGAGGTGATGAATAACTTCTTGCGGAGCTGCTGCAGAGCTCTAATTAGAGCTACTGCAGTACAGTTCTAATGAGCTGTTCATGAATTAAAAAAACAACCATGCTAGAGACCTCTAAAAACACACCTCTAAACACACCTCTAATGAGGTGGAAAAGGAGAAAAAAAAAAAAAAAAAAAAACATGACTGACAGTGGCAGTGGGTGGGACCCACTGCCACATCACTAGTGGTACCTCTAAATTAGAGGTCCCAAGCATTTTTCTTAAAAAAAAAAAAAAAAAAAAAACAGTGAAGTAAAAGACAAAAAAGGAAGAGGAAAAAGACAAATTAGAACTCCATTAGAGCTCTTTTTTTAGAGGTCTAAATCATTTTTCTAACTTCTTGTGATTGAAACACTTGGAATGCCGAGCAAGATAAATCAATCAATTTATTTCCAAAGAGGTGTTAAAAACAGAAAATGTGGCTTGAGATAATCTAAATAGGTGTATTTTTTGTCTTTTTATAGGTTGAATTTGAAGTGATATGGTAAAAAGGTGATGTAACTTAAATAAGATAATTATTTTTTAATTTTTTTAACTTTTTCAAATTATGACAAATAAGACATAAAACACCTTTTTAACAGGTGTTTTTCTATAATAATTGTCATCATACAACTCAGGATTATGGTATTGATAATAAATCATAAGTAATCTACTTTTTGACCAAATATTGTTATAGGTATATGATGGGTGGTTTAACACACCAAATTAAATACTAAACTATATCATATTCTTTCAGAATAATGGCAAATTCAGGTATCGATCTACAGGGACTATTGTGAAATTAAACTAATTTAATTGTCAAATTCCTAAATTAATTTTGATAAAAAGATTGATTGTTCATAACCTAATTTAATAACAAATAAATTAAACTAAGGAATTAAATTATCAATAATAATTGAAATTGGGTTTACTAAATTGGGGAAAAATCCTAGGGTAGAGAATTCACCACTAACCACATAATTAGGGTTTCCAATTGAAATCAATTATGCTATGGTTTGAACGGATTAATGTTTCGCAACTACAAGCTCGAAGCATTTAACAAGAAGATCATCATATTCAATGTACGAGCACGAACCATCTCAAGTAATACGAATCGTTCACTCTAAACTAAGGTAGTGATACGACTCGTTCCTCGTAGCATGGTTCATCTCATACCTTGAATGTGAAGGAATAGAAAACACATGTATGGATAACATTCAACAATCACAGAAAGTCAAATATTCAAAGAGATAATGAAAAATCTATAAAAGAAACTTCTAAATCACCATACAATTGTTCAAACCTTTACATAATTAAAAATCAAAAAGAAAACAAAATAATTACATGGCTAGGGTTTCATTAAAACCCTAGAAAAGGAGACTAGCCACTCATGGAGGAGTGGAAGGAGGTAGATAGAGAAGGAACCACCATTGGAGACATCCTTGACGCTTTTGTTTTCCTTCCCTTCCAAACCCTAGCCTCTCTCCTTAGGTCAAAACAATTTCAGAACCCTAGAAAAGCCTTTTTCTTTTCTTTTTATACTTCTACTCATTTCCAAACAGGTTTAAAACATCAGTTTGACTTTTCCAGAAAAAGTCAACTCTGTCCAAATTTTGTCTTTTTGCCCATTTTATGCTCCGACGATGTACAACCTGATTGACATTCAACACACATAAATTATATGGTTTGACCAGCAAGTGAAGTTAAGAGATTCTAATTAACGGCCTCAATGATGTACATTTCGGTCTTAATCACATCCCCCAACTTACTGCTTGCTAGTCCTCAAGCAAGTAAAATAAAATAAAATTAAACAAAATCTATCTATTTCTTCTTTCGTGGGAAAAACGGTTGCATTTAGCATATGCAACAAGCCTTTAAACCACAAGGTTACCCCAAGTGGACGAGTAAAGTCTCGTGAGGGTTTCCAGAAATGATACCCACAAACATTAATATATTCATATATACTCAACAACAAATGATTACACTACTCCACCTAACAATTAACTTTTGTGCCACTACAGTGTGATATTGAGACATCATGAGTCATTAAAGACACAGTTGACAAGCATGAAGGAACCTATTGAGTCAAAATCACAATTCAGTTAATACAAAAGTAAAGTTCCCTATACTTGTGCATGCTAGTAGACAAGTCATGAGTACTTTCGGTGTAAAGTGCAATCTCCATATTAGTTAACTATCCACTATAATAGCCCAGTGTAACTCATAATAACACCCAACATATACAGAAAAACTAACCTGTTGCAGCCAAGATTCTCAAAAGTTTTTTTTTTTTTTTTTGACTGTGCAATGTCCTGATCCATTAAACTTTCTAATCAACCCATGTAGCAAGTTTTGGGCCAATGACTCCCAAACCAAACGGTTTTAGGGCATTAGGTGTAGAGACACCCCTACAGGCTTAATAACTCGAGTTGAAAAGGTTACGAACCCGAACTAGTCATTCTTCTTATTTTTCCTTAACTGTGCAATGTCTAAGTCCCTTAAGCTTTCTAATTAACCCATGTAGCAAGTTTTGGGCCAATGACTCCCAAACCAGACGGTTTTAGGGCATTAGGTGTAGAGACACCCCTACGGGCGTAATAACTCAAGTTAAAAAGGCTACGAATCCAAACTAGTCAAGTGATTTTTTATTTTTATTTTTTTTTAAGAATCTTGGCTCCTCATTTATTCTTTTCTGCAACTCTAACTATTATCAATGATGTACACCAGGGATTATAATAAAAAGATCACCGCTATGATAGTGTGTTTATGTGAATTAAGGCATACTCATGACAAATGTACTAATACCACAAACACAGATAACTCTCCTCGTGCAAACATCGCATGCAAGTATCTACCCAATAAACCCTTTTCATACAAGTCTACTATGCTCGCCAATTAACATATGCAAATATCATCACCCTACTAGCAAAAAGTCACATCAAGTGAAGTAATGTAATCAAGTGAAACAGGTATAAGCATGAATTATGAGCTAAATAGAAATGCACAAAAGAAAATATAACCCTCATCCCCCAACTTGAATATGGCATTGTCCTCAATGGAAAAGTAAAGAGAAATGAGAGAATATTACCAGAATTATAGGTGCACATCTAGGTAGGCAGAGAGTAACATATACACACTTCACACTTTTTTTTTTTTTTTGAAGAAAAGAAAGAATTAAATAAATGAATAAAAATGACATTAAATTAAATTAACTGAATTATAAAATAAAATAAACTAAACTAAACTATAAAATAACTAAACTACAAAAGAGACTAAAGTATAGAATAAAATAGCCTAAACGAACCGATTTTCTTTTTCTTTTTTTATTTTATTTTATTTTTTATTATTATTTTTTTTTGAAAAATAAAAGTGAAGAAAATTAAAAAAATAAAAGAAAATAAAAACTAAAGTACTTATTAATTAAATGAACAATTACAGTATAGAAGAAAAATAAAAATAACATCACTAACTACACAAGTATAATAAAAATAAAAATAAAACCAAAATTTACTAACTAATTAAACTAACCAGAATCACTTCAAAACAATTTAAACTAAACAAATATAGCAAATAAAAAAAAAACTAAATTAAGATTATTGTTAGCACCATGCTTTCTGAGTTTTTTTTTTTTTTTTTTTTTTTTTTTTACGAAAATAGAAAATAGAAAATTAAAATAAATAAAAGTCGAATTTTTTTTTTATATAAAAAATTATAAATAAAATAATTGTATATTTATTTATTTATTTTTAAAATTTATTTATGTATTTATTTAAAATTTATTTACTTAAAAAAAAGTAAAAATGAAATTAAAATAATAAAATAAATGTTAGGTTTGACCGCACTTGGCGGCGCACCTGCTTTAATAGCAGGGTGCAAGCTTCCAATCTCACAAATGTGCTGCACGTGCGGGGCCCAGGCTGCACGTGCGGCGATTTCACTCCTGCGAGCTTTTTTTTTTTTTTTTAAATTAATCGGCGTCCTGCACGTGCAGGAGTCAAGCCGCACGTGCGGCTTGGTCAATGCACAAGCCACCGCACCTGCTTATTAAGCAGGGGCCAACTTCAAATTCACAATCTTTTTTTTTTTTTTTAACAAGTACAACACAGATTTTTTATTTTTTTATTTTTAAAATTGAACAAGTATAACAACTATATATAGTTTTTTTTTTATGGCAAAAAAGTTGCCACTTCAGAATCCCCCAGGTAATAAAACCCAGTGTAGTTTATAGCCTTCGGGCTAGTACAACCCAAATATACTTAACCATTTCTACCTTTAATTGACATCCGAAATAAATATAGCACATAAGAACATAACGGAATGCCCACTAAAGGTATAATCTTCATGCGAAAACCACGGGTACTACTTTTCTCCCTAACTGTGTTTGTAACTTTCCCTATTCTCCAACAGGGTGACAGACTAGGTTGATTCGGTATTCAGAATCGAGGCGCATAAAGCTACCTCAACCTATGGGGCTGCCATACAAAGTTCAAGCCGAGGTAGTTTTGAAGCAATCTCCACACCCCTGGGTATTTAAACCAAACTCTAGTCTCGGAAATCCCAAACCTTTGTGTTCTAGGCTTTGCCATTCGAACTCTAGTTTTCACCGTCTCAGTTGGTCTCCTAAGAACTCACTACAAACACGGTTAGGTGGCTATACCAGACCGTCAGATACCGTTCGGGCACGGCTAACACCAAAGGAATTACACCTTTAGAGGATTTAAAGTCTCCTAGACGCTAATAAAACATGACGAGAACAAAGAAAAATAGAATAGCATAGAAGGGAAAGAAAAGAGAATAAGGAATCAATTTATCAATCATAATAAAATGGGTTCATCAAACCCCTGGGTAAAGGAAAATGATCCTTCCTAGTCGAGGAATTTAGTCTCCTATAATCAATGCACACTCGCCACCCAGTAGTGGTTTGTGTGGGGACTAACTCTCCTCCCTCATTCTCAATAACGGTGATGCCCGATTTCTTGGGCACCACTTGTGTGAGACTAACCCACTTGCTATCTGAGATGGGGTATATGATACTCGCATCCAACAATTTCAAAACCTCCTTAACTGACCCATCAATATCAAAATTTTCAAACCCAAAATGAGCTAGACAAGCCTTTAAAAGGTCCTCTACAGGAATGGAGGGTAAAGCCTCCTCCACAACATCCACTAATAAGCACTCCTCTCTCTCATGAGGTTGTTGGGATGCTTGGAAAACATTAAGTTTCACTTGCATGTTGCCAAATAAAACTTCCATAACCCCGGTCCGACAATTGATACATGCATTGGCCGTAGCCAAGAAAGGTCGACCTAAGATCACCGGGATTTGTTTCGTAGAACTGGCTATCGGTTCCACATCTAACACCAAAAAGTCAACAGGGAAGTAGAACCTATCAACCTTAACTAGCACATCCTCAACCATGCCACGTGGCACTCTGAGGGACCGGTCAGCCAATTGAAGAGTGACAGTAGTGGGCTTCAACTTGCCAAGCCCAAATTTCTCGTACACAGAGCACGGCAATAAATTGACATTTGCCCCTAAATCTAATAAGGCCCTATCAATGAAATGGTCCCCTATAATGCATGCAATGGTTGGGGCACCCGGGTCCTTAAGCTTAGGAGGTGTGTCATTCAACAAGATGGAGCTTACTTGCTCTGTGAGTAGGACCTTTTGGGACACATGTGTCCTAGATTTACGCTTTTGCGTACAAAGGTCCTTCAGAAATTTGGCATATGATGGTACTTGCTTAATCGCCTCCAACAGGGGGAGGTTGATTTTTACCTATTTAAAGACATCCATCATTGCCTCCATAGATGCCGCCTTCTTATTAAAAGGGGACGGTGTATCAAGGCATTGGGGAAAGGGTGCCTTAGGCACATATGGAGTGCTAGGGACTAAGTCATCCCTCTTAAGTGTTTCCCCCTCACCCTTGCTCGCATTAGGTGTACCCCCATGGTCACCCTTCTTAACTCTAGTTGCATCAGACGCAACTGACTGAGGCTCTAACTCCCTACCACTTCTCAAAGCAACCACCGCCTGCACTTGCTCACGTTGCTTACCATTCCCACCCGAACTCTCTGCCCCGTATTGTCCCTTAGGGTTGGCCACAGTTTGACTTGGTAATTTTCCCTCAACTCTCCGATTCATGTTGTTAGCTATTTGACCCAATTGGGTCTCTATCTTGGCAATAG
Source organism: Camellia granthamiana (assembly GCA_036172215.1). Classification (NCBI taxonomy): domain Eukaryota; kingdom Viridiplantae; phylum Streptophyta; class Magnoliopsida; order Ericales; family Theaceae; genus Camellia; species Camellia granthamiana. Next base: position 70,536,450 of record CM069904.1, read on the forward strand.
AGTGAGTGTGGGAGTGAACTATCGGTGCTAACCCCTTAAGTTCTGAGAGAATTTCCAACACCTGAGTCTCAAAGGCAGAGTTGCCCTGAGGAACAGGCGGGGGTTGTGGTTGCCGGTACGGTTGTGGGGGTCGATAAGGTTGCGGTGGTTGGTAGGATGATTGGTTGGCAAAATTATTGAAATTCTGCCCTGGTGGTGGAGGATTGTAAGAAATGCCTTGTGAAGGGGGTCTCCATGAGAAGTTAGGGTGATTTATCCATCCCGGATTATATGTGTTAGAGTATGGGTCATTACCCGGGTTGGAGAATCCTTGAGCCACATTCATATGCTCTTGGACTAACTCCAGAAATTGTGATGCCGAAGGGCACTCACTCAAGTCATGAGCAAGGCTCGCACATATAACACATGCCTCACGGAATTGAGGCTGATCTTGCTGGGTAGGGGCATGTCCCGTAGCTAATAAGTGGTCTATCTTGCGAGATAGTGCCTCTACTTGTTGGGCTAACTCTAAGTTTTGCCTGACCTCATAAATGCCCCCTCTTTTCGGGGCTCCAACTACGGGTTGCCGGACTTGCCGGGCTGCAGAGGCATGGTGAAGGGAATTATCACTTAAGTTCTCAAACAATTGCCATGCCTCGGCATCATTTTTAGACATAAATGTCCCACCACAGGACGAATCCACCATTTGGCGGTGCGGCTCAGTTAAGCCATAATAAAATGTTTGAACAAGTTGCCAATCAGGCACTTGGTGGTGGGGACACTGTTGGAGAAGGTCTCTAAGTCTTTCCCACATCTCATGGAATTGCTCGCCATCCATTTGAGCAAAGTTTGTGATGGCTCGCCTAAGTTGGTTGGTTTTATCTATGGGAAAGTACTTTTCCAAAAACCGTTGCTGTAATTGGTCCCAAGTTGTGATTGAATTAGCAGGTAAAGAATTTAGCCAGTGTTTGGCTTTATCCTTTAATGAGAATGGAAACAATCACAATATTAAGGCCTCATTTGTGAAATTTTGGATCCTCACTGTCGAGCAAATTTCCAGAAATTCATTCAAATGCTTATAAGGGTCATCATGAGTTAGTCCATGGAATGATGGGAGCATTTGTATGGTGCTGGACTTAATCTCATAATGAGCAGCAGTGGTGTTGGGCAATTGGATGCATGATGGTGATGTATATGCAGTGGGTGTAAAATAATCCTTAAGGGTCCGGTTAAGCACATTCGGGACATTAGGATTTGCCATCTCTAATGGCTCAATGTATGAATATGAATACTCAAGCCTAGGAACACGGGCAGAAGCCCTAAGTCTCCTAAGGGTCCTTTCTAGTTCAAGGTCCAAACACCACAATTTAGGGCGACAAGAACGACGCCCGTGCATACACTACCCACACACACACAATAAGTTTGACTCGGTGCACTAAGTTACGAAAGCAGAATGCTAAAAGAGAAATACTCACAGCGGTTTAACGAAAACGCTTTACTCGTCTTACGGGTGCTTGGCGTGTAGACGTTGTCTCCAACCCCCAATTGAGCTTTGACTTTCGTTTTAGCACTTTGGTGCTTTGCTTGTGAGTGTTTGCTTCTGTTTACTCACTTTAGTGTTGCGGGTTTTTTTTTTTTAACTTGGCTGCGCTCCGCTTGCACTTCAATGATAGCTCCAACTTCAAACGCTCTGCACACTTAGCAACACCAAAAGTATAAAATCCTAAACTAAAAATTAAAATAAGAATGTAATTTTAAATTAACTAATTTCGCCAGAAGTCCCCGGCAACGGCGCCAAAATTTGATGGGTCGTTTAACACACCAAAATTAAATACTAAACTACACCATATTCTTTCAGAATAATGGCAAGTCCAGGTATCGATCCACAGGGACTATTGTGAAATTAAACTAATTTAATTGTCAAATTCCTAAATTAATTTTGATAAAAAGATTGATTGTTCATAACCTAATTTAATAACAAATAAATTAAACTAAGGAATTAAATTATCAATAATAATTGAAATTGGGTTTACTGAATTGGGGAAAAATCCTAGGGTAGAGAATTCACCACTAACCACATAATTAGGGTTTTCAATTGAAATCAATTATGCTATGATTTGAACGGATTAATGTTTCGCAACTACAAGCTCGAAGCATTTAACAAGAAGATCATCATATTTAATGTACGAGCACGAACCATCTCAAGTAATACGAATCGTTCACTCTAAACTAAGGTAGTGATACGACTCGTTCCTCGTAGCATGGTTCGTCTCATACCTTGAATGTGAAGGAATAGAAAACACATGTATGGATAACATTCAACAATCACAGAAAGTCAAATATTCGAAGAGATAATGAAAAATCTATAAAAGAAACTTCTAAATCACCATACAATTGTTCAAACCTTTACATAATTAAAAATCAAAAAGAAAACAAAATAATTACATGGCTAGGGTTTCATCAAAACCCTAGAAAAGGAGACTAGCCACTCATGGAGGAGTGGAAGGAGGTAGATGGAGAAGGAACCACCATTGGAGACATCCTTGAAGCTTTTGTTTTCCTTCCCTTCCAAACCCTAGCCTCTCTCCTTAGGTCAAAACAATTTCAGAACCCTAGAAAAGCCTTTTTCTTTTCTTTTTATACTTCTACTCATTTCCAAACAGGTTTAAAACATCAGTTTGACTTTTCCAGAAAAAGTCAACTCTGTCCAAATTTTGTCTTTTTGCCCATTTTATGCTCCGACGATGTACAACCTGATTGACATTCAACACACATAAATTATACGGTTTGACCAGCAAGTGAAGTTAAGAGATTCTAATTAACGGCCTCAATGATGTACATTTCGGCCTTAATCAGTATATGTGCAATATATATGTATATATATATTGGTCATTTAAGATCCTTTGTTTAGATATAAAATATTTGATACTATAAAAAAAACAACGTTGCTATAGAGCCTGAATGGGCCGTGGCCCAAATGGCTCAAAAAGTGTTTTCCCTCTAATTTATGATGCACGTGGAACCCACGTGTGTTGGTTTGGAGATCACACAAGTGAAATGAAAAATAAAACAGAAAAGAGAGGAAAGAAGAGAGAGATAGGGAAACCAGAACAAAAAAGAGAGGAGAGGAGAGGAGAGGAGAGAAGAGAGAGAGAGAGAGAGAGAGAAAGAGAGAAGGAAACCAGAACGATGAGATAATTCTAGCTTCTTGATTTTTCCTTGTTAAACATTCACAAATAATATAGATGTTTCCTGATTTTTCCTTGTTAAACATTCACAAATTGATTTTTGGAATTCCTTGTTAAACATTCACAAAATGATTTTTTCAACATTCACAAATTTCCTTCCTGTTCTAATGTTAAACATTCACAAATTGATTTCTTCAACATTCACAAATTCCCTTCCTGTTTTAATCTAATGGAAGATGTTTAACAGAGAATGTGATTCCAGAATAACATAGGAAATTTTTTTTTACAGACATCACATTTCAATTTTTCTATGTGGACTTTCATCAAACAAATAGAATGCATCAATACAATGGAAGATGTTTAACATAGGTTTTGATTCCACACAAAAAAAAAAAAAAAAAAAATAATAATAATAATAATAATAATAATAATAATTTACAAACAGCACATCACAAATTCACCGGAGAACATTGGTCAGTACTCCGACAGTGAGGGAATCGGGTGTGAGAGTGAACTTGTGAGAAGAGTATCCCGTTGACCACTGAGCACGATGACAGTCCTTTCCACAGTACAACTTTCCAACGTCATTTGGAAGGAGAGAGGAGGTGAAGAACAACAACTTTCCGGCGTCGTTTCGGAGGAGATAGACTCGAATGATTCGGAAGAACGATGACAAACAAAGCAATGGAGAGAGACAGAGCAATAGGGAGAAGTTTGAGAGTTTGGGTATAACACTGAAAAAAGAGAGGAGAGAGAACGAGATAGAGGGCGTGTGAGCTTACGCGTCGAGCCATTCGAGCCAAAATATTCGAGCCCTGAGGCATTTTCCTAAAAAAAATATTTCCCTTTTCATTTTTTGGTATCGAGTTGACATTTTAAAGGAATTTTTAATTTAACGTCTCTGATATTAGGATTTTATAAAACAAAAGACATATAATATTTTCATAGTAGTTGGAGTCTCCAACGTTGAGAAATTTCGACTATTTAAGATTTGTTTGTTTAGACATAAATATTTGATACTCAAAATATTTTTTGTTTCATTTTTTTGGTATATGGTTGACATTTTAAAGGGATTTTTAGTTTAAAGTCTCTGATATTAAGGAGTCGTTTGGGAACAGGCTAATTTAGTAACTTTTTGTCTATTTGGCTAAAATATGAGCTAAAAAAAACTAGTATGTTTGGGATGACTTTTTGGCTTTTTACGAAAAGATGTGCAAAAAGTAAAGAGAAAAGAGAATCGTTGACTTTTTGGTATGTGTTTGTAGACACCCCATTTTTGACCGACCTTAAGACTCAGACGTCACCAACTGAGCGCTCGGTGATGTTGCATATTGTGCTCGTTCGGAGGTCGCGGAGTCTCGGCTGCGAGCCTTGCCCCCGGACTTCCGGGCTCTTTTGTACTTTGCCTCGGTTTGCGAACCAGGTCCCGTTTTCTCTGTTTTCTCTTCCCGAAGGAAGGGAAAGGTCTCGTAGATCATCTCTCAGTGGCCGTAGGCTACGTTTCGTGGTCGTAGGCCATTTTTCCCATTTCGGAGCCCGGTTCCCGGTTTTCGGAGCCGTCGGCCGTGTGCCTCAGTTCGGGACCGCTTAACCACCTCCGTTTGCTCCGGTTTTTGGCATACATCTTGTTTACTCCCTTTTGAGGGACACTGAGGCTCGAGAGACCGACTTCGTGGTCGAACGGCACCTCCGGTGCTTAACAGTCAGTTTTCGGGGCCTCGGGCTGCGTGTTTCGGCCCTCGAACCTTCGTTTTGCATCGGTTTCAGTTCATTTTTGGCAGGGACCTTATTTTCATTGTTATGAAGGTCGTAGAAGGGTGGGAGGCCAGCAATTGTTCTGAAGACCAGCTTTATTCCTTCATCGCTCTCCGTCGCCCGTTTTTCCCGCTAGAAAGCTGATGTTGACCATTCCCGGGCCACTTTCTTTGACCCTCAACCACATATTTGTGTTGTACACGCCTGGGAGGCCACCAATATGTCATGGCCGGCCAACAATTCAACCTGACCCTTTTGAACCCCTCTAGAAAGTTGGGTTTTCTCTCTCCTGGTTCACTGTTTCCAGTTTTTGACCACATGGTTGTGTTGTCCACACATGGGAGGCCACCAATATGTCATGGCCGACCACTAATTGTGGTTGACCCTTTTGAACTTGGCCGGCCGGCCACCTGGACCTTTTCTACCTGGCCGACCAGAATCCTCTCTCCAGGTACATTACAGATATGCCCTCTTTTTCCCCCCAGATCCTGTATCCGAGGGGGGTCTTTTGGGGGGGAAATTTGAATTTCATTTTCCCTCCCTTTCCTCCACTCCTTTGCCTATATAACCAGCACCCCCAGCCATGTTCTAAGGGTTACAACATTTGAGTTTGAGCTCTTGCATTGAATCTCTCTCTCTCTCTACACTTCAACCCTCAAAACCCCTTTAGTCCTACACCATTTTACACTACAACCCATAGCACCACACCTCCTCACTCCATTCCAGCAACTTGGAGGCCATTTCCAGAGGCTAGGAGCACCATTTCTTGGACCAAAAGCTGTTGAAGACATAGGCTACAAGGGTGAGTCCCATTTTCCCTCTTTTGTGCACTATTTTGGTCTATATCTTAGCTCCTTGTGCTTATATTTTTGGGCTCCGACCCAAACTGAAAATGGTCATATTTTGAGCTCATCTCCATGTTTGATTAAGGGTCTTTCTCTGTTTGAGGTCTCCTCCTCACCCTTTGTGTTTAAACTCTCTTTTAGGCCTATTTTTGCATGATATTTTAGGCTTATTTGTGAGCTGTTTTGGACTTGGTCATAAACTGTAAAATGTCTTTTTTTGAGTCACTCTTCAACTTTTTTGAAGGGCTCTCCTCTTTTTGAGGTCAGTTGCTACCACTTGTCTCTTTATCCCTCTTTTAGGCCTTTTTCTTGCATGTTGATTTAGCCTCACTTGTGTTCATTTTAGAGGCTTGATGTAAACTGTAAAGTGCCATTTTTTGAGCCCCTATTAAACTTTTTTGAAGGGATCTTTGCTATTTGGGGCCAGCTGCTGTCCCTTGTCTCTTTTCTCTCTTTTAGGGCCATTTTTGCATGATAGATTAGCCCTATTTGTGTTCACTTTTGAGATCTGTTATAAACTGTAAAAAGTCTTGTTTTAACATCATCTTTGTGTTTGATTAAGGTTCCATTTTTATTTGATATCATATGCTCCCTTGTATGCTTGATTATCTCCTATTTTGAGCCTTACACCTAAGCTCCAAAGGCATGCTTTGTTTGGCCTTCTAGCCAATGGAATCCAGTGGATTTCCAGTGGCTTTGATTCTATTTTGAGCCTCCAAATCAGAGGGGGGTGACCCCCTCTCACCTTGATTTGTTTGATGGTCATTTTGGCCTTCCAAAGAGGCCCTATCTTGCATGCTTTGTTGACTGATTTCAGGGCCAATTTGATGAGTTTTGGGACTATTATATTTGATTTTCAGAGTTTTTTGTGCCATGCTAAGTGTCCTTGATGCATGTGCTTAATAACCCCTTTGTATGCCCTCTAAAAGAACCCATCATTTGTGCATGTGTTGGTTGCATTTCAGAGGTTATTTGGGCATGTTTTGGCATGTTTTATTCACTGATTTTTGCTGGTTTGATGAGTTCTCACTTGCTTCATGTACATGCCTTGTAACTCATGTTTACTAGTCAAAGTTGCATGCTATTTTAGTCCACCTTGCTAGCATCTTTTGCCCATGCTTTGAACTAGAAATGTTCATGTTTTGGGACTGCCTTGGTTCTGTCTTTAGGCTTCATGATCAAATAATGCATGTTTTTCATAGCTACAAGTCATTACATGTGCCTAGTCTTGAGTTTCGGGGCTCATTTCATGCATCGGGTGCCGTATTGCCATGTTTCGGGGCTGTTTAGCATCATATTTTAGCGCTGAAATTTGCATGTTCATATGCCACATTCCATGCCTTGCCATGCTTTGGTAGAATGTCATTTATGCCTTAGGTTCGGTCCTCGGTTGGCGTGCATGTGTGCACGCATTTCGATTGTCTCATTTTCATCTCATGGCCTCTGACGTGAGTGTGGCTGAGGTCCACTCATGTTAGTATAAGCCCATATTGCATTGTGTGTGCCATCTTAGTCCTTTGCATTGCGTATGCTAGGTCGTATGTTAGAGCATTGTGTATGCCATGTTACATCGTGCATTGTGTATGCCATTTCATAGCATTGTGTATGCTAGGGTGTATGTTGGTTGCATTCAGGCATGTCATGCATATTGCATTGTGTTTGGGATAGGAGTTAGCCCGAGCACGGGAAACGAGGGATGTTTCGTACTCCGAGTGACGGAACGTGTCTCAATTCCCGGTCACCGACACTCCGGATTATCCATGATGGAGTTTAGGCCTTGTTGTGTTTTCATATGCATTCATTTCATATTGAGTCGTGCAATTCGACCCCTCGGCCATCATGCATCGATATACGTGATTGGTGGCACGAGGATCGAGGACTACACTCCCCGTAGAGTAGTCATGCATACATATGTGAAAATACTTTGCCATGCCCCTTTGTTGCTCTCTGTTGCAGCAAATCAGAAATCAGCAGTCTTCCGGAGTTTGGGCACGCATTCCAAGAATAATTGCAAACAGAGGCAAACCGGGGCATCGCAAGGGATTTTCGCGCAAGGCAACCCGAGCATCCATCATCCGAAGCAGAGTTGAGGCAATCCCTAGCTTGCATGCTAGTTTATGGCTTTTCTTAGTTAATTTGTTAATTAATTAGGATTTTGTACTTATTCGGACTGTACTATTCATTTGGGACTGTATATTATTTATTTGGACCCTCCGAGCGAGGGCACAATTGTAATAAGTGTGCGTGCGTGCGATGTATGTCTTCCAACCCCACGTCTTTCTCCCTTTTATTTACCAGCTTATGATGGTTAGATTAGGGCATGTTTCAATTAGCATACAGTATGATAGCATGTTTGCATTCATTCATCTGTTTTGCATGCACCGGGCTCGGCACATCATACTAACTGCATTGTATTTCAATTCCAAGTTGAATACTTGTTAGCTGTAGCATTCCATATGCCATGTTTAGAATAGCCGAGCCTATCGTAGTTGCATTATTGCATGTGTTGCATTAGGCATTTCTGTATAGTTAGGATCATGCATGGATTTCTAATTAGCTTCTGTTTTGGCTTGGAGTACTCGGTAAGTTTTATGCTTTAGCATCCTTGCATGCGTGTGAGTGACTGCCATGATAGCATGCTTACCATGAGCCTATATGCTTATGTGATATAACTGCCTAAATGCCTGTGGGTGAAGGTTGGGTTATTTGGATTGGAACAAATCACCGACTGTGAGTTTTAAGCCCACTAGATAGTGGCAAAATCATGTTTTCTTAAGTCCATCTGAGGGTGGCAAATCCACGTCTTAGCCTACTTGCGGGTAGTACCATCAAACCATTTTCAAACAAACAAACATGAAATGTTTTGTTCCAATTCAGACGACCCAGTCTATACTTGTATGCTGTGCGCATCACATAGTAAATCTAGGCTAATAACTGGAATAAGAACGCATAGTGTTTTCAAAACTAGATATCATAGTTAGTAGAGGCCGATCTTTGATCGGGCGAGCGGGGGTGCTCACGAAGTGACCTTCCCCAATCGTACCCAAGTTCCCGAGCCGAGGCAACTTTGGTGATGACGGACACGTGGCCTTAAGCAACGAGTCAGGGTTTCCTAAATTTTCCAAAATAAAATATTTAGGTGGCGACTCTGTATCTGGCAAAGCAGTCCATGTTTGGCACTTCTTTCAAAAATCTGTTTTCTCAAAACGATTTGCCGGATTTGGACTCTTTGGTTCAGATTAAGAACCGTGACAATTTCTGAGTCGTGAACTGTAGTGAGGCCCGAGGGCGCGTCTACAGTGTTGTTGGCTTTTTGACTTTTTGAGTAACTTTTTGACTTTTTGGCTAAACCAGCCTGTTGCCAAACGAGGCATAAAGCTAAGTTTGACATAACTCAAAAAAGCTAAAAAACAAAAAAGTCACTATTCTATTTAAGTCATATCATCTTATTTAAGTCACATCATCTCTCTACCACATCACATGTAACATTTTCATATTAGTTGGGATTTCTAATGTTTTCACAGAAAAATTTCAATTTTTTATAGATAAAATTAAAATTTCTCTAATAATATTATTAAGAGACCTTAACTAATAAGATAAAATATATTGGACTTCTTCTGCTATCCAAAATTAGAGATGAATATTTTATTAATTTTTCACATTTTAAGACAAAAACTTTCTATTATATGTGTAAGGTGGAAGCCAATAAATAATTACCCTTTACTTTTGAAAAATTCAATATACTAAGCACCGAGCTAAAAGAGAACTTTCTAAAATTGATTTATAAAATTTTTAATAGTACATTATTTTGAAAATCAAGATAAAAATATATTTTATTTACTTTTTACTTGATCAAACAATATAAATATGTTTAAAATATTTTTGAAAAATATATTTTATGAAGATGGAGCTTTTAGAAAGTTTAGGCTAAAAATGCAATGTAAAAGTGGTATGAACTCCGGTGAACTTGCACCAGAGCACAAATTATAGGGGTGAGTATCGTCCAAATTAATTCAATTTACAAATAAATCAAGAGTTGTAATTAAATCAAATCGAATCATGAAAATCTTAAAATTAAATCAGCCCAAACTAGTAAAACATAGTTTGGTTCAATTTTAAATCCATAATTTTGGAATCTGTTACGATTCACAACGAAATCACAAAATATTATTTACAATTTAAATTTTTTTTAATTGATTGTTTAAAATTAGTTTTACTACTCTACAACAACAAAATTACAACCTATATATAAATTTGATATTAATAAAATATTTGAGTACTTGAAGTGTTCTTGATACATAATAACAAATTATATATACTAGTAGGTGTGTGTGCCCCACCAGATATGTGTACTATTAAATATATAAAATATAAATTTTGATTTTGAATTAAAAATATGTAGTTTGTGCTACTCAAGTGGTAAAGTTGCTATTCAATAGATTAATGAACTTAAATTCAAGTCTTGTTCACAAGTTTCAATTACTAAGTTAGTTGTTCACTTTATATATAATATAGATTTTCACTTGGCAAAATGAGAGAATAAACTTCAGGACACCGAGTTGTTCACTTAAGTTGACTTGGTGTCCAAAAGTGTACACGAGACTCAAAACTTTGACCTTGCGTTTAAGAAATAAAGAGCTTATCATTTAAACAATATACATATTGTAATTATGGGAGCCGAAAATAGATATACCTAAAATGGCAAACAGAGTACATCTAAGCCCATCAGAGATGGACTGAATGAGGCCAAAGCCCATTGGATTGAAAGTTATTGCCGAATAGACATGAAAGATAATGAGAAGAATGCCGAGTCTAGCAGGTAAGTCAGCATGGTCCCATTAGGTGGGACCAAACTGCCCCTTTCTAAAAAGTATAGTAGGAAGATGGGCCCTGATAGAGTGATGATGAAGGGCTAAGCTATATGGAGAAAATATCAAAGAGAATGATTCTATAAAAGGAAGGGGGGAGGCTGAAAGAGCAGGTATGTGCAAAAAACTTATACCTTAAGAAACCAAAAACACTATTCTTTCTATAGAAGCTAACTTACTCATTGAAGTGCTAATTCCGGCACTACCAACCAAAGTTTTATTTTTGCTTCAGGTGACAGCTGGTTGAATCTTTCAAGGGCATGTTTGAATTGAAGGAGTATTCCAAAACCACCTCCCCACAATTTGCGTTGTTTGTAGAAATACTCAAACTCATCCATGGCAAACCCAAACTGTCACGACCCGAAGCCGCCCTTAAAGGTTCAGCGTCGTAACCAGCCAGTAATCCTGGGATTACCAAGGCCTTTGAACAAATTAATACATGATAAAAGGCTGCGGAAGCAAATATATTAAACATACATAGTACATTGAGCTGTATAGACAAACATGGGATATGAAGTTAAAACTTTATATACATAAACTTACATATGACGTCATGTTCACATCCATCTTACATCGTCATTAAACATACAATACAAAAGAACCGTTTACTTAACATAGACCAAAGTCTTAAACTTATAATTGATTCACAAAATTCGACCACTAGACTCTTTCCAGAACCTCCTCAGGAGGCATAAAGGTTGGCCGACAAAACAAACCTCTAGGCAAACATCATTGAGCCTGGTCACGTGCTTGGTCACCTACATACATAAATAATAGAGTAAGCAGAAGCCCAATGAATAATAACAAGGTAAAGATTTTAATTAATGATGTCCATATCAAATTAAAATTTCAAATCAGAAACATAGTCATAACCATATTCAAATCATGAGTGGTACATCTATTAGCAATAACATATCACATTGGTCAAGCATATCAAGTTCCATAATAGAACATCTGGTACCGGGTATCTTATAACATATGTAGACCACAGTACTGTTTTCCCCCAGGCGAGGACCTATGCCACGGTATTGTTTTCCTCAGACGAGGGCCTCATGACCCTAAGCCATAGTATTATGTCCCTTGGACGAGGGCCTTTGCTAAGGATACCTCAAGTACATCTCAAAGAATTGAATCATTATTCATTCATACAAAACATTGCATTTCAGAAAATTGATCATTTCATATCATCAGAAAATAATTCAGTCAAACATAACTTTACAGAGTTATTACTCATAGATAGCTTCAGTTGTAGAATAAATGGATTAAACCGCTCATGGCGCGTGACCTACACAGACATATAACAAATACACTTGTTGAAACACACACTCGAATAATACTTAACTTATTTCATTTCGTTCTTAGTGTGTTTCTAAGTCTTATCCTCATTATTGTACCTTAATTATGTCCTAGGAATGCTTAGGATGCAATGAGGATGCCAAAATGTACTTTGAAACACTTAGCAGAATTTTCAAAAATAGGGCACCTCGCTTAAGCGTCATTTTCTACACTCGAGCGAGCCCCTAGGTCTACAAAAGTACTGGTTACAAGAATTTTTCGCTCGATGGACGCTCAACGGTTGCTCGAGCAAAAGACTGAATAAACAAGGTCCTCGCTCGAGCGCAATTCTTGTCGCTCGAGCGGTCTGCAAAACTTCTGGGAGCATGAATTTTACGCTCAAGCTTAGACTTCTTCGCTCAAGCAGAAGCACAAAACAAAGGGTGATCGCTCGAGTACAACTTTGGTCGCTCGAGCAAGGAGGCAGAATTCTGGAATTTCCAGATTGCTCTTCCAACTTCAAAGCTCAAATTCAATCACACAAAACTCATCCTTTTGGGCCCAAAACTTGAGAAAACAAGTCTAAACTTGGAAAATATTGAGACTTAAAGATCATTTCATGACATCAAGGCGCAAAAGCATGCCACTTGTTCAAAATCAAATTTGAAATGTTGAAAACATAACATGCATGTAATGATATGACTTCCTTGCTTTCAAAACATGATCAAATGAGGTCCAATGGGGAGAAATGTTACGAATTCTTAAAACCCTACCAGAATTACTACATGCATGAGAGAAATCTTTGAAAACAACTTCAAAACTCCATGAAATGCTCATGCATGCATGAATTGATTCTCAATTCCAATCTTTAGCTCAATTCTCATGTTGATTCACCTCTTTCACTTGATTCCATGCATTAACCAATTTAAATTTACAAAACTAAAGGCTAGAATTCTTACCTTAGAAGCTTAATTGTGTTCTAGGTGTCCAATTGCTTGAATTCCCAAGTCCAAACCTTAAATTTCCTAAGAGATTCTTCCTTTCTAAACTTTGATCCCTCTCTCTCTCTCTCTCTCTCTCTCTCTCTCACGTTTGAGCCTTAAAGATGAGGAAATGAAAGTGTCTCTAATGCTCCTAAGTCATCAAGTTGCCTTATATGGGTTTGATTAGGTTTTCTTAATTAAGCTTAGTTTAGGATTAAGTAGATGGCATTATTTAATTCTACGTGCCTAATTCTGAATCGAATTTCAATGAAACTTACCATAAATTTCTAAAAATTCCAAATAACACATAAATCAAGTCAATTTCATGATCAGATGCTGATAAGGCCTTCAATTTGCAGAACGAAACAAAATATAGACATATATTTCTACAACCGACAGATATAAATGCAAATAACATATAATACATGCAATTGACACAGGATTTCCTCTTAATTACTTATTAGGCTTCCTTAATCATGGTTTAACAGTTAATCACAGGTCGGGGTTGTTACAGTCTTCCCCTCTTAAAGATTTTGGTCCCCTAAACTCGAATTACCTTTGTTTTGGTAGAATATCGGATCCTAAGAGAACAAGTCAAGATATCTCTTCATCATATCCTCTTCCGTTTCCTATGTTGCATACATCCCTCCATGGTTTTGTTACACAAACCAAAATCCTCCAGTCACCAAAGTTAATAATGCTACAGTAAGAATAACTCTTAGTCCAAAAGAAACCCCCGCAAGAAGGTCTTTGAATTTTGACCCGCTAACCCTATTTCAACCTTCAATATCCACAGAGGACGCCATGCAAACATTGATGAGTTAGCGTCTCAAGGACATGAGCAGAGAACGAGCTTTTACGTCAGGGGTTGGCAAAGTCCCAACAACTGCCACCTCGTCGTGAGCGCGGTCGGTCGCTAAGATTGTAGAAGAGGCGACAAAGTTAGCCATAGGGGCACGGTAGTAGTACGTTAGATTCCTCCTAGGAAGAACCTAAAAAACGCTGCCAAGTATAATCATCTAGCTCATCTGATGATAGAAGTCCTCTGTAAGTGCGACGTGAACGAAAGAAACGATGATTTAGATTTAGAAGATAAGCATGATCCTTTCATATGACGTATAACCAAGACCGTCTTGTCTTAGAAGTTTAAAGCACTGTCGTTCACTTTATACGATGAAAAGTTGGACTCCACGGATCATATTCGTCATTACAAGTAAACAATGACACTGCATGTACACAACGAGGCACTCATGTGCCGAATATTTCCCAGCAGTTGGAACCGCTCGTCGTCAGATGGTATTACAAGCTTGAGCCAACTTTGATTGAAAGTTTTCATCAACTCCAAAAATCCTTTAGAGCTAGATTCATCACCAATGAGATTTAGCTAAAACAAGTAGACTTTTTGTGGGCAATGAAAATCAAGTCAAACGAGACTTTGCGCGAGTACTTGGCACACTATTGGGAGTGCTTTAATTTAGAGGATGATGATTGCAATGACTCCATGGCAATCACTGCCTTCAAGATGGGATTGCATCCCAATAGCCCGCTTAGGAGCTCATTAACTCAAAGGCCCCCCAAGACAGTCTGGGCCCTGATAAAGAAGGTTAAAGAGTATTGTAAAGTGGAAGATGATACAATCTGATTTAAAGCCAGACTACAAGCTACGGAATCAGCAACACCTATCCTGGTACAGCTGCTAACTACTGCACTACCAAATGAAACCCCAAGGAGCCCAGAGCCAAAAAGCCGATCAAGAAGGGAGAACTCCCGAGATTTTCGCCGATAGAGTGAACAATATCAGGTGAAAAATAGGCGCTCTAAGCTGTCAGATAAGAAATACACAGAACTGTCTGAGCTAATCATTAAGATTCTACCAAAATTCCAACATCTGGCTTCCTTCAAATGGCCGACTAAGATGTCTGGGCCCCCAAACATGAGATAGAGAGACCTAAGATGAGAGTATCACAAAGACCATTAGCATGTGATCGAAAAATGTTATGCCTTGAAGGATCATTTGGAAAACCTGGTCTAAAGTGGCCGACTAATTGAATACCTCGCAAAAAGGGCTGACCTACTAGGTGTACTTGCCGTACGCCCCGATTCATCTCCACTCGACATAATTCACATGATATATAACTTATCCCCACCAAACAGGTTGAATACAATCCAGTTGTAACAATCTTCCCAATGCAGCTTGTAACTTGCTTTTCATGCTCCTTTCGGATACAATTAGCCCTACAGTTCGGACTCCCGTGGTTCTGAATCTAATTTCACAAGTGCAATGTGAAATAGATAAACACAAATGAGTCTAAATCCGGCAAATCTTTTGGAAAATCGATATTTGAATTAAATGCAAAAAATGGACTACTTTACCAGATTACAAAGTTGCCACCTAAATATTTTTGAAAAATTTAGGAAACCCGTGACTCGTACCAAAGGCCACTTATTCGTCATCACCAAAGTGTCTCGACTAGGGAATTTAGGTACGAGAGGGGAATGTCATGAATTGAGCACCCCACTAGCCCAATCAAAGATCGACCTCTACTAATCATGATGTGATTTTTATTTACATTATATGCTCTCATTCCGATGTATTAGCTATTTTTATTATGTGACGCACACAAGTATAGACTAATTTTTAAAAGTTGAAACACTTTGATTTCATGTTTGTTTGAAATTTTTTTTGATACTCGTCACTTGAAAAGGTGAGTTCGTACATTAATCAATTTATCCCAATTTTAACAATTAACCTTCATCCACCGGCATTCAAACAAGTATATCACTTAAGCAATTAATCTCATGGAAAGCATGCTTGATATGGCAACACAAACATACGATATGATATGCTAAAACAATAAGTGCTCACCTAGTACTCCAAGGCAAGCCAAATAGAGAAAAATGATTAGAAAATATTGCAACGCACACATTTACGCAATTTTTATAGGCTTGGCTATGAGCATGGTATATGATCCAATTTAAGACATGTGATAAATCACGTTTTCAAACAATGAAGTTAAGAATTGACATAGTTTAGTATGATGAGCCGAACCCAAATGTACATGAAATAAGTGTATGCGAACATTGGAATGCCAAGTGAATATGATGCTCTATGCTATCATTATAAGCGGGTAAATAAAAGGGAGAAAGAAATGGGGTTGGAAGACATGTAGCGATCCCAGTTTCGACCCTTCTTTCATGTTTTTCCACTTCGACTGGGCAGGCCGGGGATCGAGCTGCTCGATCAGCTCGTGGGGGTCCAAGGGGCAACGCCCCTTGGCGGGTTCGAGGGGCAGCGCCCTCGAAGCAAAAATACAAAATGCATTCAAAGTTGCTTGTCCGCTCGAGCGGCCGTTTATGCGCTCGAGCGGAGAATGTTTGGTTCTAGAAGTTTGACCTGTCTGCAAAAGTACTGGGAATGTGTATTTGATACTCGAGCGGGGCTTTCCATACTCGAGCAGACCATGTTATATCAGTTCGTGAATCTGATATTTCATATCACTTTTGTATATATCTCTCTCTCTCTAAAAACATTTCCTCTCCCTTCTCTCTACTTTTCCGTACGCCAAATTGGATCAAAACCTTGATTTCTCAAGATTCATTAGAGTTCTGCCATAGGTTTTTCATCAAAGTTGGTTAACTTCTCGAAGGCTTCGTTGTGTGTGGTGAAGATCGAGTTTCGACAGCGTTGATTTTTGGGATTTCATCTCATTTCTTCTTCAAAACTTGAGGTAGGGATTTTCTTAGAGTTATACATATATTTTTGCAAGATCTAGATGATTTTCGAAATCATCCTTCGATAGCTTTGAAAATTGATTGTTAATTCAAAAAGTTAAGTGATTTTCAAAGTGGGTTTGTCTCTTGTTCTTTTAAAATGATCTTATGGGTTTTGATCTTCGTTGATTGAAGAAAATATGATTTTGAAAAGTTTTCTTTCAAAAGATTTGAGTTGTATAGTTTTGGTGAGAAAACCTAGAATTTTGGGATTTTTTTTAAAGAGACTAAAAATCCATGAATGATATTGTTATATTTATTTTGTGTATCAAAATAAATGGATGTTTGGAAATTTTCTTATTTATATTTATATAAATGATGAATTTCAGGGAATATGAGAATTGTTGTTCATTTTGGAAATTATTGTTCAAAACGTTGAAATAGTCTTGAAATGACTAATTGTTGAGGATACTTGAGAAGAGGGAATTGTTTTATTCCTTGGATGATGAATTGGAATAAAAGTATTTATATTCATCTTGTGTTATTGGCATATCAATTCATTTGATTACATTAAACTTTGAAAGTTGATTTGAAAACTTGCATTGAGAAAAGAATGTTGAGAAACAAGTTTCCATGAATTGGTTTTTGGGTAAATACAGTGGTAAGTCTTGACAGGTGGTGTAGATGAGATTGAATAGGTGTCGAGCCTTCCAGTTAATACTGGTAAAAATGACAGATTATAGGTGTCGAGCTTTCCAATCAATGCTGGTAAAAATGACAAATTGGTAGTACTTGTATAGTCTACTTGCAGACACCAACCTAGAGATTACCAAAGTCGTATTTACCGCTCTTGAAATGAATTGTTAAGTTTTGAATAATTGAAATTGCATGACATCATTGAGCACGATGGTTTTCAAAGATGAAGATGTGATTTTCTTTCAAAAGGGCATAGCATGGCATGTGCATTTCATCTCTTGAGATTTGTATAAAATGTATATACTTTTTTAAGGATTTCCTACTGGGCTTTATGCTCACCCTACGGGATTTTTGTGTAGGAAAAGATGTGGTGATGCCACCTAACTAGAGGCGAGGAAATGTGTATTGAGAGTACAAGACTCTCATTTTGCTGTGACTCTGTGTGTAAGCCAAGGGCTGTATGTGTGTGTGTTTGAATAACCATTTTGTGTAACTAGGCTCAAGCCTTGGAAACTTGTAAACCCCTTAGGGGTATTTATTTGTTTATTTACTTGTTGTTGGATTAATGTATTATTGCATGAAGAATTATTGTATCATGTAATGTAAGTTTGGAGATTTATATTCGGTTTTCCTTGAAAGAGCCATGATTGTTGTATTATCATTTGGGCTAGAAATTTGGGGCGTTATAGCTTGGTATTAGAGCTATTGGGTTTGAATATTTAGGGCTCGTGGGAAGTGGTTGTTTAACCACAATGGGTTCATTTAGCATGCTTAGGAAGTGTTATCCATTTTGTGACTATGTGATAACATGCTTATGTGACTAAATGGGTATGGGACTAGACTTTTGGGATGTTGTTTGCGCCTGTTAAATTCCTTGAGGTCTCATTAGAAGGGTACTTGATCAATACTCGTTCTACTAAGAATTCTTGGTTTTTCGTGGGGCGAATTTCATCGTAAAAGAATAGTCCGTATGTGTTTACATGACTAAGTGCTTATGTGGAGTGAAATTGAATTGTGTATATGGTAAAGAAATATATGGAATTGTTGTAATTGAACGTGTGAGTCAAGTTACGAGCACATATGAGTTAATGTACTAAATTATTTCTCTTGTGTCCTTTATTAAGATGTCAGGAAGGGGTCAAGTCCGTGGTGGTAGAGACGAGAGGGGTGGTAGGGCTCGCCGAGGCGTGCATGAGGTACCGGTCCATAGGGTTCCAATGCAAGAAAAAGGGTTCGGCCAAGCTAATATGGCTGAGTAAGCAGGCCAAGCTAATGTGGCCGAGCAGGTGGGACAAGCGGGTCAAACCGCAATAGGGGCCCTAGCTCAGGAAATGGCAGGGGCATTAAGAGAGTCTATGAACTTGTTGAGGATGGAGAATCAAGCCCGAGAGAATACTGCGGAGTCAAGGGCAAGTTTCCTTACTAGAGAGTTCTTGCCAGCCAAACCGGATGAGTGGCTCGAACAAACTGTGATGACATTTGAGATGCTTCACATTGAAGATAGTGAACTAAGAGTGACTCTAGCGAGTTACTACCTTAAGGGAGACGCGAGTTAATGGTGGAAATATGCCAAGGGTAGAGTGGAGCCGACATGGGAAGCCTTTGTGGTTGCTTTCCAAGATAAGTACATACCTCCCACTGCTAGGGAGAGATTGAGGCAAGAGTTTAACGACCTCAAACAACTCGACATGCCCGTGGCTGAGTTTAAGGCGGGCTTCTCTAGTTTGTCCAGATTTACACCAGAGTTCGTGGCAACGGAAGAGCGCCGTTGCATTGAATTTAAAAAGAAATTGAAAACAAAAATTATGTTCAAGCTTGTCGGAAATATGATTCGGGAATATGACCGTCTTGTGGAGACGGCGACACACGTAGAAATTTCCATACAAGCTGGGGAGGAGAGGCTTCCGAGTTCGAGATCTAAAGGCCAAGAGTCTCAAGGAGACTATAGATAGAACAAGAAGAACAGGAACACCTATCCATCCCAAACCCAACCACAATAGTCTAGATCCACTTTTCCTTTGCCTAGTGCGGGTCCGGGAAAAAGTGCATCGAGTAGCTTCTCGTGTTTCAAGTGTGGCCAACCGCGTCACAAAGCCTTCTCATGCCCACAGAAGGGAGGAGGGTAGTTAACCAATCTCAAAGTCAGTCTTAGTCTCAAAATAAAGGTCAAGGGTTTAATTGTTATTAGTGTGGTCAGCCGGGCCATATAAAAAGAACTTGCCTACAGTTGAGAGGCATATCTAGCGCATCAGGGTCGAGGCAAACTCAGAGCCACCAGCAGGCTCAATCAGTCCAAGCTTCGCGAGTTATTCAGGGAGCCACTTCGGCTCAGTCAATATAACAGGCCTATGCTCTGAGAGAGGAGCAAGTTAATCAAGGGCCACATGGGTGTGTGTATGCTGTTACCGTGCCAGAGCAGTTGCCAGAATCCTCAGTTGTGAGAGGTATTTTTGTTGTGTGTAATTCTTTGGCTAATGTATTGATAGACACGGGTGCATCTCATTCATTTATATCTACTGCATTTGCTTCTGCATTGGGGTCAGAGGTAGCACGGTTAGTGCCTCCACTCAGAGTAAAGTCACCTATTGGAGGTATAGTTGATTTAGACCAGGGTTGTCGTGATTGTGAAATAAAAGTTACCGAGCGTCAACTTCCGTTTGCTTTTATGTTGTTAGATATGTCGAGTTTTGATGTCATTTTAGGCATGGACTGGTTGTGTTCTTATCAAGCTGTGATTGATTGTTACCGTCAGAGAGTTACGGTGTGCACTTCGGGTGGTGATCGTTTCTATTTTCTGAGGAATCGAGTTGATAGAGTCTTGTCGCCAGTTGTTGACCCTCGTAGTAGGAGCAAGCTTAGTGGCCTTCTTGTAACTCTCTTGGATAGTGAGAGTGACGGGGCTCGTGTTGAGTTACCAAGGTAGTTTGTAAATACCCAGATGTCTTTCCAGAAGATCTTACTAGTTTTCCACCTCACTGGGAGATCGAGTTCTCCATTGAATTAGTGCTTGGTATGACACTGATTTCCATGTCACCATATAAATTTGCACCCGCCGAATTGCATGAGTTGAAGATTCAACTCCAAGAACTTTTAGACAAGGGCTTCATTCGCCCTAGTACATCGCATTGGGAAGCGCCGGCTCTCTTTGCGAAGAAGAATGATGGGTCATTGCGGTTGTGTATTGATTACCGCAAGTTGAATAGAGTTACAGTTAATAACAAGTATCCTCTACCCAGAATAGATGATTTGTTTGACCAACTTAGAGGGTCTTGTTGTTTCTCAAAAATAGATTTGAGGTCAGGGTACCATTAGTTGAGAGTCCGGGAGGAGGACATTCAGAAGACGGCCTTTCATACTCGTTATGGCCACTATGAATTCCTTGTAATGCCTTTTGGATTGACCAATGCACCGGCTTCCTTTATGGATTTGATGAACATAATTTTTTGGGAATACTTGGACCATTTTATTGTCGTCTTTGTGGACAACATCTTCATTTATTCAACCTCTGAAGAGGAACACGAGACTCACTTGCGGGTAGTGCTGGGTTTACTTAGTGAGCACCAATTGTATGCCAAATTTGAAAAATGCGAGTTTTGGTTAACAGAGGTGAAGTTTTTGGGGCATGTAGTGTCTAGAGAGGGAGTGACTATGGACTCCTCAAAGATAGATGTCGGACAGGATTGGGAACAACCAAAGAATGTTTTTGAAATCCAGAGTTTCTTGGGATTAGCGGGGTATTATCGACGTTTTGTAAGGGACTTTTCTAGACTAGCTGCACCTTTGACTAAGTTGACTAGAAAGGGTATCAAATTTGTGTGGAGTGAGGCTTGTGAAAAGTCATTCTAAGAGCTTAAGACTAGATTGACTACCGCATCGGTTTTGATAATTCCGGAAAGGGGTTTGAATTACACTGTCTATTGTGATGCGTTCGGAGATGGACTTGGTTGTGCCTTGATACAAGAGGAAAAAGTTATGGCCTACGGTTCACGACAATTGAAAACTCATGAGAAAAATTACCCCACCCATGATCTAGAATTAGTAGCGGTGATTTTTTTTTTTTGAAAATTTGGAGCCATTACTTGTACGGTGAGAAGTTTGAAGTCTTCTCCGATCATAAGAGTCTAAAGTATTTGTTTTCTCAAAAAGACTTGAATTTACGACAACGGAGGTGGATGAAATTTATGAAGGATTATGACTTTGAGTTACACTATCCTCCAGGGAAGGCCAATGTGGTGGCCGATGCTTTGAGTCGAAAACTTGTGAGTAGTTTGGCAAGTGTGGCCATTCGGGAATGGGATATGCTAGATGTTATTGGCAAGTTTGATTTGCACTTGGGTGAGTCTGGAGAGAGCGCTACCTTGTTTACTTTGAATGCTCAACCTACCTTGGTTAGTAAGGTCATAAAGGCACAATGAGGAGACCGTGATGTGGAATCAATCCGTGTTAAGATTTCTAATGGAAAGGAAGAGAAAGGTTTGAATGTTCACTCGGATCTGAGTGTACGTTGCCTAGACCTTTTGTTTGTACCAGAATCTTGTAGAGAGGAAGTACTTCGGGAGTTCCATCACTCATGCCTTGCGGTACACCCGGGAGGCACTAAAATGTATCATGATCTTAGTCGTCAATTTTGGTGGAGGGGTATGAAACGGGATGTCACTTTATTTGTATCAAAGTGCCTTACTTGTTAACAAGTGAAGGCCGAACACCAAAGACCAGCGGGTTTGTTACAACCCTTACCGATAGCCATGTGGAAATGGGAGCGTGTTACCATGAATTTTGTAATTGGGCTTCCTAGAACACAACGAGGTAATGACGCCATTTGGGTGATTTTTGATAGGTTGACTAAGTCTACCCATTTCATTCCGATATGCACCAGCAACTTAGTTGAACACTTGGCAGAGTTGTACATTAGAGAGATAGTTCGACTTCATGGAGTCCCTGTGACTATTGTGTCGGACAGGGATCCTCGTTTTACTGCCCGGTTATGGCAAAGCCTTCAAGAGGCATTGGGAACTAAGTTGACTCTTAGCACCGCTTATCATCCTCAAACCGATGGACAGTCGGAACGTACCATTCAGATTTTGCAGGACATGCTTACCGCTCTTGAAATGAATTGTTAAGTTTTGAATAATTAAAATTATATGACATAATTAAGCATGATGATTTTCAAAGATGAAGATGTGATTTTCTTTCAAAAGGACATAGCATGTCATATCTATTTCATCTCTTGAGGCTTGTATAAAATATATATACTTTTTTAAGGATTTCCTACTGGGCTTTATGCTCACCCTACAGGATTTTTGTGCAGGAAAAGATGTGGTATGCCGCCTAACTAGAGGCGAGGAAATGTGTGTTGAGAGTACGAGACTCTCATTTTGCTGTGACTCTGTTTGTAAGCCAAGGGCTGTATGTGTGTGGGTTTGAATAACCATTTTGTGTAACCAAGCTCAAGTCTTGGAAACTTGTAAACCCATTGGGGGTATTTATTTGTTTATTTACTTGTTGTTAGATTAATGTATTGTTGCATGAAAAACTATTGTATCATGTAATGTAAATTTGGAGATTTATATTCGGTTTTCCTTGAAAGAGCCATGATTGTAGTATTATCATTTGGGCTAGAAATTTGTGGCATTACAAGACATACACCATTATTACATATTTGCCCTTATACAAGAGGATGCGAATAAATGTCTGAATGTTCAAATTAAACTAATTATTACAAATTCGAATGAATGAATTATGTAACTAACTAACTAAGTTATTACAACAAGGATATGAGAAATAAACTAGTAATCTACTTTTCCTAGCCATACAACTACAAATAAACAATAATAATTACTTAATTACAACAATAATAAGTAATTACATCAATCATAATGAGAATATTAATTCAAACAGCCAGAAGACCTAATGATTGCATGCAAAGTGCTTAGAAATTGCTATGTCTGCCCAGACTGCTTTACCTCACCTTCAATCACTGCCCTCTGTTTCTGTCAAAAGTCCTTTGTTTACCAAACATTGGGAGCCGACCAACTCTAAATGAGATCCGGCCGGGTCCAAAAAGAGCCGGCCGTACCTAATTTTATGTCAAAAATGTTTTTGTGCTCTGAGGTGAGAACAGTGCAGACATAGTCTTTCTGGGCCCTGTTTATTCCTTCTGCTCTTCTCTGTCATGGGAAACTCAAGAGAAAAACGATTTTGAGTCCAAAACCACCAACAAGCACAATTTGATGGCTTGATGATTTTGAACACGTTTGAACAAAATTGAATAAATGTAATGGAAAACCACCCCACCCTCTTATCATGAAGGCTTAAAGAGGGAAATAGACACGTCCCAAGTCTTATCAACATATAATGGATTGATAAGTGACAATTCTCGAAGTGATGGACTTGGCATAATGTCCGGCCAAATCCAAGCAACTCTAAACATTTTCTTTATGTCGGTTTAGTTCATTTTAAGCCGATTTTATTAGTCCTTTCCATTCGTTAATCAATTTGTCCAAAGTGATGGTTGAGTCCACTAAATGAGAAGAAATATCAAACGATAAGTGATTCTTGACATGAAAGAGAGCCTATGCCTTGATGATGAACCTCCGTAGAGATTAAGCCATTGAGCATAGGTCTCTTTCCTATGCCTGGAATAACCATCAATCGTTTGAAATAACTCTCAAACGAAAGAGAAAAAAAAAAAAAAGAAAAAAAAAAAGAGGGAGGTGGCAGAAATGATCACATGAATTTGATTATTAGGATGAGACTCTTGACATGAAAATTAACCAAAGAAAAGCTATCAAAGCATGGGTAACACAACACAACAAGCTAGATATGAGGACTTACAACATAACAAGCTAGATATTCAAAGCATGCACTAATTAAATAAATTAGGGGTGCCCTAAAACAGCCCCTAATATGCTAAAAATAGTGGCCAAAAATCATGTTAAAGAACATAAAAATAAATAAAATAAATAAAAAGTAGAAAAGAATAAGGAAATGCAAGGCTAGTGAACAAGAGTAAGGAGATGTGGCTAACCTCTCCCTTTTTGAGACCTCAAACCATGTTTTTTTTTTTTTTTTTTTTTTTTAAATCCTTTTTCAAACTCTGAAAATTAGTTTAAAATGCAAAGAAAATAGTGTAAAACAAGGGTGTGAGCTATGGAGTAGAGTGCAAGAAAGGGTGTTAACTCTTTCTACCCTTTGGTAGCTATTCAAACCCAAGTTCCAACACTTGAAATAGGATCAAAACAATTCAAAAACACAAGAAATATGCAGAGAAAGATAGAAATGAAAGCAATAGAAAGGTGGTAAGCTTATACCTTTTGAAGAAGGTAAGCTCTTGTTTGTGAACCAAACTTGGTCCAAGCACACTTTCAAGCTTGAATTGTGATTCACAAAGCTCAACCAAGGTTCTAAGTTATGGCTCCAAGGTTGTATGTAGTGTATAGATATGGTGTATGGATGATCAAATATCTCAAAGTTAGCTTGCACAAGAAGAATGGGCTCTCAACTATTGTTTAGCTTCTTTGAAATTTTTCCAACCTCTAACATTGAGATATATGCTCGTATTTATAGAATTTGAGCAAAATAGGTCGAAAATATCTTCAAAAATAGACAGCTGGCTAATTCTCACCCAGAATAGTGTTTCTTGCTAAAGAGAGCCGGCCGATCCCCAATGGCTATGGCCGGCTCCTAATGTGCTCCCCTGTTCCTCTGTTTCAAACTCAGTGTAGGGTGGCACAATGTTCAAAAATGAATTACTAGATAAGAACAATATGAATATGAAGGGTTTAGGATTGTTCTAGAGCGCGATCTTACGTTTCTTTGTTGAGAATTCGAATCACACACAGCGCAACTTTCATCATCAAGTGCG
This sequence comes from Camellia granthamiana, assembly GCA_036172215.1. NCBI lineage: Eukaryota > Viridiplantae > Streptophyta > Magnoliopsida > Ericales > Theaceae > Camellia > Camellia granthamiana. Next base: position 70,561,614 of record CM069904.1, read on the forward strand.
CAGGACAAAACGCCCAAGTCTTGCGGGTAGTCAAAAATGGGGTGTCTACACAGCTTTGAGTCCAGTATATCAGCCAAACGACCGTGGTTGTCTAACAAAATTAGCTTCTCCACCGATCTCAAAGGGGTTATTGTGCCTTATGATGACGCTCTCGTGATCAAGTTATGAGTAAATAAGTTCGTCGTTGGGCATGTCCTGATCAACTAAGAGAGGACCTCTAAGATAATAAACATTTTTTCAAGCTCGACTTTAAGGATGCAAATCTCATGTCGATTGACTACCTTTTTTTTGGCTTTAATGCCAATCCGGAATACCCCCTGAGTAAGATTGTATTACCAGTGCGTGTAGGTACCAAGACACTAGAGGTTGAATTCCTAGTCGTCAAACTTTCATCACCTTATAATATAATCATGGGCTGAATATGGCTCCACGCAATGCAGGCCATATCAAGTACTCACCATCAACTCCTCCGTTATCCGACTCAATACGGCATCAAGCAAATCTGCAGTTCTCAAAAGTCAGCAAAGGATTGTTATCTCATGGTCGTGGTGAAGAAGCCAAAGGAACTGGAAGTGAATTTAATTGAAATTTCAGATCAGAAGAGTCTTGAGGATGTTGGGAAGACCTCGGCTGAAAAAATAACAAAAGATCATAATTAATGATGATCTTGAGAAATTCTTTTTGGTTGGCACTAGTCTTAGTGCCGCCAAGTGACAAAAGTTGCTTTCCTTCCTCCTCGACAACATCGATATTTTTGCATGGTCACCTTACGACATACTAGGGGTAAACCCCACCATAGCTATGCATAGCCTGAATTTTGACCCCAAAGCTAAGCCAGTCATTCAAAGAAGCCTTCGTTTAGCTGCAAAACATGCTGCAGCCATAGTTGATGAAGTTGACAAGCTATTGGAAGTTGGGGCAATTTTGGAAAGTTACCTATTCCACGTGGTTGTCTAATACTGTCGTGGTAAAGAAGAAGACAGGGTCGTAGCGTGTCTGCATAGACTTTACAGATTTGAACCAAGCCTGTCCCAAGGACTATTTTTCTTTACCTAGAATTGATCAACTTGTGGATGCAATCGCCCAACATTAGCGCATGAGCTTCCTAGAAGCTTATAGGGGGTATCACCAAATTGCCATGGATCCGACCAACCAAGACAAAACGACATTTCTCACTCTAAGAGGAACCTATTGTTACAAAGTCATGCCGTTTGGACTGAAAAATACCGCGATAACATATCAAAGATTGGTCATTGCCATGTTCAAAGATCAAATTGGTAGAACCATGGAAGTCTACATCGATGATATGGTAGTGAAGTCCAAAGAAAAGGGTGTACACTTAGCCGATCTTGCCACAACCTTTGATATTCTCCAGAAATACAAAATGAAGCTCAATGCCTCAAAATGTGCATTCGGCATTGGATCAAGCAAATTTCTCGGCTATATTGTAAATCTTCGTGGAATCGAAGCTAATCCGAAACAAATCAAGGCCATCATGGAACTCAGCTCACCAAAATCGGCCAAGGAAGTTTAGAAGTTAATGGGCATGGCTGCAGTACTTAACAGATTTATCAGCTGGTCCTAAGATCGATGCTGGCCATTCTTTCAAACACTTCGGCAGGGCAAGTTATTTAAATGGACTCCAAAATGCCAAACTACTCTAGAAGGGTTGAAAACCTATCTCTGTTCTGTCTCACTTTTGGCTAACCCCACGCTAGGCGACGTACTTATTCTACATCTGGCAGTATCTGATCGGGCAGCAAGCGCTGTCTTGCTTAAGGAGGAACTCGATGAGCAGAAGCCCATATTCTATGTTAGCAAGGCAATGGTGGACGCCGAAACTCGGTATTTACCCTTAGAGAAGTTAATTATAGCTTTTGTAGTGGCTGCTAGAAAATTGATGCATTATTTTTAAGCCTATACCATTAAGGTATTAATATATCACACCCTCCATTCAATCCTCTACAAAATAGAATCACCGGGACACGTTTCCAAATGGGCATTGGAACTCGGACAATACACCTCTAGTTTTCACCACTGACAGCCATCAAGGGGCAAGTCTTGGCCAACTTTGTTACCAAGTTTACTACACTTACTTCACATACCAAGTTAAACCTTCAGGACTAGTCAACTCCCTAATCACAACCAAAATGGATAATGTATGTTAGGAATATCTGGCAACTATATTGTGATGGGTCATCCAACTAGCATAGCAGTGGAGCATGAGTAGTTATTATGACCGCCAAAGGAGCAATAGTAGAACAATCGGTTAAACTTGGCTTTGACGCCTCAAACAATGAGGCCAAATACAAAACCCTGTTGGCCGGCCTTAGAAACTCGCTTCAAATGGGAGCTAGACTGTTACAAATCTTTTGTGACTCGAAATTGGTCATAAACCAGTTAAAGGTTGAATATACAGCTAAAAATGACCGCATGACAGCCTACATGAGAATGGCCAACTCCTTGCTCGAGAAATTTGATAGCCATGAACTAAATCAGATCACTCATGATCAAAATACACATGCCGATGCTCTTGCCTGTTTAGCTTTGGCTATAAACTCAAACGTTAAGCGAACCATAGAAATGGATTTCATTCCGGAGCCGAGTATCAGCATCCCTGAATATCTCATTGTGAACACCATCCAAAGGGGGCTGAGTTGGATGGATCCCATTGCTACATTCCTTGCTTTGGAACAATGGCCAGAAGATAATAAGGAAGCTCAAAAGCTATGGAATAAGGCTTTGAGATATTATTTGGATCCTTAAGGAAAAATTTATAAAAAAATCTCTCTCTAGGCCTTACTTGGAATGTGTCCATCCGAATAAAATTAAGAATTTTTTGGCTGAGATACATGAATACAGTTGTGATGCTCACTCAGGAGGAAGATTATTGGCTCACCGAGCCATTACACAAGGGTATTGGTCGTTGCCTATGCGTTCTGATGCTGAGAATTACGTTAAGAAGTGCAAACAGTGCTAGAAGTTTTCTCCACTAACACATCTGCCCGCCGAATAACTGAACTTCGTGATCAATCCTTGGCCTTTTGCTCAATGGGGCATGGACATAATTGGGTCACTACCAAAAGCTCCAGGTAATAAGCAGTTCCTAATTGTTGCTACTGATTATTTCATGAAATGGGTTGAAGCAGAACCATTGGCACATATACGAAATGCAAATATCAAGCGCTTTGTTTAGAAGAATATCATTACTCAATTCGACCTATCTAGGGTGCTTATTTCCGATAACGGCACTCAGTTTGATTGCATTGTCTACCAGGAGTTGTGCGACATGTATGACATTCGACCCTATTTTTCCTTACCAGCTTATCCGCAGAGTAACGGACAAGTGAAGGCTTCCAACAAAGTAGTCTTGGATAGCATCAAGAAGCATTTGGAAAAAGCCAAAAGCAAGTGGGTTGAGGAATTGTCGAGTGTATTGTGGGCCCATTGTACTACGCCAAAACAATCTACAGGGGAGACACCATTTTCCTTGTGTTTCGGCAATGAAGCTATCATCCCCCTAGAGATTGACTTATCGACCCTTTGATCGAGGGCTTTTGATATAGGCCGAAATGATATGATGCTGGCCTTGGATATGGATTTACTTGAAGAATGTTGAGATCGGGCCCTTGTGACTATGGTGTGATATCAGCAACAACTTGCTAAGTCATACAATCAACGAGTGCATCTACGTCGATGCACTCTTGGAGAGTTGGTCCTTAAAAAAGTATTACATGTTGCTAAGAATTCTGTGGACGATAAAGTTGGCCCAAATTAGGACGGCCCATACCAGATCGATTCTATCGCCGGGGTAGAGGCATATCAACTCTCAAACATGAACGGCAAGAAGTTGCCCCAGCTCTGGAATTTAACTCATCTCTGCAAATTTTATCATTAGTATTGATGGTTATGTTAATTTCTTTAACTTTCTCAAATTAGTGTTTGTCAGCTTTTGTGTATATCACTACCTTGTATAAGTACAGTCAATCAATGATACAAGATGTTATGTTACTTGTTTATTTAACTCTGATTGCTTTACTTTTAATAGTTTCCGAATTCAAAGGGAGATCTCTTCGTGCTTGGCACAAAGCACCATTAGTTTAAGCCTCCGAATTCGAAACACTCTTTATGCTCAGTATGAAGTGCCATCATTTAAGCCTTCGAATTCAGAGCTTCATATAAAGCATTATTTTTTATAGTAATTTAGAGACATAATTACTTTGATGAATGCAAACAAATCTAATTGAATTTTTATTAAGAAAACATCATGACAAATTCAAATTACACTACGGGTACATTTATCCCAAGACCGATCGACATCTTAGTTACCGGAGAACCCAAGAATCAAACTGTCACGAACCAAACCCACCCCTATAGGTTTAGCATCATAACTGGCCAATAATCCTGAAGGCCTCTAAAATAGATTAGCAAAATAAGGGGCTAACGGAAGCAAATATCATAATATAATTGTCCATAGAGCTGTGTAGACTTATCTAGGATAGAAATTTCAAACTTTATATACATATATAATTACAACATTCTTACGTCACCCATAACAAATAAAACAAAAAGGGACTTAGCCCTATTACAAATAAACATAAACTTGTCCAAAAGATGTAAGAAAATTAAAACTGAAGACTTGTTCACATGGTTCACTAAAGACTTCCGGGAACCTCCTGGGGAGGCGTACTAGTTGGCTGACACAAACAAATCCAGACTGGAAGTCTCAAGCATGGTCACGTGCCTGGTCATACATACATAATATAAATAACGAGCTGGAGCCTAGTGAATAGCAACAGAGTAAAGGTTTTATGAATGATGTCCATAATGGATTCAGAAATCAGAATTCAGATCAAAAATAGATTCTTATAGATGTTCAGATTTGTAAACAGTCATATGTGGTACATCCATTAGCGCTAATAGATCAGATTAGTCATAAAGACACATATACAGAGCAGATGGTCATTATGACCCTTATACAGAGCAAATGGTCATTAAGACCCTTATACAAAGCAGATCAGACAAATGATTATGCATAATCAGTTCCATGAATGGAACCCACGTGAAACCTTATTACCAGGTAACATATAACATATCACATGATACTAAGGATGCCACGATACATTTCAGAAATAGGACAATCATTTATCTATACAGAAAATATCATTTTAGAAAACTGAGCTTATCATATCATTTCATTCAGAAAATACTTATAGTCAAACATAGCTTTACAGAGTTGTTATTTACAGATAGCTCTAGAAGAAAAACAGACGAATCAGACAAATATTGGCACGTGACCTACACAAGCACATGACAGATACACATTGAAACACACGCTCTGTAAACACTTGTCTTATTTCATTTCCTTCTAGGTATGCTTCTAACCTTTATCCTCATTATTGTAGCCTAAATCGTAGCTTAAGAATACCTTAGATGAAATAAGGATGCAAAAATGCACTTTGAAACACTTTGCAAAATTTTAGAAAGTAGGGCAGTTCGCTCGAGTGAAGATTTGGTCGCTCAAGCGGACCCTTTGGTCTGCAAAAATATTGGATGCTCTCATTTTACGCTCGAGCCAACTTTTAGTCGCTTGAGCCAAGGTTCAAAACAAAGGATGTTCGCTCTTGCAGTATTTTGGTTGCTCGAGCCAACCATCAAACTCTGCAAAACTTCTGAGAGCTCGAAATTTACACTCGAGCGACAGTTTAGTCGCTTGAACGATATAACCAAATTCTGAAATTTCTAGATTGCTCTTCAAGGCTCAAAATTTAATTCCAAAGCTTCAATATTGTTCATTTGGGCCAAAAACTTTAGAAAATACTTGGAAACTTGTAGTAAAACATGAAATGAAGGTTAATTCGTACAAAAATACAAGATGCTCTCATTTTACGCTTGAGCCAACTTTTGGTCGCTCGAGCCAAGGTTCAAAACAAAGGGCGGTTGTTCAAGCATTCTTTGGTTCACTCAAGCCAACCATCAAACTCTACAAACCTTTTGAGAGCTCGAAATTTACACTCGAGCGATGGTTTGGTCGCTCGAGCGATATAACCAAATTTTGGAATTTCCAGATTGCTTTTCAAGGTTCAAAATTTGATTCCAAAGCTTCAATATTGTTCATTTGGGCCAAAAACTTGAGAAAATACTTGGAAACTTGTAGTAAAACATGAAATGAAGGTTAATTCGTACAATCAAGGCCCAAACACAAATCAATTCTTCATAATCAAAGTAAAACTTTATATATAATCATATGCATGTAATGATATCAATTCAAAACTTCCAAAACTTTTGCAATTGAGGTAAAATGGTATGACATATGATGAATTCTCAAAACAAAGCTAGGATTGTTACATGCATGTGAGAATTCTTTAGAAAATAACCTTAAAATGCCATGAAATATGCATGCATGCATGTATTAAGCTTTAATTCTTCAATCTTAGCTTAATTCTTGACTTAATCTTTCCTACCTTCTTGAATTCGCAAATATGTTAACTAGAATTCACAAATTAGGATTCAAAAGCTTACCTAGGTTCCTAGGTTCTTCAATTAACTTGAATTAGCAAGAATCTTGAGTTTCTCTCCTCAAACATCAAATCTCTAGCTTAAATTCCTAGTTGTCATGCCCTTCTCTCTCTAACTCAAGTTCTCTCTCTCACTCTATATTTGAGCTCAAGAAGATGATAGGGAAAATGATTTGCTAAGCTTATATCACATATTTATAGGTTGGATTAACTTAAGCTAATTAAATGTGATTAGAGTTAATTTAATCTAACTTAATAATTAATTTATTCTAACTATTTGATTCCAAATTAGTTTCTAATTAAACTTACCATAAAATTCTCAAAATCCCAAATAGCACATAAACCTAGAAAGTTTCGTGTTCAGATGCCGATAAGGCCTTCAATTCGCATATCGAAATGGAAATTCAAACAGATATTCCTACGTCTGACAGATATAATCACAAATAACACATGAAATGCACAATTAACACATGATTTCATCTTAATTACTTATTAGGCATTCTTATTCACGGATTATTAGCTAATTACAGATCGGGGCTGTCACACAAACTGAAGTTTATTATGTTGATTATATGTTCTTAGGGTTCGTGGCCTTCTCATCATCTGTTTTTTCAGTGTCAAAGGCTTCAAACGGCATTATATAGCTCTGGTATGACGGGGAAGTAGAATCCACACTAACCGCTTAAAGAGCCTTTGTCCATCTATGCCTGAAGCCACGATTTTTGCATCAGCAATTGTCGTTGGCCAATTGATCTCTCATCTTCTCAATGCCAAACTTTCTTCCCTTGAAAAAGCCCTTGTTGTCAGCTCGGTTCTCTATCGCTTCCCTTACAAATATGCTGGTCGTATCTCGATTAGCTACTGCCCGGTCCATAAGGCGTTGGGTTACTCTATCTTTTGACATTACTAAATCCACTGCTCCTACCGCCTTGAGCTCTGCCACCCTGGCCTTCCAGGCCTTATTCTCCATCTGCTCTTGGGCTTCCTCAAGTTAGCGTTCTAAATTTTGGATCCGCCCATTATTATGATCAATTTCTTTCTAGGCGACGCGAAGGCGCATATCGACTTCATAAGAATTGTACAGTCCTTTGATTATCCCGTAGACTCCTTCCTTAAAAACCTTATACTCACCCCGATTGGTCATTGATTGGTGCACTTCAGAAGAGAAGATTTGCCGTGTAAATTCAACTACCACAATCGGGTGGTAGACAATTGAATCGTCTTCGGTCATGGGTTTGTTCCCAATAAAAATAAAGAAACTCAACGGATGTGGTGGTCTACTCCGTTCATTTCGCACTGGGGCCTTGGCACCAATAGTTCTAGTGTTTCCTTTCTTTTGGATCCCACTTATCGGAGATCTGCTTTGTTCATCTCTTTTGGGAGATTTGCTTCATCGCCTAAGCAATCGACACCTATTCTACTCCTCTGGTTCCATGGTGTTTTTGGCACAGAGTCACTAGGCGCTTGTTGACTTATCTCTGCGTTCAGTTCCGCTAAAGTCTTCCCTTTCCTTCTGCAGTTGAAGAATAGTCTACCCGACATACACAAGCTTCTGAGTTTTGCCAAGATTGATTTTCTGCACTGCATTCTGCACTTCACTAGTGATGGAATTTGAGGTGCGATGAACAGTTGGCAACACAAACGTCTCTTCGCAGTAACAACCCTCTTAAAGCAAACGAACTAATTATAGGAGGAAACACTTTCAATGCACAACTTTAAATTACTCACGAAGGTGCCACTTTTAATGTTACCTAATGATTCCATGTGTCCATTTTCCCATCGATAATCAGAGCACGCATCGCCAATCGCATTCTTCGTAGTCGACCAATTTTTGGTACACCATTCCAACCAGGGCAACAGCAGATATATGAATCTACTCGGTGCATATATTGCCCCGACCGTAACTCCGCAAGATTTATTGTGCCGATCTCAATGCATTCATTTCTAACCAGAGCAGGGACAGATATATGAATATGTTCGGCACGTGATATACCCCGTCTGAGAAATAGAAACGTATTTAATCGGCTTACAATTTGCCTTTGAACCCAACCAAGGTAGGGATAGATATATGAATCTACTCGGCGTACACGTTGCCCCGCCCGTAACTCGCCAGGATTCATTATACCGATCTCAATGCATTCGTTCCTAACTAAGGTAAGGGCAAATTTATGAATTTGTCCAGCACGTGATATACCCCATTTGAGAAATAGAAACACATTTAATTGGCTTACAGTTTGCCTTCATTTCCTTCCAAGGCAGGGATAGATATATGAATCTACTCGGCGTACACATTGCCCTTCCCGTAACTTGGCATGATTCATTGTGCCAATCTCAATGCATTTGGTCCTAATAGGGACAGTGGCAGATATATGAATCTGTTCGGCACGTGATATACCCTATCTGAGAAATGAAAACACATTTAATTAGCTTACAGTTTGCCTTCGTTCCTAATCAGGACACGAGCAGATATATAAATCTACTTGGCATACACATTGTCCTGTCTGTAACTCAGCAGGATTCATTGTGTCGATCTCAATGAATTCGTTCCCAACCAGGGAAGGAGTAGATATATGAATATGTTCGGCACGTGATATACCCTGTCTGAGAAACAAAAACACATTTAATCGACTTATAGTTTCCCTTTGTTCGCAACTGGGGTAGGGGCAGATATATGAATCTACCCGGCGTACACATTGGCCCGCCTGTAAACTCAGCAGTATTCATTATGTCGATCTCAATGCATTCGTTTCCAGCCGAGAGCAGGAGCAAATATATGAATCTGTCCAGCACGTGATATACTGTAATAACCCTCACCACTGTTTACCGAATAACCACTGATTACCGTTAAACTGAACTGATTATGACTGATAATTAAACTGGATAAAATACTGAATTGACTGACTGAAAACTGGAACTGAATTGATTGAACATATAAATGTTAATTTGCATTTTATCTGTTTGATTGTTTAAATATCTGTCCATGGTTTAATGTTTAATTTGCGAATTGAAGGCCTTATGGGCGGCCGAACCGGAAATCGTTTAGTGTTTCATGATCATCATAATTTATGTGATTTTATGGTGTATTTATCCGAAAACTGATTTGGTATGATTAAATTAGATTAAAATGAGCCAATTACAAGAGTTTGCTTTAATTACTAATTTGCCACCCTTAGTGGCCCACTACTTGGACCTTCTTGAGACTTGGTTACACTTAGAGACAACATTTTGCTCAGCCACTTTCTTGCTTCAACCGGCCATTGAGAGAGAGTTGAATTCATCTTGTGTTTTGGCTTGGAACTTGAAGGAATTGGAGTGTAGTTGCTAATTGAACTTCTAGACCTTGAATACAAGACTTGAGGTAGGTTCATTGCCCTCTTGTATATGTTTTGAGTTTAGTTCTTGCATGGTTTAGAGCTAAGTTGAGGTCTAGAGCCAATCTATGGCTTGTAATGTTGAATTGTAGCTTAATTGTTGCATACATGTGTATAGTGAAGAGTTTTGAGCTTGACTTCATGGAAACCTTGCATACATGTCTATCTTTTGATCATAATCCATGATTTCATCATATTCTTGAAGAAATGAGCTCATTAGAGCATGTTTTGAAGTTTTGAAATGGTTTTAACCCATGCATGTTGCATGTTCGTCTTGTTCTTGAAAAATGGTTTGAAGTTGGGTTTGAATTAAACACCCTTGGGCTTTGATTTCTCAAATTGAGCTTTGAATCATGTTATTCTATGTGTTTACAAGTGTTTTTCCAGAAATTAGCCCAAGAGGATCGAAAATTATGCTTTTAAACTTGATTTTGAGTTTGGGACTCAAATCTGGAATTTCCAGATTTTGAGCCTACGCTCGAGCGAGGAAGTCTACGCTCGAGCGTACACTCTGTGATCGTACCTTCCGCTCGAGCGAGAAAAGTTACGCTCGAGCGTGAAATGCGTGCATCCAGTACTTTGCATGAGTTCACAGTCCGCTCGAGCGAGGAAACCTACGCTCGAGCAAGGACCTGTGTCTTACGCTCGAGCGAGCATCGGGCGTAAAATCTGAGCATCCAACATTTTTACTGTAGCACACAGTCCGCTCGAGCGACGGAGTCCACGCTCGAGCGGAGCTCCCTTGTTTGCATGTCCGCTCGAGCATAGAAAGCCACGCTCGAGCGAGACCCCTATTTTCTGAAAATTTTGTTAAGTGTTCAAAAGTGCATCTTTGCATCCTCTTTCCATCCTAGGCATTCCTAGGGCATATTTAAGGCATCTTTAAGAGGATATAGATGTAGAACACACCAAGGCAAATTTAGGGATTAAGTTATTATCTTTCCCAACTGTGAAACTTAGTGTGTGTTCAATCTGTTAACTGTTTGGGGTTGGCAATTCGAGGAGACGCTCTAGCCTACTGTAGCCCAGAACTCTGTGAGTAACAATTGTGTAAAGATATGTTCAAAATGATTATTTTCTGAATATTGGACTGAACTGTTTACTGAACTGATATTGTTTACTGAATGAATGTATGTCCTATATTCTGAACTGTATTGTGGCATCCTTAGCACCTACTGTTTACTGTTACTGTTACAGAGATCTCTGTCGGTTCCCTCGTGGAACCACTACTGTTTACTGATTGATGGCCATCATTATTGTTCGGTCTTTAAGACCTACTGCTTACTGTACTGTTATGCTAATGGATGTACCACATATGACTGATTGACTGAAAGACTGGAATACTGATTTAATGAACTGTTTTCATTACTGTAAGGACATTCATTCTAAACCTCTTTACGCATTATGTTATTCACTGGGCTTTAGCTCACTGCTCATATATATATGTAGGTGTACAGGCACCAGACCGCAGCTAGGAGCGTCGGGGTAAACTCCAATTTTGTCAAGCCAACCACTGTGCCTCACTGCGAGGTTCCGAGCCTGCCAAGCTAAGGCTTAGGGGTGTTTTAGTTATCCCCCGTCTGTCTCTGTATACGTTTTTGTAGTACTGTATAAACTGGCATTGCTATTACTGTACTGTTAAATAGGGATTTGGTCCCTGCTCCGAATGATTGTAAATATTGTGTATACTGTTTTGTTACTGACTGTCTATTGAATGAAAAATCTTTTTGGCATACAGACTGTCACAGCTCATTGGACATAGTTTATTTACTGTATTGGCTTCCGCCATGCCCCTGTACTCTGTTTTACTGTATTACTGTTCAGTAGGCCTTCGGTAATCTCGGATTACTGGCCGGTTACGGTGCTAAACCCATAGGGGCGAGTTTGGGTCGTGACAGAGTGGTATCAGAGCGATACTTAACCACGAGTTATACCGCACACACGTGTCGAAATGAGCTATAGGGTGTCCTAGAAAAGCAATTAGGGCATTCATGAGCACGATGAGTGTGTGGCTATGACATGACTGAATATATGTTAATGTGTTAATCTGTGTAAACACATGACTGCTTATGTGATAAACTGTTTAAGTATGTAACTGCTTATGATTGAAACTGTTATAACTGCTATAGTGAAATGGATAATGCAAACACTGCAAATGAATCTGAATCCTCATCAACTGAGGCCAGAATGGAAAGAATGATGGAACTGATAACTGCTAGACTGGACCAACAACAGAACCAACGGCCCCCACCTCCTCCTCCGGTACAGCCGGACCAGAATGTGAATGATAATGATGGGGTCATAATTGCTCTTACCCAGAAGTTCAGCAAACTAAAACCGCCATCCTTTCAGGGAGGCCTCGAACCATTAAAGGCTGAAGCATGGGTTCTGGAGACCGAAAAACTGTTTAAAGTGTTTCCGTGCTCGGAGGCACATAAGGTACTGTTGGCCACTTTCACTTTGCAAGAAGAGGCAAGAAGGTGGTGGATGCTTACTCGTGATGACAATACTGCTATGACTTGGGCACAATTCAAAGTAGCCTTCTTTGAAAAGTACTTTCCTCAGTGTGTCAGAGACAGGAAGGTCACTGAGTTTGAACAGTTAAAATAGGGCACCATGTCTGTTGCTGAATATGAAACAAAGTTTACTGGACTTGCTAGATATGCACCACATATGGTGGATACCGATTACAAGAAGGCCAGAAGGTTTGAAGGCGGCCTGAATGTTGCAATACTGGACAGAATAAATGTTTTAAAGCTACCGACCAATGTGGGTGTTCTTGACCGAGCATTGATGGCCGAGTCGAACATCGAAGCTGTGAAACAATATGAAACACCGGCGTCTGAATGGCGTGGTAAAAGACAGAATTTCAAATTCAAGAAAGACAAGCACAATCAATTGAACAAGAAACAGAATACGGGGTCAACAACTAGCCCCAGCTAAGGGAGTGGTTCCATACCGCCCTGTTTCGAATACGGTAAGAATCATAAGGGAGTTTGTTATAAAATTTCTGGTGCTTGTTACAGGTGTGGCAAGGTGGGCCACATGGTGAAAGATTGCCCTTCCACTGCTCCGAGCCATAGTAAAGCTGCAGGCAGCGCCGCAGCATCAACCATGACACCAAAACCGAACCCCAAAGCTACCGGAAAAGAGCCTATGAGGCAGGGTTGAGTCTTCGCCCTAGTACCGGGAGACGTACAAAATACCGAGACCGTAGTGTCAGGTATTCTTCCTATTTGTGCTCAAAATGCATATGTACTGATTGATTCGGGGTCTACACACTCATATGTATCGCATGCTTTTTCACAGAAATTGAGTAGACCCTTAGAACCCATGAACTATCTGTTAGCTGTATCATCACCTGTTGGGGGATCCATGACATGTGCATATATGTATCCTACTTGTGAGATTATTGTTGGGGATATGCATTTGTTTATTGATTTACTGCCACTGAATATTGACCATTTTGATGTAATATTGGGGATGGACTGGTTGCAAAAATATCATGCTACTATTGACTGTGTGACAAAACAAGTTGTTTTCCGTCCACCTGGTTTACCTGAATTCGTGTTTAATGGGGTAGGAGTAGTACCTCCTCCGTATTTGATTTCTTCTGTAAAAGCTGTTAAATTGATTAGAAAGGGATGTAAGGAATATCTGTGTTCTGTTTTGACTGCATCTACTGATGATAGTGCTAATGTGAATAGCATTCCCATAGTCAGAGAGTTCCCAGATGTTTTTCCAGAGAATCTGCCAGGGGATTTGATTGACAGGGAAATTGAATTCACCGTTGATGTGATTCCGGGAACACAGCCAGTATCCAAAGCTCCTTACAGAATGGCTCCCACTGAACTGAAGGAATTGAAAGTACAACTGCAAGAACTGTTAGACAAAAGGTTCATCAGGCCTAGTACTTCGCCGTGGGGCGCACCGGTTTTGTTTGTAAAGAAAAAAGACGGCTCACTGAGACTGTGCATTGATTACCGTGAACTGAACAAGGTAACCGTGAAAAATAAATACCCATTACCTCGTATTGATGACTTATTTGATCAGTTACAGGGTGCTCAAGTGTTTTCTAAGATTGACCTTAGATCCGGATATCATCAGTTGAAGGTTAAACCAGAAGACATTGATAAGACTGCTTTTAGAACAAGGTATGGACATTACGAATTTTTAGTTATGCCTTTTGGAGTTACCAATGCACCAGCAGCATTTATGGACCTCATGAATAGAATCTTTAAACCGTACCTTGATGACTTTATTGTTGTATTCATTGATGACATCCAGATTTATTCTAAGACTAGAGAAGAATATGAACATCATCTGAGACTTGCCCTACAGACCTTAAGAGAACAGAAACTTTATGCTAAACTGTCTAAATGTGAATTTTGGCTTGACCATGTTATGTTTTTGGGGCATGTTATTAGCAAAGATGGGATTTCAGTTGATCCACAGAAAATCGAAGCCGTAGTGAACTGGCCTAGACCAACGAATGTGACTGAAGTCCGAAGCTTTTTGGGATTGGCTGGATATTACAGAAGGTTTGTCAAAGATTTCTCCAAGATTGCCTTACCATTGACTCAACTGACACAGAAGGGGATATCATTTGACTGGACTGACCAAAGGGAATCAGCATTCCAAGAGTTGAAAACTCGACTTGTGACTGCACCGGTTCTTACCCTACCTTCAGGTACGGATGGTTATACTGTATTTAGTGATGCTTCTCATAAGGGTTTGGGGTGTGTTTTAATGCAGAATGGGAGAGCAATTGCCTATGCTTCCCGACAACTGAGGCCTCATGAAAAGAACTACCCAACCCATGACTTGGAACTTGCTGCAGTGGTATTTGCGTTAAAAATCTGGCGTCACTATCTGTATGGGGCAACATGTGAAGTATATACCGACCACAAGAGTCTGAAGTATTTCTTCACCCAGAAAGAACTGAACATGAGACAGCGGAGATGGCTAGAATTGATCAAAGATTATGACCTACAGATTTTGTACCATCCGGGAAAAGCCAACACCGTTGCCGATGCACTGAGCCGAAAGTCGATCGCAAATTTAGCTTGTTTGCTCACTGGACAGAAAGAGTTGCTTTGTGACCTTGAAAAATCTGAAATTGAAATTGTTTTGCGAGAACAAAGTGGAACCTTAGCTGCCATTGCGGCTCAACCGGCTTTGATTGAAGAGATTAAAGAGAAACAGCAACAGGATGACTTCTTGAGGAAGATCATCGAAGAAAGAGAATCTAAACCGAGACCGGGGTTCAAATTCGAAAATAGTGTACTGAAATTTCAGGAAAGACTGTGTGTACCGAATGATACTGAACTGAAAAGAAGAGTTCTGCAAGAGGGCCACAACTCAAAATTTTCTATCCATCCGGGGAATACGAAAATGTATCAGGATTTGAAATTTAATTTCTGGTGGCCGAGAATGAAGAAAGAAATTGCTGATTTTGTATCAAAATGTCTTCATTGCCAACAAGTTAAAGCTGAACATCAGCGACCCGCAGGCTTACTGCAACCCTTACCCATACCGGAGTGGAAATGGGAACACATCACAATGGATTTCATCGTTGGATTGCCTCGCTCCAGAAAAGGTATGGATTCAATTTGGGTCATTGTTGATAGACTAACCAAATCTGCTCACTTCTTACCTGTCAAGACAATTTATAATGCCGACAAGTTGGCTGTAATTTATATTGATGAAATTGTTAGACTGCATGGAGTGCCTGTATCCATTGTTTCTGACAGGGATTCGAAGTTTACATCGAGGTTTTGGCAGAGCCTACAGACTGCATTGGGAACTGAACTGAGACTGAGTAGTGCCTATCATCCTCAGACAGATGGCCAGTCAGAAAGGACCATTCAAACTCTGGAGGATTTATTGAGAATGTGTGTCCTTGATTTTCAGGGAAACTGGGAAAGCCATTTGCCCTTAGCTGAATTCGCCTACAACAACAATTATCATTCGAGTATTGGTATGGCGCCTTTCGAGGCATTGTATGGCAGGAAATGTAGATCTCCGATTTCTTGGGCAGAAATTGGAGATGGGCCTTTGCTTGGGCCCGAGATTGTTTACGAAACAACTAAAAAAGTGAAACTAATACAACAGAGACTGAAAACTGCACAGAGCCGACAGAAAAGTTATGCAGATGTCAGAAGGCGAGACAGAGAATATGAAGTGGGTGATCACGTTTTTGTGAAAGTGACACCAATGAAAGGCCAGACTCATTTTGGAGTCAAAGGCAAGTTAGCGCCAAGGTATGTCGGACCGTATGAGATTATTTAGAAAGTCAATCCAGTGGCGTATCAAGTTGCGTTTCATCCTGAAATGGAGCATATGCATAACGTCTTCCACATTTCTATGTTGAGAGATTATCTCCGGGATCCATTCCATGTGATTGAGCCTACTCGGGTAGTGTTGAGTAACGACTACACTTACGAGGAATGGCCTATACAGATTGTAAACCGACGGATCAAGAAGTTGAGGAACAAGGAGATCCCGTTAGTGAAAGTTGACTGGCAGAACCACGGTGGCGTGTATGCCACTTAGGAAAGGGAAGATGACATGGCTAAGAGATATCCTGATTTGTTCCCACTGGATCCTGTTTTCTTCCAGAATGAAGGTAACTCGAGTTTAGAGGACTAAACTCTTTTTAAGGAGGGGAGACTGTAATAACCCTCACCACTGTTTACCGAATAACCACTGATTAACGTTAAACTGAACTGATTATGACTGATAATTGAACTGGATAAAATACTGAATTGACTGACTGAAAACTGGAACTGAATTGATTGAACATATAAATGTTAATTTGCATTTTATCTGTTTGATTGTTTAAATATCTGTCCATGGTTTAATGTTTAATTTGCGAATTGAAGGCCTTATGGGCGGCCGAACCGGAAATCGTTTAGTGTTTCATGATCATCATAATTTATGTGATTTTATGGTGTATTTATCCGAAAACTGATTTGGTATGATTAAATTAGATTAAAATGAGCCAATTACAAGAGTTTGCTTTAATTACTAATTTGCCACCCTTAGTGGCCCACTACTTGGACCTTCTTGAGACTTGGTTACACTTAGAGACAACATTTTGCTCAGCCACTTTCTTGCTTCAACCGGCCATTGAGAGAGAGTTGAATTCATCTTGTGTTTTGGCTTGGAACTTGAAGGAATTGGAGTGTAGTTGCTAATTGAACTTCTAGACCTTGAATACAAGACTTGAGGTAGGTTCATTGCCCTCTTGTATATGTTTTGAGTTTAGTTCTTGCATGGTTTAGAGCTAAGTTGAGGTCTAGAGCCAATCTATGGCTTGTAATGTTGAATTGTAGCTTAATTGTTGCATACATGTGTATAGTGAAGAGTTTTGAGCTTGACTTCATGGAAACCTTGCATACATGTCTATCTTTTGATCATAATCCATGATTTCATCATATTCTTGAAGAAATGAGCTCATTAGAGCATGTTTTGAAGTTTTGAAATGGTTTTAACCCATGCATGTTGCATGTTCGTCTTGTTCTTGAAAAATGGTTTGAAGTTGGGTTTGAATTAAACACCCTTGGGCTTTGATTTCTCAAATTGAGCTTTGAATCATGTTATTCTATGTGTTTACAAGTGTTTTTCCAGAAATTAGCCCAAGAGGATCGAAAATTATGCTTTTAAACTTGATTTTGAGTTTGGGACTTAAATATGGAATTTCCAGATTTTGAGCCTACGCTCGAGCGAGGAAGTCTACGCTCGAGCGTACACTCTGTGATCGTACCTTCCGCTCGAGCGAGAAAAGTTACGCTCGAGCGTGAAATGCGTGCATCCAGTACTTTGCATGAGTTCACAGTCCGCTCGAGCGAGGAAACCTACGCTCGAGCAAGGACCTGTGTCT
The DNA here is from genome assembly GCA_036172215.1 of Camellia granthamiana. Classification (NCBI taxonomy): domain Eukaryota; kingdom Viridiplantae; phylum Streptophyta; class Magnoliopsida; order Ericales; family Theaceae; genus Camellia; species Camellia granthamiana. Next base: position 70,579,388 of record CM069904.1, read on the forward strand.
TACGCTCGAGCGAGCATCGGGCGTAAAATCTGAGCATCCAGCATTTTTACTGTAGCACACAGTCCGCTCGAGCGACGGAGTCCACGCTCGAGCGGAGCTCCCTTGTCTGCATGTCCGCTCGAGCGTAGAAAGCCACGCTCGAGCGAGACCCCTGTTTTCTGAAAATTTTGTTAAGTGTTCAAAAGTGCATCTTTGCATCCTCTTTCCATCCTAGGCATTCCTAGGGCATATTTAAGGCATCTTTAAGAGGATATAGATGTAGAACACACCAAGGCAAATTTAGGGATTAAGTTGTTATCTTTCCCAACTGTGAAACTTAGTGTGTGTTCAATCTGTTAACTGTTTAGGGTTGGCAATTCGAGGAGACGCTCTAGCCTACTGTAGCCCAGAACTCTGTGAGTAACAATTGTGTAAAGATATGTTCAAAATGATTATTTTCTGAATATTGGACTGAACTGTTTACTGAACTGATATTGTTTACTGAATGAATGTATGTCCTATATTCTGAACTGTATTGTGGCATCCTTAGCACCTACTGTTTACTGTTACTGTTACAGAGATCTCTGTCGGTTCCCTCGTGGAACCACTACTGTTTACTGATTGATGGCCATCATTACTGTTCGGTCTTTAAGACCTACTGCTTACTGTACTGTTATGCTAATGGATGTACCACATATGACTGATTGACTGAAAGACTGGAATACTGATTTAATGAACTGTTTTCATTACTGTAAGGACATTCATTCTAAACCTCTTTACGCATTACGTTATTCACTGGGCTTTAGCTCACTGCTCATATATATATGTAGGTGTACAGGCACCAGACCGCAGCTAGGAGCGTCGGGGTAAACTCCAGTTTTGTCAAGCCAACCACTATGCCTCACTGCGAGGTTCCGAGCCTGCCAAGCTAAGGCTTAGGGGTGTTTTAGTTATCCCCCGTCTGTCTCTGTATACGTTTTTGTAGTACTGTATAAACTGGCATTGCTGTTACTGTACTGTTAAATAGGGATTTGGTCCCTGCTCCGAATGATTGTAAATATTGTGTATACTGTTTTGTTACTGACTGTATATTGAATGGAAATTTTTTTTGGCATACAGACTGTCACAGTTCATTGGACATAGTTTATTTACTGTATTGGCTTCCGCCATGCCCCTGTACTCTGTTTTACTGTATTACTGTTCAGTAGGCCTTCGGTAATCTCGGATTACTGGCCGGTTACGGTGCTAAATCCATAGGGGCGGGTTTGGGTCGTGACATATACCCCGTCTGAGAAACGGAAACACATTTGATCGGCTTACAGTTTGATGTGGACATCAAACGCAATTAATCAGATTAATTTATTACTGGGGACGATTATGTGAATGCATTTGGCAATTAAATCTAGTTCAATTGCATCGATTACATTGTGCCGATTATACGAGCATCAATTCAGAAATGATAAGTACAGTTCAAATCATACCCATTCAATAAGACAATTTTGATGCACAATATGTTTTCATTTATAAACTAACTTGATACATGAATTGGTCAATTTACATATGAAAACGGCCCTAGCACATCGACAACAAAGCAACAAAATAGATTACATTACAACTAAAGCACTTAGTCTAAACTATTCGGCCTTAGAGCTCTCTGGATCAGATTCCAATGGCTCGACGTCCTCTACCTCGAAAGAAATCGACACGTTGAGCGAAACTTGAGTGACAGCAAGGGCCTTTTGCCAACCATGTTTGAAACATCTATTTAGAAGATCAAAACCTGATCGGCATATTTTTCAGTGGCAACCATCTCTTCTTGCTCAAAGGCCTTTGTCGTCGCCGATTAAACCTTTGTTAACAATCTCTATGCCTCAAGCAATTCGGCTCTCAACTTCCGCAATTCGTCGTTGTCTGTTTTTAGGGCCTCCTCAGAAAGCTTTGCTCTCTCTTCAACAGAGCGACGAAATAAGTCGGCGTGCTTTGATTTCTCCTCTTCGATAGAAGTTTTTTGTTGCTCTTTTGCAGCCTTTTTCTATGTGGCGTCTGCTTTTTGCGCCGTAACTTCCAGCTCAATCGTTACTGACTCTGTTTTATGCTGTTCAGCCGTCTCTACCGCGTCATGGAGACGGCAGCCAATGTTAGCAATTTGTTCACTAGCCTACGAAACAAGCTTCTTAAGGCACTAAACATTTAAGACACTAGATATAACAAAGGGATTGAAGTAATGAAACTTACCAAAATCGTCGATTACGCGACCACTGCAACAAACAAAGCAAAGTGTTCAGCACGAAATATTACCTTGTCCAATGGCAGTGTATTGGAGATAGCCATGCATAGCGCAACCCTAGGCTCCTTGACGGTCGAAGCATCTGTCGAAATCTGAACACCCTTGATTTTAGGCAATATTGGAAACGGCGTCGTCAAGTCAAGACTAGATGCAACTTTAGCTCTTTTCTTAACAGGCTGCTTAGTCAACTCTGAAGATTTGGCAAGACGCTTGGAGCCAGTCGCGTCGACGGCTTCTACCGATGCCAACAAAAGGGCGTCAACAAACGCCGACAGTGGTGGTTGTTCCGATATCTCGATTACGGCTTGCTCGGCGACCCCTTCTATCTAGACAGTTGGAGTATTGACTACTCGACTTGAGGTATTAGCAGATGACTTTTTAGCCTTAACTCTTTCAGCATTCCTCTTCTTGGCAAACTGAGTAAGGGAAAAGGATTCACCCGCCATTTCTTCTAACCTGGATCCAGGAAAATCATCCAAGTCAATGAAGATATCATCCTCTTGAGGACTCTTGATATCTATTTGGTCAGGGGAAGCTGCAAGCTCTAAGCCGCTAACCTCAACTTTTTTCCTAGAGCCGACTTGATCAAAAGTTTTATCAAGCTCCCTATCTAAATCTTACTCTTCTACCTGACGGGCATCTCGTTTGACGGCAACGTTCTGCTCAGCTTGACCATCTTGCTTAATGATTAGACCATGTCCAACGTTTTGCTCAGCGTCTTGTCCTACGCCTTGTTCGATATCCTAACCACCTTTTCCATTGCCTTGTTCACTGGCTGATAAATGTCCAATCCCAATATCTCTCAAATTGACAAAGCTAGGGAATACAAGTGTAACGCCCCAACCCTTCACATGTCATTGATATTGTCTGTGATTGTCCGCTTTGGGCCATGCCTGCATGATTTGTTCTTCCTAGTGGGTCACCCACCCTAGAACTACCCCAGCCTAAGCACACTTAACTGGGAAGTTCTGCTAGGGATTTCACCACCCGATAAAAGGCCTCAATGCTATATAAGGGTCCAGGTTTTTATATTTATAACCCAAGAACTCCCGCTCCATTCCTGATGTGGGACACCGAGAGCTTACAATCCACTCCTCTTAGGGCTGCACGTCCCCGTGCAATAGCCTGCCAGCTGGCAAGCCCGCCCACATACACCGAGAGACGCTAGGGGCCCACACTTGGTACTCCGAAGAGTTGGCCCTGATACCATTTGTAACACCCTAACCCTTCACATGTTATTAATATTGTCTACTTTAGCCCATGCCAGCATGGATTTGTTTTTCCCAGTGGGTCACCCATCCTAGAACTACTCCAACCTAAGTACGCTTAACTAGGGAGTTCTGCTAGGGATTTCACCACTCGGGAAAAGGCCTCAATGCTATATAAGAGTCCAGGTTTTTACTTTCATAGCCTAGGAACTCTCCCTCCATTCCCGATATAGGACACCGGGACCTTATAACAAGAGCTGACAGTTGTTCTTCGCCTTTGGGAATCGATATGTGGTCGGGCGCTGTGAAGGATGAATAGGAAGGATCGTATCTTGGACGAATGTGGGCGGCACGTCCTGTCCTTGGGGATTCAAGCGACTGGCGAGATCAAGAATGATCTTTACTTGAGTAAGAATGACTTTGTCTATTGAAGTGAGGGACTTCTTAAGGTCGTTGCCTGCAAGAAGAAGAAAAAAAACATGGTTGTTTTATAGAGAAGGAGTTGATTAACAAATAAAACTGACAAAAGAACTACTCGGCCACCTGGTTCGCCCTTCTGCCTAGACACAAGATTTAGGCGATCTTCTCTTTCATCGAATTCCTAATTACCTCGAACGGCAACTATTACATCATCTACCTTTTTGCCATAGGTGGCAAACATGGTTACTAGGTGGTGGTCAGTGTCCTTAGCTCTTGGGAAGAACCGTCCTTGTCGACTAAACAATTTGGCAAGGGCGTAACAATACTGAATGGCAGGAATCCCTAAGTTAAGTCAAAGTCTACGGTTTAATTCTACTATGCCCATTATTATTCGGTACAAATTTACGTTGGTCTGTGAAGGAATAAGACCTTAATAACGAAGAACATATCTGAGTAAAGGGTGGAGAGGGAAGCGAACTCCACCCTAGGCAATCGCCAATAAAGGGAAAACGATGGTGTTGACGTCATCCCTTTCCATGTCAACCTCTGCGTCCCCAACGAGGGTCAATTGAACGTCGTCAGGGATCGAGAAGTGATGACGAAAGGCGACGACTCTATTCTCAAAAATGAGGGCTTTCAGGTGATTAGCCATAAGAAGACCAAAATAGAACACAAGAAGGAGAAGTAACAGAAGGACAAACCAAAATTCTGAAAACGAAATAAAGAGTGAAAGCTTAAAGGACTTACAAGTTGAAATGAAAGATTCACGAATGATAGAGAGAGCAGAGCAATCACAGACAAGGTCTTGAAGATGGAAAGCTGCGAGGATGAAGTATTTTCAGAAACAGAAGGGCAGAAAGTTTTCAAATCACATTAAATGAATGAAGATTACAAAGAGGCGGGAAATTGCAATCATTTCACATCGCGTCCCATCTGACTTGTTAGCAATCGAATAGCGTGTCCATCACGCGCCCGAATTCCCAGGCATAAAGTATAATTAATTTCAAAGTCTGTGTGAAGATGACCCAACAAGAGCCGAGGACGCAACCCATTCGGCATACATTACAACATATAAGAGTTTTAGAAACCAAATTTTTTGGTCTCTAAAAGTGAAAATTTTGTTACAAAAGACATTTAGGGACAAATTTCTATCGTCGTAAAGATATTCGCTAAAAGGTCGTCTCGAAAAGTCAAAAATAAGGCTTTTAGCAACAAAATTTTGAAGATGTCACTAATAAATAGACTTTTGGGGACAAAATAATTTGGTCTGAAAATGGTTTATTTTTTGAGACAAAAAATTTGGTCCCAAAATGATAATAATTCATCCCTAATGTCCAATTTTCATTACTAAAAATATAATGATGACACTTTTTGCAACAAAAATATTTAGTCTCTAAAAAATAATTTTGTCCCTAAATTTTGGTCTTTAAAACCTTAATTTTTTGTAGTGATATGAGTTAACCCGGTGCTTGAGGAGCAATTGTGGGAGCCGAAAATAAATATACCTAAAACGGCAAACATAGTACATCCAAGCCCATCCGAGATGGGCCGAATGAGGCCAAAGCCCACTGGACTGAAAGCTATTGCCGAATAGGCATGAAAGAGAATGAGAAGAACACCGAGTATATCAAGTAAGTCGACTATCCCTTTCTAAAAAGTATAGTAAGAAGATAGGCCCTAACAGGGCTAAGCTGCATGGCAAAAATATCAAAGAGAATGACTCTATAAAAGGAAAGAAAAGACTGAAGAAGCGAGTATGTGGAAAAAACTAGTACCTTAAGAAACCAAAAACACTATTCTTTCTATAGAAGCTAACTTACTTGTCGGAGTGCTAATTTCGGCACCACCGACCGAAGTTTTATTTCTGTTTCAGTTGACAGATGGGTGAATCGTTCAAGGGCTTATTTGAATTGAAGGAGTATTTTAAAACCACCTCTCCACAGTAATATTATTTATGTTTTCTATTATTTATTTAAATTTACATACACCATGTATGTCAATTACTAATATATATATATATATAAATTGTCCAGTTCAACAATATGATTTTAGCTAAGTCATTTCAACAATGCACCATTGTCTTGTTCAGTAAAATATTTCTTTATCAAACGTGATGTTTAGGTTTGAGTCTCACCGCAGCCGCATCTTCATCTTCTGTCCTACTTGTTAATTAAAAAAAAATGTCATTATTTGATGCATAATACAAGTGCCAAACTCACCATATATGTGAGGCAACAATCAAACTCTTTGTGCATTTTTTATTTTGTTTTATTTTATTTTATTTTTTTATATAACCGGTATCCGGCTGATTAATTCGGAAACCAATCTTATCATTCACTAACAGGGATTGTGCATGTTCTTACAGTGCTTAATAATTAAGGCTTTTCTTTTTTCCTTTTTCAGAACTCCCAAATTGAAAATGAGGCACAGGTGAACAAGAGTAAGACAAAAAGGGGTGTTCGATAATCCGATTCAGTTCTTAAAACCGAATCATCTATTAAGTCATAATTAATTAAGTTTATTGGATAATCACAGCTGATATCACTTAAAAATTTAAATGTCTCTTAAAATATAGGTTAAAATTTAAAAAAATTTAAATCATATAAAATTTACTTAATTCTGATTGATTTTATAAATATTAAACATAAGTATCGATATATACTATTATAAACTTATTATCATTATCACCACCATTACCATCCCCGCTGTCGCCACCACACCACCACCATCATGCCACCATCACCACCACTACCATCGCCGTCATCGCCACCACAACACCACCATCACGCCACCACCACCACCACTACCAGTCTATTACCATCACATTCATCACCATTATTATTGTTACCATAAGTATAACCATCATTTTACTATCACTATCATCACCACTACCACCATCAACATCAACACTACCGCAATCGTCACCACCACCACCACTACTATCACTACCACTATTACCATCACTACCACTACCACTACTACTACCACTATTACCATCACTACAACCACTATCACCACCACCATCAAAATAAAAAAAATTAAAATATATAATTTGAAAATAATAAATTTCAAATTTAATCTTATAAACCTATCAAACAATTTATATTTAGTCCAACACTTAAATTTTTATCAAACAATTTTTCAATTTAAAAAATTCAATATTCGGTTTCCAATACTTAATTTTCAGCCTTTAGTTTTTAATTTTCAGTTTTATCAAACACTACCAAAGATTAATACTAAAAGTTTAAACCTGTTTTGTATCATTTTTTTATTTTTACTTACCATAAAATACAAACTTTTTTGACAAATTGCTTTTTAAAACATCTCAGGGGTCGTTTGGGGTTCGCTTACAGTTTTTTTAATTTTTTACGAAAAGATATACAAAAATATAGATAATTGATATAATAATTTGTAGTAAATAAGCAAATAAGCTACTTATTTAGATTGAACGTTGTTTTGAACATTGGAACGCTATTTTTACACAAAAATAAAACTATAAGAGTGTGTTTATTTTGAGGGATTATTTTATGGGATTGCACTATTAGTTCATCCGGACTAATAGTCTATTGTTTGGTTCAATTTTTTTACTTCGGATTAATAGTCTCTCCGAACTATTAGTCTATAACATGAGGGATTATTGTATCCTAGGAGGAGGGATGGGATTATTTTCATTTGGTATCCCATGGGATTAATGTGTGAAATGTCCATTTTATCCTCATGTTATTACTTAATAAACAATTGGAAAATAGTAAAATAGTCTTTTGAACATTTATAAATTATTTTTTTAGTGTTGTTAATTTAAAATTATATATTAAGTAAAAAATATAAATTATAAATTATAAATTCAATTTAATTAAAAATAATAAATTAAAAATTATGGCCTTATAATTTTTTTAGTGTTGTTAATTTAAAATTATATATTAAATAAAAATAAAAATCATAAATTATAAATTATAAATTTAATTTAATTAAAAATAATAAATTAAAAATTATGGCCTTATAAATTAAATTTTTTTAGTGTTGTTAATTTAAAATTATATATTAAATAAAAAATATAAATTATAAATTTAATTTAATTGAAAATAATAAATTAAAAATTATGGCCCTATAAAATTAAATTTTTTTAGTGCTGTTAATTTAAAATTATATATTAAATAAAAATTATAAATTATAAATTTAATTTAATTTAATTGAAAATAATAAATTATAAATTATGGCTCTATAAATTAAAATTTTTTAGTGTTGTTAAATTATAAATTTAAATTTAAAATTATATATTAAATAAAAATTATAAAATACAAGGTAAAATAGTCTTTTGAACATTTATCCTTATTCAGTCCGTCCAACCAAACATTGGATTCATTAAAAATAGTCCAATCTAGACATCTAATCCAATAACTAAACAAACATAAGATACAAATCCAGTCCAACCAAATAGTCCGGGGACAATGTATCCCAGGACTAACAGTCCGATTGATTACAATCTCCCCTTATTCAGTCCGTCTAAATAAATACACCCTAAATATTTAAAAACTTTTTTAAATTTAAAAACACAAAAAATAAAAATAAAGAAAATGATACCCGTTCTAATGGTTAGTAGTTTGGGAACTTTCAAATAGTCACCTTTTTATTTCATTTTTGTTTTTTTTTTTTTTTGGGGTGTCTTTAATGACTTTTTTCCAAAATAATGTTAAACCTTTTTACTTTTCCAGTCGATTTCATGTAGAGAAATCTTAAAAAAAAAAAAAAAAATTTAAAAATTCAAAAGGAAATTCAAAAATTCAAAAAAGTCTACTGTAACGATTCCAGTTTTGACCCGTCACTTGTTGAATTCTAGACTCGGATTTATGGTTTTTGAATGCTGTTTATTGTCTTTGCTCTTTATTCCTCCTTAAATTTGGTTGATTGGGCCATTTTGAGTGTGTTTGGAACAGGTTGGTTACTTAGATGCCGTTTGGTAACACTTACGTTTTCAATTTTCAGTTTATATTTACAAAAATTTAAAAAACTCAAATAAAAACTTGTTTGGTAAATTTTTGATTTATAAATCAGTGGTCTCAGTTTATAAATTTGGCCAAAAAATGTATTTCCGTTTTGAGTTTTGAGTTTTTTTTTTTTTACCACCCAACACTAGCCACCACCTATTACCATTTTCCACCACCGTCTTCCGCCACCACCACCACCTGCCACCACCCACCTGCCACCACCACCACCCACCAGCCACCCACTCGCTACCACCACCCACCCCCTGCCGCCACCACCACCCACCTGCCACCCACCCGCCACCACAACCCACCACCACTCACCTGCCACCCACCCGCCATCACCACCACCACCACCACCACCATCACCCACCACCTACTCACCACCACCACCCATCGCCCACTAGGGGTGGGCGTGGGTCGGTTGCGGCCACGGAACCTCAAATCCGCCATCCGTCTGCCAGATTGGCGGATTTGAGAAAATCAATCTACATCCGTCCGCCAATCCGGCGGATGTGGATTGAGCAGATTGGTGGACTGAGCGCATTGGCGGTTTGGCGGATGGATGCGAATCGGTTTGGTAGTTTAAAATTTTATAAATTTTCAACATAATTCAACTTGTGCACTTCCTAAAAAAAAAAAGAAAAAAGAAGAAAGTATTACAGTCAATGACTTAAAAAAATATTACAATCACTGCATGTCTCATCCAAAGCAAGAAAGTTTGAAACTTTAGAATATTACAATCATTGCATACCTCATGCACATACTACAATCACAGCATGTCTCATCTATATAAAGTATTACAATCTGTGGTTTTAAAATATAAAAACAATTCAAACCACTAAAATCATGAACAGAGCAGTAGTAGAGATTGTATGTCTCTGTATTGTTACATTTATATCTGTTTTTGAAAATAAAAACCAACCAGCATATATCATATTTTCTATTTATTATTTTTAGAGATAGATTTAAAAACCAAAAAATATAGATAAATAATACGTTTATTTTTTTCAATTCAAAAAAGATATTCAAGTTGAAAACTTTTTTCAACAGAATATTTAAAACTCTTTTTTAATTGAAAACACAAACAAATTATTTAAACAAACTGAAAACACAAAGTCTTATAAATTACTAGGGGTGCTCGCGGTTTGGCGGTTCGGTTGCGACCAAAGGAATCTCAAATCCACCATCCGTCCACCAGATTGGCGGATTGGAGAAAATTAATCCGCAACCGTCCACTCGTCATCACGCATCCGTCCAAAATGTGGTGGATCGGTTCGGTTCAGTCGGTTTTGGCGGATCGGTATATCCGTTACTCACCCCTACCACCCACCACCCACCCGCCACCACCACCCATTACCCACTACCACCACCACCACCCACCACCCACCTGCCACCACCACTCACCACCCGCCACCACCACCACCACCACCACTCACCACCCGCCACCACCACCACCATTACCCACCACCCACCTGCCACCACCACCCACCACCCACCCGCCACTACCCACCACCACCCGCTACCTACCCACCACCACCATACACCCACCATCTACCACCCATCTGCCACCACCATCCACCCACCCGTCACCGCTTTCCACCACCGTCTTCCACCACCACCACCTGCCACTTGCCACCACTTTCCACCACCGTCTTCTGCCACCATCACCCACCACCTGCCAACATTTTCCACCACCGTCTTCCGCTACCACCACCCGCCATCATTTTCCATCACCGTCTTCTGCCGCCACCACTCGTCACCACCCACCACCACTTGTCATTTCTCACTCTTTTTTATATTTTTAAATTTTTTTAAACATTTTGTCTAAACCAAACGCGTTTGTAGTTTATGTTTTTCTAAAAATAAACAAAAACCAGTTTATAAAAATTTTGTAAATATAAACTGAAAATGTAAACATTACCAAACAGGCCCTTAGTTTTCAAACCTTATGTTGCCCAGAATTTTGGTCTTCTGCTCGAACGAGCCTTCTTGCGCTTGAGCGGGGTTTACAAATACTCAGTACTTTGCACGTCTGCAAAATACTAGAGGAGTGTTTTACACGCTCGAGCAGCGTTTCCTACGCTTGAGCGGGTGGGCGCTTGAACATCCCTTCTTGCGCTTGAGTGGTTTGTCTGTTGTATTGGACGTGTGTATTTCGCGCTCGAGCGGGTCTCTTTTGCACTCTTTTGCACTCGAGCAAAACAAATTTTTGTATCTAACGCTCGAGCGTCAACTATTTCGCTCGAGCGGACTGTGCGTATATTAGATTGCGAAAATCACTTTTTACCTCACTCTTTCAGATCTATTCTTCTAAAAACCCTAAAGTGAGACCCTCTCTCTCTAAAATACTCTCTCTCTTTAGATATCCACCTAGTTCTAGTGGTTTCTCAACCCTTGTGCCTTCATTAAAAAGGTGGAGTTTCTCAAGATCTTCATTTTGATTCAAATAGAGTTGGATTTCGGCATCTGTGAGGTTTCTCTCTCTCTTGGCTCGTCTTCTCTCTTTGAGGTAGGAATTTTCTACACTTGTTATAATTTTTAACTTAGTTATTTGTGGTTGTGTAACAATGGTAGGAATTGGGAGAATTTTGGGTGAAATGTGAAAGAGGGATTTTTGGTGAAAATGAAATAAATAAACATGGGGTTTGACAATGAAGTCATGCTATGTCAAAATGGGTGATTTTGGTATTTAGATTGGTATTTTGAAAAGAGGGATTTTTGCCCTAAATTGATTATCATATCTATTTTATATAAATAGTTGAAATTGGTGTTGAAACATGGGATTGAGTGAGTATTGAAATAGATGATGGAATTGAGTATATAATGCTTCACACCCTTGGAAGTTTTGGATAAATTATCTGTTAGACTTATTTATTTTGATGATTTATTTAATTATGTTTTAATTTATTTGAAAGAGAAAAATATAATCCAAAATTTATTTTGATAATTTATTTAATTATATTTTAATTATTTGAAAAAGAAAAATAGAATTCAAAATTTATTTTGATGATTTATTTAATTATATTTTAATAGAATCCAAAATTTATTTTGATGATTTATTTAATTATGTTTTAATTTATTTGAAAGAGAAAAATAGAATCAAAATTTATTTTATCCCATTATTTCTCACCTAAACTTTTATTCTAAATATTGTTTGAATGTGTTTAATATTTGCTTAAATCAGGAGTTCATTTCAATCCAAAAATAATGTCCAAACCAGAGGTTCAAACAGCCCAAAATAAAAGTTCAAACAGCTCAGCACAGCAATAGGCCAAAAGGTTCAAATGGAAGATATTTAAATTAGTAATGATGGAGTGGAAGATATTCAAATGAATACAACGGCTATAAACAGCTATAAGTTTCAAGATATTCAAATGAATACAACGGCTATAAGTTTCATTATATATACCAAAGCCTCAGATGTGAACAAGTTACAGCCACTACAAACAAGTTACGGAAACCAGAAAATATTCTTTGATCTAAAATCACTCTCATCTATTCTCTGAAAAAATTTCTGAGAAGTGTTCTTCAATTTTTGTTTACATCCTCTTTCAGAAATTGTACATTGAGACGTATAGCTTTAAGCACATCTTTCCTGTGTGAGGTTTATAGAAAAACCAGAGCTTTATTATTATATCTATCTTTGAGAGATAATTCTTGTAGTTTTCTGTGAAAGCAAAAACGCCTTCTTTTCAACCTTGTAAGAGTGTAGTACATTCAGTGTTCTTGACTTAGAAAGTCTGTGTAAAATCTGTGGAGGATTGCTCCATCTGTGAAAAAGTTGCTAGCATCCTGTGAAGCTAGAATATAGTGGAAAATCTCAAGTGAAGCTTGAGGAGTGGACGTAGGCCGAGTTGAAGCTGAACCACTATAAATTTATTTGTCTCTCTCTCCCTTATCTCTTTATTTTATTTAAATTGCCATAACTATATTTCACATTTTCACTGTGCTAAAGTCATTAACTGACATAGTTGTTAGAACACTTATTTTAATTATTTTTATTTCATTAACTATATTTATCTATTGTGCTAGTCATAATTTTTATTAGGGTATTATTATTTTTATTTGTAAAAACCTAATACACCCCCCTCTTAGGTTGTCTTTTGGGTAACAATTGGTATCAGAGCCTAAACTCTTATTTTAGATTTAACCATCTAGGAGTTTCGATCCATGGCAACCTTAGCTGAAGGACAAGCCACAAATAGGCCACTATTGTTTGACGGAAACAACTATAGTCATTAGAATGATAAAATGACCCTATACCTACAAGCCACTGATTAGGCCATGTGGATTATTGTCACCAAAGGTCCAAAAATTCCTACCAAATTAGTAGACAATATTAGTGTACCTAAAACTAAAGATGAATGTGATGAAAGGGATCATAAATTATTGCAAGCCAATGCTAAAGCCAAACTCACCCTTGTTTGTGGATTAGACTCTAAGGAGTATAATAGAATTTCAAATTGTGATTCGGCAAAAGAAATTTGGAACAAACTTGAGGTAACGTATGAAGGTACAAACTAAGTGAAGGAATCTCGTATTGATATGCTTGTTCATAGTTATGAATTGTTTAAAATGAACTCTGATGAATCTATTTCAAGTATGTTTACTAGATTTACTGAAATTGTAAACTCTTTGAAATCTCTTGGCAAAACTTATACTAACAGTGAGTTGGTGAGAAAAATTCTTAGATGTTTACCAAAGAATTGGGAAGCAAAGGTAACGGCCATTATAGAAACCAAAAATCTCTCCACACTTGGATTGGATGAGCTTATGGGTTCCCTTATGACTCATGAGATCACCATGAAAGGACATGAGGATGTTGAAAACAAAAAGAAAAGTGGAATTGCATTCAAAACCTCATCAAATGAAGAAGAACATGAAAACTCCAGTGAGGATGAAAGCTATGACATGTTTAGTAGAAATCTCAAAAAGCACTTCAAGAAAAACAATTATGGAGGAAGAAGTCCTTTCAAGAAAGAGTACAACAAAGATAACAAGAAAAGGCCTATTATTTGCTATGAGTGCAAAAATCCTGGACATATGAAAATGGATTGTCCAAAATTGAAGAATCATGGAAAAGACTACAAAAGAAACAAAAAGGCCATGGTAGCAACTTGGGGAGAAAGTGAAGATGAAAGCGAAAGTGCTGAAATTGAAAATGAAGTAGCCAACTTATGTCTTATGCCTCTTGAAGATGAAGACTCTACTCAAGATGAGGTAACTACTCTTTATGAAGAACTTGAAAGTGTATTCCATGAACTACAAGATGAATTTAGAAAAGTTTGTGCCAAAAATAATGTGTTGAGGAAATCTGTTGCATCTTTATCTATTAATGTAGAAGAATTAAAGAAAGAAAAAATTGTTTTGAAAAATGATTTTGATACTATCTCTAATGAGAAAACTACTTTAAAAAACAATATTGATGATTTAACAAAAACACTTGAAAATTTTGTAAAATGTAGAAATAATCTCAACATACTTCTTGGAAATCAAAGATGTGTTTTCGATAAAGCAAGCATTGGATATGACCCTATTAAAAAATAAAAGAATCTCAATACAATTTTTGAAAAGGCACCTCTCATGACTCACCCTCATATTACTTGTTATTATTGTAGAAAGAAAGGCCATTATATATCTTCTTGTCCATTCAAAAATAATATAAACATGGGAATTAAAAAGATTTGGATTGTTAAGGGATCTAACAAAACTAACCAAGAAGGACCCAAGAAACTATGGATACCAAAAACCAACACTTGATTGTCATCTTGTAGGTTTGCTTTAAGTCTAAAGCTAAAGAAGGGAAGTGGTACCTTGATAGTGGATGTTCCAGACACATGACCGGAGATAAATCCTTCTTTACTACACTGTCATCCAAAAATGAAGGCTTTGTTACTTTTGGAGACAACAAGAAAGGAAAAATCATCGGTATTGGTAGCATCGGTATTTCTTCTAACCCTTTTATTGAAAATGTGTTACTTGTTGATGGACTTAAGTATAATCTACTTAGTATTAGTCAATTATGTGATAAAGGTAATCGAGTTATTTTTGATAAATCACATTGCACAATTGAAAGCACAAATGATCATAAAGCTTTATTCGTTGGTAATCGTCATGATAATGTTTATGTTTTTCATCTCGATGATTTGTATGCTAGTGATGTTAAATGTTTATATATTAATAATGAAAATAGTTGGTTATGGCATAGAAGACTTGGTCATGCCCATATGGATTTAATTGCTAAACTTTTGAGAAAGGATTTGGTCATTGGACTTCCAAAAATTAAATTTGAAAAAAATCATCTTTGTAGTGCTTGTCAACAAGGAAAACAAACTAAAACATCATTTAAATCAAAATCTCATATTTTCACTACTAGACCTTTACAACTATTGCATATGGATTTATTTGGTCCCTCAAAGACATCTAGTCTAGGTGGTAAACATTATTGTCTTGTTATAGTTAGTGATTATTCAAGATTTACATGGGTTATGTTTTTAGCACACAAAGATGAAACATTTTCGTCTTTCACAAAACTCTGTCATAGAATTCAAAATGAAAAAGACTTTTTTATTACTAATATTCGAACTGACCATGGTAGAGAACTTGAAAATAAGAAATTTGAATTGTTTTGTGATGAGCATGGTATTGGACATAATTTTTCAACACCTAGAACCCCTCAACAAAATGGTATAGTAGAAATGAAGAATAGAACTTTAGAAGAGATAAGTAGAACAATACTTTGCGAAAATAATCTTCCTAAATATTTTTGGGCCGAAGCCGTTCACACTGTATACTATATTTTAAATTGTGCATTAATTAGATCTATTCTCAGAAAGACTCCTTATGAACTTTGGCATGATAGAAAACCCAACATTAGTCACTTGCATATTTTTTGTTGTAAATGTTTTGTGCATAATAATGGTAAGGATAACTTAGGTAAATTTGATTCAAAATCTGATAAAGCAATTTTTCTTGGCTATTCCTTAACTAGCAAAGCTTATCGTGTTTTTAATAAAAGAACTCTTGTTGTGGAAGAATCTATACATGTGGCATTTGATGAAACTAACATCTCTGCTCAAAAGCAAATTATTAGTGATAATATAGATTTGGAACCAAATGTGGAAGATTTAAGTATCTACAAAGAAGAGAACCAACCATGTAAGTTGAACAAAAAGATTGAACAACCTATTCTTCCACCTCAAGAAGAATGAAGAAAAAATGATGATTTGCCAAGAGAATGGAAGTTGTTCATAATCACCCTAAGGATTTAATCCTAGGTGACCCTACAAAAAGTATTGAAACTCACTCTTCACTTAGAAACATTTGTAGTAACTAGACATTTCTCTCACAGATTGAGCCTAAAAACTTTCAAGAAGCCGAATTTGATGAACATTGGATGATAGCTATGCATGAAGAGCTTAACCAATTTGAGAAAAACAAAATGTGGGAACTTGTGCCAAAACCTAAAGATCATACCATTATCGGTACCAAATGGATCTTTCGAAACAAGCTTGATGAATCCGGCACAATTATAAGAAACAAGGCTAGACTTGTTGCACAAGGATACAATCAAGAAGAAAGTATTGATTTCGATGAAACCTTTGCTCCGGTTGCTAGATTAGAAGTCATTCGCATGTTACTTGCATTTGCATGTTTTAGAGATTTCAAACTTTATCAAATGGATGTAAAAAGTGCCTTTCTTAATGGTTTTATAAATTAGGAAGTTTATGTTAAACAACCCCCAGGTTTTGAAGATCATGCTTTTCCAAATCATGTTTTTAAACTATCAAAAGCTTTATATGGTTTGAAACAAGCACCTCGTGCATAGTATGAACGATTAAGTAAATTTTAATTGAAAATAATTTTTCTAGAGGAACGATTGACACAACACTTTTTATTAAAACTAAAAATGATTATTTACTTATTGTGCAAATATATATGGATGACATTATATTTGGTGCTACTAATGAAACCTTGTGTAAAGACTTTGCTAAGTGTATGCAAGGTGAGTTTGAGATGAGCATGATGAGGAAGCTAAATTATTTCCTTGGGCTTCAAATCAAACAATGTAAGGAAGAAATTTTTATCAACCAAGCTAAGTACACAAAAGAACTACTCAAAAAGTTTGGTATGTATGACTCAAAAATAGCTGGAACACCTATGAGTACATCCATTAAGCTAGACAATGATGAAAAAGGTAAGTCCATTTATCAAACAAAATATCGAGGTATGATCAGCTTATTTCTTTATTTAACTGCAAGTAGATCCGATATTATGTTTAGTGTTTGTATGTGTGCTAGATATCAATCAAATCCTAAGGAATCACATCTCAGTACTGTTAAAAGAATTTTTAGATATCTTGTTGGCGCTCAAAATTTGGGACTATTTTATCCTAGAGGTGTTGCATTGATTTAATTAGTTACTCGGATGCCGACTTTGCCGGATGCAAACTTGATAGAAAACGCATCAGTGGCACTTGTCACTTTCTTGGCAACTCATTAGTATCTTGGTTTAGCAAAAAGTAAAATTTTGTTACTTTATCAACGGTCGAAGCTGAATATATAGCTTCCGGAAGTTGTTGTGCCCAAATACTTTGGATGAAACAACAATTGGAGGACTTTGATTATATCCCTATTAAATGTGATAATACTAGTGCCATCAATTTAAGCAAAAATCCGGTTCAACACTCACGAACAAAACATATTGAAATTCAACATCATTTTTTAAGAGATTATGTTCAAAAAGGGGATATTGTACTTGAATTTGTAAACACCGACAAGCAATTGGCGGATATTTTCATAAAACCCCTAAGCGAGGATCGCTTCAATTTTATTCATGGCGAGCTTGGAATGTCGATTTCTACTTAAAAAGTTTTGTTATGACTGTGAAACTTGAATTTTTGTTAAAATGATATATGTGTATTGCTACATTGATATGGAAATATTTATATCAGTTGCATGCTCTCAAATCCTTCATACATTTATTATCCTTAATAGTTTGCTATTCTGAACTGTGTAATTTTTTTTTGGGTTCTGCATCTTGAGGTAAAATTAACTTTGCTTACATTGATTTTTTTTTTTTTCATTGCCCTTCCAGCAACACCGACGTCCCATTAAGTATAATTTCTGCTGATATTATTTTATTTTAATTTATTTTTTTATTGCTATTAGGCTTAATATCTTTTAATTTTTTATTTATTTTTTGTTGTTTTACTAATAGGCTTCATTTTCTTTATTATTTTTTTCTTCTTTTCTTTTCATTATTTTTTATTTTATTTTATTTTTTTTTGTGTTGCCCTGAGGCTTAATTTTGATTTTTTTTTTTTTTTTGCACTTTACTTTCATTTTCAAGTGATTACATTAAACATAAAAACAAACACAAATCAAAATATACATATTTACATATAAAAAAAAAAAAAAACACAAACAAAAAATTCCCTTCATTTTTCCGGCCATTGGCCGACCTCATTTACTCGCCTCTTCCACCGATCTCTTCTTCTTTTTATCACCTTGGGCGACCCTTGAAGGCCCTTCCCCCGAGTTTTTGTCGAGAGCGACAACTCTCTGCTGAGTATCAAAGGCCAAGTACGACGTTGCTCCAAATCGGGCCATGGAGGTGGTGCTCCGTTTAAGCTCTTTATTTTCGGCTTTCCGTGCGCAAATCTCTGCTCGTGCATCCTTGTACATGCACTGGAGTAGAGAGAGTTGGGCGTTGACCTGGTAGAGCTCACTCGTTCTGTTTTGCATTCGATGAGCCAATTTTGTGACTGCAGTCACCGTCTCCATACAAGACGTCAATATGAAATGATTGGCTTCAATATCTGATTGCGCTACCATTATTTGCTCAATCAACATCATAGAAAGGTTGGGAAGAATAGGCACCGGGGCACTCGGCCCAGAAGTGCTTGAGGGGTCATTCAGGTCCGGAAAGAAAGTGAGGGGACGGGGCGAGGCCATGTGGTCGACAAGAGAGATGTAATCAAAAAAAGGGTTGCTTTTGGCAGACTTTCTACTCTGCTCAGTCTTTCTGCTCTATCTCTCTCAAGACGACGTAGAAAGAGATGCAAGCAAATAAGGTAGAAGAAGGAGAAGCGAGTGATTAAGAAGAAGAAGACGGAAGAGAAGAAGACAAGCGGGAGAGAGAGCCGAGGCAGTTGATTGACCCATCTCACTTTTGTCAGTCGGCTGACGCAAAAGCGAGGCCACATGTCTGACGCGATTTTTGACGGAAAAGAGAGAGGCGGACGAATCATATATATATATATATGTATATATTTCTGTTTTGATTATCTATTTTGTCCCTATCATTTTCCTCCTTCTCCCCCCGATTCTGAGCCATGATTTCCTTTTTGATAATGTCACAAGAGGAGAAACTTATGATGTTATGTATTATGATGTTATATATTATGATGTTATGTATTATGGTATTATTTTCAAACTAATCTGATGTTATGTATTTATAGTTTGATATCTTAATCTTATATCATGTTGTTAATTAAAGCTTATTTATTACACATGTGCTAACCTATGTATTTAGAAATGAATTCAGGGAGCATGACTTAAGGGAGAGCCTTTCTTACTCCCAAATCAAATCAAAACATCATTGTGTGTCATCATCAAAAAGGGGGAGATTGTTAGACTTATTTATTTTGATGATTTATTTAATTATGTTTTAATTTATTTGAAAGAGAAAAATAGAATCCAAAATTTATTTTGATGATTTATTTAATTATATTTTAATTTATTTGAAAAAGAAAAATAGAATCCAAAATTTATTTTGATGATTTATTTAATTATGTTTTGATAGAATCCAAAATTTATTTTGATAATTTATTTAATTATGTTTTAATTTATTTGAAAGAGAAAAATAGAATCAAAATTTATTTTATCCCATTATTTCTCACCTAAACTTTTATCCTAAAGATTGTTTGAATGTATTTAATATTTGCTTAAATCTGGAGTTCATTTTAACCCAAAAATAATGCTCAAACCAGAGGTTAAAACAGCCCAAAACAAATGTTCAAATAGCCCAGCACAGCAGCAGGCCAAAAGGTTCAACTGGAAGATATTCAAATTAGTAATGATGGAGTGGAAGATATTCGAATGAATACAACGGCTATAAACAGTTATAAGTTTCAAGATATTCAAATAAATACAACGGCTATAAACGGTTATAAGTTTCATTATATATACCAAAGTCTCTGATGTGAACAAGTTACAGAAACCAGAAAATATTCTTTGATCTAAAATCACTCTCATCTATTCTCTGAAAAATTTTCTAAGAAGTATTCTTCAGTTTTTGTTTACATCCTCTTTCAGAAATTGTACACTGAGACATAAAGCTTTAAGCCCATCTTTCCTGTGTGAGGTTTACAAAAAAAATAGAGATTCGTTTTTATATCTATCTTTGAGAGATAATTCTTGTAGCTTTCTGTGAAAGTAAAAACACCTTCTTTTCAACCTTGTAAGAGTGTAGTACATTCAGTGTTCTTGACTTAGAAAGTCTGTGTAAAATCTGTGGAGGATTGCTCCATCTATAAAAAGGTTGCTAGCATCCTATGAAGCTAGAGTATAGTGGAAAATCTCAAGTGAAGCTTGAGGAGTGGACGTAAGCCGAGTTGAACCCGAACCACTATAAATTTGTTTGCCTCTCTCTCCCTTATCTCTTTATTTTATTTAAATTGCCATAGCTATATTTCACATTTTCACTATGCTAAAATCATTAACTGACATAGTTGTTAGAACACTTGTTTTAATTATTTTTATTTCATTAACTATATTTATCTATTGTGCTAGTCATAATTTTTATTAGGGTATTATTATTTTTATTTGTAAAAACCTAATTCACCCCCCTCTTAGGTTGTCTTTTGGGTAACATTATTTGTCTTGATATTGTATATCTGTTTAGAAATATTTGTATTGGGCTATCGGTGGAGGATAGCTTTGCTTGTTGTAAAAATTGCATGTGGATTAGGTAAATTGAAACTAGTCCACGGTTGATTATCATTGAATATGATCATGTTGTGAATACATTGTATATGTATGATTATTTGGGAGGGGAAAAGGGATGTACTCCATATGTGTGATTATGTGTTTAAATACATTGCATATGTATGATTGTTTGGAAGAAGAAAGGGGATAGACTCCATTATAATTAAGTTGGCTGGAGTGTCCTGGGTGAAAGTCCCGAAACATATACATGGGTGTCGATCCCGCGAACGAAATATCCGTAAAATGACAGTTGGAAGTGTGTGTGTTAATTGTGAAATTGTTGAACCATTGAGTTGTAATCTCATTTGGATTATTGAGAAAAAATGAAATTGGCTCATGTGTTGAAATGAATTGAAGGAAAGTGAAATGGAACATGGACATGATGTCGTTATGAATATGTATAAAAGTGTAAATATTTTATCCCGGGCATTGTATATGCACATTGCACTTATGTCTTCGTTAAATCTTATATATTATGTTAGATTATTTCTACTAGACTGTGACTCACCCTATTTGGGAAAAACATTTTCAGGTATTGATGGCTTGCCTCTGCCAAGACAATAACTTGGAGGGACTTTGGAAGCACAAGCTTCTTTGTTTTGATTGTATATTTTTGTATAGCCGATGGCTTTATTTGTATGAGCTAGTCTCTCTTTTGTTGTAACCAAGTCAAGGCTTGGAAAGGTGTAAGCCGATAAAGCATTTACTTATGTTAAACCCTTTTGTATCATTAACTGATGTAATGAAATAACTATTTACTCTGATTTATGTAACAAATGTTTGGGTTGTATTTATTGTATTATTTTGGAGGCGTTACACTACTATTTTTGGATCATCTTGTCTTTTTTGAAATTTTTTTAATTTTTTAAAAAAATTTCAGTTCATCTTGTCAAATAAAATTTAACTTTTTTAATTTTTTTTTTTATAAATAATTCACTAAATATATATATATATATATATTGTTATTAAAAAAAACAAATCCCAAACACTACAAACTTCTCAACTCTTTAGAAGGATAACATGTGCAAAGACAAACTAGAGCATTTGATAATTCTCGCAGTTTGTTGTTTGAATTAGCTGTGTATGGCCTCGTTTGGTGTAGCTTTTAAAATAGATTATAGATTATAACTTAATAGATTATAGGTTATGACTTTAATCAGAAGCTGTTAATCTATTTGGTGCACCTGTTAAATTATAGATTTAAGTTGCTGAGTAGTATTTGTTAAATAAACTGTGAAATAGCTTTTTGAATTAATTTTTATTTTTTATTATTCACTACTTGTCTATATTTCTCATAAAAAATAATAATAATAATCCATAATCCATTTGGGTCTTTTTCTATTTTTTTTAAATAAAAATAAAAAATAAAAAATAAAATCTAAAAGTATAACCTTAAATTAACAAGTCCACAGCAGAAGTTGATAATCAAAAGTAAGGGGTGAACAGCTTCTCAGAATCATCTTTTTTGAGTTAAAATAAGTTGTTAGAATTAAAAACTATTTGAAATAAATTTAACCAAACAGTCTAAAATAGTTTTTTCAAAGCTAGAAGCTATAAGTTAGCCAAAATAAGCCACACCAAACACCCCAATTAGTTTTTTTAGAGCTCTTATTTTAGAATTTTCAAATATTTTTTTATTTTTATTTTTATTTTTATTTTTTATATTTATTAGTATGAAATTTGTACATCTCACAGCAGCTTAATGATGTCTCTGCAGCTGTGGTAGTTGTATATTTCATGGACACAGACACTTTTTTTGTTGTGTGAAAATGGTGCAAACTCATGAACTGCGGCTGCCATTAGAGTCAGGAAAAATTATTAGACGGGTAGGAAATTTTAGACGGAAAATGCTCCAGACCCCCAGTTTAGAGTAACCCCCAGCACCCCCAGCTGATGTGTAAAAGTCACGTGATATGCACGTGTGTCAATTATCCCACAGTTGAGAATTCAAAATTTCCCTAAACACAGACAGATCTCTCTTCCTGTGTAACCTTGACTCCAACGATCGAGAGGGCAACACAACTCATTCCATTCACTCCGAGCGATAGACTCTGTCCTTCCCTCGACTCTGACGCCGGACTCCTGACACTGGATTCCCGACTCTTTCTGTCTCTATTTCCCTCTCATCCAACCAAGTATGATTAAGAGGTAAACCTCCTGACTCCCGACTCAGACTCTCTCTTTCCCTCTATGAAGTACGATTAATATGTATAGCTGCTTATATATTACTATCTGCGTGCGTGCGTGTATATATCTGTGTGTCTATGTATTTAGGGCTTTGTGTATATATCTCTGTGTATAAATGTATTTGCGTATGTTGAGTAAGAATTCTGGTTGAATGTTTGGATTTAGGAATGTTGATTTGGGAATTGAGTTTAGGCTTTTGATTTGTTTATCAAATTAGCCTTTGATTTGGAGTTTGACCTTGCTTACCACTTCCTCAATCAAAATGGCCTTTTGATTTGGATTACAATTTCAAATTTTTTGATAGGTTGTGAAAAACCAATCCAAATCTATTATTAATAGACAATCCAAATTTGTTATCTAGAGCCTTAATTAGATCATAATGACAATGCCCACAAATAGAGTGCTTATGACACAATAATTGAACCTTATTCCATATATATAATTAATGAAAGTAATTAATGCAAAATATTAATAGAAAAATTATTTGGCATTCCTGGAACAATATTTCACACCTATTATTAATGGACACATCTTATGCTATATTTTAAAACACAAAAAGTGATAGATCTCATTACATGAACTAATAATTATTAAGTTGTGGCACCAAGATTAAAATGAAGTGAATTTGGGTTTGGGAGGATTAACCAAACAAATGTCAAGAAGCTCATCAACAGAAGTATAATTGTAGTTTGGATAGAGTTTAGAGGCCTCCAAGTCTTCCTCTGTTAGCTTAAAGCTCATCTGATCCCCTTTTATGAAATTGGTAGGAAAGAAACTAAGATGTTTTTAGAGGCTTGGTCTATTATAATCTATACTACATATGGCTATGTTTTTAGTGCCTTTGTTTTTAGAGTCTTCCTCTGTTGCTTGGTCTACTATGATCTATACTACATATGGCAGAAAAAAAAACTAAAGAATTTTTAGAGGCTTGCAACACATCCCAGCTCAAATTTGTGCAACAAATCAAATATGAATGTCAGAATTAAATCTTCTCAGTTTCATGGAGTCAAGCCTTCTGCTTTTAATATCTCGATTTGTAGTAATTGGAATATACCCTAAGATGTTTTTGAGTATTAACTATTATATTTATTTTGATTGATTGTAGTTTGAGTTTTCTTCTCTTGTAATGGGAGGTATATCTTCCTTGTTGATTTACTAATCTGATTTTGGTAATGAACCCTCACTTACCATACAAAAAACACTCAGTTCTAAAGCAAAGGTTCCACTTGGAAATAGCATCATTAGTACCAATAAACACCTCTAGCCACTTTTGTCTATTTTTAAGTAGATAGCACAAACAGTCTTGGAAAACATAGGCACTGAAATTGCCTTGTACTGTGAAATTGCACTGAAATTGCTGTAACATTAGCACTGAAATTGCTATTAACATAGGCTTGCACTGTGAATAACTTAAGCTTGCCTTGTACTGTGAAATTGCATTGAAATTACTATTAACATGGGCACTAAAATTGCTGTTAACATAGGCTTGCATTGTGAATAACTCAAGCTTGCCTTGTAGTTTACTTAACTTACTTAACTAGTTGAATGAATAACTTGTAGCAGTTTACTTAACTTCCTACATTAGTTTATTAACCTTCATAACTTGTTATTTCTCTGTTTTTGCAGATGTCAAGTTTAAGTGTCAATGGCGGTAGCTTAGATCGGTTGACATATGTCAACAAAAATTGTCGTAGATGTAATAAAAAGGCCACTGTTTGAATTTTTTAGACCGATCGAAACAAGAACAAGTTATTCTACTCTTGTAATGATTGTGGTTGTTTTGTTGGATGGTGTTTGCCTACGAATTCAGAATATGGAGGTCATCAAATTCCAAGAGAAGAAATGCCAACTATTGGCGAACAAGTTATGACCGAACAACAAAGAGAGATGACGAAACAACTTCAAATTCAGAGCGCAAAGATGCAAAAGTTGATATATATATTGTCTGTGTTGCTTGTAATTTGTGCCTTAACACTTATGAAGATGTAATAACATAAATATACATTTATGTAAGTTAGAAGTAAAACTAGATGTAAATGTTCAAGTTCAAGTAGAGTGAACACTTTTGTATGGTACTATGATGTTTTAGAGGAAGTTATGTTTTGTTGTGTATTGAAACCTAATTACTGTACCTGTACCTCTTTTGTGGTGAGTGGAATGGAAAATGAGTTGTTCAAACTTGTACACCTTTTTTTCAATACTCATTGAATAGATATTGTTGAATATATGGAAACTATTGAATATACATTGTTGAATACAGGGAAATTTTTGAATATATATTGTTGAATACAGGAAAACTTTTGCATATACATTGTTGAATACAGGGAAACTTTTGAGTATACATTGTTGAATACAGGGAAACTGTTGAATACACATTGTTGAATACAGGAAAACTTTTGAATACACATTGTTGAATACAAGGAAACTATTCAATAAACATTGTTCAATACAAAGAAACTGTTAAATAAATATTGTTCATTACAGAGAAACTATTAAATACACTTTGTTCAATATAGTGAATCTGGTACCATACAACAATAGTAAATTTTGCAAAATCTTCATTACATAACAAATAATAATAATAACATAACTTCATTAATAATTAGTACACAACATGTTTTACAAATCCACATGCTAAATCTCAATAACAAAGTTGCAACATAAGTTACAATTTTAAAAATAAAGTTTCAAACTCAGATTAATAGACAACATAAGTTGCAATCTCAAAAACAAAGTTACAAACTCATATTAATAGACAACATAAGTTGCAATCTCAAAAACAAACTATTCGAATACATAAAAAATAGTCAAACATGTCCGTAATATACAAGCTTCCTATGTGCATGCATCACATGCAGAACCATAAATCTGAGTTGGAGCACTCATCAAACTTCCCGGTGTGCCACTTATAAAGTCCGATGGAGTAAGAGACGTGCCTCCAATACCATTGGCCACCTGTGACAGTTCAATTAAAAGTACATGTTAGAAGAACAAAATTTGTGAAAACAAACAATTGATGTGAAGTCCTCTTTCGAACACGTACCGGTACATACATATTATTTTGTGTGCCAACCATATAAGGATAATACGGTGTATATGTAGTAGCTTTAGCATGAGCTTGAGCTTTAGCTTCAGCTTCAAATCGAAGCAACTTAGCAGCCTGTATTTTTTGAAGAATAATTAAAGATTGAAATTTATGAATTGCTTTTACATACTTGAATACAGTTTGTAAAGAAAAAATTTGAATACACAATTTACCTTTGCTTTTGTTTGTTTTTTTGTCGTTGCCTTGAACCTGAGAGGGTAATTTGTGAACAAATTGGGCCGAGCTAGGAAGAGTCTTCTTTGGGAGTTGGGCAGCGTAATGGGCCGAGATAAGGACTGGTGTAGCTCGATCTTAGGCCAAGAAGACATCTCATATTTCGAATTTAGGCCAAACTATGGGCCGAGGTATGGGCTTCGAGTAGCTCGGTCCCTTGTTGTATGAACTCCAAGCTGGGCAGAGGTACTTTGGACCGAGCTACCTAAACAAATGGGCCTGGTGGTTGGCCGAGGTAATCCAGCTCGGTTAGGTTGCAGTAGCTTAAACAAAGGAGGTAACATCAATAGCGAGGGTCGAGCTGTGTATAGCTCGGTTGGGTGGCATTCAATAGATCGGCTTTCGATCACACGGTCCAAATAGCAGAGGACCGAGATAAGGCAGTTCGGTCAGGAATGTATAACCGAGGTAAAGGGTTCAACCATCTCACTTGGCTTGCAGTGATGAGACTTCTAGTAGGACTCTGCTAAAGAGAGTTAGAGTCCTACTGGGATTATGTAAAAACCATCTCACTTGGTTGGTAGTGAGTAGGAGTGTGACTCCTAGGAGGACTCTACTAAGGAGAGTAAAGTCCTACTAGGATTGTGCAAACCATCTCACTTGGTTGGTAGTGAGTAGGGTGTGTGATTCCTAGGAGGACTCTCATAGGGAGAGTTGGAAATCCTACTAGGAATGGGCCAAACCAAGTCTATAAAAACTCATAGCAGGACCAATGGACAGGTATCACAATCCCAATTCTTACTCTAGAATACACAGAGCTTATTGTCTATTGTCTAGTTGCTGACTTAGGCATCGGAGGGGTTTCCGGCACACACTCGCCGTTTAGCTCACGTTTGTGTTTTCATGTGGCAAAGCAACATTGTTTGGAGGAGCACAAACTTGATCAACAGGATCATACGAGAAGAATTATTTCGTGCTCGTACAGAACCGATTCACAATTTGATCTACTTTGGCAACCTTTCGTTTTGTAACTGGACGACCTCTTTGCCGAGCAACCAAAGGACTAATCACCTTCCTACTAATAGCTTCTTGTGTAGAACCGGTGCGAATCAGACTTATTCTAGAGCATGGTAAATTACTCCCATCACTAGATTCTTCTTTCATGACTCTCTCCTTGATTTCATCCAACCCAAGGTCAATAATTTTAGTTTTTCCTTCAGAGTTACTAGCAAGTTGTACAATGGCAATCAATTTTTTGTTCATCCTCTCATAGCAACTTGAATTGAAATCATTCCCAAAGCTAGTGTATGTGGTTTTGATGCATGCGTACTCTCTATCCAAATCTTTTCTCCACTGCGGCAGAATGTATTTACTTGGCACCTCATTTACGCACCTTCTCACAAGCACAACGAGTGAGTGAGCACACATAATGCCTCTAAAGTCAAACAACCAACACATGCATTGAACTTCATATTCAGTTGCATTAAAATAGATAACAAAGTCCACATGCTTCATCTTCTCACAAACTACCATCGCTTCTTGGACATTATATGTAGAAATTGATCCCTCCTTTTTCGGAAACAACGGCTAACAGTAAACTAATCTCTTCAACTCTCCTTGAACTTCGTTGAATTTTGCATTGGTGTAGGCTTGCTGAAATTGCTTCTCAAAACCATATATAGTTAGGTAATCAAACAATTTGTGTTAAGACTTGAAGTCTACTTTCTTCTCTTTCTCTACCTTACTTCTCAAGGCATTGTCATATTGTTCAACAAATTGCTTCAATGGAGTCTTTGGGTTTACATATCCATCAAAACATGGATTCATACTTTCACTTCATTGTGTAGTTGACACGTCAGCCCAAAAAATGTCTTTAACATAGACAGGTACCCATCGATGCCGCTCATCATATAGTACCCCCAACCACTCATCATCATAAAGATTGAATGTTACAAGCATCTCTTCTCATTTACTCTCAAATTCAGCTCTTGTCAAACAGTCATAAACTGCATTTTGCATAGCTAACTTTATGGCTTCATACTGAGCATATCTTTTTAAATTGTCCAGAATTTTCTTCATGATATGCCATAAGCACCATTGATGTCGAGCTTGTGGAAAAACAATTTCTATAGCATTTTGCATAGCTCTGCACTGATCGGTTATGATAGCTTTTGGCGGATGATTTGACATGCAACTTAACCACGACTTGAATAACCAAACAAATATGTTAGTGTCTTCACTAGATAACAATCCACAACCAAGCAAAATGGACTGTCCATGGTGATTAACTCCAACAAATAGAACAAATGACATGTCATATTTGTTCGTCAGATAAGTTGTGTCAAATGAAACGACATCTCCAAATGCTTCATAAGTTGCCCGACTCCTTACATCAGCCCAAAACAAGTTTCTAATGCGAAACTCCTCATCAACATCAATCATATAAAAGAATCTCTCACTATGTGCTTGCATCCTCATAAAATAACTTTGAAGTGATTCGGCATCACCTTCCCCAAGTCTCAATCTTCTAGCTTTCTCAATGTAATTTTCTTACATCTCGCTCATCAAATGTCAATGACTCGTGTCCCTCCGCTTCAACAATCATTGAATGAAAGTTCCTAGACACCCCAATCCCTGCTTGATCATTAATTTCTAATCTTCTCTTCACATGAGTAAGAATTTTCTTATTGCAAAATGACGTGAGTCGGTGGGAATCAAATCATGATTATGCTCAAAGTTAACTGTGGTTAGTTTATATCTCCCATCCTTTTGTACACTACCGCGTACCCTTGCTTTGCAACCAATTTTTGTGGACAAAGATGGCTTTAGAGGGTTGACTTCTAATTTCTTTTTTCTCTCCCCCGCTCGAGAACATTCAATTGCAAATTTTTTTAATTGCCCATCATCTCCAAAATGTTGTGCTTTATGAGCTATAGAAAATTTAACATGCTTAGCATATTTGCCATAAAATGTGTACACCTCTTCCCTTGAGCTAAAACACATACCCTTCTTAGGTTCTTCAACTTCTTCGCCCTCATTTATTGAAGGATTGTCACCAACATTTGAATCAACCTCCATCTTCCACTTTGCGTAATCAAATAACAATTAAACAAATATCAGTTCCCTAACAATGCCCAAACAAAATACTGATTTGATTATATAACAATTAAACAACCTCCATTCAGATTTCAAATTATGTGACTATCCCAAAATGACAAATTTCATATTTCAGATTAAACAACCTCCTCCAAAATAACAAATTTCAGATTTCAGATTACTCATATATATATATATATATATATGGAACTGATTTTTAGGGAATGTCCAAAATGACAAATTTCAGATTAGGGAAGTTAATGAGTAAAAAATAAACTTCACAAATGGAACTGATTTTGAGAAATCAGTTCCATATATATACTCATTTACTCATTTTAAAGTGAAAGAGAACTCCATATATGAGAATTAGCATATATACAAACTCCATATATGGAACTGATTTTAGAATATATACAAACTCCATATATACAAACTCTATATATGAGAATTAGCATATGTGAAGGCCATATGTGAACTCCATATATTCAAATTTTAGATTAGTCATATGTGAATGCCACTATTCAAATTTCAGATTTGTTTTTTCACTTAATATGGAGCTGATTTTTTATAGGAAGTTAATGAAATTGATTTTTTACCTCATAAACCACCGATCCAGATTACGTACGAGACAGAGACACAGCCAAAGATAGAAAGTGACAGAGGAGCTGAGGACAGACGAGGGAGACATAGACACGCAGCCAAAGATTGATGAGAGCGATAGACAGAGATACAGCCGAAGATAGAGAGCGACAGACAGAGGACAGCCAGAGTTCCCGGCGAGCTATGGTCGTCGTCGATGGCGGAAAGCTACGGTGGAGGAGGAGGATGGCGGCGATAGGTGAGGACAGACGAGGGAAGATGGTGGAGACAAGTTTGGGTGCCTGCTATATCCATCTTTTTTTTTTTTTTTCTTCTTGTTTTTCTTTTTTCTTCGCAGCTGCGTATGCACCCATCCTCCACATCAGCTGCCACCTCATCTGTCACGTCACTGGGGGTCTTGGGGGTCAACTTATACTGGGGGTCTGTAGCGGGATTGATTTTAGCCTGACCGTTTGCCTGTTAAATTATTAACCGCTATATACTCAAATTATTTTTAGGACATTTATATAAATTCTAATTTATAAATTTATATTTCATTAACTTTTAATTAAGATTTTTTATACCTTCAATTCCCATTAAATTTTTAATAGTCGAAATTATCTTTCAAACAATTATTGTTCATCATTTACAACTATATATAAAGAAACATTATGATCTGACATTTATTTTGATTTTCAAAACTTTAAAACATTAACTTTCAGATTGAAAAAATTAAAAAAAAAATTATGTGCAAAAAAAATAAAAAAACTATGTTTTTTTAAAAAAATTGAATTATTTTTTTGTGCAAAACTGAAAATTTTGTGTTTATAAATGAGCATGATGATGGAACATTGATGTGCAAAATTAAAACAAAAATTTAAAAAAGAAAAAATTGATAATGTTCTTAGTTTTAAAATTATAAAAAAAAAATCGATAATCTTTTCAGTGTTATTGGATGGTTGAATTAAACCAATAAGTAGATAGGCAAAAATGTTTAATCTCATGCTCTGTTTTTTTTTTTTTATCCGCTAGTGAAACAATTATCTGGAACATTACTATGCAAAATTAATAATATTTTTAGTTTTAAAAATTAAAAAAAAACTGATAATATTCTGAGTTTTACTAAATAGGACTTATTGATTTAAAAAATCTTAGATAAGACCTATAAGGCTTGTAGATAATTAACTCTTATTTTTATTTTTCTTGAAAATAATTACATTATTCTTATTGTAGATTAGACAAATGACCACATGATGATATATCCAAAATACTCGATAATTACCTTTTAAATTAAATAATGTAACAAAACCTTAACATCCACACATAATCCTATATAAAATATATTTTAGTAGCATAATTTTCTTATGACTTTAACGCTATATTTGGTTGGAAAATTTGAAAAAAAATTTATCACATTATTGAATTATCACGTTACTTCTAGTTTTAATCATTTATGATCGGTTATTTAAAATAAAGTTAGACTTGAGATTTCACATTCTTAGCTAAGTTTGAATGTCGGTCCTTCGCACTTGAACTCTACTGGCGGAGCCACCATGTGACCAAGGGGGTCACGTGCCCCCAACTGAATTTTTTTTTTTTTTTTTTACATATGTATATAATAAAATTTTAAATAAAAATAATATTTAAAATAAAATGTCAAGGGTATTTTTAAATTTATGAAACAATAGTGATTGTTTTATTGAAAATGAAGTGACTACAACAAATTATATTTTTATATATGAAAATTTTGTAAAAAAACTCAATATAAAGGTAATATCTATCATTATTGATATGCAAATATAATTAATCTCACTATATATATGTAAAAATTACTAGAGTATTAGTTATATTTGCATGTAGAGTTTACCATTCATATGTTGTTTTACTATTGATTTGTAATATTATAAGTCAATAATGATGTGATATCATTATTATATGAAATTTTTACTCAAATTTTGTAAAAGTTTGATTTATCTTACCATTATATAATTTATTTTAAGACTTAAATATATGACTTTTTTACATTGTCAATAATACACTAGTTACACGCAATATTTTTTTTCGATTTTACTCGAAAATAATTGTAAAATTTTATGTAAAATACTTTTGTAATAATTTATTTAAGTTTTTGTACTTAATATTAATTCAAAAATTATTATTATCTCCTTATTATAAGTTATGGAAAAAAAATTAAAATTGTAATCAATAAATGCTCATTCTGATTTAGTTTGCTAACTTCGCCACTGGATAAACCCTATATCCATAGACTTGATTACTCCAGAACTTCAGACCCAAACGCCTAACCCTGGACCCTAGACCTAAAACCATGGGACTCCCAGGCCACCGACCATTAAAGAGACATATTATGAGTAATTGAGATAAAAAATAATGTGGTAATCCGAAATTACAAAATAGTTAGTAGGTGTTTGGGATTTACCTTCTTTTTCTTTTTTCTTTTTTTCTTTTTTTGTGTGGCTCTTTTGTTTTCGTCTTTAGTAAACTTCTTTTAAAAAATTTCACAAAATTTTGGGTTTTTAAATTCTACTCAAACGAGATGGAACAAATTTTTTTTAAAAAAATTAGAAATTTCTATAAAAAATTTAGAAAAGACAAAAATAAGTTTAAAACAGTAGCTTTTATTTTTTATTTTTTTGTTTACTTTGATTTTTTGAATTTTTTTGAAAAAAATTAATTTCTAGATTCATTTACACAAAATAAACTAAAAAAAGTAAAAAATAAAAAGTTGACATAATATTAAAAAAAAGGTCATTAAAGATAATAAAATTGAAAAAAAAAAAATGTGACATTTGAAAGTTCCCAAACAGTCTTAGGCAACATGAGTATAATAAACTCTCTCTCCCTCTCTCTGATATGACATTTTGCTTTGTAAACACTCTTGGCATGCTCCCTTTTTAACTGAATGTAAGTACGGCTCTGTCTGTTACAAAAGAAAAATAAGTGGCAATTAATCTATTACAAGTGCAGTTCCTTTTGCCAGTGTCTTATGTTTGACAGTAAAAAAATTTGTTATCAACTAATATAACAACAAAACAAACAAACAAACAAAACCTTAGAGTAGACAAATGGTTTTGAGCTCTCTTGCTAAACAAGTTATTTTGGGAAGATGGTTATAATCAACTTTTTGATGAAAAATTGTTTATAAGCAGCTTTTTTGTGAGAGAAGAAGTGAGTTATAATTTGGGAAGTGGATTATAACCCACTTCTCAAAATAGGCCAAAAGATCTCATGTTCCATTCCTCACTCTCCTTGAGACCTCTTCTAGAACTTATGCTCGGTAATTACTTGTTATATGTGAAATGATAGACTACATAAATCCGAGAATTAGTGAAGACAAAACCCTGAACATTTTGTAATTAAAAAATAAATAATAATAATAATAATAATAAAGAATGAAGGAAAAGGAGAAGCATTCCTATCACTTCGTTGCATACATATTATAGAGCAATACATGTATTATGTGGCACTTTCTCGTATTTTGTTTCACACGAAACCAAAAAAAAAAAAAAAGAAGGTGGTTTATTACCATAGCTTATATCTTATGGACCTCGATGATTACTAAATAACATTATTATTAGGTCTGCAGAGAAAGCTATTCTTTTGTTCTCTTCTTGTATGAACTTTTCAGTGAATTAATTAACCCCCAATGAATGAGCATGCCCCCCTGCCAGATTCACACAAACACAAGTTCAAAACAACAGTATATATATATATATAATGAGATGAGTTCAACCTAAATTGACATGTTAAAATTGGTGTGAAATCTTGTAATTTTTGTTTTTTGTCACGATTCAACCAATGAATTAGCTTGTTGATAAGAGTCTATGCAACCTCACTAACAAGTCACCATTTCATTCTCCCCACCAAAATTTGTGTGAAATCTAGTATATATCATCACTTAATTATCGATATCCAATTAATTTAATTTTTTTATTTTATGAGCATTACAAAAAAATAACTTGAATCATTAAGTAGGCTTAATTCAGACTCTCCTAAATGACATAACATCTTTGTCATGCCTTACAGTACAACATGATCCCGACCTTTCAAAACTCTATTGTTGAAATATAAAATGATAAGTAAAATATGATATATTTATTTATTTATTTATTGTAGTTATCATAGAATCATTGATTTTTCATTACAAAAACTTACTTTAAACTTCCATAGTTAATCTATAGCATTGCTTCCCAAAAAGATACATATCTTAATAAGTATATAGAAATTTTTATATACCAATCAACTCACCATTGTAATTATGTAGAGAGAGACAGAGAGAGAAATGAAGTTTTTACTTGGGGATTGAGACCTGCAACCTTCAGAGACACGGTTTAAAATATGAGTAAAACTCACAGACCCAAAACTACATACAAACTCTCTCTCTCTCTCTCTCTCTCTCTCTCTCTCTCTCTCTCTCTCTCTATGGCTTGCTTCATCTGCACTCTTGGCATGCTCTCTGAAAGTATATAATATAATGTGGGTCCTTTTTTATTTTTTGAAAGCTCAAGGTTTTGTATTTGTCATAGTAAATGCCTGTGTGGTCTCTTTGTATATAGTACATGTTATGTATACAATATACATTTAAGTACATATGGACCCAGAACCAGCACCTTTATTGAATCATGACCCCAAACATTAATTCAATCATGACCCCATTTCTTGTTAATACTACTATGTTTGGATCCTCAATTTGAAAAAGAGATTTATTTCCTTTTTATTTATTTTCCTCCTACAAATCCTTCCCCAAGATCCCAAAAAAAAAAAATCCTGGTAACTATCAGTAATAAGTTCAAAAGACCTAATTGGGATCACTAAAAATTTTCATTGTGTTCATTATTACTAATTATAGAGGTAATATTGCAAATCATGTACAGATCAGTAAATATTTTTGAAGAATCATCTCGTAATTTTTATTGATAAATACTAACAAGTGTTTTTAGGGCATTGTTTAATATTGAGATTAATATAAAAAATTTATTGAAAAATAATTATGAAGTATATTGAATTTAGTAAAAAGCGTATTGTATCCGTTTGTTTCGACAGAAAATATTTTCTTATATTTGGTTGCGTTCTTGAAATTAATTTACTAAGGGTTGCATTAATGGTGGTGGTAGTAATGGCGGTAGGGTGGAGGTGTAAGTGGAAGTGTTGTGAGTGGTGGTGGTAGTAGTGTTGCAGTGGTTGTGGCGGTGGCGACAACGGCAGCAGTAGCGGCAATGGCGGTAGTGGTGTGGTGGTGGTGGTAGTAATTAATGAGGTAGAAATGGAGTAGTGATGGTAATAATGACGTAGAGATGGTAGTAGCAGTGGTTGGGAGGCGGTGGAGGTGGTGGCGGCAACAGTGGTAATGGTGGTTGTGGTTGTGATTGTGATAGAAGTGATGGTAGTGGTGGTAACGTGGTAGGACTAATAAAACTTTGACTCGGAAAATATTTTCCATTTTAAAAGTGAAAAATGTTTTTCGTTCAAATACGCTTACTTTTCATTGACCGTGAAAAATATTTTCCGTTAACTTTTGTTTCCGCTGTACCAAATGACAAAAACATGCATAAAATATTTTGTTAAAAATGTTTTCCATCCAAACAAACAGAGTAAATGAAAAGTGTCATGTCTTTTTAAAAAACTTTATGCCCCAAGGACACTTGTTAGTAAAACTCCTTTTCATTTGGTATTTTCGAAAAATGAAATTTCATAACATATACTAAGTAGATCAATGTTTATTTATAGGTGTGATTGTGGATCCGTTCAAACGCCTCACTTGCCCAACCCAATTGTTTTTGGGTCGATGGGTGTTTTTCGACAGACGGATGCAGATGAAATATTTTAAAATTTACAGATACGATTCAAATGGCGGATTAATCATTCCGCACTTGCATGAATCCAATCCGCTTGTAGATGAAGTTAAAAAAGAAAAAAGAAAAGAAGGAAACAGTTAACAAGTAACAACATAGAGTAGAAATAATAAAAAATATATTTTTATGAAAATAGAAAACAATGTCTTAAAAATATGCATGCATGATATCATGGTCTATTATAAACAAATAATATATAATTTTTTAGTTACTAGTTAATAAAATTTGTAAAAATAATGAATTATAATTTTAAAAAATGCCCAAAATGTGTAAAGTTCAAACCGTCAAACCGATCGCATCCATCCGCCAACCCGCATGGCTCGCTTAATCCACATCCGCTAAACTAGTGGACGGATACGGATTGATTTTTTTCAACCTGTCTAATTTTGAATAAATGATGGATAGAATGTGACCCGATGTAACTCGATCCGCGACCACCTCTATTTGTTTGTTAGATAAATCAGCATCTCTGCTTCGTTAAAAAAAATATAAAACTGTAAAAATCACTATATGATTGGTTTAAAATACTAAAATACTACATAGATCATACCATGTAGTGCCCCGAAAATAATTACCCATGAAGATGTGAGTTGAGCTAGTTAGGACCCTATTTTAAATTTTTTGGTTTTTACTACGAGAACAATCAATAGAAAGTTCAGCAATACCACCACTATCGTTTTAAAATATTTTTTAAAAATTCAAAATTAATTTAAAAATGCTTCCTAAAAAGAATTTGCCAAACAAATTTCAATATCAGTTTTCATTTTTTTCTATTTCAAAAACAAAAAACAAAAAAAAAAAACAGAAAACTACCAAACCCACAATACTTATTTGCAATTTAAAAAAATTAAAAATTTAAAAACCAAAAACAAAAATAACTCTAGTTTGGCAAAAGACATCTCAAACCCAGCTTCATAAACTAAACATTTCTAACTTCATTTTGAAATTTTTGAGCTGAAAAAGATAATAAGCTGAAAATTTGAAAAGTTTAATCCAAACCCTAGCTTTTCAACATACAAGTACGAAATTTCATATTTTATGCTAAGTAAGCTGCAAATAAGTGTAGCCAAATGAGGCCTAATAGAATTGTGTGGGAAAGAAAAACGAAACAAAACAAAACAAAACAAAGAAAAACGAGAGCGAGAGCGAGAGAGAGGGAGGGAGGGAGGGAGGGGTTAGGATGCTAAGATGTAGGGTATGGAAGAATCTGGAATTGATGGAAATGGGGTCTTGGAGCCTCTACGATCAGAAACTTTGTGAATTAGGAAGCATAACCTGTAAAAAATTATGATCAATCAAAGCCCTGCCACCAGAACCAATCAAAACAAATGACAAATCTTCCAAGTTTGGCTGGCAATTCCTCATCACACCAAAAAACATTACGCATGGTGATGTATCAAAGTCTATGCGATTAATATTACACAGATATCAGCTATAAACTGCAGAATATGAAAATTTTACACGCTATATCATGTATGTATATATATTTATGTCTGATAAACTATATAATACAAGTACAGAGGCAGAAAGAAAATGAAATTCAGGTACACCACAGTAGGCATAAACATTTCAGAGTCTACCTATCTACATCGATATATACAGTTGATCATTGAGATGGAATTTCAGTGTTGGAAGTAGAACCCTGGGTGATACCCTCACAAACATTGCATCTGCAGAGTGGGCATACACTGAAGGCACCAGCAGAGGAGCCAAAAGAACAAGCACAGTCAATTTCCAGAAAAATAAAAAAATAATAAAAATGATTAATAAAATAAAGCATCGAAAAGGATGGAGAGTGACAATACCCGTGCATTTCTTTGAGCCATTTATCAACGCATGACATATGATATTCATGGTTGCAAGGGAGAACTCTTATTTTGTCCCCTTCTTCGTACTCAGCCAAACAAATGTAACACCTGTTGATCATGTTACCATTTATCAACAAGCAGAGAAAAGCTGAAGAGTTGGCTATTAAAATAACATACAAGAGCACATTTACACCTATTTTTGGAATGTGCTCGATTAGAATTTACAAGTTATTTGACATTTTCCAAAGTGTTGTACTTGTGTTTCAAATGCAACTTAGCACTTCAAAGTATTATTAAATTATGACAGCATATGCCTTGAAACTACAATTGTCCAACTTCTTTGCACGTTCTCTTTGTAATGTTCTCTCAGTTATTTATCTAACCAAGTACTGCCAAACCATTCCCATGGTTCAATTAAAGTTGAAACCCAACCAACCAGGGCTAAGCCTAGTTGGCCAGAACCTTTGCACCTCACTATGAAGTCAAGAATTCAAGTCCTGCCATAAGTAACACTCTCCCCTCCTACCTACAGGGTATAGCCTCCAATGTACCAAAAGAAAAAGAAAAAAAACTAGTAACCTCTTCCCTATATGGTCATGACATGATTATGTTGCCTTGTGAATCATGATATCTGTTCTATTATATATGAGATCACCAGAGTTGGTATTAACACTTCGTTTGTCTCATAATTTCTAGCTCCAAAATAACTCACAAGATCTACATAACTTTCATGTCTATTTTTCTTTATCATCAGTTACAAAAAGGCTACAATTGTAAATATACCATGCCGTATAGTGGGTCATATCAATTACCCACTACACAGATTTTTTTTTCTCCTCTCTCCTCTCTCTCCTCTAGGATTTCACTTTCTTACAAGCATTATCATGTATGTTTCTTTCTTTTATACTATTTCGCCTTTTTCCAAATCAAAGCCTCTTATAACTAATGAAATTCATATTCAAATCAAAATGGGTAAACTATAATATTAGCACACCTATCGGATGTGCACACACCGCTAGTATTATGATATGTCAGCCAACAACCCCACTTAAAAGTTAGCACTTATTATATGGACCTAATCTGTCTAACACCAAAATTTGGTCATGAAAAATTTTAACCATGTAAGCAATAAAACTTAAACAACAATGCACTTTTTTTCCTCATATAAGTAGGGGAGGGGGGGCGGCCTTACTCTTTCACATCACTTGGTTCACTTTCAGTTGCATTTGACCTTTTGTGATTCTTGAGAGGAAATGAGTTTACAACAGACTCCGGAGCAGGGACTGAGAGCATTGGTAGTGAAAGAGACAAAGGTTGGCGATGAATCTCATCCAAAACCTATGGATCAGACAAAAAGAGATATAAGTCTAAAATCATCAACTCAACATGTAAACAAAATAATGGCAAGAATAAATTCAAATACTTCGAGATTAGATAGAACACATAAGAATAAGAAACAAGGTAACTATATTTACGCGTCATAGAAAATCTCAGTACACACCATTTATATCGTTCAGATATAAACTTCCGAACAAAGGTCAAATGTTCGGATATAAACTTATGAACAAAAAGCAATTGGTCGAACATAAATAGTTGAACGAAATATATAAAAATTATTTTTGTTCATCATTTTATGTCTAAGCATTTGCCTTTCGTTCGAAAGTTTATATCCGAACAAAACAAATAGTGTGTGCTGAGTGTGAATAGAATTTCCCTAAGAAATAACTGTATACTTGATGACCTATAAAAAACAACGAAAAAAGAAAAGAGCGTGACCCTATGAAGCACCGACATTCCAAAACAAGTGCCGTATCCATGTCGGACACACGGACACCTCGGAAACATGCGGACACGGTGGAGACACATATGGGACACACCACCTAGCATGTCCCTTATTTAATTAATTTATTTTCCAGGAGACACACTAGGGACATGTCAAGTCGTCTTTTTTCCCATTTTATTTAGTACTTTTGATGAATGTAAAATGTAGAATGTTGAATGTTTATTATTTTTTTCTTAAATTTAAATACTTAATAGATCATCTATACAAAAAGATATAAACTGTAAGTATTAATTTAAAAGTGTTTTTTTTTAAATATATAAAATTAGACTTAATTTTTGTTAATATTGATTGTTTGTGGATGTAATATTAATCTAGATAGCAAATAAAAATATATGAAAAAATATTTCATAGCCATATCCCCGCCTTGTCCGTGTCCCTATTTTTTTGAAATTGCCATGCCCCGTTCCTTGTGTCCACATCCGTGTCCGTGTTCGCATCCATATCCATGTCTGTGCTTCTTAGGCGTGACCCAATGCACAAGGATCCCGCTAACGCCAAGTCTGGGGAAGGCAAGATACATGCAGCTTACTCTTATTTCTGGAGAAGTTGTTTCCATGACTCAAACTTGTACCCACCAGGAACACTAATAAGAAGCTTGCCATTGGGCCCTAAAAAAAATGTGAAATGACTAACTAGTCCTGTCATGCTTCACTCCTTGCAACTAGCATTACCAATATCTTTTAACACATTCGCACGATGTGTATATATAAAAAGAACATCATAATCAGGCATCAGCACTAGAATTTGGAAATTGCCAACCTGTCTTCATATAAGTGAAGTGAAGCCATAAGGCCCAAAATTGAAGGGACAGAAAACAGTAAAAGTCAACCACCTCACTACAAGTAGTCTCTTATTCAAGGTCCCCCAAAAATGAAAGATTTGGTACACTTGGGATGTTCTTCAATATTGTAAACTCAATGTCCTTGAAATAAATAAGTGGTTCATTTTTTTCATCTACAAATAGCAAATGTGACACTAAAATTGTGGCTCCACCCCTTCTGCCCACCCAAAACCACTAAGGAAGCCATTGCCAGCTGTCTTGCCTGCCTATCTAGCTCAAAGCTTCCAGTATAGACAGAAACAGAAATAGAAACAGAAAAAGGGAGAAAGGATCTCCTTGCCTCAATTGGAGCTCTGAAAAACCCTTCAGACACCCTATTTATTAGTACAGAGTAACTTCACCACAGAAATGCCAGATCCCCCTTCTTCGCCTCTCACCAAAACCCATCATCGGCAAAATATATAGGCAAAAGTCCCAATTAACATGACCGTATGTCTTTTCCAAATCTAAGGTGCAAATCACCCCACTAGCTGGCTCTTCAATTGGGAGTCCACATTCATTACCTATGAGGATTATATCCAAAATTTGTCACCCCATTCCCCACCCTGAAACAGAAACATTTTGTAACTTAGAGATGATTGGTTCAGCTAGATTTATTTACAAAATCACACTTTTATACCCAATACAGTGATTGACATAGCAAGGTTTCAACAAGCCACTATTTTGTGCCCCACAAGTTTCTCCCTTTAAGGTCAGACCAAGAACGAAAAGAGAGGAGGAACCAAAATATCGGTATTTGGCACCAACAGATTATCTGGTGATTGATTCAGATGTTTCATGAAAACAATTTAAGCTGTCATTCATGAAGATTTTGACATTCATGGACGTGGTATCACTCCATTGCCCAGGTCCTTCATGAGGTAACTTTTCACTTGGATTCAATATTCTCATGGCAAGCATAATAACAACAATCGGCAATACATGTCAATATAGCACAATGTTTAAAGTTCAAGCAGTTTCTGAAGAAGTGAGAAATATATGATGGTATATGGAAAATCAAGTTGACATTCTATAATTGAATTTAACTCATGATTAGCTTCTGA
This sequence comes from Camellia granthamiana, assembly GCA_036172215.1. NCBI lineage: Eukaryota > Viridiplantae > Streptophyta > Magnoliopsida > Ericales > Theaceae > Camellia > Camellia granthamiana. The sequence goes on from CM069904.1 coordinate 70,620,783, forward strand.
CTAAGAAAATTGAGCATAATAAAAAAAAATTTAAAAATAAAAAAACAGTTAAGCCAGAGTGAAAGTCATGTGATTAAGAGAATCTACCTCAAACAACGCCTCAGAAAGCATGACTATTCGTGACATACTTGCAAGAGTACTGAAGTCTTCACCTATGAAGAATGAATCACATGAGCAAGTGCCATCAGGGTGGATCCCAGATGCACATAAAGTAGTTTGCCGACCTCCATCTAGGCCACTTCGGATTCTTTCTGACATCTGTATTTATATTGCAGAAACAAGAGCAAATCTCTAAAAAGCAATTCTGCTGTTCCATTACAGCACAACAGAACAAGAAATATATAAGTCAATGAAGTGTGCTTTGGGGTGGGGGAGGGGTTCAAAGAGAAGAACTTGAATGGAAACCAAATGCATAATTGCAATCTGCTTTATTACTGGATGATTCTACAAAGCTATCAGATTTGGATAGACAAGCCAATTTCACACCTGTGGGATACTTGGGGGGTGTTTGGCAAAGGATTTTTTTAGCTTTTTGGGCTAAAATCCACAAAAAGACAAAATAAGCTAAAATAGCCAATAAGACAAAATGTCACATCAAACCCGTAATCATTTCACTTTTTCTCTCACAAACATCACATCTAACTACAAAAAAATCTAACCATCTTCCCAAACACAAATATTTTAGCCTACTAAAATAGCCAAAAACTAAAATAGCTTACTAAAATAGCCAACTTCCCAAACAAGGCCTTAAAACCACATTCACTTTCTCAACAACAACAAAAATTCATGACTGTTCAACAAATTTAGAAATATAATACAAGCCAAATGGAATCATCAAATTCACTAACCAATATCCAGTTTTAAGCTTCCAAGACATCAGAGGGACAACAGGTACCATATAAGGGATGGGATATATACACCATGAAACAAAATATAAAATGGATGCCACACAAGACAATGGAACCCTAAAAAGCTCACCTCAATGGAGGAAAAAAATAGAAGTCCTGAGTTAATGCAGCAGTGGTTTTAATCCATAGAAGGACATATTTTTTAAAACATTAATTGATAGAAGGGAAATTGAGTTGACCTCATAGATTCCACAGAAAATTTGTTCGTTTTTAAAAGCAGCAAATATAATATGCATTGGTCAAACACTTATAAAAACATATTGATGTCTGATAAATCACGCAAGTTACTTCCACCAACAATGTCAGTTGCACTTCTAGTTGTTAAAGGCTCAAGAAGCACTAAGGCGTCAAGGTCTCCTAGAGCCCAAGTGCAAGATGCAACATAAAGCGTGAGTCTGAGTGAAATAAGGAACATGTGTGATAGGCATGAATATTGAACATACTTACAACTGAGAAGCAATTTGAAATACGCCACACAGATAAATTCTTTGGCATATCAAGTTAAGAGAGAGATCAATATACATTCAAATCTTTTCAATTGGTAATCAAATATCCATCTGCAAATTCGCAATAATTCTACTTCAAGTGGTCAACCCCAAGCTCCTAAATCTACAATACAAAATACCAAATATGATTGCACAAAACATTGTCTTCTATAAGACTGAATATGATACAAGGTCTATCAATAAGTGACCATTCAAAATAAGAAGATAAAGACAAAGATGTGATTAGATAATTAAAAAAAAGGTTCGTTATTCTTGGGCGTGAAGCCTACTAAAGGGAGCGTGCTTAAGGGCTTTATGTAGGCCTAACTAAAGAGAACTGACCTAGAATAAAGTGAGATGCTTTCTTGGAGCCTTCAAGAACCTGGGGCTTTTTGAGGTTTAGGCATGCTTTAACAACTATGGTAACACTTTTACTTCAAAGGACCAAAATGGCCCAACATTAAATGACATACACATCCTTTTGGGTTTCAAAATTCCAGGGATTTTTGCCCCTGAGCAACAATTTCTGGATAGAAGTTTGAGACTTTTAAATATGATTTTTTCATTATTTGGTGTAACATAAAAATATATATATATACATTTTTTTTTTTTCTTCGCAAGTCAGCAAGATTTTAGATTCCCAAATATTCTGCAAGGATGTTTGGTTATTCAAATTAAAATCAGAACAAATTATTCAAGATATCACCTCGGATCTTAATTGCCGTCGTCGTTCAATACTGCGATGCCTTCTAGTGCCCAGGTATTCAGACTCACGGCCAACTCCATCATAATGAAGATCACCACTCAAATCAAGTACCCATCTGTCGTGAGATCTTAGATCATCAGCATGACCTGTTGCGATAACTATAGTGGGGGAATCATTATGCCTGCTAAAACTGCGTCTTGATAAAGCATCCAAAAATAGTCGTCCTCTACTATTCCTTCTTTCCTCACGGTTACTTATTTCAGCAATGCTATTAGATAAAATGTTGGTCGAGATACTCACCACATCGACTTGAAGTACACTACTAGTTCTCGGACCCTGATCACTGTCAGACACAAGAAAGCCTGAAGCAGGAGGTATTGGCACTTGAGCAGTATTGTCTCCGAACTGAAGACTTGATAGAGAATCAGAAAGAGACCCAGAAGAAGCATTAAGGTTCGTGACTGAGCTCACTTGGTCTTCAACAGAATTCTCAGCAGGATGCTCCTGGGCTGCACTGCGTGAACTTATGTCCTCTGGACAGATCAAAGATCCAGTTGTTTTTTCTGAACTATTAGCCTCAGCCTCAGCATCAGCCACAGCAGCTGAATCCAATCCAATCCCTGAATTCACAGAAATTGATCCTAGATATGGCTGTTCTTCATAGGAGGTACTAGCTGTAGCACTATTCTTATTTAAATAAACTTCTTTGCATTTACAATTAGCATTAACCAGATTAGAAACTGATTCCTTGCTCTCCAAAAGGCACTTACTGGTGTTACTTGCCTCAATATCTCTTACACAATATTCAGCAAAGTTATCTTCAAAAGAACCAGTACTGCCTTCAGATGAGGCTCCAACTTCAGTTTTGGAACCACTAACCTCACTTTCTGAACTAAGGATTGAAGATGATTCTGTCCTGGAGCCACGCAATTCATCATTAACAGGAGCCAAATTTTCTACAGAACTTGTTGGGAATTTTTCTGGATACTCTTCCATCTGCAGTAAACGAAATCACAAGACATTTCAATTTCAGCTTCAAAGTTGGGCTATTGTAATAGTTTTCAATTTCATTCAAATATACAGAATCGAAAAACTTCATGTCATAACAGTATGAAGATTATTACAAATTTCTAGGATCTACTTATGCCAATCATACCTTAGAATATTAGCAAGCGTGTCATAACTGACGGCCTTTCAATTGAAGTTTGTGCACTTCATATTCAAAACGTAGTAGTGATTATATTATATTAACATGTGAAAGGAAGGGCGTGAAGGGTTGCGGGAAGATCGGAGCGGAAGGGCAGGAAGGGTTGCAGGAAGATCGGAGGGATTTTCGGAAGAGGAGTTAAAGAGGAGTTTTAAGAAGAGGAGAGGAGGAGTGGAGCAGCACTCTTCAAGGGTGTTGTTTGAGGCTTCCATTAACAAAAGACACATAATTCCAAAAGCAAGAATTCAATCTACAAACTATGAACACAAATCTAGCCAGGCCAATTACTTTATCTCTGCATGCACGCACGCACGCACACGCGGACACACACACACACACACACACACACGTATATATATGTATATTGGATAAACATGAGGCTTCTTTCTTTTTTTTGTGGTACTTTAAGCCTTTATATGACTAACAAAACAGTATAAACAACCTGTAACAAAATTCCAAAAAACAAAAAAAAAAAATCAACTAAAAAAAAGTAAAACACTGCCCAATGCCCACACAGCTACCAAAGAAAATTTACACAATTACTGAAACAAATCTACTAGAAATGCCCCAAGAAGAGCACATGAGACAGTTCTCTCCATAATACTCCACTTTCCGCCATGAACATGACTTAGATCTCACATCAGCAATGAACCTAGCGGCCATTCGATCAAGCTAATTCCCTTTTTTTTTAAGAGAAGATCCTAAATTCCTTTCACTCCACACTTGATAGATGGTTGCAGACATAGCAAGTTTGTAAATTGAATGAGTAAAAGAAACACCATTTATATGCACAATAGCCCACTGAATTTCATCCTCCAGTAGAAGGGGATCCCTATTAATGTGATTCCTTCTTAGAATTTGCTTCAAAATACTCTATGAATAGCACTCAAAAAATAAATGGCTATGGCATACATCATCATGGCTGCAAATAACACAAGTTGCATCATTTAGAGCACCCTATTTCTTTAGTCGATGGTAGGTAATCCTCCCAAAAACTCAACCACTGAACAAAAGTCCATCTGTGAACATTTTGGGAAAACCATACATCTTTATACCATGGAACAACTGTTTTACATTCCCTAATTGCCTTCCTAACATAATCAATAGTGAATTCACCATTAGAATTGGGAAGCCGTCTTACAGAGTCATCCTAAGTAATAGCAGGCCCAAAGAATGAGGCGTATGAGTCGTAATCTATTGAATACACCAATTTCGTCTCCTAGGTCATTTCCAATCTCCTTGCTGAATAATTGCAACCACTTCAGCATTAAGGATCTTCTTAGATTGAACACCACACTCTCCCCAAATGTCTCATACAAACACCCCAAAGGGTGCCGATTATCAAGCCACAAAAAAGTATCGTTACCATTAACAATAACATATTGAATTAGAGGCTGACAACCCGCTCTAACCTTAAAGATCTTTCTTATAGTGTCCATGAATGAAGCATCAACAGGTAAAACAAGGACATGAGGCAGTGTTGTTTTCAAATGAGTTTGTTTGTGACTGGATTAGTGTGGCCATCTATGTGTACCAAAAAAGAAAACTATTTAAATTGTTCCCACAAGAAACCTTTTTTTAAAAAGTTCTCACAAGAAACCTATATGCTCATATCAAACCATTTTAACAAAGTAATACAAATTATATATTATTACCAAACCAAACCAAACCAAATTATACAAATTATATAGTTGACTGAATTCTTTTTTTGCCATTATGTCATGTCCAGTGGCGTAGCTAGCCTGAAATCAGTGGGTTCAGTTGAACCCACTAAACATTGAAATTTTTTAAATTTATATAGTATAATGTAAAATTTTTGAGAGATTTTTATAAATTGAAACCACTAAAATTGTTACAAAATAGAGTAAAATAATACTTATTATATTTTTATAACATGTTTTGTTTATCATTTAATGTCACATAACTATTAAATGATTGAATATGATCATATAGAATCCATTACAACAATCATTATTGATGTGACGAATTAAGTGATAAATAAAATATGATATAAAAATATAGTAACTATAGTATTATTGACGTAATTAACATCGTGGTGTCATTTTTCTAAGTAATAATATACAAATGAAAAATTCATACAATATGCAGTTTAATATAAACCTTTCACTTTAAAACAAAACTAGCCTATCACCCGTGTTATACACAGGATAATTATAGATATTTATATTTGTTTTAGATTTTTTTAATATATAAATTATGTTTTTTAAGATTTTTTATAAAAATAATTTAACAATCTTATCACTAACCATAGTGTATGAGAGAAATTGAAAAGGGTACTACAGTAGCTATACACAGATTGTATCTGTAATTATTTGTATGATGGGATTTTAAATGCTGATCAGGGATTTTGACCAAATCAATAAATATAAGCATGTGGAACGACATGTGGATTGAAAAAAGTTAATAAATGCTGATCAGGGAATTTTGACCAAATTAATAAATGCTAAGTTTTTTTTTTTTTAAATAAAAAATTTAGAAAATTCAGATTTTGATATTGAAGCTCCAACAGACCTTAGGGTTAAAAACCCCCTTTTGCTTAATATATAGTATAGATATCCAAAAAGAGGCCTTCTATCTAAAACATCATTCGTGTGATATTTTTTGTATAAATAGTTGTGCTTTGTCTTTATATTTTTCAAAAAAGTAAAACTTAGTTGAGAACAACTATCTTTCTAAACATGGAAATCTTAAGTGTTTATAAGATTTTTTTTTTTTTTTTTAAATTTTAAAAAGAAGATTAATTTTGTCTCTTCTCTCATTTTTTCAATTCAATTGATTGACAATCATATAGTCTCATTTTCTTTAATTTTATTTAAGTAATAATATATTATACTCTTAAATTTTGTTATGCAAGTGATTTGATAAGTTTAAATTACTTTTATAATATTATTATATATAATATTGCAGTATATATTATGTGAAAAATTATTTTGATAAGTTTTGTAGAATTAAAAATATAATGTAATGACTTCAATGATAATTAATTAAATGACAACACTGGACAATTTTTTCTAGCTATGCCACTGGTTATGTCAAGGTTATATGCTCAATTAAATTAAATAAATTTATATCTTTTTTCTACTATCGCATCCCATGTTAGTTTGGTGCAGCTTATTGGAAGCGAAAAGCTAATAATCATGAAGCAGAAGCTAAAAGCATTTCTCCCCAGCTTCTAGATAATCATCATTTTTCAACTTATTTAAGCTATTTCTACCTAATAAGCTATAAGCAGAAGTAGCACCAACCAGTTTGACACAAACTCCCAAATTAAAATAACCAATAATCACCCATTCTAAAGTTGTAACAAACACCCCCCAAGTCTTCTCCTCCCTATAATATTTTTATTTATGGTGATCATATGATTGTTCCATATCCGTGCATCTATAGATCTTACATAAAAATATGAAAAACAATAAATGGGGATATAAAATAAATGATAAACCAATAAATATATATTTTAATAAATAATAATTGCAAATGAAGGGAGACACATTTATCCCTTATACTCACTTGCACTCTGATTGATTTGCAATTGTTTTTCTCGTTTTCATTTATCCAATATTACTCCAACAATAAAGAGAATATTGTAATTTTTTTTGTGAAGAACCGAAATTCATCAGCCAAGAAATTGGGTTCTGATGATGATTACCAACGAAGGCCCAAAATTTCCAGAAAGTAAACAGAAGACCTAATGAAGACTTCCTAAGCAACACATAAATAAATAAATAAACATTGTTGAATTGAAAAATTGAAAGAACTATGAGACCCTTGTAAATCTTGAGAAATCAAGTGGTGAATCTCAAACTTTGAACATAGAATTTAAAGAGATATTGAATCAAATTAAGAAAGGGGTTAATACCTCAGAGGGTGATTGAGAAGTAGAGGAACCACAGATGAGAGAGGAGAGTATGCGCCTAGCCCTCGACCCATTAGGTTTGGACTCGGATGCGCGGCGCCCCATCCGACTGCTGCTCGAACCCATTTCAAGCTTTTTAGAGAGAGAAAGAGAGAGAGGAGAGAGAGTATGGAAAGAAGATCAACCCAACACAAAAGGGTCGCCGTCGTCTCACTACTTGGAAATGTCGTGTGATGGGGGAGAGAGAGCGACGGATTGTCTTTCGTGTTTGCACTCATACCCAATCTAAATTTTAAAAGGAAAAAGATTGAGGTGGCTCGAATTTTTTTTTTTTTTTTTTTTTGAAACTGCGTTGGTTTGATTGTTTTTATTATTTTTTTTATTTATTTGTTGGGTTAAATTAGTTTGGTTGTTTTTATTTATTTATTTATTTGTTGGGTTGTTGTAATTTTTTTATTTTTTTTTAGGATAGTTATGCGCAGGGGTGGGTGGGTTTAGAGTTTAGGATTTAGGGTTTAGGTTTTTATTCTTCCAAGTCTTTCTAATTTGAAATAAAAATATAGTAAGGACTCATACAAAATTGTATGAAATTAATAAGTTTTAACTAGCAATTTAACTGATCAGTCAATTTTATCATTCAATCAGTCTAACCTAACTCACTCATCTTATCAAACCACATAAGCTAAATTGTCATTGTCGTTGTAGTTGGTTTTTTTTTTTTTTTTTTCTATTTGTTGGGCTATGTTGGTTTGTTTTTTTTGAATTTTTTTTTTTTTTTTTTTTTTTTTTGGGCTGTGTTGGTTTGATTTTTATTTTTTTTTTAAATTAGGATTTAGGTTTTAGGATACACATAAAAACCCTTCCAAAAAAAAAAATTAAAAAAAAAAACCAAAACCAAAACCAAACCAGCCAAAAAAAAAAAAAACAACTGTTCGAGGCAAATTCGTGCCTCTCTTTTCGAGGCCTTTAGCATGGCTCATTTTAAAATTAATATATATGTATATATCAATAATGCTTGAGGCCTCGAATTTGCCTCGAATATCATTTTTTTTTTTTAATTTATTTTCCTCTCTTTTTTTTTTCTTTTTGCAAAAGTGATTTTGTGTTCGGGGCACTTTGGGAAGAAGCTTAAAAAAGTCAGTTTTTTAACTTTTCAACTTTTTTAACTAAAAAATCAATTTTTTTATTCAAAGAAGCCAGTTTTTTTGCCAAAAAAACCACAAAAAAGTCAAAAAATCAGCTTACCAACTTCCCAAAACACCACGAAGTATACTAAAAAATTAGACATCATGCACTAACTCAACTTTTATGGTTTGATAAGGTGAGTGAGTTGGGTTAAACAGTCCAACCCAACTCACTCACTTTATCAAATCACATAGGTTGAGTTGTTTTGTTTTTCTTTTATTTGTTGGGCTGTGTTGGTTTGTTGTTTTTTTTTTAATTTAATTTTCTTTTATTTGTCGGGATGTGTTGATTTGATTTTTTTTTTTTTTTAAAGGTAGTTATGTGTAGAGGTGTACTAAAAAATTAGACATCTCGCACCAACTCATCGTTTAAAATTATATGAAATTAATAAATTTTAATCAACAGCCTAACTGATTACTCAATTAGGTTGGACTAGTTGAGTGATAAAATTAATTGATCAGTTAGACTGTTGGTTAAATTTTGTTAATTTCATATAATTTTGTACGATGAGTTGGTGCAAAATATCTAATTTTTTGGCACAACACATAACCACCCTTAAAAAAAAAAAAAAAAAGGGAATTTGAGCCAAATTCGAGGCCTCTAGCACTACCGTATATATATATATATATGAGAAATGTTACGTAACTCGGATGATATTTTACTCTGCATGGCTCGAATTTCATTTTGTCGATTATTCGACTAGTCATCTAGCAATAAAGATGATAGTCATGGTGGTGGCAATTGCAGTAGATAAGTATTTCACCGATCTTTCGAATGATTGTTCAGCCAGCCAATCAGCAAGCACACATTTAAGGCATTCAGATAAACTCAATTCAAATTACCAATCTTTATTCATATATACATATATAACAAATATCAATAATTATTAAGGTAAATTACACATTGTTTTTAAGGCTTCTTTTGAGAATTAAGTTAAAAGTTATTTTTTTTATTTTTTTATTTTTTTATTTTTTAAAAAATATATATAATAAAAAAAAAGTAAAGCGGTGATATGACTCAAAAAAGACAAAAAGTTAATTTTTTGATTTTTAACCTAATAGCCAAAATAGGCCTAAATTAAAGTTTTAGTATATTTTTTTTATTTTTTTGATTCTTAAATTATTTTTTTTCTTACTTCACCTATATTTTTTCTAGGGTTAATTACACAAAAAACCCTAGGATTTCGCGTCTGTTTCATTTTAAACCCCAAATTTTTAATTTTGACAAATTAAATTCTATCCTTCCATCTATGTTTCAATTTGACCCTTCCGTCCATCTCCGTCAATATTAAACTAACGAAAATCTGAACAGAATTTCATATTCAAACTCATATGTTCAAGTACGTGTATCTCCCTCGTCGTAACTCCGTTTTGCCTCATTTTTGCGTTGTTGGACTCACCTCATGGCTTAGTTTTCATTCCACCTCTCATACGCCTTGTTCTATCTCTTTTTGCGTATCATCGGAGCTCTGAAAGTTGGCTAAAAATAAGATTTTTCTCTCTTTGAGCAAAATTTTCAGATTCGAACTCACATGTTCAAGAACTTGTATCTCCTTCATCATAACTCCGTTTTGCCTCATTTTCGTATCGTTAGATTCACCTCATGGCCTAGTTTTCATTCTATTCCTCATATGCCTTGTTTTACCTCTTTTTGCGTGCCCTCAAAGTTCCAAAACTTGGTCAAAAATAAGATTTTTCTCCCTTTGAGCAAAATTTTCAGATTCAAACCCACACCTCATTGTAACTCCGTTTCATCTCATTTTCATGTCATTGGATTCATCTCATGGCCTAGTTTTCATTTCATCCTTCATATGTCTTGTTCCATCTCTTTTTGTGTGTCGTCAAAGCTCGGAAAGTTGGCCGAAAAAAAGACTGTGTTTGGTTAAGCTTTCCAAACTCAATTCCACTCCTTGGTTTGAATCATGTGTTTGGTTACAGTTTTCAAAAATTAATTCCACACCCATCTGTGAAAACACGTCTACCTAATCATTCTCCCGGACATCCAGCTGGTTAACCGAAACAGTGTTCATATTTTTTATTTTTTTTTTTGGCACCTATCATTTTAATATTTTAAATAAAAAATAATTTCTAATTTTTTTTTTAATTTTTTATGACCTTTGAATAGAATTTTTGGTTGTGTGTTTAGTTATGAGTTGTAAATTTTTGAATCAAATATCATATGTCACATCACTCAATTCAAACTCAATTCAAAACTCTTTTTAAAACTCATAACCAAACAAAATTTCCACACTCAAATCATAATTTCAAAACTCACAAACTCAAAATACAACTTTATTCTCAAATCATAATTCTAAATCTCTACCAAACGCAACCTAAGATTTTTCTCTCTTTTTTTTCCCCCCCTCTATCTTCTGTCTCCATGCTTCTTCCTTCCTCATTTCTTTCCACAATTATTATCTCTTTTCATCTTCTTTTATGGCCCTTCCCCTACCTTTACGTTTCTTCCCCTTCTTATAAGTCATATACCTCCATACTCGATAGCACCGCCACTATCGGAGGTTCGGTAACCACCGCGAGCTCGGTGGAAGGGCCATGAAGGAAGAGGAAAAAAGAGAATAATTGTAAAAAGGAAGGAGGAAGAAAGAAGCATGGAGATAGGAGATAGAAGATAGAAGATAGAAGAAGAAGGGAAGAAAAAAAATCTTATTTTTGGCCAACTTTTGGAGCTCTAACAGCATGCAAAAAGAGGTGAAATAAGGTGTATGAGGGTTGGAATGAAAACTAGGCCATGAGGTGAATCCAACGACGCTAAAATGAGGCAAGACAGAGTTACGACGAGAGAGATACAAGTTCTTGAACATGTGAGTTTGAATATGAAAATTTTGCCCAAAAAGAGAAAAATCTTATTTTTAGCCAACTTTCGAAGCTCGAACAGATGCAAAAAGAGGTGGAACAAGGCGTATGAGGGTTGGAATGAAAACTAGGCCGTGAGGTGAATCCAACGACCAAAAAATAAGACAAAATGGAGTTACGACAAGGGAGATACAAGTGCCTGAATAGTAGGTTTGAATCTGAAATTCTACCTAGATTTCCGTTAATTTAATATGACGGAGATGGACGGAGGGACCAAATTGAAATATGGGTGAAATGATGGGTTTAATTTGTCGAAATTGAAATTCTGGGGTTTAAAATGAAAAAAGCGTGAAACCTTGGGGTTTTTGTGTAATTAACCTTTTTTTCTAATTTAGAGGGTGTTTGGAAGGATCTAAATAAGTATATTTTTTGATTTTTTATGAAAAAATGTGTAAAAAAGTAGCGAAGTGATGTGACTCAAAAAAAGATAAAAAGATTAGAAAAAAAAAAAGTGTACTAATATAGGAGATGTCAAATAATGCCTTACTCTCAAAATTAACTCCCGTTCAATTTCGTAAAGAAAAATGTTAGGAGGCAAAATGGATAAATTGGTATAATTGTTAAAACAAATTATAAATTATAATTTTAATCAGAAGTTGTATTTGTTTGGTGCAACTGTTGGATTGTAGATTTAAGTTTTTAAGTAGTGTTTGGTAAATAAATTGTGAAATAACTTTTTGATATGTAAATGTCCTTTTTACCCATGTTAATTGTAAATTGAATAACCTTTGTGAATTGTAAATTGAATTAACTTTTTTTTTTTTTTTTTTTTGTTATCAACTACTAGTTCACGTTTCCCATAAAAATAAAAAATAAAAAACTAATTTACAGTCCATCTAGCCTTTTTCTATTTTCAAAAAACAAAAACAAAAACAAAAAAACGAAAGGAATAATCGTAAATAAATTGTTATAATCAGAAGTGGGGGATTGGCAGTTTCTTAGAATTATTTTTTTGAGTTAAAATAAATTGCTAGAATAAAAAACTATTTGAAATAAATTTAATCAAATAGTCCAAAATAGCTTTTCTAGAATATATAAATTGACTCCAAAAAGCCACACCAAACACCCCTTTTGTCTTACTTGAGCTTTATAGTATTTCACTTTAGTCCATAAAGTGTATATGTATATTTTTTTTCTCACTTTGATACTTTAATATTTATATTTATGCCAATTTTTAGTACCCAAATTAGTTTATGTCCAAATGCAAGACCAGATACCCAAACTCCAAAATTCAAATCCAAAATCTCTAATCTTCATGTTTTTCTCCTCTTTAAATTCATTCTCAAACTTCTACTGGTCCTTCAGTCTCCCCTCTGTCCCAACTTCCACTACTTTTCTACCTCTTGCTCCCAATGTCCCCTTCATTCATTATCTCACCCTTCACACTCTACGGTTTTAAAAATTTTATATAACAAAAAATATGATATATATATATATATATTAAGATAACTTATAAATACATCTCTTAAGATTTGATTAAAATATAAATCGCCCATTGTGGTTCTGAAAATTACATTTCACCCTTAAGATTTTTAATTTTATAACAAATCCCCATTTTTATTAATAAATCATCAAGTTAATTAATAGTTTTTAATAATGTTAGAAATATGTTTTAATTAATAATATAAATAATTTTATTATTAAATAAGAGAGCAATTATGAATTTTATTTTTTTTAGTTAATTCTGTTAAATAAAAAATTCTGACATGGGGTAATTGTAATTTTTCAAATTATAAGAGACAATCTGTACTTTAAGCAAATCTCAGGGGATGCATTTATAATTTACCCTATATTTTTTATAATAATAAATAAACTAATTACAATTAATTAAGTTGGTTATAGTTTGTAAATTTCACAACTAAGATATAATTTTATTGCTACATGCAAAAATATTAAAATAAAAATAAAAATAAAAATAAAAATATGGTATATATATCACGATTCAATTCAACAAGATCTTAGAATTCGCAACTAAACCGATTTAAATGGTTTAACAATTTTTTAAATAGGAATCAGAATCGAAACGAATAAAAATCTGACTAAATTGGCAATTGAATCGTATTGAATTGATTTATCAGTTTCACCGAATTTTGAATCACTAGAAAAATGAATCAATACAAAAAAAAAATTGAGGTGAATAAGTTATAAAATAAAACAAAAAAACTATACAAAAGATACAAGGGCATACCTCAGACCTAGAAGCTATACAAAAACAAGAAAATAGCTACCAATTAACAAGGACATAAGCAAAGAAACCATAAAGTGAAGCCTTCTAGTGGTATTGACACATTATTTATGTCTCATATTTTGAGTTTTTTCAAAATACATCTATTATTGATATTTATATAAAATTAAAAAAAAAGGGACAAAACTTGAAACTAAGATCATTAGTCTGGTAAAGCAAATCATTACCATTTAAGCAACACATAATATATGTATGTATTTATTTGTCATTATTCTTATATTATTACATTTTTTAATTCATACACGCATTACATGTGCAATTCGCTAGTCCCCGAAGATAAGAGGTACGTTCATAAGCCACATACAAAAGAGCATGGGCCTATGAGCAGCAAGAATCAATACAAATGCTTCCTCAAATTGAATCAATTCACACTTTCCAACAATCACGCTTTCAAAAGTTAGATATATATATTTTTTTTTGGTAAATTTGATTTCTTGTACCTCAGTGTGAATGCGTTTGTTATTTCTATAAGCTCAAAAGTGTAATGAAATTTTACTATTTTCACAGTGGTGTCTTAGCTTCCCCTTTACTAATTTCTAAGTATATATAGTTAATCTAACATAATTGTTAGTGTGGCTCGCCCTCTTTGCGCCCCTTTTCAGAAGGTTTGAATGTAAGGCCTTACAGTTCGGACTCTCGTGGTTCTGAATCTAATCTCACTAGTGCAATGTGAAACTGATAAACACTAAAGAATCTAAATCCGGCAAATCGTTTTGAAAAATTGACTTTGAATCAAAAAGTGCCAAAATTAGATTGTTTTATCAGATACAGAGTCGCCACCTAAATATTTTATTTTGGAGAAATTTAGGAAATTCTGACTCGTGCCGAAGGCCACGTGTCCGTCATCACTAAAGTTGCCTTGGCTCAAGTACGAAGGGGAAAGGTCATGAATTGAGCACTTCCACTCGCCCAATCAAAGATCGGCCTCTACTAATCATGATATGATTTTTTTATAAATATTATGCGTTCTTATTCCGATTATTAAACTAGCTTTACTATGTGATGCGCACAAGCAAAAATAGACTAGTTTGCAAGGCTTGGAACAATTCAACTCATGTTTGTTTGCGAAAATGGTTTGAATTTAACACCTTAAGTGGGCTTAAAGTTTGCGAATTTGCCACCAAACATAGTGGGCTTAAAACATGATTTGCCACTCAGCAAAGTGGGCTTAAAACGCACATTTGTTGAATTGTTCTAATTCAAACAATAAGTCTTCATCCACAGGCATTCAAGCAGTTTGGCATTTAAACACATAGCCTCATGGCAAGCATGCTAACCATGGCAACATTCACACTTATGCAAGTATGCTAAAGCATAAAAACTTACATAGTACTCCAAGCTAGGAAGATATGAGTTAGTAAACTATGCATGATTCCTAACTATACAAGATGCCTAATGCAACACATGCAATATGCAATTAATATGCTCGGATACTAATATGGCATATGGATCGATTTGATAACATGCGGTTAAACACGTATTCAAATAAGATATTGAAATGACAATGCAGTTTGCATGATGCGCCGAGCCTCGGTGCATGCAAGACAAGATGAATGGATGCAAACATGCGACATGCTAATTAAAACATGTCCCTAATCTAACCATCAAAAGCGATTAAATGAAAGGAAGAAAGACATGGGGTTGGAAGACATACACACACGCACGCACACTTATTACAACATTACGCCCTTGCGAAGGAGGATCCGAATGAATAAGCTAACCAACTAGCTATGCTAATTAAGCTAACTAATACAAAACTTGAAACTAATTAACTATTCTAGTTAACTAATTATTACAAACCGAAATCAAATAACTAGTTAAACTAACTAATTATTTACAACTCTTAATTAGCTACAACTAATTAATTACGACAGATATTTGATCTATTGCTAATTAAACTAATTAGCTGATCCCAGGAAGCGAGGGAGGCCCATGCATGCTCAGTTTCCACTCGAAAAGCCACCGTTTTGCTGCTGCAAGCCTCTGTTTGCACATTTGAACACCAACAATGTCACGACCCGAACCCGCCCCCGTGGGTTAAGAACATAACTGGCCAGTAATCATGAGATTACCTACGGCCTCAAACCAAAACAAATGTATTTTAACAGAGTTAATAGGGGCCAAACGGAAGCAGTTCAAAACTTTGTCCATAGAGCTGTGCTTACATGGCACATCCAAACAATCAAACATATATACATTAATAACTCATAACAAAAATACAGTAGCATAAGTTCTGTACAAACAGGCTCATCCAAAAACTAAGTCAACCCATGACAACTATATACAGACATATGCAAAGTCCTCGCCAACATGACAAAAATAACATAGCATAGCAGAAAGGCGAAGACGAGTCTCGTGCGTGAGACACTAGGGCTGACTCTCCAAAACTCGATTGTTCCACACAGACTTCACTGGAGCTGGGTCTGGACCTCTCTTGGCTCACCTACAAACACATGAATGAGCGTGAGCGATAGCCCAGTGAATAATATCAAATAAAGAAATCATACAAACGATATGTAGAACAACATGCTCCAAACAGCCTTGAGCCCAATTCATATTTCTATGTAACATGTATATACACAATTTAAGTCAAGTGACTGTAGTTCCAAACATACTGGCCTTTGGCCATTTATCTTCCCGTATCAAACTGGCATTTGGCCCATTCAAACTTTCATTTATATCAAACTGGCCTTTGGCCCATTCAAATGACAAACTAGCCTTTGGCCCATTCATTCATTCATGTCAAAACGGCCTCTGGCCCATCCATTTATGTCAAAACGGCCTCTGGACCATCCATTCATGTCAAAACGGCCTCTGGCCTATCCATTCATTCTTTGTCAGAACGGTCTCTGGCCCATCCATTCATGTCAAAACGGCCTTTGGCCCATCCATTCATTCTTTGTCAGAACGACCTCTGACCCATCCATTCATTCTTTGTCAAAACGGCCTCTGGCCCATCCATTCATGTCAAAACGGCCTCTGGCCCATCCATTCATGTCAAACGGCCTCTGGCCCATTCATTCATTCTTTGTCAAAACGGCCTCTGGCCCATTCGCTCATTCTTGTCAAAACGACCTCTGGCCCATTCATTCATGTCAAACTGTTATTCGTGTCAGATTATTATTTGTATCAGATCGTCATTCGTATCAGACTATTATTCGTGTCAGACTATCATTCGTGTCAGATCATTTGTATCAGATCATTATTCGTATCAGACGGCCTTTGGCCCAATACATAGCATAACAGATATTTGTCCCCAATTTAGTATATAACTTACAAGACTTATATGAAAGTAAGCAATTGGACAAATAACATACTTCAGATATCTTTATTAAGATATTACTCACAGTGATCGGCTGATTGATCTGCCCTGGAGCTCGACCCTACACATACCATGAACACAAAAAGGTTACTAACAATTCAATCCGTTCTAAATTCACATTTTTCCTCTTTAAGCCTCATTCTTATCTCTTTAACTCAATTACAATGCTCAATGCAAGTCTAAGAGTACTTAGAAGTGAAAGAGAACGGAAAACGGAACTCAGAATGCCTTTTCAAAATTTCAGAAAATAGGGTCCTCGCTCAAGCGTGGACTTCCCCGCTCGAGTGGACCCATGAGGCTTGCAAAAGTACTAGTCATGTTGAATTTACACTCGATCGTGCACTCTAGTGCTCGAGCGGAAGGCCTCTCTACATGGCTCCCCGCTCGAGCGGACCCCATGTCTGCAGAAAATACTAGGAGCTCAAAATTCACGCTCGAGCGGCGGTTCTCCCGCTCCAGCGGACGTCAAATTTTCTAGGTTTTCCAGAATGTGTTCTTGAGCTTCAACTTGATATTCAAAGGTTCAAAATGCATGTTTTTGGCTCAATCTTCACATATACATATACTAACATGGTATAAATACCAAATTACATCATTATAAAGCTCAATTTCACAATTTAATCACATGCATGTCCCAAATTAACCCAAACTCATCACCAACACATCAAATTCAAACATGCAAAGCTTACACCTCCATGATCTTCACTTGCATGTGAGAGATATTCATTATTCTCAACTAAATTGGTGAAGAAATGATCAAATACATGGATTTCAAACAAGATTCATCATGGATTACACACTTTGTGCTCAATTATGGAAATTCATAGTGATTTCCTACATGCATGCATCTATGGACTTTAAATTCAACAAACACAACTCAATCCATAGTCTAACTCACTAATTAATCTTCGATCCCTAAAAATTACAAATCAAACTCATGAGTCAAAGGGTTGATTACTCACCTAGAAGCTCAATGTCCCCAATGTATGCTTAATTCTTGAGTTCAACCTTTCAATTTTTCAAACTTGAGCCAAACACATAATTTTCCCCCTTGCTCCTTCTCTAGCCGACCCTCTCCCTTTCTTAGAGTTTATAATTAGCCAAAATGAAGATAAAAGAGAGAAATTGAGTGTATAGTGCCTTTATTAAAAGCCCTTTTGGTCACATTATTTTAATATCAAATAATGGGGCACTAATTCACTAATTAAATCAATTTAATCTGATCTGAATCAATTTCTAATTAAATTTCACTGTAGGCTCTAAAAATTATGCCAATCACAATGGCGTAATCAATTTCGGTTTCGGTGGCCGATAGGGCCTTCAATTTAAATTCCAAAGCAGATAATCAAACAGATATTCCTACGGTGAACGGATAGAAATTCAAAACCACTTATTTTCACATAATGGCACACAAAATCATATCAAAACACATAATCACATTTGTATTAAGGACCAATTAGCATAATAAGGGACAGGGTTATCACAAACAAAGTTGTACACTTCCAGAACACCTCTGCTCCACCTTACCAATACACTGTGCAAATTTCATCGGTGGCCGACAGGGGGCCAGTCGGCCACCAATGGTGGCCGGTCGCCCACTGGTGGTGGTTGTCGGCCACTGTTGGTTTGAACTTCCTTACTGCAACAGAAAGCAAAACAGAGCAAAACAGTGTATTTCTCAAGGGTTGTTTGCACACTTTACCTCTCCTTCTCATAAGAAAATCAAAGGAGGGACAAGCTTTGGTTCACAAACCATCAATCAAGCAAATTCATTGCATGATGGCTTATGAAACCAATTGTGCAAGTTCAATAAATGCAAAATGAGACCAAAGAGACCATCACCCTATCATGTATGATCAAGGGTGATAGAGACCAAGGAAAGTGGCACATTTCATCATTTTGAGTATGAAATGTTCCATTTTCCTTGTGTTCAAATTAACGTCCGATTTGAACACATGAATGCAACACAAAGAATATTTATCTTGCCTCTTTTACTTGCCAATTTTGTTTACTCATTTTAATTACCAAATCATTCATTAATCCATTAAGTCCATTGGTGAGTGTCCTCTAATGGAAAGAGGGCTCAAATCACAAGTTGCTTTGGGCATGAAAGAGGCATTACACTGTTGGTAATGAACCCCCTAAGGGATTAAACCATTAGGTGTAGCACCCTCATTTCACTCTTAGGCAAACAAATGGTTTAAAACCACTTTCAAAGAAAAACCAAAAGGTGAAGAAATGAGGGAGATTGGAGACATTATAAGTGCTAAAATGAAGTAGAAAAAGCACTAAAACCTGCAATCAACTCACACCAATGATGATTAAAGCCTTAAAACACTAAGCTAGTGAAAGGGGTTACACTACAACTATGCAAAATAAGACTCAAACGAACTAACCAGCCCAAAACAAAGCCAAAACAGGTTATTTCAGAGGCCAAAACATGCTGGACTTGAGCTAAGTTAAACTAGAAAAACATACTAACATGTGAAGCTAACTAGGCATACAAACAAGACACAAGGAGGGGAGGCTAACCCCTCCAAATTTGGACCTCAAAATAAGTTTTTTGCCACTGAAAAACCTCTGAAATTCATTGGTTAAAAGGCTCAAAAAAGTTTATTTGAAAGTGATGAACAAAGGCACAAAAGCTTTACAAACTAATAAGCAAGAAGGGTGAACCACTCCCTAACTAAAAAAGGGCTCAAACCAGCACTTTTAGGCCACAAAAATAGAGTTTTTCTCAATTCAAAACCAGCTCCAAAACAGTACGAAAAGATGGTAAAACAAGCTTGCAAAACAAAGTAAACAAGGCAAGTAAACTACCTCTTGAAGCAAAGGGCAATTCTAGGCACAAAACCAAGCTAAAGCCACCTTCAAGAGCTCCAAGAAGACCCCAAATAACCTCAGCTCAAAGGTAAGAGGATTTGATTTAGGATATGTATGCAGAAGTGTAAAGAAAACAAGCAATTAGGCACACAATTATAAGAAAAAGAGAGAGAGAGAGAGATTTTTTCTCTAAATTTTCTAACCCTCAAAAATGGAGGAGGAACCCCCCTATATATAAAAAAACAAGTCTTGAGCTTAGAAACATCCTACCATACACGTGTAGGGAGATGCAGCTCAATGTGTTAACAGCTGGCACAAATGTCAACAAATTTCAACAAATATCTGAAAAAAGAGACTGGTGGTCGTCGGCCACCACTTGTAGCCGACTGGCCACACCAATGGCCAACAAGCACAAGCCAAGGCCGACAGCCTATAGTGGTGGCCGACAGGTCACCACAAGTTCCAGGCACCAAGTTTTGATCCAAAACAAGGCACAGAAAGGACAGGTCTAAAGGCTCAAAGACAGGGCGTTCCGCCGAGGATTTCGGGCACTCAAAACGAACACATGCAACCATACTCATCAAATGCACAAGTGATGACGTTCAAGTCTTGAGGACAGTCAAAAATAAGGTGTCTACAGTTAATAAAAATTATATTAATTCCTAATTGACAGGAATCAAACAACAATCTAAACCAAACAATTGAATAAGAACAATCAGACAGTTAAGTAATTGATTCAAATGCCTCAAAAGAATGAGGACTTTTCCAGAATAATTGATAGTTACAAAGTAAGCAAAAAGTAATTTCAAAATGAAACTACTGAAGTTTACCAAGTTATAAATTACGAATTACAAAGGAACTACTTCTAAGTTAAGATAAACTACTCCTAAGTTTAAAAGCTAAGTATTGTTGAGTTGTTGATGTCCTTTCTCTCTATCAATTCCTTGGCTTTTATATCTTTCTCCTCTTTTTCTAGCCCATGTTTGCATGATCCTTCCCAGCATTTATCATAACTGCCACTGTAACTGCCTCCTTATCTTTTAATCTTCAAACTCCACCAAATTTTCAACCTTCTTTGTCGAACTAACTCACCACCATGTTGCCACGTGTCCCTCATCACTCTAAGAAGCATATCGATAGAAAATGAACCTCCCATTATAAGCATCATCATTTGTAACTAACCCACTAAACCACAAAACTAGCCAGTAGCTGTTTCAAAGTTGCATCCACCATTTTACGCACATGACCACTCTTTTCATGCCACATCCCTTTGATTGATGAAGGACTTCTACTTTGACTCCATCATGTGTCATCTTCTGATTAGTCCACCTGTCGACAGGAATGTTACAAAAATGGATGCAAACAATGCCTCCTTGCTTAAGTTAAATAAATAATAATGGTTTTTAACTTAAACAAATACAGCTCCTAGGCCCAGATCAATAAAATACTCAATTCAAACCCATCCAAACACTGGGCCCAACATAAGTTATAAGAGCTTGAACCTTTCAACTTCATTTTACTTCAGCTCTTCCCTTTCTCTTTCGAAGCTCTCATACTACTCCTCTCTCTTTCGAAACTTCCATACCAGAACCTCAAACAACTCAAAACCCTAAACAATGGTACCAAGGAAATCGAAATCCACAAAAGAGGATGAAACCAGTGAGGACAATCTTCGATTCCCTAAACACATTAGAGACCTCACTAGCTCTTTGAAACTTGATTTAACTTTGATCCCAAGCACTACCACAGGGATAAACAAGCTCCTATTTAAATAAAAATGGGCCATCCTTATCACCATATGACCTGTCGATAGGCCCAAAGATCACAAGGTCTTGCCTATTAAACAACAATTTATCTCTATTAAAGATTTGAAGGTCACCTCCTCCCAAGGTATTGAACCTCAGTCAATAGTCTTTCATACTATCTTTCAATTTGTCAGCAAGGATTGCTTGCAACTTCTTTTTTTCTATGCCACATAAACAAACTTGACTTCATCCATAACTTTCTTTCCTTTCTCCAATTTATCCTTATGAATCTTCTTCAAATTTGTGAGCAATACAGTTGGATTTGGGGCCTTTCTTTTAAGGCTAGCTATCACCATGTGGATAGGTTCCATTTCTGGAAAAGGATTACTATCCATAGCCATTACCTCTTTATCTTTCTCTGTATACTTCAACAACCATTTCTAGATGAAGTTCTGTACACAATTACGAAAAGTCACACAATTATTAGTAGAGTGTCTAAAAGTGTTGTGCCATTTACAATATTCTTTTCCCACTCTATCTTTTTTTTTTCAAGATCACATGTCTAGGTGATAAAGTTAAAAACTTGTTAGCTAATAATTCATCAAAAATAGCATCAGCCTTAGACAAATCAAAAGAGTATTGTCTAAATGTTGTGTTTGTATTTCTTTTAGCTGGCTGAGTTGCTGACATGTTCACTAGTTTGTCAACTTTCCTCAAAGTTCCACAAACCACTAGTGTTTTGCCAGGAACTTGTGTCACATCTACATCAATTTATGTTTCTAAGTCTATCTCTTGAAAGTAAGTTCCATATGAACTTGCATTCCTATGTTTCTCTTCTCTAAGTATGGATTCATATCTGGTTGCCCTTAATAATAACTTAAACAAGTCTCTAAACTATATTCCTTCAAAGTTTTTCCTCAACTCAAATTCTAATCCATTTTGTGCCATTCTCACAATCTCATTTTCAGGCATATACATTTGACACCCTTTTAAATCTATCAATAAAGTGCTCTGCACTTTCAGAAAATTTCTATTTTAACTCAGATAAATCAACCAAAGTTACTTCTGATTCAATTCTATAAAATTGAGCATGAAATTGGTTTTCCATTTCCATCCAAGTATGGATTGAGTTAGCAGAGAGATTTATAAACCAAGTAAAAGTAGTCTTTGATAATGAATGTGAAAACAACCTCATTTTCAACATATCGTTGTTCCTAACTTCACCACATTGCAAAGTAAATCTTCCTATGTGTTCAACTGTCGATTGACTTTTCTCACCAGTAAACAAAGAAAATTTAGGAACTCTATAGTTCCTAGGAAAAGATTCTTCATCAACCCATTGGGGATAAGGCTTCCTAAATCTTGGCCTCTCAGGTCCTCTGAATACTAGGTCATAAAGATCTTGTACTACTTGTATAATTCAGTCCCTTTGGAAGTTGTCAAAAATGATTGATAACATTTTGCCGCCCAAGGCCATAATTGTTCATGTTATTCACATTATGTTCAAAGTAATCATGTCTGTCGAAGTTCAGATCCCTCATGGGGGGACCTGGTCCTCTTGGTCTGGGACCATTCCTAAATGGTTCAAAGTAAACTTCAGGCCTGTTACCCTCCTGGTAAACATCATCATTCTCATAATTGTTTAACCTTCCATAACCAAAATTTTGAACTTTACCAAACCTAACATTTTGATTTTCAAAAACTTGATTATGATTTTCATATATGGGGTTATTTCTTGGCCTTACATTTTGACAGTTGCTCAATTCAATATTAAACAAGTTCTTATTTTCTAACCCCTTTTGGTCTCCATACAAAGGATTAGTAACAACATGAGGCCTAAACTGCCCCCCATGTCCCACCTTTGGCCGATTTTCTTGAATTTTAAAGTTTGGAGTTTGAAATACCTCTTGTATTCTTTCCTCAGCAATTAGGTCCCTATAAAAGGATAGGTTCTCTAGGAGATTTTTGTGGCAGTCCAACTAATGGAACTGGATGAACAGCACCAGCAACAAAAAGCATCTTATGTGCCTTCATTTCCACCTAGCTTGAATGCTCCATTGGTGAACCATTCATCACACTACTCACTTCACCAAGAAGAATTTGGTTATCTTCAAGTGATTGGTTTGCCATAACATCCTTTAATTGTGTAATCAGAACCACTAGTTGGATTTTTGCATGGCCACTTGTCTAGCCTTGAATACTTGATACTTGGCCACTTGGCTGGCCCTTTAGAGCCATTGTCTAACCTACATACCAAGCATCTCCACCATCGGCTAAGACCAAGTCCTGGTTTATTTCTTCTTCCTCAAACTCGACATGCCTCTTCTCCAAAAGCTTGTCATTTTGTTTCTTTGCCTTAACTATTGTTCCAAATTAGGGTGTGGTCCCACTAGGTGTGCCAAAAATTGTTAGTAAAAATTATGCTAATCCCCAATCGACAAGAATTGAACAACAATTTAAACCAAACAATTGAACAAGAACAATCAAGCAATTGAGCAATTGATTCAAATGCCTCAAAAGAATGAGGACTTCTCTAGAACAATTGATAGTTACAAAATAAACCAAAAATAATTTTAGAATGAAACTACTAAGGTTCACCAAGTTATAAACTACGAATTACAGAGAAACTACTCCTAAGTTAAGATAAACTACTCCTAAGTCTAAATGCTAAGTGTTGTTGAGTTATTGATGTCCCTTCTCTTTGTCAACTCCTTGGCTTTTATATCTTCCTCCTCTTTTTCTGGCCCATGATTGCATGATCTTTCTCAGCATCCATCATAATTGTCACTGTAACTGCCTCCTTGTCTTTCAATCTTCAGACTCTGCCAAATCTTCAACCTTCTCTGACAAACTAACTCTCCACTTTGTTGCCACGTGTCCCTCATCACCTCCCATTGCAAGCATCATCCTTTGCAACTAGCCCACTAAACCACAAAACTAGCCAGTAACTGCTTCAAAATTGCCTCCACCATTTTATGCACATGACCACCCTTTTCATGTCGCTTATCCCTTTGATTAATGAAGGAGTTCTACTTTAACTCCATCATGTGTCATCCTCTGATTGGTCCACCTGTCGATAAGAATGTTACAAAAATGGGTGCAAACAATAATACTAGCTAATTACCGAATTTAAGTTTTGGAAGTGGCATCAAGAAAAGCAGGGACTAAAGTTTCAATCATTGATTCATTTACTAAGGTTGAAATTCATAAAGTTTTTCTTTTTTGGCATCTTCAGCACTGATGGCCGAAGCTCATGCATGCTTTAAAGTAATGAGATGGTGTGGCAAACAATATAAAGTCAGCAACTATTCTCACTGATTGCCTGGTGCTAGTCAAAAGACTAGAGAAAAAGAAAGATTGAGAGCGAGATGTAAATATATTTTATTAAATATTTATGAATTTTGTAAGTATTTTGACTATGTTTGTATTACTAGGTTGGTTAAAAAAAAAAGTTTGAAATTCATAACTTTTCACGTGAGAGTCATAGATCTTAGCAAACTAGAAGAGAGAGGGGGGTTAGGGAGTAGAAGTCCTACCTCCTCCAAAATTTTATAAAGTTCACTCAAACGCAAATTTTGTACCTCATGTAATGGCTCCCTAATCTACCACTGTCAAAATTTTATAAAGCCTAATTTGTATAAGGGTTGTTTTTAAAATTTAATATTTTTCATGTAATGACTCTTTAAAATTTTAATTTAGTGACCACATGTTAAAAAATCTTGCATGAAACAAAATATATATATATATATAGTCTACCTGATCAGTGTCAAATCATATTAAATAATAAAACTATGTTACAAAAAATAATTTAGTTACCTATGCAAGTTCCTATATTTTTTAAGGTGAACCACTTGTGAGGCTTTTTGAGTCTAAGAATATTGACTAATATTCAAACAATTAGGAAGGCATTTGAAGAGTGAGTAGCATTAGAATGTCTAAATTGAAACTCGTCTCCTATAAATTTTTATTAGGTCAATTGACCTATATTAAGTAACATTTTAATAACTATTTAATCGATTGAAATCCTGGCCCGACGCATCATTTGCCGGGAAGAATCTACCCCATTTCTCCCTCCTGGCCCCAATAATAGAATCAGAATCCTGACTCTACCCCTATTGAGACAACCTCTTGGTGCAATGAAATCAACATCTCACACACACACACACAAAAATTCAAATTCTCTTCTAACTAAATACAATTTTGATAAAACTATGGTGTAATGTGCATTAAAATTTATTTTGAATAAAATCCATGTTACCAAATGTCCTAATAAGTTGGCAAAGTTGAATATACACCAATCAAATCCACCTTAGTTAACCCAAACTACAATTTGCTTAAGTTCAGTCAAGTTGGTGGGATTATTTATGTAATAGTAAAATAAAGGTCACTAACAACATTTTTTTTATTATTATACTTTTTACTTAAATTCACATAATAAACATGATATACACATGTAAAATTCACCATAGCTAAAAAATATAATATTACTGTCTAGTATGGCACATTACAAGTAGACAATATGATCACACCTATTCTATGTACACAACTTCAAGGTATAAAAAATGAAAAATGCCAAGTAAACAACTTCTATACAAATTTTCCTTTTATAATGATGTAATAGTGATATTCTTACAATTATGAATAGTATTTATGAGTCTCTTGCTTTCAAAAATTAACTTTGAATTAAAAAATGAAAATAATTCATGAGTCTTACTCATTTAATTACGCAACCTATTTTTGTTTATTTATTTATTTTTTTAACTAATGACTTGTGAACATAACTGGTTTATCATTTTACCTAGTCCAAAACATTCAAGTGAATTTGTGAATTTTGAATTCTTTACTTGAAAAATGTCATTGGGACAATACGAGCTAGATATCACATCTTTATTGCCTATCTTAAACGCAATCCTAACTACACAATCAAGCCTCAAGATTCTCATTCATATAATGCGATTAGAAGAAATACATTTGGACATGAAGCAATTTTGAAAGTTAAGGATCCTAATCCTTCTTATGAGATGCGAATATGGCCCCTATGAAATGGTCCCATTCCAATGACGTAACACTCCGAGCTAGACAAGGGCATGAGATCCTCTGTCCTGGATCCTTATCCCCCATCTCTAATGCAATCCCAACTACACAATCATATCTCAAAGTTCACTCATTGAGTTAAACAAGATATGTAACTTTTAGTGACTATTGGATATGTAAAGTTCATTGTTGGAATGAGCTCACTTCATCCATCTATTTAATGAGCTTCTTTGACCTAATCAAGCTTTTCAATGAAATGATCTTCAACAGTGGGGACATGTTCAGGAATCCTTGAACTAGCTGCATTTACTTTACACAGCATTTCAATGCAACATTCCTTTATCTTGAGAAAAGTTTTTTGAAAAATGACAACAATCCAGTTAGTGTATATCTATCTATATATGAATATCATATTCAAGATTATGTGTAACTGCTGTTATTGATCAAAGGAAATAAGGGTTCTTGTCAAACCTAGGTTCCAAATAAAAGGAATAAGAAGTTAATATTCAACACAATTCATAAGATCAGCAAAGGCAGGCTTCCATGCAAAAAGCTTGAGATCAGTGGAAGTGAGATCGTAGTTACATTTGCAAACAAAAGGGCCATTACACAAAGCAATGTCCTCAGAAACAAGAGGGACAAATTGGTCATCCAATTATCTCAGCTTGAGGATCTCTCTAGAAAAAGTCTTGATGAAATTTTGACAAAACTGTTTTACAAAAATGTTACAGTAAAGAATTGTTCTCACATTATGCAACAAGTGTTGCAATCTTTTTTACGTGCCATAGGCCAGTGCTCGAGTAATCTATAAATCAACATGTCCTAATGATCCGTCTTAGTTGCCAAATCCAAGAATACATCATTCCTAATGCACAATATATAGATATCATCATGAGAGGTAGGAAGGGAAGCCTATTACCAAGAACCATGGGATGCAGAAACTGTCCCCATATCTCAACAACCAAAAGACCCCACAGATAACTTTTCTCTATCCATCCTATGATAAACCCTCCATTCTGGGTGACAATGTTGGAACTTCCCTTCCAACCCGATTTATCACCTTTTTTCTGCCTGGGTACTCTTGCTTTCACTGCAGATATCAAGGAGAACCGGGAGGAAAATCCAAACCACATGAGAGTGGCGTGTAGAAGCAGCAACAGCACTTTTATTGGGTACTCTTGGGCTTGAAATAGAAGAGGGAAAAGAGAGTAACAAGACACTGCATAACAAATAGGACTCTGTATTAGCTGCTGAAATGGAAGGAAAAACATCAATTGGTGGTTATCTAGTATTCACTATTACCGCCAAATAACAAGATAGACCAACACAAATGAAAATTTACTGATCTGAATCCTATAATCAAGCACTGCAGTGTTAAAGTGCACATGCTTAATGTTCCTAAAATTTTCCACAAATGGCACCTATATAATTTGCTGATATTTTAACAACCTACGAAGCACGTACACTTCAAAATAGGCGCTGTAGCAGTGTTGGATACAGGGGGGACATGCGTGTTCAAATATGAATAATCTATTAATTTGTTTAAATTTAGTGGTTTTTATATATATATATATATATTGAATTAAAGTTAGTTTTTATTAATTTTGATTATTTAGTAACATAATATTAATCTACATAACAAATATATATAATAAAAATAATAATAATTTGCCATGTCCATGTCCCCATTTTTTTTTAAATCATTGTGTCTCGTATCCGTATTTGTGTTTGTGTCCCTGCTTCATAATTTTGACAACTTATTAAAGAAGAAGCGTAAGTGCAGGCATGCACACAAAAGAATAAAGAATGCAAAAAAAATCCATTATGTCACTTCAAATATATAAATATATATTTTATAAATATTATGTCACTACAATTTTTATTTTATATATATATAATAATAATAAAAAGAACCGTCTAAGATTCTGTATTCTGCATCAAATTCATATGAGTTCCATTTTGCCATCATTTCTATACACTATATATAGTGCATAAACTCAAATGTAATTTAACTGAGCTCAATACATCTAAATAAAGAATTATCATGAATATTTAATTTCACACAATACCCTTTTATTCAGCATTCCATTTGACGAACATTACAATGATTACTCATTTGAGGGCTTCTTATAGAAAAACAAGATCATGTCATCCATTCTTGCCCCCCTCATTGGGAAAAATGTATTGACAAAACAGCCTATCACAAGATCGACAATTTTCACAATTCTCATCCATAAGGTTTGACTATATAATTTATAAGATAACCATCCACCTGAGAAACTTTATTTGTTTTCCAGGCTTTAGGACTGGCAATGTGAAAAGAAAACATATAAATAAAGAAGATAGCATGTGGCAAAAGATCAGGCAATAGACACGAAAATTTAACAGGAAATAGGATGGAATTGATAGAGAAGATAGGAAGAAAAATCCTACCATGCAGGAAAGAATGCGATCCAATAAGAGAGAAGAAATTGTGAGAGTATGGGGGTAGAGGGTTGGGTAAGAGGACAAATTCATAATTATATGACAAAATTGTGAAGTTAATTACTACTTTTTTCTTTGTTTCTGTAAGTAATGATGTACCTTAAATAATAATAATAACGCCAGTTTCTATTACTGACAATTAAAACAGAATTCAGTCTCTGATTTGTTAGGAACATGAATAAATAAAATAAGGGCTAATTACACAAACATCCTCTCAAGGATTTGATACACTGCTTTATACACAGACCACCCTTCTATTAAGGTAGCATTTGGTTTACTTTTCAAATCCTGATTTTGTTTTTAAAACATGATTTGGATGAAACATGTTAACCAAACATATTTTTAAAATACAACTCAAAATTACTTTCAAAACTCCTCTCTTCTCTTTTTTTTATTATTTCTTATTAATCAATAAATCAATCACTTTTTCTCTCTCCTCTCTCCTCTCTCCTCTCTCCTCTCACATTCTATACATCAATCAATCAAAAAATAAATAAAAAAAATTACAAACTATCCCAAAACTATTTTCAAAACTAATAACTAAACAAATTTTCTCTTTTCAAATCATGATTTAGAAACTCAAAACTCAAAATACAACTCCACACTCAAATCATTATTCTAAAACTAAACCAAACGGACCCTAAGTTTCCCCTAAGGCATTAAAATGTACAATGAAAAAATACCCTTAATTTCAGTTTCTAAATTTAAAATAAAATAAATCCGAAGCATTGCCTCTCAACAAAATTCAATCTCCACAAATAGTTTAAATCAAATCCAATTCACACGATGAGACCCCTTCCATAAGTTTAACCCTTCCACCTCCAACCACCTCAGGACAACAACCCCCTTCACCTACTGGAGACCACCTCTTCGAATCTCCACAACCTCAAAGTACCAAAATATCCTCCCTCTGTCACCATCATCAAACAACCCACCCCAAACACCACCCAATCAAACCCATATGGCTGGCCACCATTAACCGAATTTTGTCCTACACTCGCCCACTTGCCCTAACCACCACCCACCATGGTCAAATTCCACTATGACCAAATTTTCCTCTCTTGATGTTGAGCTTATTTGGGCAATCACTAATGGTTGGTTGCCTTCCCTCTCTTCGATCTATCGACACCACTAATCTACAAGCAAGACCACTTGATTGATGGCGGGTGGATTGAGGTTGTTAAACTTGAGCAAGATGGGGCTATTAAAATTAGGGTTGTAAGTATGGGTGATGCATTCCTCTTTTGGGGTTTAAAAATTCAGTGAGCAAGATTGGGGCAATTAAAATTGGGTAGTGATGAAACAAAGAAAAAAAAAATGTTGAAATATATGATGGGTACAGGAGAGAAAATGCAGCATGTAAAAGAAACCCGCACAAGCAACTTCAAAGAGTGCATGAGAGGCAAGGGAGGCCTAGAGAATGCTTTCTGCACTTACAAAGGTGGGCAAATGGATAGCCGAAATTCATGAGCCCACAACCCACTAACACAACGTTCTTCTTTGCCTTTGAAGAGTTTGAGTGTTTAAAAGGTGAGGTCATATGTGGTGAGTCCCGCTCTTGGATTGATGTCTTGATAAAGTAAAAAGAGCTAGCACCCGAGTTTCGTATTTTGAACCTTATTCTTTGTGGTAATGTTGAACCTTCTGAACATAAGTCCGAGATAAATCACAACCATGGGTATCTCATGGCGTGCATTTCTCAATCCAAGAGGATTGATGTGAGTCACATCAGTTCCTCTCTTATGCTAAAAATACCCAAATCCAAAAAATCCTTTGGTCTACCTTATGGTATCTTCCACACTCAGTTTCTTGCATCCAAGGATGCTCATGTGTATGATGATGATGCCAAGGTAGGAGTGTCTCCTCCTACCTTAGAGTGATGCTCACGTAAAGTGAAAAAGGACCATAGGAGCCAAATCAAGCCAAGTACGATATGAGGCTATATTCACGAGCTGAGAAGGAGTAGCCTTGGAGTGGTAAGAGTTTGGGAGCTCATATGAATCGTCTTGAGGCCCCTAAGAAGCACGGACACCTCTCCGAGGGCTCCGTACCAGTGTCAGACACGTGTCAGACACGGACATGCGTCGGACACGCGGTTGACACGTGTCTGACACGCACGGGAGAGTGTCCAATTTTTTTTTTTTTTTTTTTTGAAGCCGGACACGTCCAGGACACGTTATGGACACTTTCGGACACGCACGGGGTCAATTTCAGAATTTACAAAACATTTTTAGGGTCAATTTCAGAATTTACAAAATATTTTTGGGGTCAATCTGTAAAAAAAAAAAAAACTTCTATCTGCCCTAAATCGATCAAAAGCCCTAGATTGATCGTGAAGCTTAGCAGAGAACAAACGGAGAAAGAGCGAAAGCGAAGATAACAGAGGGGAAAGAGAACCTGGTCGCTCGTCCGTCGCTCGTCATCGCTCGTCGTCACTCCTCGGCCGTCGCTCGTCGCTCGTAAGGTACACTTTCTCCTTCCTTCTTCTTCCTTCCTCGGCTTCGGTCTTCTTCCTTCTTCTTCTAGTCTTCCTTCCTCAGTCGATGTTTCTCTCTCTCTCTCTCTGTCGATGTATCCTCTCTCTGTCTGAGTATATGTTTGTTTTTTCAATATATATACATATATATATTTATATACTAATAATTATATATATTTATATACTAATAATAAATAATATAAATAAATAAATAATATAACCCCTAACCTTTTTTTTTGTCTTAAATAATATAAATAAATACAAATAATATATTTATTTTTTAATTTTACATATAATAAATAAAATAAATAAATAAAATTAGTATATATTTTTTAATTTTGCATATAATAAATAAAATAAATAAATAAAATTAGTATATATTTTTTAATTTTGCATATAATATATAAATAAAATTATATATATTAAACGTGTCCCTAGCGTGTCGTGTCCCCCATTTTTTGAAAAATTGCGTGTCTGCGTGTCTGTGTCGTGTCCGTGTCGTGTCTCGTATCCGTGTCCGTGCTACTTAGTGAGGCCCAGTACAAGCAAGAGTTTTGAGCATTGTTGTGATGAGTTCTTTTCTGAGACTCGAGGGCAACTTGCAAACATTGGCAATGCTTCAAACTTTCATCGGATATTTCCAACACATGTTTCCCTCTTAGGAGACACTTACAAAGGTTTATACATCAAGTTTGAAGTGTGCACCTCAGGCTTGCCTTTCACACCTTTTGTTTGGGTTATTGTTGAACTTAAGGCAAGTTTGGGAACTAGCTAAAATAGTCAAAAAGTCACTACCAAAAAGTCAACTATTCTCTCTATTTTTTTGCACGTCTTTTCCTAAAAAAACTAAAAGGTCAACTAAAATAGCTAGTTCCCAAAACAACCCTTAGTCTAATACATGGTTTAATGGGAAAAATCAAGTAAATGATTGACCCAGGAAAAACACAAAGTTAATGATCAAGTGAGAAGCTCGATAACTTAAGCTAAAAATATCGTTTTCACTTTCGATGACGATGAGGGCAAATTTCTTTCTCTATAGTAAAATTTTGTATTTCCTTAAAAGAGAAAAATATTTACACCTTTATATTTTATTTTTTATTTTTTTTACTATTTTAAAATATTTTATTTATTTATTAAATATAAAAATACAAAATTTGAAATGCTTACATCTCAACCCCTGAGACTTATACCTTGCCTCATGAGAGGTAAAATGTCTCGCTTTACATATTCGCCTTTAAAAACTTTGATGTGTATTGAATTACATCCTTAGTTCTCTAACCCCTCTTGTACCTCCCAATCATGCAATATTAATCAAATCAGAGCACTAACAAAATTCCACAAGTTTTGAGTTCCAATCACAACCAAATTTAATTGGGACACTCAATTGTAGCCTAATAAATATTGGAAAACTGAAAACAAGAAAAGAACAGGATCCGACAAGATTAATGGTGTACCTTGCAAGGGCTTGGGACTTACTGTATGAATCTCTTTCAGTGTCTTCTTTTTGTGACAAGTTTTCACATGTGATATTTAAAGCTGAATTTATAAGCTTTTTGAAGAGATAACACAAAGCAGTAAGAACTATACCTATTGACAACAAGAAATAATGCCTGGCATCCTCCATGCTCTGAATTGCAACAATAGCAAGGGGAATCACGAAGTGGAGAGATGCCTTCTCATGAACATGCCAGCCAAACAAAAAGCCACATGTGTAAGCATATGCAACCCATCTAGTGATCATCTTGGGCTGAGGATTCTTCCAAGCCTTAATAAGACATGGAAACAAGGCAAGCACGACCAAGACAAAGGTAATCAAGGTAGTGACCTGGAATCTCATCATTAATTCAAGTAGATGATTAGTTCTTGCTCAAGTTTGGCGACAAGAACATAGAATTATAGAATTATATTTCATCAAACAATTATGAAGCCAACTCATATTCCACCAACTCATCATAAAGAATGTAAATAGTGTAATCATTTTTAATATGCCCATAAAATCATAATGGCTACAAACTCAAGAACTGGATAGGCAATTCTTCCGCTGCTCTTCTTGATAGAGCAGATAGAGGTTACAAACAATCTAATGTTTGTAACAAATCACATGAAGGACAGAATTACCAATTAAACAGTCAACATTACGAGGATGGAAAATAGTGTATACATATCAATTGACAAAAGATACACTGAACACATTATAATACGTGTTGAATAAAAATTACCCTGGGTAGAACAGCAAAAGGAGAGGAATCCCCCACTAGTCCACCAGTAAATGAAGCTGTTGGTGCTTGGATGCTGAATCCCAGTTTCGCAAGCATGAAAGCAATTCCTTTATCGAGAAGTATATAAAACACCCAGAAATTTGGAGCCCAATAGGCATGGCAGAGCCCCCTACCAAATGGAAACATGCGGCGGAAAACTTGTTGGATCTGCAATGCACTATAGTACGGTAAATGCACAATTTAAAACAAAAATGATTATTAGGTCAGCCTGCGGAAAAAAACAGTTGTGCATGTAACCAAAAGAAACTGACGGAGAAATTGTGATCAAAATTCAATGACATTTGTAAGGCACAATACATATTGCTGGCAATATTTCTCTAAACTATAATGCCAAATAATAAGGCAATATGTTCTCTAATGCGTCTTTGCCCTTGAGCCTTGTTAACATTCGAACTTTTATGTTTCAATCACACATATACTTGGAGGGCTGATATTTAAACTTCCAAGTAGGCTCATAAAAGCACACCTTTGACCAATTTGACTTGATGAAGAGATAAAGCAATGTCATTTTCCATGCACACACAAAATTGGGTGGGTTGTCCCATTTTCTATATTAATTCAATTATGAGACTTGATTGCATCATATTCACCATTTCTTTTTATTAATTTTTTATAAATTTTAATTTTGGCAATTTGCTTATTTAAATCTTGATTCAGGCCACTTAGTTGTTGGATTATGCAAGACTTAATTTCCATTTCTCTATAGAAAATTTTCTTTGCTGAAGAATAAACAAATTGATACTATGCAAGTTTGTCCACATATTCGCAAGATGAAGAGAATCAAATTGGCCTAATTGCATAGAGTACGAAAGACTACCTACAAAGTTTGGGAGACATGTTCCAAGGGAAATCTATACACGGTAAAATATGGAAGAATGATAGGCCATCAACTAGAAGTGAAGCTGCCATGGGCCAAGCAAAGGCGCTGAACTCAGGAGCAGTGGGTTGGACTGGATGATGGGCCAGAGGAGTGGAAAACAGATAAATTAAAGCTAATTTAATTGGTGCGGGATTAGCGGAAGAAGTTGAGGTTGTTGAGTGGGATTAGTGGAAGTTGTTAGGGTTGTTGAAAGAAATTGTATAAAGAGGGAGAGAAGGAGAGAGGAAGGTATGATTTTGGTAATGAAGTAAATTGGGATCTAACGTTTCCCATAGCTGTAACTCAGTTTCAATCAATACTATTTTCCATTTCTCTCTCATTTTCAGTTTTAATCTTTTCTTCAAATTTCCATTTTCACCACCCACCTTATCACTGGTATCAGAGCCAATAGTTCCTCGGCCGGAATTTACTATGACGGAGACTCGCCCACAGGAACAGAAGAAGATGGAGGAAACCATTCGCCAGTTGCATGAGAGTGACGAACGTTTGGTTCGCCAATAGCTTGAGATGCGAGTGAAGCACGAACGCAACTTGCTCTCAACCAGCTCGAGGAGATGATCATGGCCCTTACCTTTCGCTACGATCAAAAACAATAACTGACAGAAGAATTGGGCGGAGATTCCACTTCACCCCATAGCTCTGGCTCCATTCAAACTCATTACACCAAAATCGATTTTCCCAAATTCTCAGGTGAGGATCCTGCTGGTTGGATCTATAAGTGTGAGTGTTTCTTTGAATTTAATCAGATCGATGAAGGTAGTAAAGTAAAACTAGCTGTGATGCATCTCATTGACAAAGCGATACAGTGGTACCAATGGTTTGAATGAACCCAGAAAATGCCCACCTGGGTTGAATTCTCTTACAAGCTTCAACTGCATTTTGGGCCCAACGTTTTTGAGGACCCTGTGGGGGAATTGACTATGTTGAGGCAACTCACGTCTGTTAAGTTGTACCAGGAGCGATTTGAAGAGTTAGCCAACATAACCAAAGGGTTAACGAAAGAGTTCTTTGTCAACTGTTTTGTCAATGGGTTGTAGGATGAGATCAAAGCTAGAGTCCAGATGTTCCAACCTACCACTATTTCCCATGCCATAGGTTTAGCAAGGTTACAAGAAGAAAGCATTGAAGCCCTTAGTAGACGAAACAAAATTCCCCAAAGATCATCCAATAGCAATTGGTCTTTTCCTTCCCCAACCCTATCATTACCAAAACCCCTTTTCTCTAGTAGACCTAAACCTGATACCAAAACCGCACCCCCAGTACCCACTGACTCCAAAAACCAACCACTTCTTCCAACTCAAGCCTAACCAATACCACCCATTTTCCCATCAAACGACTAACTTCCAAGGAAATGGAGGCCAGAAGAGAGAAAGGGCTTTGCTACAATTGTGACAAAAAGTACGTTAGGGGACACAAGTGCCAATGGAAACAATTGTATTTATATTTACTGCTTGGGGAAGACGAGGAACCAGATGCTCCTGCATAAGACTTACAAGAGGATGGAGATTCTTAGTTGAGTGATGAAATGCAAATTTCAGTGCATGCTCTATCAGGCAGCCTATCCTTTAGGACCATGCGAGTACTTGGGAAGGTAAAGGGGAGGCCAATCACTATCTTAATAGACTCTGGCAGTACCCACAACTTTATGGAGCCAAGTGTGGCCAAGAGTTCAAGACAATCAGTGGAACCCACCACAGACTTGCCAGTCACAGTGGCTAATGGGACCAAATTATGTAGCTAAGGAACTGTGCAAGGCCTTCACATGGGAAATGCAGGGAGCCACCTTCACCACAGAGGTGCGTATCCTAGCTATTGGAGAGGGTGACATGGTGCTTGGGGCGCAGTGGTTGTCCACTTTGGGACCAATACTTTGGGATTTTAAGAACCTCCAAATGTAGTTCCACTTGGATGGACAGGCCATCCTTCTCAAGGGAGACACTGGCTGCAAGGTGGAACCAGTGTCCAGCAAGCGAGCAAGGCTTTGCAGCAAACCAACCAAGGCTACCTAGTCCAGTTGTACAGTATCACAGCTGCGCATGTAGAACAAGTATTCACTGATATTACTGCCATTTTACATGATTTTAATGATGTATTTGTGGAGCCTAGTACCCTCCCCCCTTAACGAATGATTGACCACAGAATTCCCCTAAAACAAGGAAGTGACCCCGTGCACGTGAGGCCATATAGGTATCTATACATAGAGAAGAATGAAATTGAAAAAATAGTCAAGGAGATGCGGGATGCTGAAATCATTAGGCCAAGCACAAGTCCCTTTTCCTCCCCTGGGCTATTAGTGAAAAAGAAGGATCACACCTAGAGGATGTGTGTTGATTACAGGGAATTGAACAAGTTGACAATTAAGGACAAATTTCTTATCCCTATAATTGATGAACTATTGGATGAATTGCATAGTGCCAAAGTGTTCACAAAGCTTGATTTAAGAGCTGGATACCATCAAATCAGAGTGAATCCTAAAGACATCTACAAAACTGCTTTCAGAACTCACGAGGGCCATTATAAATTTTTGGTTATGCCTTTTGGGCTGATCAATGCACCTTCCACTTTTCAAAGCCTGATGAACTCAATTTTTAAACCATGTCTCAGGAGGTTTGTACTGGTTTTCTTTGATGACATCTTGATATATAGTAAAACTTGGGCTGACCACCTTCACTACTTGCAAACCACTTTACAATTACTGAGGACCAACAAGCATTATGTCAAGAAGTCTAAGTGTGCCATTGGACAACAATCTTTGGAGTATTTGGGGCACATCATTTCTGGACAGGGTGTGGCAGCAGACCTAGTCAAGATTGGGGCTATGTTGAACTGGCCTAGAGCAACATCCATCGAGGCATTGCGGGATTTTTGGGGTTAACCGATTATTACAAAAGATTTGTGAAGAATTATGGGAAAATTTGTGCACCACTTACCACTCTATTGAAGGACTCCTTTGGATGGACTGAGAGAGCATAAAATGCTTTCAACACCTTAAAAGCAGCTATGGCCTCCAGACCTGTGTTAGCTCTACCCAACTATGATAAGGACTTCATTTTGGAGTGTGATGCATCTAGAAAAGGCATAGGGGCAATACTCATGCAATAGGGGCATCCCATAGCTTATATTAGCTAGGCATTGGCACCCAAACATTTGGGGCTGTCAACCTATGAGAAGGAGTTATTGGTAGTAGTATATGTTGTCTACAAGTGGGGACACTACTTTTTGGGACGACATTTCACCATCAAGACTGACCATATCAGTCTTAAGTACCTACTAGACCAAAAGATTTCCACTACTAGAACAAAAGTGGCTCACAAAGTTGCTTGGCTATGACTATGACATTGTTTTCACGGCTAGGCAAGAGAACAAAGCTGCAGATGCTTTATCTAGACAGGGCATGGAGCAAGTTTGCACCATCTCAGCTCTCTTAGTTGTCCAAACTAAGTGGCTCAATTCTCTCAAACGGGAATGGCATACTGACCCAACCCTCAAAAAACTCATTGAGGGCTTAACCAATGACCAACTGCACACCTAGGCTATTCTTGAACACATGGGCTGTTGACCAACAAAGGAAGACTAGTAGTGGGATCAACTGCACAACTCAAGGAATTGCTTATGAAGGAGATACATGCTACCCCTTTTGGAGGACATTCTGGTACCAAAAAAACTTATCACCAAGCAAGAAGATCCTTCCATTGGAAGGGCATAAGGAGGGACATATATGCTTTTGTGGCTCAATGTAACATTTGTCAGAGGAACAAAACTGAGACAGTAGCTTCCTCAGGCCTACTGTAGCCATTGCCAATCCCAGAAGGCATTTGGTCTGATATATCCATGAACTTTGTAAAACAGCTCCCCAATTCCAATGGCAAGACTGTCATGCTTGTGGTAGTGGACAGATTGTCCAAATACACCCATTTCATTGCCCTATCCCATCCTTATATAGTTATGGAAGTAGCCCAAGCATTCTTGGATACCATCTACAATCTGCATGGCATGCCTAAATCTATAGTTTCTGATAGGGATCGCACTTCACCAGCAACCTTTGGAGGGAACTTTTTCGGTTACAAGGAACAAGACTGAACCTCAGCACCTCTTACCACCCTCAAATTGATGGCCAAACAGAGGTGGTCCATAGGTGTCTTGAGGTTTACCTAAGGTGCATGACAGGAGATAAGCCCAAGGCATGGGCTCAAAGGCTGCCCTCGGCTGAGTGGTGGTTCAATACCAACTACCACACTACCAACAAGTTGACACCATACCAGGTGGTGTATGGCCAAATGCCACCTTCCCACATCCACTATATCCCAGGGGCATCCAATGTGGCTGCAGTTGACCAGTGGGATAGGGATAAGGAAGCAACTCTAAAGCTACTCAAGGAACACCTAGTCCAAACCCAAAATCACATGAAGCAGTAGGCAAATCAACATCGAATTGAAAGACAATTTGAGGTGGGAGATTGGGTATTCCTAAGATTGCAACCCTACAAGCAAATTATACTACAATGCTGGTCTAACATCAAATTGTCCCCAAGATTTTATGGGCCATTTCAGGTGTTGAAGAGGGTGGGTCAGGTAGCTTACCAATTGGACCTGCCCCCATACTCTAAATTGCACCTAGTTTTCCATGTGTCCTTCTCAAGAAGATGTTGGGAGCCCACACCACACCACAAGCCACACTTCCACCAGTAGGGACTGATGGTGTCATTGAACGTGAACCCATAGCAGTCTTGGACAGGCATTTGATCAAGTATAAAGGTAGGCCAGCAACTCAATTATTGGTACAATGGTCTAATTCATACCCAGAGGATGCAACTTGGGAGCAGTACCAAGATCTCCAAGCCAAATTTCCAACTTTCCATCCTTGGGGACAAGGCTCCTTTCAAGGGGGAGGGAATGATAGGCCATGGACTAGAAGTGAAGCTGCCATGGGCCAAGCAAAGGGGCTTAACTCAGGAGCAGTGGGCTGGACTGGATGATGGGCCAGAGGAGTGGAAAGCAGATAAATTAAAGCTAATTTAACTGGTGCGGGATTAGCGGAAGAAGTTGAGGTTGTTGAGCGGGATTAGTGGAAGTTGTTAGGGTTGTTGAGAGAAATTGTATAAAGAGGGAGAGAAGGAGAGATGAAGGTATGATTTTGGTAATGACGTAAATTGGGATCTAACGTTTCCCAGAGCTGCAACTCAGTTTCAATCAATACAATTTTCCATTTCTCTCTCATTTTCAGTTTCAATCGTCTCTTCAAATTCCCATTTTCACCACCCACCTTATCATCTACTCTACAACTCTATCCAACAGATTGTGCAAAGTAATCCAAATAGCCTACATCAATTTTTAACCCAATGACAGCAAGTTCTGTTTGAGCAAACGATCAACCCAAGTTTAAACAACTAGTTACATTCAGGTGGCATACTTTCATTTAGTTCCTCAATGTAGCATCAAATAAAGAAACCATTCTCATAAATGACATCATCATATCAAAATTCATGCTAAAACACAGAAGTATTACCTGGCCATAATACACAAATGGCCCATATGCCGCCACAAAAACTGCCACAACCACCGTCCCCATCATCACCAACCGCCCAAACCCCTTCACCAACCCACCCCGACAATAATGCCGCAACAAATACACGAAATAAACCGGAGCAGCCACAGCAAACAAGTGCTTAGAACACAACAAAACAGCGAAAACAAACCCACCCATCAAGTCCTTCCCATCCTCCAACCACGAAAGCGACAACAACAACAAACCCAAAAGAAACCCATTGTACTGAAAATGCATATGATCAACAATCAACAACCCAGGCGACCAAACAACCAAAACCCAGATCAAAACTCGCTCTCTCAACCCCAATTTCCGCGTCAATCGATAAACCCCATAGATTAGAACAGTGTCGAAGACAATCACGGTGAGCCTGTGGAAGACGATGAGGGAATTGGAGGAGTAATTGAGGCCATTGTGGAGGTGGACGATTGTAGGGTCGAAGAGGGGGGGAAAGAGGGAGAGAAAGCGCTCGAAGTAGGCGAAGAAGGGAGGGTAGTCGAGAGTCCATGGACTGGTCTCGTCGGAGTACCAGAGGGAGAGAGGGAGGGAGTGAGTGAGGGCGAGCCAGTGGCGGTGGACCTCGAAGTCGGTGCTGCGGTAGGTGGGGATGAGAAGGAGCTTGATGGAGGTGGCGATGAGGAAGAACCAGGTGAGGTCGGCAATGGGGTTGGAAGGATTTGTGATCTGGCTTTTTGGGGTCTTCGGGTCTGTCATGGTTTGGCAGCAGGGTGAGAGTCAGGGTGGCCCGAAGGTGGTTTAATGGTTGGGCTGTGATCGAGACCATGTAGAGCTCTACCCCTAGTCTCTATCACAGCCCTAATGGTTATGGGGTTTAGGAGTGTAATTTTGGTCCGACTTGGCCCGGTTTATTTGGATTCGAATTGGGTCGGTCTGAGTTCATGTCGAATTTTGTGGGTTCCCGCTAAAAGTCAGGTCGGGCCACGGGCTAGAAAATTAGGCTCAAGCCTAAGCCCAGGTCCAAGGATATTCGAGCTTTGGGTGGGCCTAAACAATTTTTTTTATTTTTTTTATCAAAATTTTATTATTTTTCATTAAAAATAACACTGGATCTTGAGTGGGCCGGGCCTCGGGCCGGACTTTTGGGCTGGCCTTGAGCGGGGGCTGATGGGAGAGACTAAGCAGGGGCGGGGCCCATAGGTCGGGCCGGGCTTCAAAACGATGGCTCAGGCCCCTACCCTAAGGCCCGGGCCCAAGTAACTAGGGCCTAGCCCAAGGCCTCGGGCTATGCTTAGGCCCGGGCCTTAACGGGCCGGGCCCATCTCAGGTCACAAGGTGGACTTCGGGCCGCGCGCGAGCCACGGGCCAAAATTACACCCCTAAGCGGGGTTTGAGCTAGTCCAGTGTCCTGTTGCCATGTCAACCCAGGAAAAATGTTGAGAGAATGAAGTTATTTACTAGATTCCTCTTAAATTATTAAAAAATATTATTTGATTCTTAAATTATAAAAATAAAAATATATAAATAAATTTTTAAAATTATTAAGAAGTATTACTTTACCTCTTAAATTATAAAAATATACAATGAGCTCCTTAAACTATTGGCATATTTTATTTTGACTCATTCTGTTAGAGACGTTTTTATAGTTCAAAATGTCTATTTATAATTTTTTATAATTTAGGGGGTCAAAGTGATATTCTTCAGTAACTTAGGAGATTTATATGGAAATAACGCTAATTTAATTCAGCATTTAAAACTGAATGTATTAAGTGATAATTAATTAAGTTTGTTTGATAATTACAATTAATATCACTTAAAAATTAAGTACCTATTGGAATGTAGGTTAAAAATTCAAAAAAGTTTGAGTGATATGAAAATTATTTAATTCTAATTGAATTTATAAATATTAAATATAAGTATCGACATAGCCTATTATAAACTCACTATCACTATCACCATTACCGCCACTGCCACCATTTCATACCCATCTTGACGATCAAGCTGAATGTATAGAGCTCATCGAACATATAATTCTCACAAAAAATCATATTGATTAGACATCAATAGCCACTTGATCATATTGCATTTGTTTCAATAGCAATTAAGATTTTACAAATAAATCGCAGACACAAATGCGATATAATTAAATGACTATCGATATCCGATCAATATGATTTTTTGCAAATATAATGTACTCGATGAACTCTATACATTGAACAGTTTTGATTATCAATATGGAGCCGAAGTCGGGCCCACTAAGGCCCCATAGCATTGTCTAGTTCGTTTACAAACTAGAGAGAAATTATTCCCTTAAAAAAAATGGATAAGTTCTTCTCCAATCCACAATCGGATTAGAAGGAGGTGTTTTTGGACCATGTTGGGCCTTGATCCAAACTTATATTGATGATATAAATCGTTCAATGTGTAGAGCTTATTGAGTATACTATTCTTGCAAAAATAAAAATGAAAAATACGTTGATCAAGTATCGATAATTATTTAATCATATCACATTTGTATTAACGAAAAGTATAATTTTCAAAATAAATTATTGATAGAAATTTGATCTGATCGAGTGACTATCGATATCTGATCAATTTTATTTTATTTTATTTTTTTTGTAAGAATGATATACTTGACATACTCTACACATTGAATAGTTGGACCATCGGTATGTGCCTAGATCAGGGCCCACCATGGTCCAACAGCACCCTCCAATCCAATTACAAACTAGAGAGAGGCATGTCACTAAAAAAAATTGGGTAGATTGCACTTACCTCCTGAGATTTGGAGAAAATATTATTAGTCCTATATTTTTTATATAATTATACTAGTCTCTCTTCAAATTTTAATTTACACAACACTTGCGTCATTTTTTTTATTAATAATTTGTGAATCATATGGTTAAAAATATGATGTTGTCATCTCGAATATACTAGAAGATATGTTTATTTTTATTTATTTCAGTATTTACTCATCATTTACATTAGTTTTAATCGGTTTATTTCAATATAACTATGTCAAATCTATAGTGTCTAATTATATTTTTTTGAAACCTTAAAGGAGGTGAGTGTAATTTACCTAAAAAAATTAGGAGAAATTACAAAAAAAATAAATAAATTAGGATTTGACTCTTTTAATGAAATAAACTCTTAATTTTTAATTTTGTCAATTTAAATCCTAAACTTTTGATTTGTACTTGCCCGTCGGAGTGCTAATTTCGGCACCACCGACCAGAGTTTTATTTCTATTTCAGATGACAGCTGGGAAGATCCTACAAGGGCTTGTTTGGACTAAAGGAGTATTTCATAACCACTTCCTCACAACTCTAATTGGGTTCTGAAAGTATAGAAAGACTAGTAAAAAAACTAGATAAATCTCAACCAAAACACGTAGGGCATTATGTGGCTAAATAATCTAAACTGACGTCATTGCATTAGCCCAAAACTCTAAAATAGTTATTACAGAAGAACAATGTTTTAATGAAATTTGGGAAAGAAGAGCCTCAATAGTTGTATGTTCCATAAGAAGAAAGATCACATAACATAAAAAGATTACAAGAGTGGTATGAAAAGAATTCATTTGTATAAGATCACAATACAGTTGTATGTACCATAAAAAGAAGGATCACATAATATTAAAAACCTCATGACAAAACTCATTTGTATAATATCACAATAGTTATATGCACCACAAGAAGAAGGATCGCATAACATAAAAATGATCACAAGATTGGCATGACAAAACTCATATGTATAAGATCACAGTAGTTGTGTGCACCATAAGAAGAAAGATTACGTAACATAAAAAATATCACAAAAGTGGTACAACAAAACTCATTTGTATAAGATCGCAATAGTTATATGTAAACCTTGTGACAAAACTCATTTGTAAAATATCACAATAGTTGTATGTACCACAAAAAGAAGGATCGCGTAACATAAAAATGATCACAAGATTGGTATGACAAAACTCGTATGTATAAGATCATAGTCGTTGTGTGTACCATAAGAAAAAAGATCATGTAACACAAAAAAGATCACAAGATTGGTATGACAAAACTCATATATATAAGATCACAGTTGTATGTACCATATGAAGAAAGATCACATAACATAAAAAAAGTGTTGGAAATGGTTATAAAATTTTGGGTAAAACCAGATTTTTTCCTATGTTTGGTATAATTTTTAGGTGGGCCCCGTGCGTCGATTTTCACGGGTCGAAGTGGTAACGCGTTCTATGCCGCGTTGTGATTCACATGGTATATTCGGTTGCTCAAAACCATTACCGAGTGAATGGGAAATTGAAGCCAAAGTATGCTCCATGGAAATGGAGTTTTGGTGGAAATTCCTTAAAGGTTTGAATAAGGCTTGTCCCACATTGATTTGGTGGGAGGTTTTGAATGGGTTTATAAGGCATGGGTTTGGTACTTGGGGTGTGCCCCAAGGGGTGCCCAAGTGTTTTAGAGGGAGAGGTTATGGGCAAAATGGGTTAGACCCATTGGACCCAAAAACCACCACACACGCGC
This sequence comes from Camellia granthamiana, assembly GCA_036172215.1. Lineage (NCBI taxonomy): Eukaryota > Viridiplantae > Streptophyta > Magnoliopsida > Ericales > Theaceae > Camellia > Camellia granthamiana. The sequence continues at coordinate 70,665,340 of CM069904.1, forward strand.
GCCGCCGCCGTTCGTCCGTCCGTCAGGGCGGGCTGGGCTGGGCTTGTTCGGCCCAATACTAATCTTTTTGGGCCAAAAACATTTGAATTTAATTTTATTAATTCAAATTAGACTGGTTTGCATTTATTGTTCATCCAAACGGGGGCCCTTCCCCTTTTCAAACAGAAATAAACTGGGTTTGGTTTTTTTGTACATCCAAACAGGGCCCTTCCCGAAATAAACCAGTTTGGTATTATTGCACACCCAAACAGGGCCCTTCCCGTTTTTGTATCTGTTTAAATTTAAACCCAACAGATTCAAATCTGTTAGAATTTAAAGCCAACAAGTATCATACCTGTTCAATTCAAAACCTAGAGCCACCATTCCATCTATAAATAGGACAGCCCTCATTTGGATTTAGGAATCTCTAATTTTCGTCCTTCATAATTCTGAAACATTCTCTTCATGTTGCTGCATTATTTTCTTGTCAGAGAGAGTATAAACACTTAGTATGTTCGTTAGGCAAACAATTTGTAGTGCTGCTATTGTTTGTAGTAGATCATTTTATCCTGGGAGATAGACGTCCAAATTCTGAAAGTACCATGGAGAGGACGAATCTGTCTTAAGGACACAGTGTCAAACACTGGACTTGATCAGATTATAATTCGAAGAAATTAAATCAAGTAAGTTATTTAATTAATTTTTTGTGTTATTGTTAGTTATTTAAATCAGATTTTAATTTTGTTTTTGTAACAAAATAAAATCTGTTTTTATTTGTTTATTTTATTTCAAGTTTGATTTTTGTAATCAAACAAATTCTCTCATTTTCTTTATTTCTTTAAATTCTAGTTGTTATTTTGTACACAATAGAATTAAATTTTTTTTTTAAATACAGTGAAAATTGCCCAACAAGCTTAAGACAGATTCCTTTTTGGTATCTTCATTATATTTAATTTTCTGTGTTTTCAAACTAATATTCTAGTTGGAAAAACAAATAGTGATTTATGCTATTTGACAGATAGTAGTAATATACTGTCTCTTTTCTTTGACAACTAGTAGTAATATACTGGTGTCATTAACAATTGCAGAATATTATTTGGTGTGACAGAAAATTATTTTGGTATTTTATTTTTCTAGTTTTAGTAACAAGGAAAATAAAATTATTTTGGGTTATCATTTATTTTCTGGTTTTAGTAACTAGAAGTTATTTTCTGGTTTTGGTAACTAGAAAATTATTTTGTGTTTTTCTGATTTTTGTAATCAGATATTTTTGTGATATTTTATTTTCTAGTTTTAGTAATAAGGAAAATAAAATTATATTATTTTCTAGTTTTAGTAACAAGGAAAATAAAATTATTTTGTATTGTAATTTATTTTCTGGTTTTAGTAACTAGAAAATTAATTTTGTTAATCAATCATGTAACTTTATGACTCGGTCACAATCTGTTAATTTTGTAAGTGACTTATTGTTTCGTTTGGTAGACCACTTATTTTTGAACCCTTTGTGAAAAGGTGTTAATTCTTTTGACTTTATCATAGTTCATCGTGAGTATACATGGAAGAATTTGTTTCTAGAGTAAAATATTAGTTTTACAAACTAATTTTATTTTTATTATAATGTGGATTCATAGTCTTGAATTGTATCTGCACTTGAGTCGGAAAATATATATATATATATATTCACAAGAACATTTTAATGCATATTTAATTTGTTTATTTATGTACAAATCAAACTTATTAATGAAGGTATGTATTGTCATTTTGAAGTTTAAAGTTTAAATGCGTTGGATTTTATTTTTGAGTTGAGAATCCTTTTATTTCATGATACAAGTGATGGGATCATGCATGATTAATTTATTTTGTTAATTCATTATTTTTAATTGATGCGTTTGATATACATGTATGATATCAACTCAAGTTATTTCTTAACAATAATTTCAAGTGATTTGGAATGATAAATTGTTATGTCGACTTTGGACATAAGCAGGTTAATTTGAATATTTCTAATCAATTTTGAATGGGTGTTTAAACACCAGAGAAATTTAAACATGAAGATGTATGTAATTATATCGTTCCGTTTAATTGGGAAGTAATTTAAGAAATCTTTTATGTTGTTTATTGGTTTATTTTGAATTATGTGACATGAGATGTCGTTAATAATTATTTTACTTGCGTAGTAGAAATTGTTAAATCATAAACCATTTTATTAATATGGGGGTGTATCTCTTGCATTAGTTGAGATAATTTAATTTTCTTCTGTCACAAATATTTTTATGACAGTGACATTTATTTATAAATGAGTTGCAAGAATGTATACAATCAATTGGGTTTTTGAATTGTTCGTTTCTTAGGCAAATTTTTATGAGGATATGATTTTGTCAAAACATTAATTCTGTTTTGTGTAGTCATAATTATTTTGGATTTTTGGATTTCAAATTTATGAATCAAGCACATCATAGACAACACATGATGAATGGCATGTTACTAAATTCAGACTTACCACAGAACTTGTGGGGGGAAGCAATATTGTCTGCTAATTATGTTCTTAATAGAATACCCCACAAGAAAACCAAAAACATTCCTTATGAATTGTGGAAAGGTCGACCACCTTCCTACAAATACTTGAAAGTGTGGGGGTGTTTGGCAAAAATTGAAGTTCTTGTTCCTAAAAAGACTAAGATTGGACCAAAAACAGTAGATTGTGTGTTTATTGGTTATGCTCAGAATAGTAGTGCATATCGATTTCTGACTTAGAAATCAGAAATACCTGATATAAATATGAACACTATTATAGAGTCAAGGAATGCTGTATTTTTTGAACATGTCTTTCCTTACAAGAAAGGACAGGAATTAAGTTCACAGAAAAGAACTTATGATTGTACACAAAGTCAATAGACTAATGACAATCAAACACAAGAGACTAGTAATGGTCTCAACCAACAGGATTTAACTGATGATGAACCAAGAAGAAGTAAGAGAGCGAGAACATCAAAATCCTTTGGTCCAGATTTTCTGACATACTTGTTAGAAAATGAACCTCAAAGCTTTAAGGCAGCAATGACAGGTCCTGAAGCACCTTTGTGGAAAGAGGCTGTTAATAATGAAATTGAATCCATTATGCAAAATCATACTTGGGAATTGGTGGATCTTCCACCAGGTTCTAAACCTCTTGAATATAAATGGATATTCAAGAGAAAAATGAAAGCAGATGGTTCAATTGACAAGTATAAAGCAAGACTTGTAGTTAAAGGTTACAGACAAAAGGAAGGTCTGGATTATTTTGACACATATTCTCCTGTGACAAGAATAACATCCATTCGCATGCTTATTGCTATAGCAGCGTTGTTTAATTTAGAAATACATCAAATGGATGTTAAGACAGCTTTCTTAAACGGTGATCTTAATGAAGAGATCTATATGGAACAACCTGAAGGGTTTGTAGTATCAGGGCAGGAAAAGAAAGTTTGTCGACTTGTAAAATCCCTTTATGGATTAAAACAAGCACCTAAGCAATGGCATGAAAAATTTGATCATGCAATACTTACTAATGGGTTTAAGATAAACGAATGTGACAAATGCGTCTATGTTAAAAACACTGACCAAGGATATGTCATAGTTTGTCTTTATGTGGATGACATGCTTATCATTGGAAGCAGTCAAAACATGATCAAATCAACTAAGCAAATGCTTAACAAAAGATTTGATATGAAAGATATGGGGGTCGCAGATGTTATATTAGGAATGAAAATTACTAAAACATCTGACGGATATGCATTATCTCAATCTCATTATATTGAGAAAATTCTTGATAAATTTATCAAGGATGATTTGAATTTAGCAAGAACACCTGTAGACATCAGTCTTTATTTATTGAAAAATAAAGGTGATGCAGTGTATCAGTTAAAATACTCTCAAATCATTGGAAGTCTAATGTACCTAATGAATTGTACTCGTCCTGATATAGCTTATGCTATCAGTAAATTGAGTAGGTACACTAGTAACCCTGGAGAAGACCATTGGAAAGCGATCATTCGAGTTCTTAGATATCTAAGATTTACTCGTGATCATGGTTTGAACTTTACTCGATATCCAGCAGTACTCGAAGGTTATTGTGATGCTAATTGGATATCGGATACTAAAGATTCAAAATCCACTAGTGGATATGTCTTTACTCTAGGAGGCGCTGCTGTTTCTTGGAAGTCCACGAAACAAACTTGCATCGCACGATCCACAATGGAATCCGAGTTCATTGCTTTAGACAAAACAGGTGAAGAAGCAGAATGGCTTCGTCACTTCTTAGAAGACATTCCAATGTGGCCAAAACCTGTGCCAGCTATTTGCATTCATTGTGATAGTCAATCTACAATAGGCAGGGCACAGAATCATATGTATAACGGTAAGTCACGACATATTCGTCGTCGACATAATACCGTAAGGCAATTGTTGTCAAATGGAATAATCTCAATAGATTATATAAAATCTAAAGAGAATATTGCGGATCCGTTAACAAAAGGTTTGACAAAAGAGCTAGTGTATAGTTCATCAAAGGAGATGGGATTAAAGCCTATTACATAAGAGTCGTCATAATGGTAACCCTACTTATATGACTGGAGATCCCAAGAACTAAGTTCAAAGGGACAACTAAGTTATGTATGGCTCACCAGAAATTACCAAGGGATTAAAATTCTCCACCCATTCCTATGGTGAGAGTGATATCTGCAACATATGTTGTCTGCAGGAGCATAAGGATAAGCTTTGCTTTTAATGATTACTTATATCTTGATTAAGGTATAAAATCAAGACGAGTATAAGAAGATACTCACAATAAGAATTACCTATATGAGTGTTGAACTGGGGCCGGTTCTATGAGAATGAAAGAGGCTACATTCTCTAGAAATACTCATGAAAACCAGGAGCGTTCAAGGCCAAAATGAACACAACAGTGAGAACCACGATGTGTTAGAAGATATTTTGTGTGAAATCTATTGTCTTGGCTTACACAAACGGCTGAACAATTCAAGGCATCGCGTCCATTGGTTAGCCAGTAAGTCCGATAGGTTATCACTAGGGAAGGTTCAAGGCCGAAAACTACCTATCCTGATGCAAGATATTTTCGACTTATACTCTTTCGATAAATCTGCATATTGTTGCATTTCCATTGTCATCAAATTCCATTCATGTGGGGGATTGTTGGAAATGGTTATAAAATTCTGGGTAAAACCAGAATTTTTTCCTATGTTTGGTCTAATTTTTAGGTGGGCCCCGTGCGTCGATTTTCACGGGTCGAAGTGGTAACGCGTTCTATGCCGCGTTGTGATTCACATGGTATATTCGGTTGCTCAAAACCATTACCGAGTGAATGGGAAATTGAAGCCAAAGTATGCTCCATGGAAATGGAGTTTTGGTGGAAATTCCTTAAAGGTTTGAATAAGGCTTGTCCCACATTGATTTGGTGGGAGGTTTTGAATGGGTTTATAAGGCATGGGTTTGGTACTTGGGGTGTGCCCCAAGGGGTACCCAAGTGTTTTAGAGGGAGAGGTTATGGGCAAAATGGGTTAGACCCATTGGACCCAAAAACCACCACACACGCGCGCCGCCGCCGCCGTCCGTCTGTCCGGGCGGGCTGGGCTGGGCTTGGACGCGGGTGCGTGGTGTGAGGTTGGGCTTGTTCGGCCCAATACTAATCTTTTTGGGCCAAAAACATTTGAATTTAATTTTATTAATTCAAATTAGACTGGTTTGGATTTATTGTTCATCCAAACAGGGCCCTTCCCGTTTTCAAACAGAAATAAACTGGGTTTGGTTTTTCTGTACATCCAAACAGGGCCCTTCCCGTTTTTGTATCTGTTTAAATTTAAACCCAACAGATTCAAATCTGTTAGAATTTAAAGCCAACAGGTATCATACCTGTTCAATTCAAAACCTAGAGCCACCATTCCATCTATAAATAGGACAGCCCTCATTTGGATTTAGGAATCTCTAATTTTCGTCCTTCATAATTCTGAAACATTCTCTTCATGTTGCTGCATTATTTTCTTGTCAGAGAGAGTATAAACACTTAGTGTGTTCGTTAGGCAAACAATTTGTAGTGCTGCTATTGTTTGTAGTAGATCATTTTATCCTGGGAGATAGACGTCCAAATTCTGAAAGTACCGTGGAGAGGACGAATCTGTCTTAAGGACACAGTGTCAAACACTGGACTTGATCAGATTATAATTCGAAGAAATTAAATCAAGTAAGTTATTTAATTAATTTTTTGTGTTATTGTTAGTTATTTAAATCAGATTTTAATTTTGTTTTTGTAACAAAATAAAATCTGTTTTTATTTGTTTATTTTATTTCAAGTTTGATTTTTGTAATCAAACAAATTCTCTCATTTTCTTTATTTCTTTAAATTCTAGTTGTTGTTTTGTACACAATAGAATTAAATTTTTTTTTAAATACAGTGAAGATTGCCCAACAAAAAGATCACAAGAGTGGTATGTAATATGAAAAGAAAAAAAAAATCACAATTTTACATATAGGACCATCTTTGAACAAGAAACTTGTTGGAACTTGGAATATGTGCTAAAAAACTTAATTATATATCAATCAATTATTAAGTTTTTATGTGAATTAAATTGAAAATTTTCACACTTATGATGCGCCTCATGTATATTAAATGACACACACTATTTCATGTATTGCATATAATTTTTTAATATAATATTAATACTGTACGCGGAGCAAATATTCGTCTCTGTCTATACTCCTCGTGTCCAAGTTTCGCTTCGCTCCGAATAACCTGAGAATAAAATGACGGTGAGCTACCCAGCGGGTGTACTGCCGGAAAACCCCTCCGAGGGTCAAGTTAGCACCCTTAGAGAAGAAGAGAAAAAGAGAGAAAGATGAGACAAAGTGGTAGGTGAGCTTTGATCACCAAATTTCCCAAACCTGTGTATGGAAGCGCAGCACCGTTTATATAGTTTCTGCGCACTCCTCTGCATCCATTCCCCTCTAGACGCGTGGACCTACTCTGTTCTTACGTTCTCCCACATGTCAGCGCTAATACAGCCAAACACCAAATGACGAAACCGCCAAACAGTATTAACGCGTACGGACAACATAATCTTCTTCCTGCAGCCCCATTGCACCGTATAACACTTCCTACCGAGCTATGCTCCGCGCGGCGCCATGCCCTTCCCTCGGGACCGCACTACTGATTTGGCCTTGTCGGTTAGGCCTGAATATTGGCTCAACTGAGCCCCATGGTCGTGACCGAGCTCTTGTTCGGTCGAATCTGGTCTTCCGATGATGAACTCCATCCGACTCGCACGGCGCACATCACCGAGCCGTGCTAGTGCCTCAAACTCATTTCACAAGGCCGGGCTGATATCCCACTCCAGCACATGTCATGCTCCTAACCATGCTCAAACCTCACTCAATCGCGTGGGCCTGTCTTGTCTGGGCACAGGCTTTAACTAAGGCCCAAACTAGCTCGGCCTACAGCAAGCTATGAATCTCCCTCTCAATTGCCCCTAATTCCGTCCGCGCTGGCGTGACCGAGATTACATTCAGTGGCCCAGCGCTACAGCGCACCGCACTCCTCGTTCTCTGCAATTCTTGCCCAGATCGAAGCATTTACCTGGTGGATTTGGCTTCGCCGTTGCCGTTGTAGTTGGGGGTGCATTTCTCCGATTGCAACATCGATCAAAGCTCTGACCAGATGAGTTCCTCGCATTCCTCTATGGAATTTTTCTTTACTTTTTGTTCTTTGAACTTTACCACACATATTCATACATTAAGTAAGATTTAAGCATCCTGAACATCGCATGAAATTGAATAGGGTTAGGGTTTAGCATTGCTTTTGATGTTGAAAAGATCTCGTGCCCCTAGTTCCCCAATGTTCGTCATCTCCAGTGATGAACAGGTGCAGATCTGAGCTTAGCCGAGCTCAAAGCGCCTTTTTGATCTGAAAACACTAGGCGTCCGGGCAAATTAAAAAATCGAGCTACCCAGTATACGAGGTCGCACAACCAGGCTAATATATGGTTCGCTCACGCGGCCGAGCTAAGACCTACCAAAGTGACTGAGCTAATATCAAGCTCACATGCGCGACCGCGCTGCCACTCACACTTGGTTTTTAACTGCAAAATCTTAGAGGGCCAGGCACACTAACACCAGGGCTCTCAAAAACCGAGCAGCCACCATGCACAACTTTGCCAATTCAATTTTGCCGGGCTAACTAAAATCGGCCTCCTATCGGGCGCTATCGCTTCCTTGTTAACACGTTGGGCGCACTTGCCGCGTTTCGAGAGAAGTATGGCATTCCAACCGACGTACACTTAGAGCTCGGTGAAGAGGATATAAACCTATGGGGCAGGTTAGAGTCTTGCCCATTCACCATGCTGAACATAATAGAAGGAGGGCTACGCTTCTCAGTGCAGCCCTTACTCTGCGAGTTCTTGAGATGCATCGGGCTAGCTTCAACACAGGTGTCCACCAATACATACGGAATCATAAACGGAGTAGCTGAGCTAAACCACCGGCTTGGTCTGAATCTGGGCTTGGCTGAGATCTTGCGCTAGTATACGCTTAGTCACACAGCCGACGGGTTTAATTATTACCTAAAAATTAGGTCGGGCCGAGAACGTCTAGTAATCGGCACACCAAATAAAGATATGCATAACAACGACTTCTTCTAGGTGTCCGGTAATTATGAGACCGCTGATGTGCCCGGTTGGTACATTGGCAAAGATTTTGGTTCATCATGTAAGCCGCGCTTCTCGATCGGTGAATTTATCTATTTTTATCATTTTGTGCTAACTAACTTCTTTTTGCAGCCATTGAAGAGTTATAAGCAAATTATTTCAACCTGAACGAGGAAGCGATCCGAACTGTGCTGAGGTACCGGCACCGGGATTGTCACGAACTTCTCGATTACATGCCAAGCTACCGGTATTCTGCCAAATACAAAAGCAAGGTAATAGACTTCCTTCGAGAACATTCCCTATCGCCAGATCTGACTCTTCCAGACGTTCTTCTAATTCGGTTGATCGATGAGCAAGAGATGGCAAAGAAAAGCTGAATTAAGAACCTGATCACAGCCATCTCTATCGATCCACCGTACAATCCTCCTCCTGCTCCCATTGCCGGTCAAACATCTGGGACCATGATCGCTCTAGCTTCGACTGCTGCAGCCCAAGCTAGCATAGAGACATGCCGAGCTAGTAAAAGGACTCGCTCCGCTGATCCATCCGCCAAACTTGTGATTGAACTGAGCACTGAGCAGCCGTTGTAGGATGTTGAGCCGACACCATTGTGGAGGCTGGAGTTGAAGCACCGAGGCAAAGACATCTCGGTCAATGCATCGGTTAAAGGTGATAAAGAGTACCTTTTGGCTTACGATCTGTCAACAGTATTGCTCTTGCCGTGTGACGTGACCGGGAGCAATCATGTGCCTGATACCTAGCTGGTGAAGTCCGCGGTCAAGTCCATGACCAGGGTAAGAGTTTAGAAAAAAATTTCAAGTGTTTCCTCGGTTAATTTGTTGCTTGGGCTAACTCTACTTTGATTTCTTGCAGGCTATCCAGAAACAACATCTGGTCATGGACCGGATTCATAGGCTCCGGCAAAAAATGATTGACATCTCTAATGCGGCCAAACATCTGGAGACCGAGCTGAGGCGGTTTAAGTCCTCCCTAGAGATTGCCAACGCAGATAACGCCAGATTGCTCGGCCAACTTGGAAGCATTGAGCAGGAAAGAGACACTCTCCATACCGAGCTGGAAGAGTTAAAGAAAGCGAGGCAAAAAGATGTGGACGAGGCCAATAATCTCAACTTCAATGAGGTTGAGGAGAGCTACACTAAACAAGTTGAAGCCACCAAGGACATCTTTTTCAAGTCTAGTTGGAAGGCAACTTGTGAGAAGCTCGGCCAAGGATCTGAAATCAAGGTGTTCACCTCTCCTCCCCCTGCCTTTCTGCCAGTCTACATGGTGTCTTACGCAAACGACGTCTTCAACTCGTTGAAATAAGAGATCGAGAAAGAAGCCGGGGAAGACGCCAAGGAGGAAGCTAAGAAAGGAGGCAGTCATAAGGAGACCAGCTAGAAGGAGACCAACGACAAGGATAGGGCTGTCGTGGTCGACTTGGAAGCCGCCGTGGAAGGAGCCGATGATGAATTTGCCGATCTCTCCCCGTTAGCCTAACATTGTATTTTCTGTTTAGTTTTTTTTTTTGAACTTTTTGTAACTGGGTTGTCAGCCCTTCCTCATGTACTTAGATTCTCAATCAATGAAATTTTTCACTTCTGTTGCTTCCAATTACATTCTGATTCTTTATTACAACCGTGCAATATATTTGAACAAAGCATCCATCCAATTAACCGGTTAGAACATCTCGGTTAAAAATTTGGAATTGAGTAATTCACCAACTCATTTAGCTGGGTGAAGCACCACGGCTGAGAATTTAGAGTTGAACAAATCACCAACTCTTTTCGCCGGGTAAAGCTCCTCGGCTAAAACTTGGAGTTGAACAAGTTATCAACTCATTTAGTTGGGCAAAACACCTCGGTGAAAAATTTGGTGTTGAGCAATACGTCAACTCCTTTCGCCGGGCAAAGCACCTCGGCTAAACACTTGGAGTTGAATAAGTCGTCGATTCATTTAGCCGGGCTAATATCTCGGCTAAAAACGTGGAGTTGAACAAGTCATTAACTCATTCGGTGGGGCAAAACACCTCGACTAAAAACTCAGAGTTGAACAAGTCATCAACATATTGGGCCGGGCGAAACACATTGGCTAAAAACGCGGAGTTGAACAAATCATCAACTCATTTAACCAGGCAAAACACCTCGGATAAAAACTCAGAGTTGAACATGTCATCAACTCCTTCAGCCGGGCAAGACACCTCGGTTGGGAGACCATTGCCCCTTATTCAGTTCAAACCATCAATCACCACAAAACTTCCAAGCGGTGTAATCTGTTTCCATTACATACAAATTTTGTAGATCTACAAAAATTCAACTGGAAAATGGAGGGGTATGTTTGCCTTCAACAAAAATTACATTGAAAGTGCAAATAAAAAATAATACAATTTCAAATTTTCTGCGTTCCAAGGCTGAGGTATGGCTTTGCCCTCCAAGTCCTCCAGGTGGTATGCCCTTTTGCCGGCCAGACTAGTTATCATGTAAGGCCCTTTCCAGTTTGCCCCTAGCTTCCCTTCGCCCGGCACTAAAGTGTTGCCCATCACCTTCCTCAGAACCTAATCCCCAACCTTGAATTGTCTGGGGTGAACTGTTTTGTTATACTTCTTAGACAATTCTTGTTGGTATGCTGCAACATGGATCAGTGCCTTTTATCGGCGTTCTTCTGCAAGGTCCAACTCTAGGGCGATAGCTTCGGCGTTTAAGTCTGACTCAAAATTTTCGCTGTGGATGGTGGGCATACCGATCTCGAATGGGATGACCGCCTCCATGCCATATGCCAAAGCGAAAGGTGTCTCTCCAATTAAGCATCTTGGCGTAGTTCGATAAGCCCAAAGTGTGATGATTGGTTTTGCTATATGTCTCTTCTTCTTTCGCTTTTATTGAGATTGTTGTGTTCAGACGTCTCTTCTCAAATTCTCATACTTGTTTATTTTGAGATGGCTTTTCTTTTGTTCCGGAGGGTTTTCTCGATTAAAATTTTTGTTTTAGTTTTGTTCGGTGTTGAATTTCACCAACTTCAGAGGATGCTCGGTTGAGTCCGGAATGTCCGGGGGTTTGAACTAGAAAATTTTGGGCTATTGGGCCAGGGCCGCGCGTGCAGGGTGGGGACCGCAAGTGTAGGGGGTGAGGTCGCACGTGCGGAGATGGATGAATTTTGTGAGCTGCACACTGCTTAAAAAACAGGTGCAGGTTAGAGTGTGGAAGGACCACCGTACGTGCGGGGTTGAGGGCCGCACGTGCGGGAGAGAGGCTTCGCACGTGTGGGGCACGTGCCGCACGTGCGGGACGACTGGCAGGCCGAAAACTCTATTTTTATTTCCCTATTTTGGCTGAGTGTATCACTTTTAGCTCATCTCTCTCTTTCTAAAAATCAAATTCTCTTCCTTCTCTCTACATTTCATACATCAAAACACCTAGGGTTCTTGATTTCTTTGGATCTAGGGCATTCAAAACAAACTTCTTTCATCAAAGTGGGAGAGCCCCTCAAGAACTACATTGTGAACGGTGGAGATCAACTTCTACAACCTTTAATTTCTAGGGTTTTCTTCTCTCATCATCTCCATTTCTTCATCAAACTTTGAGGTAGGGTTTTCTTTGAGTTATATATATGTTTATGTAAGTTTTGGTTGGTTTTGTGAGCTCCTCTTTGTTATTTCAAAAATGGTGTGTGTGTGTGGCTCAAGAAATTTGTGATTTGTAGAATAACTCTATCTTGTATTTCCTTTGTAGATTTTCTTGAAATTTTGGGCAACATGGGTTGAGATTAAAGAGTAAAAATGAAATTTTGCAAAGAAAATGGAAAATGTTTGGTTTTTGATGAAAAACCCTAGGAAATTGGGGATTTTGGGGAAAACATGGAAATGTCTATGGATTTCTTGTTTTACTTTTGTTAAAAGAGCGAATGGGCGTAGGTTTCATAATGTGTTTCAAAAAAAATGGCAATCCTATTGATAAATGAAAATGGAGAACTTGTTTTTAAAGCAATTTCTAAATGCTTGAACATGTATGGTTGTGGAAATGAAGAATTGTGGTGTGCCATGGATTATGAGAAATGGAAATTTTGGAATTTGTGTTCGAAATATTATAAAGTCTTGAAGGGACTAAATTGTTAAAAGAGTGCATAATGAGAGAACATTGCTTTGTGTTAATGGCCTTGGATGTGTACATGGTTATTTATGAAACAAGATTAGATGGAGGAAATGGGGAAATGCTAAGGCATTCACTAGTGCATTATATACTCATTCAACTTGTTATTGTCATTATCATTCTTGCATCTTGAATTGAATTGGAGACATTACATTTGAAAAAGATTAATTTTGAATGAGAAATGTTTAAATATTATGGGGTAAATACGTTGGTAAGTTCAGTTAGGAGGTGTAGATGAATTTGATAAGTTGGCCTGAGTGTCCGGGGTGAAAGATTGAAAACACGCGCGGAGGAGGTACCACTTCCCTTCCGGTTAGCAACCGGTAAAGTGGGGTTATTGGTAGTGCTTGTTGAGCCTACTTGCAGACACCAACCTAGGGATTACCTGAGTTGTATTTACCACCCCTATTGTTTTAAAAGAAAGATATTGGAAGTTTGAAATTGTTGTTATCGTAAAAGGTTATTTGAAACATGGTACTTTTCGAGAAGAGCATGAAATGAAATCCTTCTTTAAAATGGCATCGCATGGCATTTGCACTTGCATTTAATATTGGACATCTTACATAAATGTATATACTTTGTTAAGGATTTCTCTACTGGGCTTTGTGCTCACCCCTATGGGACTTTGGTACAGGTAAAAATGTGGTGATTCCGCCAAATTGAGGGCGTGGATATGTTTTGGTGAAGAGTAGATTGCTCTTGTTTTTGTTGTGAAATTTTTGTAAGCCAAGGGCTAAACGTGTGTGGGTCCAAGAGACCATTTTGTGTAACCGGGCTATTGCCTTGGAAGATGTAAGCCCTTAAGGGCATTTTATTTGTTTTGTGACTAGATGCTTCACATGCTATAGATTCATGTGTTCTTCTTATCATTGAATGTATATCCGCATGTGGAGCTTTTGTATAAAACCTTGGAGATTTATGATGTAAAGGTTGGAGGTTTGTTATATTTATTTAGCGGATGTTGGTTGATGTACTTAATTTATGTCGTATTATTTCGGGGCGTTACAACTTGGTATCAGAGCTACCGGATTTGAATACTTAAGGCTCGCGGGAAGTGCTTGTTTTGCCACAATGGGTTCATTTCGCATGATTAGGAGATGTTTTGTTTATTTGTGATTATGTGATAGCATGCTTATGTGACTATATGGGTATGAGATTGGACTTTTGGGATGTTATTCGTGCTTGTTAGATTCCTTGAGGTCTTATTAGAAGGGTACTTGATCAATACTCGTTCTACTAAGAATTCTTGGTTTTTCATGGGACGAATCTCATCACTAAAGGATAATTCGTATGTGTTTATGTGACTAAGTGCTTATGTGGAGTGAATTAAATTGTTTGTGTGGTAGAATATATATAATTGTTGTAGTTTAACGTGTGAGGCAAGTTGCGAGCACATTTGGAATTATGTGCTAAATTATCTACCTTGTTCCTTAATTAGGATGTCAGGAAGGGTTCGAACTCGTGGTGGTAGAGGTGGAAGGCATGGTAGGGGTCGCCGGGGTGTGCATGAGGTACCGGTCCAAGAGGTTCCGGTGCAAGAAGAGGGTATAGGCCAAGCTAATATGGCCGAGCATGCGGGGTAAGTGAAATTATCGGGGCAAGCGAGTCAAGCCACAATGGGGGCCCTAGCCCGGGAAATGGCGGGGGCATTGAAGGAGTCCATGTACATTTTGAGGGTGAAGAAGCAAGCTAGGGAGAACGTCGTGGAGACATGGGTGAGCTTCCTCACAAAAGAGTTTTTGTGGGCCAAACCGGATGAATTCCATGTTGGCCCCGAGCCAAAGAAAGTGGATGAATGGCTCGAACAAACGGTGAAGACTTTCAAGATACTTCACATTGAGGATAGTGAGCTTAGAGTGACTTTTGCGAGTTACTACCTTATGAGGGATGCGAGCCAATGGTGGAAGTATGCTAAAGGCCGAATAGAACCGACATGGGAGGCATTTGTGGTGGCCTTCCAAGACAAGTACCTACCTCCCACTGCTAGGGAGAGGTTGAGAAAGGAGTTCCAGGACCTTAAGCAACTCAACATGTCCGTGGCAGAGTTCGAAGCGGCCTTTTCTAGTTTGTCCCGGTTTGCACCAGAGTTGGTAGCAACGGAAGAGCGCCGTTGCATTGAGTTTGAGAAGAAGCTTAGAACCAAGATCTTGTTCAAGGTTGCCGGGAATATGATATGGAATTATGACCATCTTGTGGAGATGGCCGCACATGTGGAGATTACCGTGGAGGCCGAGAAGGGGAGACTTCGGAATTCAAGGTCTAGGGGCCAAAGGTCACAGGGAGACTATAGGCCAAACAAGAAGAGTAGAAACACATTTTCTTCCCAGTCTCAGCCGCAGCAGTCTAGATCTACTTTTCCCTTGCCTAGTGCGGGCTCGGGAAAGAGTGCGCCGAGTGGGTTTTCTTGGTTCAAGTGTGGCCAACCGGGTCACAAGGCCTTTGCATGTCCATAGAAAGGAGGAGGACAGCAGATGTTGCCACCACCACCACCTAATCGATCTCAGAGTCAGTCTCAGAGTAGGGGTCAGAGGCCTACTTGTTACCAGTGCGGTCAGTCAGGGCATATGAAGAAAGCTTGCCCGCAGTTGGGAGGCGCATCTGGCACATCAGGGTCGAGGCAGACTCAGAGCCACCAGCAAGCTCACTCAGCTCAGACTTCACGAGTTTATTAGGGAGCCGCTTTGGCTCAGTCAGTACAGCAGGCCTATGCTCCGAGGGACGAGCAGGTTGATCAGAGGCCACAGGGGCACGTATATGCTGTTACCGAGCCAGAACAGTTGCCAGGACCCTCAGTTGTGAGAGGTATTTTTATTGTGTGTAATTCTTTGGCCAGTGTGTTGATAGATACGGGTGCATCTCATTCATTTATATATGCTGCATTCGCATCTGCATTGGGGTTAGAAGTGGCACAGTTAGCGTCTCCACTCAGAGTTGAATCACCGGTTGGGGGTACAGTTGACTTAGATCGAGGGTGTTGCGATTGTGAGATAGAGGTTGCTGGGCGTAGACTCCAATTTGCTTTTGTGTTGCTAGACATGTCGAGTTTTGATATCATTCTATGCATGGATTGGTTGTCTTCGTATCGGGCAGTGATTGATTGTTTTCGTCAAAGGGTCACCGTGTGCACCTCGAGTGGTGATTGTTTCTATTTTCTAGGGGACAGGGTTGATCGGGTCTTATCGCCAGTGTTTGATCCTCGTGGTAGGAACGAGCTTAGTGATCTTCTTGCTACTCTCTTGGGTAGTGAGAATGACGGGACTCGAGTTGAGTTACCAAGGGTAGTTTGTGAATACCCGGATGTGTTTCCCGAAGATCTTACTAGCTTGCCACCCCACCGGGAGATTGAGTTCACCATCGATTTAGTGCCTGGAACGACACAAATTTCTATGGCTCCGTATAGATTTACACCCGCGGAGTTGCATGAGTTGAAGATTTAACTCCAAGAGCTTCTAGACAAGGGCTTCATTTGCTCTAGTATGTCGCCTTGGGGAGCGCCGGCTCTCTTTGCGAAAAAGAAGGATGGGTCGTTGGGGTTGTGAGAGGAAGAAGCTCTCTGGCTGGCTGATGAATTTGGTGGGCGAATTTTTGGTACTTCTCACATTTTCTCACATATTTCTGTGCATCTTCCTGCATGCACGGTTACCAGTATCCTTGCGAAATAGCGCGGTAGGCTAGAGATTTTCCATCGATGTGACTCCCACACATCCCTTCATGGATCTCGAAAAGAAAAGCGTCGACTCTGCTAGGATGAACGCATTTGAGGTATGAACCGGTGAATGACTTCTTATATAAAGCGCCAGATGGAAAGAGCCAAAACCGCTTAGACTTCACCCGGACTTTGTTTGCCTCTTTTTTGTCAGTTGGCAGGATTCTCTCTTTCAAGAAAAGGATGATGGGGTCCATCCAAGAAGGACCTAGCTCGGTGCAAAGAACTTCCTCCTGCACTGTGTCTTCTATGTTGGGTCTTGGGAGGAATTCAATCAGGAGATGGCTGGGTGTTGATTTATCTGCCATGGAAGCCAAACCGGCCAACTTATCTGCCCGGCTATTGTCTTATCGACAAATTTGTTGAACTTGTATGGCTTGAAATTTTTTGATCTGCTTTCTCACCAAAGTTTAGTATTTGGCCATTCGGTCATCTTTGGCTTCGTATTCCCTAGATACTTGGTTTATGATGAGTTGGGAGTTGATGTAGACCATTAGCTCAGATGCTTGCAGTTGGAGTGCACTTTTTAGTCCGGCTAGAAATGTTTCATATTCGGCCTCATTGTTCGATGCAAGGAACCCAAGTGCAATGGAATGTTCGATGGTCAGTCCATTTGGTGAGATCAGAACTATACCTAACCCGGCTCCATGTCAATTTGAAGCGCCGTCGATGAAAAGTTTCCACATTTCGCTGATAAAAAGCTTCCAACATTTTGCGGGGTTTTGGGACTTTCGAAGGTTTAAGTGTTCTGAGTTGCTCGGCTGTTTGACTATTTTCGCGTTAAGCGCGCCGGTGATGGTTGCAACTTACATGCCTTCATTCCCCCCTGGCAATGCGGCGTTGGATCCAACAGGTTGTCTTGTTATTTCTAAATCCATCAACGCATCGCCAAGATGTGGTTGTTTTTCAAGTGACGGGTCTCTGCTTAGACACGCAATTTTCGCATCGCCTTCCGTATTTAGCTGGTTAGAAGGGTTGATATGAATCTGGGTGGGAGTTGGCTGTGCAATTTCTGCGATGCCTACTCCCCTTAGCCCGGTTGCGTCAGTCAGGTCCACCGGGCAAATGGGGTGAGTCCCTAGTGAGAATTTTGCGACGAAGTCGCCTAGGCCTTGATGGCAGTTTTGGGTTAAAACTGGTTGTCGAATTGTCCCAACTCGACCGCCCACTTTAGGATTCGACTAGAGAAGTCTGCCCGTTCAAACAAGGCTTTCAAAGGAAACTCAGTTAGTACCACGATCGTGTGAGTATGAAAATAATGTGCCAACTTCCTTGAGGCCATCATTAGCGCTAAGGCGAGTTTCTCAAGCCACGGGTATCTTGATTCCACAGGGAGCAAGGTTTTGCTCACATAAAAGATCGGCAGGTGTTGTATGCCTTTTGTTCTCACCAGTACTGCGCTGACCGCATGTTGAGAAACGGCCAAATAGAGATAGATTTCTTCCCCTTGCTTCGGCGTGACAAGGAGCGGAGCGGAAGACAGATATGTCTTGAGCTCAGCTAAGGCTTTGTTACATTCTTCGTCCGACGAAAACTTGGACTTAAGGGCATGGAAGAAAAGGCGGCAACGATCTGATGACCAACTAATAAATCTATTAAGTGCGGCTTCCATCCCGGCAAGATGTTACACGTCTTTCGCTGAGTTGGGTTGCTTTAATTCCTGTAAGGCTTTGATTTGGGAGGGATCCGCATCAATGCCATGGTTGGTGACCAAAAAGCCCAAGAATTTCCCCAACCCCAATCCGAAGGCACATTTCGACGCATTCAAACGCAACTTGTGTTGTTTGAGAATGGCGAACATCTCCACCAAGTCGGCTAAGTGGTCGACCTCACATTTGTTCTTCATAACTATGTCGTCAATATAGGCCTCCATTGTGTGACCAAGCAAGGGAGTGAACATCTTCGTAACCATCCTCTGAAAGGTTGCCCCGATGTTCTTTAACCCAAAGGGCATAACTTTGTAAAAGAACAATCCTTTTGGGGTCGTGAAAGAAGTGATTTCTTAGTAAGGTTTGTGATCTGGTTTTTTGGGGTCTTTGGGTCTATCATGGTTGGGCAGCAGAGCGAGAGTCAGGGTGGGGGTGGTTTAATGGTTATGGGGGTTTGAGCTGGTCCAGTGTCCTGTTGCCATGTTAACCCAAAAATGTTGAGAGAATGGAGTTATTTACTGGATCCCTCTTAAATTATTGAAAAATATTATTTGATTCTTAAATTATAAAAAATAAAAATATATTAATAAAAATTTTAAATTATTAAGAAGTATTACTTTACCTCTTAAATTATAAAAACATACAATGAGCTCCTTAAACTATTGGTGCATTTTATTTTGACCCATTCTATTAGAGAGTCCAATGGTACGTTTTTATAGTTTAGAATGTCTATTTATAAGTTTTTATAATTTAGGAGGTCAAAGTGATATTCTTCAGTAACTTAGGAGATTTCTATATAAATAACGCTAATTTAATTCAGCATTTAAAACTGAATGTATTAAGTGATAATTAATTGAGTTTGTTTGATAATTACAATTAATATCACTTAAAAAATTAAGTTCCCCTTGGAATGTAGGTTAAAAATTCAAAAAAGTTTGAGTGATATGAAAATTATTTAATTCTAACTGAATTTATAAATATTAAATATAAGTATCGACATAACCTATTATAAACTCACTATCACTATCACCATCACCATCACCGCCACTGCCACATTTCAAACCCATCTTGATGATTAAACCGTTTAATGTATAGAGCTCATCGAGTATATCATTCTCACAAAAAATCATGTTAATTAGACATCAATAGCCACTTGATCATATTGCATTTGTTTCAATAGCAATTAAGATTTTACAAATAAATCGCAGACACACATGCAATATGATTAAGTGACTATCGATATCCGATCAATGTAGTTTTCTGCAAATATAATATACTCGATGAGTTTTATATATTGAACAGTTTGAATCATCAATCTGGAGCTGAAGTCAGGCCCACTAAGGCCCAATAGCACTGTCTAGTTCGTTTACGAACTAGAGAGAAATTATTCCCTTAAAAAAAAATGGATAAGTTTTTCTCCAATCCACAATCGGATTGGAGAAAGGTGTTTTTGGACCATGTTGGGCCTTGATCCAAGCTTATATCGATGATATAAATCATTCAATGTGTGGAGCTTATTGAGTACACTATTTTTGCCAAAAAAAAAAAAAAAAATCACGTTGATCAAGTATCGATAATTATTTGATTATATCATATTTGTGTCAATAACAAGTATAATTTTCAAAATAAATTGTTGATAGAAATTTGATCTGATCGAGTGACTATCGATATCTGATCAATTTGATTTTTTTTATTTTTTATTTTTTTAAGGAATGATATACTTGACATACTTTACACATTGAATAGTTGGACCATCGGTATGTGCTTGGATCAGGGCCCACCATGGTCCAACTGCACCCTCTAATCCAATTGCAAACTAGAGATGGGCATGTCCCTAAAAAAATTTGGATGGATTGCACTTACCTCCTGAGATTTGGAGAAAATATTATTAGTCCTATATTTTTTTAATAATTATACTAGTCTTTCTTCAAATTTTAATTTACATAACACTTATGTCATTTTTTTATTAAGAATTTGTGAATCATATGGATAAAAATATGATGTTGTCATCTCGAATATACTAGAAGATATGTTTATGTTTATTTATTTCAGTATTTACTCATCATTTACATTAGTTTTGATCGCTTTATTTCAATATAACTATGTCAAATCTGTAGGGTCTAATTATATTTTTTTTGAAACCTTAAAGGAGGTGAGTGTAATTTACCTAAAAAAATTAGAAGAAATTACAAAAAAAAAAAAAGAAAAGAAAAAGGATTTGACTCTTTTAACGAAATAAACTCTTAATTTTTAATTTTGTCAATTTAAATCCTAAACTTTTGATTTGTACTTGCTCGTCGGAGTGCTAATTTCGACACCACCGACCAGAGTTTTATTTCTGTTTCAGATGACAGCTGGGAAGATCCTACAAGGACTTGTTTAGTCTGAAGGAGTATTTCGTAAACACTTCCTCACAACTCTAATTGGGTTCTAAAAGTATAGAAAGACTAGTAAAAAAACTAGATAAATCTCAACCAAAACACGTAGGGTATTATGTGGCTAAATAATCTAAACCGATGTCATTGCACAAGCCCAAAACTCTAAAATAGTTATTACAGAAGGACAATGTTTTAATGAAATTTGGGAAAGAAGAGCCTCAATAGTTGTATGTACCATAAGAAGAAAGATCACATAACATAAAAAAGATTACAAGAGTGGTATGAAAAGAATTCATTTGTATAAGATCACAATACAATTGTATGTATCATAAGAAGAATGATCACGTAATATAAAAAACCTCATGACAAAACTCATTTGTATAAGATCACAATAGTTATATGCACCACAAGAAGAAGGATCGCACAACATAAAAATGATCACAAGATTGGCATGACAAAACTCATGTATATAAGATCATAGCAGTTGTGTATACCATAAGAAAAAAGATTACGTACCATAAAAAATATCACAAGAGTGGTACAACAAAACTCATTTGTATAAGATCGCAATAGTTGTATGTAAACCTAATGACAAAACTCATTTGTATAAGATCACAATAGTTGTACGTACCACAAACAGAAGGATCGCGTAACATAAAAACGATCACAGGATTGGTATGACAAAACTCATATGTATAAGATCACAGTAGTTGTATGTACCATAAGAAGAAAGATCACATAACATAAAAAAGATCACAAGAGTGGTTTGTAAAGAAAAAAAATCACAATTTTACATATAAGACCATCTTTGAACAAGAAACTTGTTGGAACTTGGAATACGTGCTAAAAAACTTAATTATATATCAATCAATTATTAAGTTTTTATGTGAATTAAATTGAAAATTTTCACATTTATGATGCGCCTCATGTATAATAAATGACACACACTATTTCATGTATTGCATATAATTTTTTAATATAATATTAATACATGTTATTTATTTTTAAAAATTGCATATTATATTTTACCTCAAAGAGTTCGCATAGTGGACACAACTTGGAATTTAAGAGCGTGCTCTCTCCAGGTCTAAGGTTTAATACTCATTAATTTCAATAAGTTCTTTAGAGCCAATCTATGCAGGGTGTTTGCTAGCTAGCTATAATTAGGGTTGTGCAATATGTTGTCAAATCTGCTAAAATCGCATCGATTCGTACCGTTCTATTTACTAATTGCATATTAAACTTTAAAATTTATAATCCACTTTCAAATAGCTCTGTTCTATTATAGTTAATACATATATATATATTTTAATCTATAATGAAATATCAAAGTAAAAATAAGTGTGAAAGAAATTTAAGATGTGAAATTTGTTACAAATTAGTAGTTATATATATAAAAAATATTATGTAAAATTAGTTTGTGTTATATATGAAAAATATTATGCAAATCAGTGTTATATATTATGGAAAAGAAAATGTTTAAAACCCACAAAAACTCTCCTACAATTTGATTCACAATAATGTGGCCTGATACATGTCAATTTTTGATTGATCATATACTCAATTGTGTAGGGCCTATCTCTCTTGCCACAGTGGTTGTGGGTCTCTAGTATCATTCGCAAAGGAAAATGTTTGATAATTAGTTAAAAATATTCTTCAATCCACCAATCCACCTCAAATTGCCCAAATCGTGATTTGATTATTTGTCAATCCGCCAATCTTTCATTTGGTTTATAATTTTACTCTCAAATCGCCCGAATCGCACCACGCACACCCTTAGCTACAATAAGCTCTTTGGAACCAATCCATACTAGTCATTTGCTTCGACTTTAAACGGGGAATTAGTCGACGTGCACGTAGCTAATCCGAACACCTGATTATATTGTGATTGAGTTTGTATATAATATGACTTGATTAACTAAAATATATATATATATATTCTTTATATAGTAAAAAGTTGTTGAGCTTTGTATGTATACAATTTCTCCTAATCTTTCACCTCTCTTTTATTTATTTTTTTTCTTTCTACAAAAATTCTTATAAAAAATTTATTATACTTATTAGGGTTGTGGATGAGAATTGTGGACTCACCCAAATCGTCCGATCCAGACCGATCCAAGAAGAAACAGACGGTTTTGAATGTCTCGACGATCGGCTACGGTTTTCTTGTCTCTAATTTTGCAAATTCACGGTCGAAAGCGGGTACACCACATTTACACCCGACAAATTCGACCTAATTGAATAAAATATTATTTGTTATTTTAAAACCTCTAAAATAGTGAATAGTTTTGGACTTTGAATTACCTTTTAATACTTTATCTCTGACTAGGACAACCTATAGACCACTAACACCAATTTTCCAAAACCTTTTCAGCTTTCTCTATCATATTCCAACTTCCAAGAGTTAAGTTAAATCCTAGAATATAGATTGTCTCTTTCATCATTACTCTCTGTCTCGCTTTTCTCAAGTCTCAAAAGAAATGATTTTTCTTTTACACAAAAAAAAAAAAAAAAAAAAATACAAAAATCAATTTCTCAATTTTTTTTTTCTTTCCTCTACTCTTTGATATTTCATTTCTTTTTTCCATCTATGATGACTGATATATTCTTTTTGTAGGTGGTGAAAGATGTTGATGGCAACATCGAGATGACGACAACATTGATTGATGATTGTGGTGGCATTGCGAGTATCCCCTCTCTTCCGGTTTCTCTCAATTTCTTTTCATCATATTTTTCTTTTACAAATGTATGTTCTGTATGTATGTATGAGTTTCATTTGTTGTTTTGAAATTTAAAAATTTCAATTTCTCCATTTTTTTTTATACTCTCTGTCTTTTACAAATTTTCGAAATCGATTGAGCTAACCCCTAAATTGAGACTGACCCTCGGTGGCTTGTGGGCTTCGCATGACCAAGTGGCCATCCAATATGCATCTATTGAGGCATGCTTGACCCTACGACACTTCGAGATGCTATCAAAGACCCAACATGTAATGTTGGCTTGTCGGCTAAGTTGAGGACCTTCGCTAGCACATTGTTGTGTGGCTAGGCACCTTGATGACATAAACCTAAGTTGGGCGAGCACCTTACTTGAGGTAAGCTTGGCGCTATGAAGCGACTTATGCCGTGCTTGGTACACTTGAGGCGTCAGGCTTACTTGTGGCATCCGGGTGAAGACGGAACTTCCTTGTGAAGTTGTTTTGCTTGACAAAGTATTGGGCCCTAATGTTCAAACGGGTGAGATCATCAACACTCGATTTGTTAATGAGCTATGACAGGCTTAAACTTGATGGAGTTTGAGCGTCACACGGGCAAAAATTGATCCGCTGCGCCTCTAAAGGAGTCTGCCCGTGACACCGGGCCAGGCAGTTTAGTCCGGCGGATCTTGAAATGATTTTTTCATATCGGGCCGGCTCAGCGACCCATTTTTACACTGATATGCACTCCAGAGAGAGCAACCCCACCAGAAGCTAAACTCACAGACCCTCTCCCACCCTTGCCCCATTGCCACAACACCCCCCCCCCCCCCCCCCTTCCCCGACCACCATGTTCCGCCAAATCACCACCCGCATTCTCTCTCGATCCACCATGGCTTTCCCCGCCGCCGCCGCCACCAGAGCTCGGCCCTTCTCCACCGATCTCCCGGCCGCTACGACCGCCGACGAGACTTTCGTGGAGTCGTGGAAGAAAGTGATCCCCAATATCGAACCACCCAAGACCCCTATGGCCTTCATGACTCCTCGCCCTTCCACCCCATCTTCAATCCCTTCCAAGCTTTCTGTCAATTTTGTCCTTCCCTACTCTTCTGAGCTCTCCACCAAAGAGGTCAGTCATGGAAGCCCATGTGTTTTTGTTTGTTTTTTCACCTCAATTTATGTGGGTTTGATGTTGATTATTCCATTCCGATCTTCTTTCATCTGGGTTCTGTTTATTATCAATTCGATGCTAATCATTTCAAAAAAAAAAAAAAACTTGGATTTTGTGGGTTGTGTTGTTCTTTGTCTGGCCACTGGGTTTTTCATATGAATTGGTTGGTTCATTTGTTATTATTGATTTCTAATTTATGCATCTTCTGTGAAAAGTGCAGTACACGAAATGTGGCGTGCCAACTAGTGACTAGTCTGATTGTGCTGTAAATGTTGTTGATGGTAATAGCGTTAATGGGGCATGTGAATCCAATTGTTTACCTGAGAGGGTAAGGAAATTTTATCAAGCCCCTTTTATAGTTTTCCCAAATTAAATAGTGTTGTATGTTTATTTGCATTTTTAGAAAATGCAGTAGAAAATGGTGTGTTTGTAGCAGGACTGATCTATATGAATAACATTATGGAGACACAATTTGTTGCCGCCTACTGACAATGAGAGTGAGGTAGAAAATGTTGTATCCTAGCAGAACTGATATCTATATACACTATGAAGTGTTTACACTTGTTTGGAATGGCAACTTAAAAGCTTAGCCTCGAGCTTGTAGGAAAGTGCAACATTGGCTCCTTTCGGATCTTAAATACTTCTTCACTCATGGCATTTTTAGTTTCCATTGAGATATGGGAGGAGAAGGTGAAACTATTGAATTGTTAACCACTAATTCTTCTAGGAGATTAAGCTGTTAGAGAGAGGGGGCCAACTTTATTATTTGTATCTTCAACACGCCTCCTCACACGACTAGACTCTTCTTTGTAAGGGGGTCAAACGTGCAACTATTCTAATTATTGTGTAGGCGGTGAGGTTTGAACATAATCTATTGTCTACTCTATTAGACTGATACGACTGGTCAGACCGTGTTCCACCATCTTGCCTAGAATCATATGAGGTTAGGGAGGACTTCACATGTCTTTTATGACATTTGACATTGCATACTCATGGTTGTTCTTAGAGCAATTGCAAGAAGTAACATTGTGTACCCAACATGTACTATAGATTTTTTTTTTTAATTAGTAGCCATGGCAACAATTGAGGTGAGTGTTTTATCTTTGAGGATGAACATTCCCCCCTCCCCCCAAAAGAAGTGGAGAAACCATTTGACTATGTCGGGGCAAAGTGTAGTGGGCTTATTACTCTATTCAGCGAGTTGGTCAACTATTAGATTTAGAAGACGTTTTTCTTTTACTTAATGTTTTGGTTATTTAGGTGGTCTGGTTTTGAAAGACACTATATTACTTATTTCTAGGAAGTTAGTGGTTTATTGTGCCATTTGAAGTTATTTTGTATGAAACTATGGATTATGGACTAACCCGTTGTAAATAATCACATAATCTTTGGAAGTGGTATCACTTAATTGTTGTGTCGTGAACAAGAATGAATAAGATTTGTTGTTTTATAATTTCAAGCATTGTTTTAGGTCTCGAGGTTAGGGGATGTAGGTTGCTGCTTGGTTAGTGGATTGATGTTTGGCATGTGGCTTTTTGGCTAAAATAGCCAGAAAGTCAAAACACCCAATCATAACACTCTTTATTTTTTTGCATAACTTTTTGTAAAAAGCGAATAAACCAACTAAAATGGCCAATTGCCAAACGAGCTCTAAGTAATTTGGAACAAGTATTCGGCAAAAATAACACGATCTCTAATAATTAATCCTAATCAAACACTTTTGAAGATTAATTCCTATTTATGCTTCTTGTGCTTTTGTACTATGGAGTAGGGGTGTACATGGATTCACCTAACCTGACCCACTTGCCTAACCCGCCCGAACCGATGCAGATACGGACGATTTCGAATAAGCCTGTGGTCGCCTATGGTTTGAAAATTTTGAGATTTTCGGTTCTTGGTTCGAAAAACGGTTCTAAATTTGTTAGGCTTGTCGAAACTGACCCCGACTGCATACTCTTACATTAAGATATTATAGTTCCGTTTGTTTGGCTTTATTATTTTGTTTGAGAGACTAGACTTATGTTTCCAATTACACTGACGCTTTCAATTATTTAATTAGTTTGATATATCAATGAGAGACAAATGGTCTCACAATTCTCTAGAACCATCTTTAATGATTTCTCCCACCCGCTCTCTTTTTTTGTCTCTCTCTCTCTACTGTCTCTCACTCATTCTCTCTCTACCTATTATCTGTACATCTCCACTTTCTCTCTCATCTACGCCTCTCTCCTTTCATTCTCTCTCATCTCTTAAACACTACATCTCCTCTCAGAGATCAAATAATGTGTTTGATCTTGCTCTTCAATGGTGGTGGATAATCATGGAGACTAATCTCGATCCATGGTGGCGGTAATGATGGGCAGTGGTGGTGGTGATGAGCAGTAGCCTAAGAAGCACGGACATGACACAGATACGACAAGGACTCGCGGACCCGCAAAATTTTAAAAAATAAGGGACACAACACACTGGGGACACGCTCAAAATATATAATTTTATTTATTTATTATGTCATAAATTTTTTTTAAAAAAATGGATAAGTAATAAAAAATGTAAAATAATATTAACAAATATTTTAAAATATATATACAACTATTCATCAATTTCAACACTTTACCTAATAAATAAATTGAGCAATTTCAAGAAATTTATTTTTTCTTCAAATAAAATTAATTTGCTCTATGCATGTTAAAGCCAAAGATGAATATTAAAAAATAGAGGGCTTGCCAAATTTTTTGTTCTTATCCAATGGAGGACCTCATAAAAGGGGGAAAAATAAAATTCAAAAAATATATAATTGAAGAGAAAAAAGAGAGAGAAAGAAATGAGAGAGAGAGTAAAAAACAGAGTCTAAAGGAAAAAAAAAGTAAAGAAGACAACGAAGTAGAGGGAGAAGAACGAAGACGATGAGACAAAGAAGAGGAGAGAGAGAGAGAGAGACCTACTTGCGAATAGGGACCTTCAAAAGCTTTGCCTGCTCCGCCTAGGGTTTTAAACTCAACATGTATTGTATGATTATGAGTTTGAGATTTGTTTTCTTAAACTTTCAATCTTTTATTCCCCATTTTTTCTTGTGACGATTCGAAATCGACTGAATCAACCGAGAAACCGAGTAGTTTTGGTTGGTCGATTTCGAAGAATAGGTTGGTTGAAATTGGATGAATGAGTTTGAAACCCGATAGTGTCGGTTCGGTGGATGGTTTGGGGGTGAACCCAAGCCGAACCAACCCCGTGCACATGTAAGCAATTTCTTTGCTCTGTTCTCAAAATTTAATGCACCAGCCATGGCTTCCATGTTGGATCTAACTGCCTCTACTAACTCATAAAACCCACTGACAGTGGCCCACTGTCCCTTGCTATGTATTTCAATTAGACTTTACATTGACTGTGTACATACATGCCATGAGTCCTATAAAATGATTTTTTTTTTTTTTATTAAAATTTAAAGTGTAGAGAAAGAAATCCGATGTTAGCGTTATTGTTATTATTATTTATTTATCCTTATTTTCTGCAAAATATGAATACAAATATGGACACATGTATGACATATTAAGAGTAGGTTATTAGTTTGATTAATTTTGAAAAAAGTAGGGTACTAATTTAATCTCACTTTTTTTTATTTTTTTATTTCATAACAATTTTATTCTAATACCATGCGAAAATTATTACAATCTTAATTTCATAATAGTTTGGAAACGTGACTTGGAGTATCCAAAACTTTTCAAAATTAATATAAAGTATTGGCTACGTATTTGCTAGTATCCGATGCGAGTACGATACATATATTGCCTTCTAGAAGTATCCATGCTTCATAGAATCTAAGTTATCCTACCATGACCTATGAAGCACGGACACGAATACAGACACAGACACAGACATGGGACACGGCAATTTTCAAAAAATGAGGACATGGACACAGCAGGGGACATGGCAATTTTTTTTTTTATATAAATATTTTTATTTTAATATACGTTAATTATTTTATTTATTTATTATATTTTTTAAATAATGTGTTTTTGATAATTTTTTATTTTATTTTATATACATGTGTTTTTTTATTAATATGTATAAATAATATATAATATGTTATATATACTTATAAAATAATATTATCTTATATATACTAATACATATGTGTATATATAAGATAAGAAAGAAGGCGAGCAAGAGAGAAACAGAGACGCGAGCAAGAGAGAGAGAAGATGAGAGAAACGAGCAAAGAGTGATGGAGAGAGAGAAGACAACGCGAGCGAGAGAGAAGGCGAGAGAGAGAGAGATGCTTACAGTGGAAGTCGTGAAGTCGAAGGAATAGAGATCATCGACAACTGGATGTCGATGCGGCGACTGGATGTTCAATCGATCAACTGGATGTCTTCGATCGCTCGACAGGTTTGTCTCTTCACTCTCTTCCTTCACACTCTCTTTCCTTTGTCTCTCTCTCCTTGCCATGTCTCATGCCGTGTCTAGATCTGGACATGCATGTCCCGGGTGTGTCCCCTACAAAAAAAAAAAAATTTAAATTAAAGGGACACGGCAGATGGCGTGTACCGTATGTGTCCCCGTGTCCGACACCGCCACGGCGTTGATTTTGCCATGTCCATGCTTCATAGACCATGACTCTCGCGCTTTAATTTCAACCACAATGTTGCATCTTCCTAATAAATTTTTCGGTGCCACAATTAACAATCTCAAACTAGAGTATTTATTAATGATAGACTATGCCATGCTATGGTTGAGGACATAATTATGAATATTTTGTACTTCAGTAACCAAATTTGAAATCCAATTACATTGGGCATATTAAGTTGATTTTTTTGACGGGTCACATATGCTCTTCAAGGCCAAATTTAAATTTTGCATCACACATGGAGTTTGAAATATATGTGGATATTTGGTTTCAATGCTTAGCCTAACAACCATGTAATTGGATGCACTATCAATTACTATGAAGCATAGGTACTTCGAAAAACATGCTGTACCCGTACCGAGTATTTATCGGCGTACCGTACCTCGTATGGTACTTCTACATACGTATCGGGTACACGAAATACGTATCAAAGTTTTTTCTTCTTAATTTTTGACGTATCCAGACGTACCTAGTATATATCTAAGCCGTACCGTACCGTACCGTACCTCAGTTGAAACAATATTTTCCTTCTACTACAGAGATAAAACTCATTTCACTAGATTTCTTTTTTAATTTTTGTTTTATGCTTAGCATGATTTTAAAATTAAACTATGGTTTGTAAGTTATTTCATATATTGACATTTAATTTTAATTTATACTTTTCCTTTTGGCATTAAATGTTAATTATATGTTGGACCTTAACAAATTAAACAATTTAATTAATTTTTGCATTACTCTAAATTAAAAATAAATATTTTTTTACAAGCGTACCAAGCCGTACCCGTATCCTATTTTTTTTGAATTTTACCGTATCGACGTACCGGTATCGTACCAGTACCAGTACTCGTACCCGTATCTATGCTTCGTAGATCAATTACAATCTAAATAACATTTGGTTCTCGTACATCCTTATCACTTGTAGTCTATATTCTTTATAATTCGACTTGAATCAATTGCTTTAGAAACTTAGCTCCTCCTGCAGATGCAACCATTATGTTGATGAGAGGTCTTCGCTGCCTATTTGACTACCTGTTAGAGACCAATGAAACCCTGTTTTCCCTCAACGTATCTTTGATAGGTTGGAGTAACTTGTTAACATGTTCTTTGTCCTGTGATAGTGAAGTCATACGTAGCCAATCATATGAAGGAGTATTTTTACTGAAGTCTATAAGTACTAGTCTCTATGAGTACTGATATTTAATAGTCTCTAAGTACTTCCGGAAGTAAGGAGACATTGCAAGATTAAATGGTAAACCAATGGCCTAGAAAATCCAAGCAACTTCTTTGTCAACAATATCTCTTTGTGCATCATTAAATGACTTATATAAAACATGAGGAGCTATTCCCTTGTATTTTGATTAAAAAATGCCACAGATGTTCTTGTAGACACAAATTTTGAAATGTGAAATTTTTTAACACATTTCGAAGTTCATGTCACTAACATCTATTGTTTAGTTATTGGACTAAACAATATTGATTATTTAATTGTAAGTTCCTATTTCTGATTTGGATTGAAACTTTGACACTTCCAAACATGTGCCGTATTCGTGTCGGACACACGGACACTTCAGGGACACGTGTGGCATGTCCCCTTATTTAATTAATTTATTTTTAGGGAACACGCAGGGGACACTTCAGGGACACACTAGAAACATGCCAAGTTGTCTTTTCTCCCATTTTATTTAGTACTTTTGATAAATGTTGAATGTTTATTATTTTTTTCTTAAATTTAAATACTTAATAGATCATCCATAAAAAAAGATATAAACTGTAAATGTTAATTAAAATTTTTTTTTATCAAAAAAATAAAATAAAAATAGAATTAGAGTTGGTTTTTGTTAATATTGATTGTTTGTGGATGTAATATTAGTCGCCGTGTCCGTGTCCCCATTTTTTGAAATCGCTGTGTCCGCATTTGTGTCTATATCTGCATCTGTACCCATGTCTGTGCTTCTTAGTGGATTCCAAATAATTAATTGCACACTATAAACAAGTGAAACCTTCAATTATGAAAAGCATAAAAATTGACAAAAGAAAATTTAAACAAAAGAATTATTTTATTAAAGTTTTAGGGATTTAAAGCCCTAAAATACACATGGTCTAGAAAAATACAATTAGTGTGTTTGGAGCCCTTTTCCTATAACTTGCCATCACATTGCGTGTGTTGAGTGTTGTTGCTCTTCACTTTTTTTAAGGTTCTATATTTTTTTTGTAACTCTCAACCTTTCACCTTTCACCTTTCAGCTTTCAGCTTTCGAATTCTCTAAAATCTCGTCTAGCTAGTCCGTCTTCGGTGTAATGGTCCTTATATTTTTTGTGCCTTGAGCCTTTAAAAAGTCCTAAAGCATATCTTTTATCGCATCAATATACCCTTTTGATCGCAATCTTTTTGTTCAACACTCACCATATTATATAGGCATCCTATCATAAGCTTTTTCTAAATCTATGAAAACCATATGCTTTTCTAAATACTCTGTTGGTGTCATCAAATGTTATTGTAGAACTCTTGCTAATGGAAAATTTGATTAGAGCCATTTTGAGCATTGTGGCTCTAAGGGCCTTATTTTCTCAATTTCTGTAGTGTTTCTTAAGGTTTTGTTTATTTATTTGGTATGACTACTTAGCTAAAATATTGTTGATTGCATTCTGGTTGATGT
This sequence comes from Camellia granthamiana, assembly GCA_036172215.1. Taxonomy (NCBI): domain Eukaryota; kingdom Viridiplantae; phylum Streptophyta; class Magnoliopsida; order Ericales; family Theaceae; genus Camellia; species Camellia granthamiana. The sequence continues at coordinate 70,697,034 of CM069904.1, forward strand.
GGCTGGATTTTCTGTATTTGTGTTACATCTGATTAGTGGTTGCTTGATAAAACTTGAATAAAAGATTTGGAACTCTGTTTAGAGTCCACCTGAGTTGTCATTCATGAAGAGCTTGCATGGTTGTTAAAGGCTTAGCATGCTGTGAGATAGAGCTTGTTGAAACTTCTCTTAGGCTGTTGCAATGCTATGAGTCTATTATTGATATGATTTTTGGTTGTCTGTTTTCCCCCAGGATGCAAATTGGTATTTGTACATACATTTATATGTTATTTTCCTTAACACTTGTACAGTTATTTATTCTATGTGTGCTATGATGGATTCACTTTTAAAATGCATGGAAATAGTGTTGTTTGTCCAATCATCATAAGAGCCACTGATTCACTTTTCTGATTTTTCCTTGGGCCAAGTTTAAAAACAAGAAAATGAAAAGGAATAAGATGATAGCTTTGTTTTGTCATCTAAATTTCTTCCAATAATCAAGGTTGGCATTATTAGCTTATGATTTTTTGGTAGTTCACAATGATTTTTGAATGATGTTTAGTTCCTGGTATTGGGCAGCTTCACATGGGTAATAAATGTACTTTCTCAATAGTAGAATTGTAGTGTTTGTATTTATCAAAAAAAAAAACAAAGAAAGAAAAAAGAATTGTAATGTTTGTAAAATAACTTCTTCGAGTAGTTGCTTTTGGTCATTGTTTCTGCCTTCAGCCGTAGTATTCCCCAGTTGTGGTAAAGAAATACATCCACCAAGAAGGTGGAAACTGGGTATATGATATATTAACAGTTGGATGGGCTTCGACAGCTGGTGCTGCTGGGTTTTGTGTTCTTTTGAAGGTGAATAGGGATTGTTTACTTTTGTGCATTTAACTTTTCAGTACTATTTGTGCTTTACGAGGATAAATTTTTTGACCTCCTGTGGTTTGGGAGCAGTCCCACGTTTTGTTTACATTTAGTAACGTTTATTAATTTATGTGCGACCAAAAATGCTTTGAGGCATCACAAACTGACAAGCCTTTTGACTCCAAAAAGGGAAACCATAACTGGCAAGGTTATGGTGTTTCCACGAGATATACATATTGATTTCCTGGAAATGCTAACTGAGATTCCTCCAGTCAAATATACTTTGCTTACAGTGAATGTTATATCAACTGATTTGACGAGGCTTCCAAATACTGAGTCCAAATGTATTTTGCAGAACAATCCCGCTACGTAGCTTGAATTTTTCGTGGCTCGAGTGGCCCGAAATCCCAAAACTACGTCGTTTTGGGATTTCCTCCCCCCCCCCCCTTCCCCTCCTTTTCTTCATCCTTTCCATAACTCACAGAAGAAGAAGAAAGAAGAAAACAGAAGAAGAAGAAAGAAGAGAAGAGGAGATCATCAACAACCAACACATCATCATCATCACACAGAGACTTCACAGAGAGAGAGACACAGAGAACGAGAGAGAGAGAGAGATACAGATTTGTGTATACACACACAGATCTATCAGTGTCTACACAAATCTGTGTATACACACAGAGGATGGTGGGTGCTGGTGATGGTCTCCCCTCCTTCTCTCTTCCTTCTCTCTTCCCCCTTCCTTCTCTCTCTCTCTCTCTCTCTCTCTCTCTCTCTCTCTCTCTCTTCCTTCCTCCCTCTGTTTCTGTTTCAGATATAAAAGAGGAAAAAAAAAATAATAATAATAAATCCAAAACGACGTTGTTTTGGATTCGGGCCACTCGAGCCACAGAAAATTCAAGGTCTGAAGCATTTTTCTTTGCAGAATTGCAATTTGCAAGAAAGAGATGTGTATAGATTGATTCCTCCTCACTCAAACTGAAACTCACAGGCCATCTTTGTTTAGATGGATTGGATAGATGAGATTAGCATTCGAGGATTGATAGTCTTGGGATTATAAATCCCTTTGGATTGTGTATCCTATCTCATGTTTGGATTGGTTCAGGATTATGAGAAGGGACTGATAATATTTTTTATCAATATAGTCATTTAGTCAATTAGTCTGAACCTTTTCTTATTCCTCCATTTCATATCCCACCCCTCTTCTTGGGATTCAATATCCCTCCATATTGGGAATTGTCTAGGTGAACTATTATCCGAACCAATTTTCTTAGCCAAACTGGGATTATGTATTTTGTTATTATTAATCCAATCTCAAGGCTGTGTCCCCCAAACAAACTTGCGCTTAAGTGTAGAGCTTCTGTTGAAGGCAATACCTCAAGAACTACACAACTGTAATATCGCAAATATGTAGATCAAGATTTAAAGGCTGATATTATGAACTATATCTTTTAGAATTGAGTTGTGCTTAGAACTGGAATTGACATGGAAAGAAGACTTCATTGTTACCTGTAGAATTAGAATTTCAATGAAATTCTGTTTGAAGAGGGGTGGGGCAATCTAAAATCAATCCTCTTTATTTGATCTGTATCCCACATAAATAAGAACATAATTACCCTGTTCGTTCTAACACACAATTTGACATCATATCTCAATGGGAATAAGGATACAAGTTTCAGCAGTGGTGAATTTAAACATGTGAAACAATGGTATGGTTGTCTTCATCTATCTTACTTTTAAATGTGTGATCTTGCAGGTTGACATGGTCATAATTCCAGCTTCAACTGGACAGATGGGTGTTCTTCCCGGACATGTAGCAACAATTACAGAGCTGAAGCCCGGGATTTTGTCAGTGCATGAAAGCAACGAAGTGACCAAGTATTTTGTTAGCAGCGGGTTTGCGTTCATCCATGCAAACTCTTATGCAGATATAATTGCCGTCGAGGCTGTGCCAATCGATCAAATCAACCCAAGCCTGGTCCAAAAGGGTCTTGCAGAATTCACCCAGAAACTGAACTCAGCCACAACCGATTTGGAGAAAGCCGAAGCCCAAATCGGAGTGGATGTGCATAGTGCTCTCAACTCTGCTCTTTCAGGCTAGCATTACTAGTTTCTATGCCCTTTGATTCAATAATTGTTTCACTTTTTATTTTTTATTTTTTATTTTATTCTATTTTTGTGGGGGGCTCTTCTGACATGTCTCATCAACAATTTTTCTCATGACGGTAACTGTTTTTAGTTATTTTATTTGTGTTGAATGTTTTGAATTTGGAAATGATATAAACATCTTTAAATATATTTTATTTTCTCAGGAAAATTGGTTAGAAAATCTCTTGAAAAATGAAAAATTTATTCCTTGTCTCTTTCCTCATGCCATTCCGCCGAGTCTCTGCTAATTGCTATTATTGTGGCAAATCAAGCAGTTCAGGCTTGGACAAACTGTGTACGGTTGATGAATCCAGTGAACTTCAATTAGAAATTGCCTGTTTATTCTATTTTTATGCTGTTTTTAGATGTAAATTAAAATGAAGAAAAACAACTTTTGAATTTTGAAGTATTTTTTTCCCCTGGAATGGAAATGTTAGTAGTTGTGCAATCCTGCATTGTGAATTCATCGAGGCTGTATTTGGATCTGGAATTTACGAAGGGATTTGTGAAGGAATAAGAGAAAAACTTTGAACTTTCCTTTGATTTTTTGTTTTTACTTCACAACTTTCTCTGTAAATTTGATATCCAAATATGTTAAAGAGTGGTCCATGCTGATGAGGAAGTTTTGCATCTATTCAAGCCTACATGGTACAAGAAGTTTGTTTTGGATTTTAAATTGTAAAGAAAAATGAAAAAGCCAAAAAGAAAAAGAAAAAGGAAAATGAAAAATGAAAGATATATATATATATATATATGTATATGTTTTCCCTTTCTCTTTTCTTTTTTCCTATTTACAAATTATTTCCCAAATTTGAAATCTAAACACAATTTTAGGGTAAAGCATACTGTTTTAAGGGTAAATTGCACTTGCTTTTCCTTAGGTTTAAAAAAAATGCAATTAGTCCCACACATTTGACCTAATTACACTACTTTTCTTTTTTATAAGGCTAGAGTAACTAAAATTAATGCAGATGCCGAGTATACACTAAAATAAATGACAAAATAATTTTTTATACGAATAACTGATAAAAAATGGTCTAAGTATTATGCGAATTAAAATTTTAAAGGAGACTAGAACAATTATGTCAAATGTGTGGAACAAATTGTATATTTTTTTCCAAATCTTACGGGAGGTGACTGTAATTTATCTTTTTTTTTTTATGTATTAAGCATTGTGGCAAACTATTATTGTCTGGTTAACTTCTTTTAATTTAGGTATAGAAATGCAAAATATTTCAATAGTATTTAGAAAATAAAATGTGTGGTGTAGATATTAAATTCAAATGAGACCTATTTTTATTTCCAATTTTGAAAAGTACTCAATTCGATATTTCTAGGGCTTGGATAATATTTTAGCTCATAGGGTTTGGGTTGGATTTGGAAACAAAAATTTTAGCCCAATTCACTCATTTTACAATAATTTTTTATTTTTTAATTACATAATAAACTAGAAATTGAAGAAATTAAAAACACATACATGCTTATTTTTAGAACTTGAATTCAAACATTTGTTAAAAGGTACAAAATTATTACAATTGGATTTTATTAGTGAACTAAATTCAAATAATTTTAGAATGGTCAAATTTATTTGGGTAAATTACGAATACACCTCTTAAAATTTGCTTAAAATATGAATTGTCCTCTATAATTTTGAATATTACAAATACTTCCTAGTTAGAACTCTTTATATAACAAAATTAATAGAAAAAATAAAATTCCTAACTACTCTCTTATTCAACAATAAAATTACCTAAATTGTTAATTGAAATATTTTTCTTATACATTTAAAAACTGTTAATTGACTTATTGATTTATTAATAAAATTGGTCATTTATTATGTGATTAGAAACTTGAAGGGGCATGATGTAATTTTCAAAACTACATAGAACAATTTATATTTTAAGTAAACCTGAAAGAGTGTATTTGTAGTTTATCCAATTTAATTAATAGCCCTCCAAAATCCAAAAAAGTTAAATGAGAAAGATTTAGGATGATATATATGTTCTTACTATGTAATACAAATTTGGCTCGAACTTGGCCAGACGCACCTCTTAGAGATGAGGCTTTTTCTTATATGATTATCAAGTTTGAATCTCTGAGTAATTTAATTTATTCTTTTTTTAAATTTATTGTAATAAAATAAATAAATGGAGCACACAATAGTAAGGTTGTCGAATGTATTTAATATTCTCGATCGAATAAAATTAATTGAACTAATTAAGCTCTTCATGAAATGAACTTGAATAGTAGGCGTGTGAGCTAAAATCTAATTACACAATCAAGAGATTACTGGAAATGAAGTAGGCAACACTTTGAGATGAATTCGCAAAGATCTACTTTTGTAAGACCAAGATTAATATTTGTTCGGATTGGTCATCAATTGAGAGGACATTAGTAAATACCTCATTTTGACTGATCCTAAGATTTGTGCGTTTTTTTTTGATTGCTCGATAATGAAAACAAGAAGGTGTTTCTCATAGAATCCACATTAAGAAAATATAATTTGAGCCTTTATTTCCAACCCTAAACCTGTTTTGGCTAAGTTTTTTAATTAGGAATAAACCTTCCCGTCTCAAAAACAGTCACAAATTACCTTTCTAGGGTTAGGGAGACGAATATTCCGTTAAGATAGGGAATATTCCGTTAAGATAGGAAATATTCTGTCAATGCTGACTGTGACGCTGACGGTCTTTCTAGCGTTAGGGAGACAAATATTCCGTTAAGATAGGAAATATTCTGTTAAGTCAGGAAATATTCTGTTAATGTTGACTGTGACGCTGACGGTGTTGCTGACGTGGCATGACTGGATTGGTCTGTGCTGATGATGTGGCACTGACATGTCTTTACCCAGAAAAAGAATATTCTGTTAAGTCAAGAAATATTTCGTCAATGCTAACTATGATGGTGTTGCTGATGTGGCATGACTAGATTGGTCTGTGCTGACGTGACGGTGTTACTGATGTGACATGACTAGATTGGTCCGTGTTGATGATGTGGCGCTGACATGTCTTTATCCATGAAATAAGAAACAAAAATGCCAACAAAAGGGTTTGAACCCCCAACCTAGGACTCTAGGTCCTAAACCTTAACCACTTTGCCAAAGTCTCAACTTGTGTTATCTTTCCCCCCAAATAATATTTGATCACTTCAAACCAGTAGGCAAAGAAGATGTATTTTTGCATTTTTATTTTTATTTTTATGGGACACTTCCCTACCCCATTGGCTGCCGCATATATTACTAAATACATACCTAATCACCCTCCATTGTCAAAAAGAAATTTGTTTGCATCCATAAAAGAGGAATCCAATCTAATCACTTTGAAAACTTTGTCCTTCTATCACATTCTTGTCTCCCACCTTCTCTTTAACCTTAGCTCTTCCTCGTTGCCTATATACATCATCAGATTGTGTAGAGAAAAAGAAAACCACAAAATTAAAGAGAAAAGAGTGAGAAAAAGAGAGAACGTTCAAGTTTTGAGCAAAAAATACTTCCATCTTCCATTTACACCTTGCATGGCTTGTGCACACTGAAATTCCACCTTTTATACACCCAAAACAACTCCAAAAATTTTGAAATAACTGAATTTCAATGAAAGTGAGGAAAAATAAGAGAGTTAGCCACTTTTCCATCACACATACCATCAAACATTCCCAGAGCTCCATTCTAGTTTTGAATTGAGGATTGAGAACACACTTCCTAAGCTTAAGGGTGATCAAAAAGGAAGTTTGTGAATCAAGAAGTTCATCTCTCCTTGGAAGGTGAATTTCGCACACTTTCATTTCCTTGTATTTTCTATCTTGTTTTGAGTTTCTTGTCTTGATTTCCATTATGTTTCAAGCCTCTTGCCTTCATTTCCATCTTGTTTCTTGTCTTAATCTCGTGTTATAATTTGTTGTAATCTAACTGGAAGTGGTGAGTTGAATCGCTCCCATATCCTTTGTTTGTTCTATCTTTGGTTTTTTAAACAAAATAGAGTTTTGGCCTAGCCTAGTTGGCTGGCCGGCCAACATTTTCCAATTCACCGTTGGAAAGATTGCTCGGTTTTGTCTTAAGGTTGCAGGCACGGTGGGCTAGGGAAAAGGGGCTGGCCAGCTAAAGAGGCGAGATGGACATCCAAGAAAATTAGCCGGCTGTGGCTGAAATGTTGGCCGGTCGGCCAACTAGGCTAGGCCAAAACTCTTTTTTGTTTGAAAAACCAAAGATAGAACAAACAAAGGATATGAGAGCAATTCAACTCACCACTTCCAATTAGGTTACAACAAATTATAACATGAAATTAAGACAAGAAATACGATGGAAATGAAGGCAAGAGATGTGAAACAAGATAGAAATCAAGGCAAGAAACTTAAAACAAGATGGAAAATATAAGGAAATGAAAGTGTGTGAAATTCACCTTCTAAGGAGAAATGAACTTCTTGATTTACAAACTTCCTTTTTTATCACCCTCAAGCTTAGGAAGTGTGTTCTCAATCCTCAATTCGAAACTAGAATGGAGCTCTGAGAATGTTTGATGGTATATGTGGTGGAAAAGTGGCTAACTCTCTTATTTTTCCTCACTTTCAACAACATTCACTATTTTCTATGATCAATCACTACTGAAATTAAGCTATTTCAGAATTTTTGGAATTGTTTTGGATGTATAAAAGGTGGAATTTCAATGTGTATAAGCCATGGAAGGTGTATATGGAAGATGGAAGTATTTTTGGCTTAAAACTTGAACTTTCTCTCTCTTTTTTCTCTCTTTTCTCTTCAATTTTGTGGTTTTCCTTTTCTCTACACAATTTGATGATGTATATAGGCAATGAGGAAGAGCTAAGGTCAAAGAGAAGGTGGGAGACAAGAATGTGATAGGAGGGCAAAGTTTTCAAGGTGGTTAGATTGGATTTCTCTTTTATGGATGCAAACAAATTTCTTTTTGACAATGAGGGATGGTTAGGTATGTATTTGGTGATATATGGGGGGGCTAATGGGGTAAGGGAGTGTCCCATACAAAAAAAAAAAAAAAAAAAAATGCAAAAATACACCTTCTCTGCCTGCTGGTTTGAAATGGTCAAATATTATTTGAGGGAAAATATAACACAAAGTGAGGCTTTAGCAGAGTGGTTAAGGTTTAGGATGTTGGGTCTTTGGTTGGGGGTTTAAACCTCTTTACTAGCATTCTTGTTTCTTTTTTTTGGGTAAAGACATGTCAGCACCACAACATTAGCATAGACCAATCCAGTCATGCCACGTCATCAAGACCGCCACGTCAACGTCATAGTCAGCGTTGACGGAATATTCTGTATATGGACGGAATTTTATTGACTTAACAAAATATTCCCTGTCTTAACGGAATATTCGTCTCTCTAATGGAATATTTGTATCTCTAACGGAATATTCTATTCGAAAGGTAATTTGTGACTATTTTTGATGGGAAGACTTGTTCCTAATTAAAACACTTGGCCAAAATAGGCTTAGGATTGGAAATAAAGCTCAAATTCTATTTTCTTATTGAGGATTCTATGAGAAACACCTTCTTGTTTTCATCATCGGGCAATCAAAATGAAGCACCTAAGTCTTAGGGTCGGTTAAAATGGGGTGTCTACAGTTGTCCCTCTTTGACAGAACTCAAAGTCATTTCTTGATGTGAGTGAATGTCAAAGCCTGAAGACGACCCTTTTGACAAGGCCGTAAGACTTGGGCAAACAAACAAGATGTAATGCAGTTGGTTAAACCCGAAGGTTGCCTATGTATCCCTTTACAAGGAATCAAACCAGCGTAGTTCAGGGGTAAAACGCAAATGACATGCTCAAAATGCAATTTAAAAGTTGGACTTACACATTTCGCGAAGTCGGTTGTTTGAAAATTTATGCAATGCAATGATGATAAATATAGCAAGATAACAGCATATGAAACAAGCCTCAAGCTTAATTAAAACAGGTCCAACATGTCTCACATAGAAAGGAGCAAGCAAACGTCAACTCCAAACACGTTTCACCTGAAAAAAAGAAAGATGGTGTAACCAACAGGCATACTTAACCGTATTTCATACGGAAAAGGATGTTTTAATTGAGTAAACTTGAAATCCTAATGCATTTTATGCGAAAAGAGAAAAGTGGTGTAACCAACAAACGTACCTAATCGTATTTCATATGGAGAGGGGGAAGGTTTTAACCGAGTGAACTTGAAATCCTAACGCGTTTCTTGCGAAAGGATGAAAAGTAGTGTAACCAACAAGCGTAACTAACCGTATTTTATACAGAGAGGGGGGAATGTTTTAATCGAGTGAACTTGAAATCCTAATGCGTTTCACGTGAAAGGAGGAAAGCTAGTGTAACCAACAAGTGTACCTAACCGTATTTCATACGGAGAGGGGGAAGGTTTTAACCGAGTGAGCTTGAAATCCTAACGCGTTTCACCCGAAATGATGAAAAGTGGTGTAACCAACAAGCATACCTAACTGTATTTCATACAGAGAGGGAGAATGTTTTAATCGAGTAAACTTCAAATCTTAACGCACTTCACATGAAAGGAGGAAAGCTGGTGGAATACGATAGATGTAACATGTTGTGTGATAAATGCATGAGAGCGGTTGAATTGTGCGATAGATGCACATGAACGGTCGATTCACAAAGATGGTTTGATGGATGCACAAAATTAATTTTTCATTTTATTTTCTTCTTTATGAAATTATTGTATATGTATTTTTTTTTTGTGAATAAATACGATATACTGTATTCATATACATCCATATACATATACATACGAACGATATACAAAATACGTATTACATACGTACAAATATACACACAGGCAAACTATATACATATACGGATACACACATATACAAATACAGACAAAATATATACATATTTACATGTACACAGACATATACGTACATAATATATACACACACACACATACATACATACATATACGTATACGTATACACATCTCTCTTTCCTCTTTTGTTTTTGTCTCTCTCTCTCTCTCTCTCTCTCTCTCTTCCTTCATCTTCTTTGAGCGTCGTGTCTGGCACGCGATTTCAACAATCATAGCGCTTGATGGACAGGTTGCCTGGATCTTCAACGATGCCTCGAGCTTTCTCTCCCATCTTGTCTTCTTTTTCTTCCTCGTTCTTCTCTTAAGTCGCGGCCTATGAGAGAGGCAGAGCAAAAGCTGCAGACTTTCTCTGCCACCACTCTGAAACCCCTTTCTTTTGCATCACTCTCCTCTGACATGGCCTCTTCCCGTGGTTCTCTCACTCTCTTTCCAGACCTCAATGAGTCCTCGATAGAGATAACCGATTCCGAATCCCTTGAACCTTAACTGCGCGCCCCTCTTCATTTCCCTTCTTTTAGCTTTTTAGTGATGTCAGTTGAGCAAATAATGGCAGCATAGTCTGACATCGAAGCTAACTCATATACGCTTAGGTCATGTGTGGAGACTGTGATTGAAGTCTCTAATTTGTCCCGTCGACTGTAGAACAGGACATTTGAAGTGCATCAACTGTTAGCGCAACTCTCTCTGATTCAACGTATGTATAAAGATGCCCGAAGGGAGATTTGTGATTTGAAAAAGAAGAACAAGGAGCTAAAACGACAGGCGACCTCCGTGGCCCGATTCAGAGTTCCTTCATACACTGCATTCAATGGCCGACGAGAGATGATTGCTTTTAAAGTCTCCGCAAATATCGAGGCAGGGTCTTCAAGGGTGTCCTGAGAGTGAAGATGAGACAACTGAGAATGGAAGCGGATGGTCCCTTACACTTCCCGCTAGGCTGTTGCCAGAATCTGAGAAAAAGTTCTCTCCCTTATTTATTTATTTATTTATTTTTATTTTGATTTTTTTTCTTTTTCTTTTTCTCTTTTGCTGAGGAATGAGCACCAATGCTTCAAATTTTTTGTTTTTTTTTGAAATTTTTATTTAGTTATTTATTTTTATATATGATGTTGATTGAGGGGCTCACCCTGAATCTTAATAAAATGGGTTTTATTCTGCACATCATGGCGTGAATGGCATATCACTTGAGCATGAAAACATTTTGTTTCGAAATTGAATCTGCGAATGATTGAATTTTAATGACTTCTGAATTGAACATTGAGCCCTTGACTGACTAGAAATCAAAAAATGACTCGATGAAAGAAAAACCAAGCAAAAGCAATCCATACACATTATTTACATTTGCTGGAATGAAAGGAACTTGAAACTTCTTTGCTGGTGCGGTCATAAACATCGCGGGCGTTACCAAAACAATTGCGAGCACGGTTTAGAATATCGCGGGCATGGCATCGCAAAACAAAAACCACTGCCGGTCCATCCCCCGGACGACTGGCTGACTGAAGAATTGTACGATGGGGGTGAAATGTGATCATGGTAATGAGGACAAGAGAGTACAGGGAAAATATAGAAGACTTGACTTAACTATGGCCCTAGTTCATTGCTTTGACTTTTTCTCTTGATTTTCTGTAAAAAGATTTTGACCAACATGAGAGTTAGATTAAAATATTTGTTCCACTCTCTGTTTTAAAACCATGTGAGTCAAACTGTGAGCACTGAAAATTTTCCCCTTTTTGGTCCAAAGAATGGTTTGGTTTTGCAAAAATGGAATAATTTTTGAGAAACATTAGTCGACTTCATTAAAAGTCTTCAAAATCTGTTTTTGCAAATGATCACTACCTGACCAACATGAAATCAAACCCCTGAGATGCACAACCTCAAATCAAGTAACCTGAGCAGGATCTGTCTTGCAATTGAATCTTCCATGAAGAAGAGATAGAATAATCGAACCAAATGAAGATGAGCCAATTGAACATGGATAGGACATTCGAGTTGGATAAAGATAAACCAAGCAAACATGGATGAGACAAGCAAGTTGAAAACTGGTTGGGACCGAACTTCAGGATAAAGCTGTCTATGTATCCCAAAGATAGGAATTAGGCCTTACGTAGGTCACGGGTAGGGCTCACTCGGGTATTAACAATCTCCTTTTGTGCTCTAACTTTTGCTAAAATTGTCCTTCCAAGTTTTCAACCTTGCGAGCTTTTTTCATTTTTTTCATTTTTCTATTTTTTTTATTTCTTATTTTTTCATTTTCTATTTTTTATTTTTATTTTTTTCTACTCTAACTTTTGCCTAGGTTGCCCTTTCGGGTTTTTAGCCCAGCGAGCCTCTCAAGGAAAAACAAAATTTTAATTTGTCTATGTTGATTGGTTGTGAGATCTCTAAGTCATCTAAATCCATGAGAATGGCCGTTACTCTTGACAAGACAAATTTGATGATGTAGGGATCCCTCTAATTGGGTCTAAATATGCACCTAGTGTCATGGATAAGAACTCGATTGTCCTTCAGTAATAAAACTCATTCTCTTAGATTCCAGGATTTGACTTATTTTCCGGTCTCCATTAGCTTGAGAAACGATCCAGTTTGAATCTTTAATCACATTCGACCTTACTTTAAGGGCTGCTTCCAATCTGGTTATGCAAGCCTTATAATTTGGTTGATTATTGAACATTCTGAATTAAGGTTTGAAAGCTAAGGGGGTCGGACCTCAAGTCGATAGGGATGCTATGCTGTACAATCTCAAGATCAATTCCAGGCATGTCTTCATAGGACCATGCAAAAAACATTTTTTGAAATCTTTTAACAAAGTGACTAATCGCTCGTACTCTTACGAAGACAATATAGAACCAATCTGGACCAAGCCAGGATCTTTCTCAGTACCCACATTAATAGAAATGATCTCATTCATTAAGGGCTTAGCACATCTCTCTTCCTCTCATTCGATCAAAATTTTTAAATCCCGAGGAATTTCTTTCTTTTCATTTTTGTTAGAGTTTTGGAAATTTTTTTTGTAATTTTTGGTCAATACAATGAACTAAAGGCACATAAAAGTAGGTAGAATCTATGGCGCTTTTATTCAAAAGAAACTCCGACTCAGCGATGACAACAGACTCAAGAGAAAATGACAAAGAAGGCTTAGACAAGACATAAATGTCTAGGTTGGCACTCTCGAAATCAACAGACTTTGACTCACTAGAATGACTCGAGCCTAATCCCAACTCTACAAACTTGGTGGAATCAAACTTAAACTCAACACTTAATTCAGAACTTAGAATAAAACCATTCTCAAATTGCTAGTCAAAGTATGGGCCACCCACAACATTCAAAATAAAGCCCGTGCAATCAATAAGTGGTCACTTCCCAATCACAGAAATGGTTGGATATCCCACAAGTTATATTTATTTACAATAGTAGACTTTGTGGAATATCCGATGTCACGACCCAAACCCGTCCCCATAGGTTTAGCATTGTAACCGGCCAGTAATCCTTGGATTACCAAAGGCCTCTTAACATAATAATATATAATTAGGGATTGCGGAGGCAAATACATAAAATATACATAGTCCATCGAGCTGTGAAGACATATATGGGACAGATAATCTTAAATTTTCATAAACTTGCGAGTGACGTCAAAAGATACAGTATTTATACGTCACTTCATGTACATAAAAATAGAAAAACTTGTTCGTGGAGCAAAAAAAACAAAGTCTTATACATTCATAATAACACAGCCACTAGACTTGACTTAATCTGGAATCTCCTTGGGAAGCACAAAGGTTGTTGACAAAAAAAAAAAAAAAGACTGAGACGCCAGGTCCTCAACTCTAAGCCTGGTCACGTGCCTGATCACCTATATACATAATATAAATAGTGAGCGGGAGCTCAGTGAATAATAACAAAGTAAAGGGTTAAATGAATGATGTCCCATAATCAATTCAGAAATCAGAGTTCATATCGAAACAGATTCACATCAAATTCTTGTTCTAAGCATATACAGAAACCAAAGTTCATGCTTGATTTTACATGGCTTATCCATTAGTGCTAACAGATCATTTACAAAGCATCTTAGATCATTCTTGTCAGTTCCATAGAGGAACCTCCGGTTGGGTACGGATAACTTGTCAGTTCCATAAAGGAACCTCTGGACTGGGAACAGATAACTTGTCAGTTCCATAAGGAACCTCTAGCCGGGTACAGATAACTTGTCAGTTCCATAAGGAACCTCCGGTCTGGGTACAGATAGCATACTTGAATCATAGCATAAATACCACAAACATTTGTCAGAGTTGGACAATCATTCATAGTATAAAACATGGCATTTCACAGAACAGATCTTATTCCATATACAGAAAATAATTTAACTTGAACACAACTTTACTAAGTTATTACTCACAGATAACAGATGGCTCCAAGTAAACGGACAAAGTAGGCAATTCAGAGATTTTGTGGCGCGTGACCTACACAGATACAGAACGAATACGTGCTGAATTACACACCCGAAGTCATTAACTTGGTTCTTTCTTGTTTTGGTGTGTTTCCACTTTTCTATTCTCATTATAATGTCTTAATCTCGGCCTAGGAATGCCTAGGATGCAATGAGGATGCAAAAATACATTTGAAAACACTTAACAAAAATTGCTGAAAGCAGGGTCCTCGCTCAAGTGTAACTTCCTACGCTTGAGTAGACATGCAAAATGTGAGTGGTCGCTCGATAGGTTTGCAAACTTTTGCAAAAGTGCTAGTTGCTTGATTTTTCCGCTCGATGCTCACTCGAGCGTGAGAGACATGCCCTCGCTCGAGCGGTCTGCAAAAAATAAGAACTTCTGGGAGCATGCATTTCATGCTCGAGTGGACTTCTGGTCGCTCGAGCGGAAGTGCACGCACTCAAAGTGGTAGCTCGAGTGTAGATTCCTTCGCTCGAGCGTAGGAGCAGAATTCTGGAATTTCCAGATTTGCTCCCAAGCTCAAAACTCAAATTCAAAGCCATTAAAATCAACCTTTGGGCCCCAAAACTTGAGAAAACATGTCCAACCTTGGAAAACACAAAGAATTGAAGATCATTTCATGAAATCAAGGCCCAAAAGTATGTCAATTGTGCAAAATACAACTTGAAATGTAAGAACATGATGTGAACATGTCATGCATGTGTTTATTTGAGTTCATAGCTTCCAAAACATGATCAAATGAGATATTTTACTTAAAAACATGGTGAATCCTTAAACTTTAACCAAAATATGAACATGCATGGGACAAATTCTTAAACAACATGCTCTAAATGCAATGTAATGCACATGCAAGTATGTACTCTTCTCTTCTACTTCATTAAGTTTAATTCTTGCTTCAACTCACTTAATTCCTTTGAATACAAATGATAAGTACCCTAATTACACAACTAAAGACTTGATTTCTTACCTTATGCTCTTAACTCCTTGAATTCTTGTTCAATTTCTTCAATTCTCTAGCAAATTCCTTGTTGAAGACTTCTCCCTGGTCTCTCACTCTCTCTACACGTTTGTGTGTGTGTGTGTGAGCTCAAGATGTGTTGGAGTGGAAGAAAAGAATGAGTGGGAGCACTTAAGAAGCCTTATATAGGCTTGCCTAATGATAGTTAATTAAGACTAATTAAATGAACCATTAAATTAATCTAATTTAATCGTTCTGAACCGAATTTTAATTAAACCTACCATAAAATTCTAAAAATTCTAATTAACACAAAAATCCAGTCAATTTCTGAAACGAATGCCGATAAGGCCTTCAATTCGTAAACCGAAACGAAAACATGAACAGATCTTTTTACGTTAAACAGATACAAAAACACATAAGGCAACATATGATGCAAAATTTCTCTTTAATTACTTATTAGGCATAATTAAGCATAGATTAACGTTAATCATGGGTTGGGGTTGTTACATCTGACTTTTCTGAAGCAATGGTGCTACAACAACTTAGCAAAAAAGAAAACGGAACTTCCAATCAGAAATCTAGCAGCACTTCGGCCCAATTCGCACAATTGATCGTTGTATGCCCCCACCGAAAAAAACTGAACCCCATAAACTGAAATGCCTGAACCACTATTCAGAATTTGAGAACCTAAGATCCTATACATTGCACATAGCAGGTAAAAGGACAAACAACCCTATGGGGGCTAGGGTTACCATGTCCTAGCTTTGAAATTATCTAGTGCTTCACTATTCAGACAAATGGCATCATACATCCTAGAAATGAGAGAGCATCTTATCCTAATTTTGAAAGGTACTATAGCTCACTATATATACAAGGTTGGCTCTACTTTAGGAGTTAAAGTCAAGGTGACATTACTGAAGAGTCCTTTGGGTCATAATCAATAAAAATCCCAGAAAATCAGAAGAGTCAATGTAGCCTCTCTTCGAAGTCTGAGAACCTTAGATAGCAAAGCTACCTTTTTGACATATCTCAAAAGGTTATAACACAAGGTCTCTAAAGTAACATAGAGATAGGTGTAGTGTCACAAAAAGTGTGACTGTGCTCCTACCAGTATCTGGACAACACAGGGACTTTAAGCGCACCAATGCATGCAATGCAATAAACATATAATTGAAAATAAAAGTCATATCATGGAGTTTGAGTGAAGGTTTCATACAATCCCTAACAGAGTCGCCAGAAAATATAACATACCCGGGGGTTACCCGCGCGCGTTAAACAGTTCGGACCGTCGATTTCTTTGATCTAGTTTCACAAGTGCAATGTGACACATAGATGAGAGTCCAAATTTGACAACTTTATGGAAAATTCATTTTATTGCAAAACCACTTGCCATAAATGGACTGCATCATCAGATCTCAGAGTCGGCACCTAATGTTTTGGGAAAATTAGGAAACTCGTGATTCGTGCCAAGGCCAATGTTCGTCGTAACCAAAGATGATTGGCTCGGAACCTTAGGTATGAGAGGGGAAGTTTATTAATTAAGCACCCTCACTCACTCGATCAAAAGATCGGCCTCTACTAAACCATAATATGAGTTTTATTTCCTTTATATGTTCATATTCTGATTATTTAATAAATCTTAAAATTTACTATATGAAGCATATAAGTATGGACTACGCTATTCATTTTGGAACAATTTGATTTCATGTGTTTCAAAAGAGTTTTGAAGATGTACAACTCAATAAAATTGAGTTTACAAACATGAAAATCAATATTATTCCAAATTAAGCGACATAACCTCTATCCACCGTCATTCATATAGTTATATCAAGTAAAACAAGTAGCCTCATGGTAGGATATTAAACATAGTAAGAAAAACATATACAAGCGGGATGCTAAAGCATAAAAACTTACATATTTACTGACGTCCCGCAAATAGTTTCAAAACAAAGTAAAATATGCATGATCTTATATACAAAATCCTAATGTAATTCATTTATAAAATGCAACTAAAGATTCAGCTTCTACTAGATGACGTGTGAATCATCTTAAGAACATGAGATAGAGCACATAATCATATAAGAATTGATTAAAATCCATATATGCAAATTTAGCCGAATGTTATGGCATGAGACATGGATACAAAGCATGGATATGATGACAAGCAAAATATACTACATATTTACAGATATGGAAAGCAAATAAAAGAACGGAATAGAAAGAAGTGGGGGTAGGGAATTATTACAACACTTTTAAATATTACAAACTCAAATAAAAGGAGGAGAGAAGAAAACAAATATTACAAAAAAAATATAAAAATCCTCACAACTCTCAAATTAAAATAAAAAAAACATAGAAAGAAAACTAAGTCTTCATATGCCTCGGAGATCACAGGAAACATGTTCGGTTCATCGCTGGAAAGACTGCTCGGTTTTGTCTCAAGGTCGCGGGCACGGTGGGCTAGGGAAAAGGGGTTGGCCAGCCAAAGAGGTGAGATGGACATCGAATAAAATTAGCTGGCCGGCTGAAATGTTGACCGGTCGGCCAACTAGGCTAGGCCAAAACCTTGTTTTGTTTAGAAAACAGAAGAAAAAACAAACAAAGGATATGAGAGCGATTCAACTCACCATTTCTAGTTAGATTACAACAGATTATAACACAAAATTAAGACAAGAAACAAGATAGAAATGAAGGCAAGAGACTTGAAACAAAATGGAAATCAAGACAAGAAACTTAAAACAATATGGAAAATACAAGGAAATGAAAGTGTGTGAAATTCACCTTCCAAGGAGAGATGAACTTCTTGATTCACAAACTTCTTTTTTGATCACCCTCAAGCTTAGGAAGTGTGTTCTCAATCCTCAATTTGAAACTAGAATTGAGCTCTGGGAATGTTTGATGGTATGTGTGGTGGAAAAGTGGCTAACTCTCTTATTTTTCCTCACTTTCAACAACACTCACTCTTTCCTTTGATCAATCACTACTAAAATTCAGTTATTTCAGAATTTTTGGAGTTGTTTTGGATGTATAAAAGGTGGAATGTCAGTAGTGATTGATCAAAGGAAAGAGTCAGGGTTGTTGAAAGTGAGGAAAAATAAGAGAGTTAGCCACTTTTTCACCACATCAAACATTTCCTGAGCTCTATTCTAGTTTTGAATTGAGGATTGAGAACACACTTCCTAAGCTTAAGGGTGATAAAAAAGGAAGTTTGTGAATCAAGAAGTTCATCTCTCCTTGGAAGGTGAATTTCACACACTTTCATTTCCTTGTATTTTCCATATTGTTTTAAGTTTCTTGTCTTGGTTTCCATTTTGTTTCAAGTCTCTTGCCTTCATTTCTATCTTGTTTCTTGTCTTAATTTTGTGTTATAATCTGTTGTAATCTAACTGGAAGTAGTGAGTTGAATTGCTCTCATATCCTTTGTTTGTTTTTTCTTCAGTTTTCTAAACAAAACAAGGTTTTGGCCTAGCCTAGTTGGCCGACCGGTCAACATTTCAGTCGGCCGGCTAATTTTCTTGGATGTCCATCTCACCTCTTTGGCTGGCCAACTCCTTTTCCCTAGCCCACCATGCCCACGACCTTGAGACAAAACCGAGCAGTCTTTCCAGCGATGAACCGAACATGTTTCCAGTGATCTCTAAGGCATATGAAGACTTTGTTTTCTTTCTATGTTGTTTTTTTTTTTTTTTTTGAGTTGTGAGGATTTTTATATTTTTTTTTCCAATATTTGTTTTCTCCTCTCCTCCTTTTATTTGGGTTTGTAATATTTAAAAGTATTGTAATAATTTCCCACCTCTACTTCTTTCTATCCCGTTGTTTTATTTGCTTTCCATATCTGTAAATATGTAGTATATTTTTCTTGTCATCATATCCATGCTTTGCATCCATGTTTAATGCCATAAGATTCAGTTAAATTTGCACCTATGGATATTGATCGATTATTATATGATTATGTGCGCTACCTCATGTTCTTGAGATGATTCACATGTCATCTAGTAGAAGATGAATCTTTAGTTGCATTTCATAAATGAATTGCATTAGGATTTTGTATATAAGATCATGCATATTTTACTAACTTTGTTTTGAAGTTGTTCGCGGGATATTGGTAAATATGTAAGTTTTTATGCTTTAGCATCCCACTTGTGTATGTTTTTCTTACTATGTTTAGTATTCTACCATGAGGCTACTTGCTTATTTGATATAACTGTATGAATGCCGGTGGATAGAGCTTGTGTCGTTTAATTTGGAATAATATTGATTTTCATGTTTGTAAATTCAATTTCATCGAGTTGTACATCTTCAAAACTCTTTCAAAACACATGAAATCAAATTGCTCCAAAATGAATGGCATAGTTTATACTTGTATGCTTTACATAGTAAATTTTAGGATTTATTAAATAATCAGAATATGAACATATAAAGGAAATAAAACTCATATCATGGTTTAGTAGAGGCCTATCTTTTGATTGGGTGAGCGGGGGGGGGGGTGCTTAATTAATGACTTTCCCCTTTCATACCTAAGATTCCGAGTCAAACATCATTGGTTACGACGAACAATGGCCTTGGCACGAGTCACGAGTTTCCTAATTTTCCAAAAACATTATGTAGCGACTCTGAGATCTGATGACGCAGTCCATTTTTGGCAAGTGGTTTTGCAATAAAATGGATTTTTTTATAAAGTTGCCAAATCTGGACTCTCATCTATGTGTCACATTGCACTCGTGAGACTGGATCAAAGAAATTGAGGGTCCGAATTGTTTAACACGCGCAGGTAACCCCTGGGCATGTTATATGTCACATTGCACTCGTGAGCCTAGATCAAAGAAATCGAAGGTCCGAACTGTTTAACGCGCGTGGGTAAGCCTCGGGCATGTTACAACACTTCGATGCTAAAGTCAGAAATAATTCACTAATACTGAATACACAAAGTCAATTAGAAGAATACACAATTCACATGTATATGCATCTTTTGGGGCACAAACTTGTATCTTTTGTGACGCAAAACTTTTATAGAGTGCCTTGTCATTGTTGTGGAAATTGAAAAATAAATTCTCTAAAACAATTTTGTTGTAATAATATTAAATAAAACAGATTATGAAAATAGATTTTATGAAGAAGAAGAAGAAGAAGAAGAAGAAGAAGAAGAAGAAGAAGAAAATGGCCTGTATAATTATGAGAGGCACGTCAATGACTCTGGCCTAAATTCATTATATGCTCCCTCTGTGTAGGTTCTAATGATCACAAATGACTCCAAGATACAACTTGAAAACTCATAGGGATTTGACATAATGCACAGTTGCACTAGATGAATTTACCAAGTCTGTATCGATTGCCTAGAAAAATAGAATATAGAAAATACAGAGAAGATGAGAGATAAAGCAAATCATGATACGTTGTTATTATTTTGCCTGAGTAAGAGTCATGTTTAAATAGGCTCTTTGATGCCTATTAGGAATAGACACACCCATTCGTTTTGAAATCAAACACTTGTTTAAAATTCAAACAAATATGACTATTAAAAGAAATACATAAATCAATAAATAAATAACAACAAAACATAATGACTATAAATAAGGTTTTGAAGATTTTAAAATAGGAAATCTCCAAGAATTGCCCACACAATTCAAAACTTTGTAAAACCATCAAATAAATACAAAAATAATAATGATAATATGGACAACACTAAAACCATATAGTGGGTGTGCGTATTTTTCAAACTTGAACCTCACTTAGTGTTAACAGCTTCATTTTGAAGAAACCTTAGTGAAAGAGGTCTTGAACTAAATCTCTTTTACTAGAATTCCACATGTTACACATATGGTAGGATACATAACTTTAGCGCGAGCTAGCACTATTAGCAGCCATGCGCTCAATCTTGATTCTCATGAGAATTTTAGGAAACATCCATATTCCTACGGTCACAGCTTCACGACGCTCTCATTTAGGTGAATCCTCCAAAGATAGAAGTGACAGATATCTATCTTGCGAGAGTATGCCTGCCTTAAATTCATTTAGATTAAGTACTCTTTCTTAACTATCACATTTACATCAGTATCTTAGGGATGAGCAAGAGAACACATATAATAAAAGTCTCATTATTTAAAGTGCTAGAATAAAAGTCACGTTATAAGGATTGTTTCTATCCATTGAACTTCCTTTATGGGATCTCCAATCACAGAAGTCGGGTTACCTCCTTAGTTGACTCCCTATGGGCTTAGACCCATCCCCTTGGATAAATCTAAGACTACACTCTTAGATAAACCTTTTGTTAACTGATCAACAATATTCTTTTCAAATTTCACATAGTTCAAAGATACAACATTTTTATTCACCAAACTTTTTATAGATTTATACCTCACTTGCATATGCCTGTTCATCTTTTTATTAGTATGTACTTGTCTCATAAGTTCTATTGCAACTTTATTGTCACAGTGTATGAAAATAGCAGATATAAGATTTTTCACAAGTGGAATATCAAAGAGTAAATTTTTAATCCACTCAGCTTCAATACTCATAGTATCTAAAGTTATAAGTTCTGATTTTGTTGTACTTTTTGAAATAACGGTTTGTTTTTTAGAATCCCAAGATATTGCTACTAAACCTAACATAAATATGTATCTAGTAGTAGACTTAACATCTAGGCTATCTATTATCCAATTAGTATCGCTATAACCTTCAACCACATTAGGAAAATCACTAAAGCAAAGTAAATAATATAAAGTTCCTCTTAAATATTTAAAAACTTTTTCCACAGAAACCTAATGATCTTTACTAGGATTGTGAGTGTGTCTACTTAATCTCCCAACAACGTAGGTAATATCGAGTCTAGTCTTATTAGCAATATAGAGAAGTGATCTAATAATTTGGGAATATCTAAGTTGAGATACAAGTGCACCATTATTTTTCTTTAAATTCATGCTAGGATCATAAGGGGTTGAAACAGGTTTGAAATTTTAATAATCAAACTTTTTAAACATCTTTTCTAGGATTCTAGATTGATTTAATGTAATACCATTGGTTGTTTTCTCTAATTTCATACCCAAAATTATATAAACTTCACCTAAATCTTTCATATCAAATTTCGAAGACAAATAAGATTTCACATTTTTAATTATTTCTAAATTTGTTCCAAATAATAAGACATCATCAACTTATAAACACAAAATAATACATTTTCCATTATTTTCTTTAAAGTATACACATCTATCATGTTCATTGATCATAAAACCATATTCTAAAATTACCATATCAAACTTTTCATGTCATTGTTTAGGAGCTTACTTAAGTCCATACAAAGATTTAACTAACTTGCAAACTTTATGTTATTGTCTTTTAACCACAAAACTTTTAGGTTACTTCATATTAATCTCTTCATCTAAATCTCCATTTAAAAATGCATCTTTAACGTCCATTTAAGGAATTTCTATATGATAAATGGATGCTACAACAATTAAGATTCTAATGGTAGTAATCATAGAAACATGTGAATAGGTGTCAAAATAATCTATTCCTTTCTTTTCTACTTTTCTGAGTAGTTCTTGAAATTCATGTGTTTGGTTTCTTACAAGTTTGTTATCTTTCATTTTATACACATTAAAATTGGAGACTGTGAACCTATCAATACCAACATCTCCAGTTCCATAATAGGCCTCCAAAGTTTTCCATAGTTCTTTTGCAGTCGAGGTAGTTAACTCATACACATCATACAAATGGTCAGACAAAATACTAAAGATTCTATTATAGCAATAAAATTTAATTTGTTTGGGCGACACCCAAGATCCAACAAAATCCTGATATTTTATGGCAGACATAAGATCCAATACGGTTAGCCAATATTTTTTTTTTGTTTTTGCCATATTTCAAATTTTTTTTTTCCATTAAATTTCTCAGGCTTCATACTAACAACTTCTTCTAAATTAACCATTTTAAATATTTAAAGAACAAGAGAGCAAAACAGTATATTAATCTGTAACAAATAACGATCAAACAAATACTAATGTTATTATAAGTGTAAATTTAATTACCAACAATTTAAGACTAGATATAATGGTAAAATGTGACAGTGTTTAATACAAAACAAATTTGAACATAATAATTTATAACATGAACAATGCTAGTTAAATACCATAAATTGTATGAAGTGCTCTATACTTAAGAGAACATCAGATAACTATACACTTTTAAATAATTTAATATCTATCATGTGAAAATTTTGATTTTACTCAACAATTTTCCTAAGAATAATTAATGAAAAAAAACAACTATATAGAACAAACAAGTTTTTCAACTTGTAAGAATTAATCTATATATGTGTGTGTCTGTATATAAGTCAATGTATCAAACAGATTTACGCAATACAAGTAAACGAGATAAAACATATTTGTGCAATACAAATTTACTATTTCATGTTACCGAATTGATGGAGAACATAAATTTTATTTTTTTTTTAATAGTTTCCATTCAAGTCCAACAAATTAAATTGCAAAATTAAAATAACAAAAAGATTAAATATTTTACAGAACTAACGACTTTAGATTATTGTGGAAATTGAAAAATAAATTCTTTAAAACAATTTTGCAGAATAATGATATTAAATAAAACATATTCTGAAAATAGATTTTATATAGTCTGATAAAATTATATATATATATAGAACAGAATACTGAAGAAGAAGAAGGTGGTTCAGAAAATAGCCTATTGTAACAAGCCCGCGAGGGACCTCGCTACAGTTCAGGACTTGATTTGTTGTCACGGTTCTTAATCTTGAACCAAAGAATCCAAATCCGGTAAATCGTTTTGAGAAAACAGATTTTTTGAAAGAAGTGCCAAACATGGACTGCTTTGCCAGATACAGAGTCGCCACCTAAATATTTTATTTTTGGGAAATTTAGGAAACCCTGACTCGTTTGCCTAAGGCCACGTGTCCGTCATCACCAAAGTTGCCTCGGCTCGGGAACTTGGGTACGATTGGGGAAGGTCACTTCGTGAGCACCCCCGCTTGCCCGGTCAAAGACCGGCCTCTACTAACCATGATATCTATTTTTGAAAACATTGTGTGCTCTTATTCCGGTTATTAGCCTAGGTTACTATGTGATGCGCACAACATACAAGTATAGACCGGGTCGCCTAAATTGGAACAAAAACATTTCATGCTTGTTTGTTTGAAAATGGTTTGATGGTGCTACCCGCAAGTAGGCTAAGACGTGAATTTGCCACCCTCGGGTGGGCTTAGAAAACATGATTTTGCCACTATCTAGTGGGCTTAAAACAAACAATCAATGCATTGTCCCAATTCAAATAACCCAACCTTCACCCACAGACATTCATGCAGTTATATCACATAAGCATATAGCCTCATGGTAAGCATGCTATCATGCCAGTCACTCACATGCATGCAAGGATGCTAAAGCATAAAAACTTACCGAGTACTCCAAGCCAAAGAAAGAAGCTAATTAGAAATCAATGCATGATCCTAAATATACAGAAGTGCCTAATACAACACATGCAAAAATGCAACTATAGCAGGCTCGGCTATTCTAAACATGGCATATGAGATGCAACAGTTAACAAGTATTCAATTTGGAATTGAAATACAATGCAGTTAATATGATGCGCCGAGCCCGGTGCATGCAAAACAGATGAATGAATGCAAACATGCTATCATACTGTATGCTAATTGAAACATGCCCTAATCTAACCATCATAAGCAGGTAAATAAAAGGGAAGAAAGACGTGGGGTTGGAAGACATGCATCACACACACGCACACTTATTACAAATACACCCTCGCTCGGAGGGACCAAATAAATATTACAGTCCGAATAATAAATAAATAAATTATTACAGACCCTCTAATTAATTAACAAATTAATAACAAAAGAAGGTGGCCACAGCCCCGCCTCGGGATGCGTGAATGATGCATGATTGATCCGCCTTGCTCGGAAATCCGCACCATACCACTGTTGCCTCTGTTTACACTGCCCTGCCTCTCCAAAGACTGCCAAAGTCCTGGGACATGTTCCCTGCACACTGTAGAATATCATCGGCTGGAGGAAATGCCCACCGGCCATAGCAAATGACCACCGGCAGTTGATGAAGTTATCGGCCATTCACCAATGGCCGGTCGGCACTAGATGTTGCCGGTCGGCAGAAACTTCCTGCAGAAAATAGTTTTGACAGCAACAGAGGACAGGCAGTGTATGGCATGGAATTTCAAGCAAATGTGTGCATGGACACACTCCCTATCGTGCAATGGACTCAAGGGAGCATGGCCCTTGACCCCCAGGCCATCAATCACACATTTCAATGCATGATGGCCCGAAAGCCAAGTTAGCAACTTTGATATCAAATGAAATGCAAGCACAAAACACATCAAAGGCCCCAACCTCTATCATGCTTGATCAAGAGGCAAGGGATGCATGCCAAATGCAACCTAAGCATGCGAGCTAAATCTGCAATATGAGTATGCGAACAAGCATGCAAGGCATGACGCAATGCAATAACATAACATGCACAACGCATTGTAACATGGCATATACAATGCAAGATGGGCTTACACCAATACAAGTGGACCTCAGCCACACTCACATAGGAGGCCATTAGATGAAAATGAGACACTTGAAATGCGTGCACACGTGCACGCAAACCGAGGACCGATCCTAGGGCACGAATGCCACTCTAACATGACATGGCAAAGCATGAAACATGGCATATGAACATGCAAATTTCAGAGGCAATAAATGATGCAAAACAGCCCCGAAACATGGCGAAGTGGCACCCGATGCATGGAACGAGTCTCGAAACACGAAATTAGACATACGGAATGACCTATAGCTATGCAATGCATGCATTATTTGAACATGAATTGTAAAGACAGAAGCAAGGAAGCCCCAAAAAAAGCATGTTTACAGTTTTAAGCATGGCCAAACAGTGAGCACAAGTAGGGCTAAACCAACATGCAAAAATGGCCCTAAGGAGAGGTAATGAAGCAAGTGAAGGCTGATGGCCTTAAACAGAGAAGGGGCCTTATACAATATTGAAGAGAGGCCAAAAATATGATGTATTACAGTTTATGACAAACCCCAAAAACAGATACAAGTATGCTCAAAATGCTATGCAAAATAAGGGCACCAAGAGAGCTATAACATGAAGTATAAAAAGGATGTCCCAAAAAGCCATAGACCCTTAATGAAACATGAAGAGGGGGTCAAAATAGGGCCATTTTTAGTTCGGGCCAAAGTCCGAAAACAGAAGCTCAATAGGCTAATAAATCATGCAAAAATGGGGACCAAAGAGGGGGATAATGACAAGTGGCACATGGAGGTCCCAAAAAGTGATGAGCCCTTCTTCAATATTGAAGAATGGCTCAAAATAAGCCTATCTACAGTTTACATCATGCTCTAAAACAGATTACACATAGGCCAAAAATACTACGCAAGATTATGGCATACAAAGGGGTAATGAAGCAAGTGCAAAATGGGGGTCCCAAACAGGGTAAGACCCTTAATGAAAGATGAAATAAAGCTAAAAAAAATTCCACTTTCAGTTTTGGTCGGAGCTCAAAACAGCAAGCAAAGAGGGCTAAGAAATGGTACAAAAATGAGTTAGAAAAGGGGGAAATGGTGCTTACCCTTGAAGACCAAGCCTTGGCTGCCTCTTGGACTGAAAAATGGTGCCTCCTAGCCTCTGAGAAGAGCTCCAAGCTGCTGGAAATGGAAGTGGTAGTGTGGTGCTAGGTGGTGATGTAGAAAAGGGTGTAAGACTTGGATGTTTTAAGCTTTGGAGGAGGGAGATATGGAGGATGTATGAATATAGCTCCAGCTGGTTTTTGTCAACCTGGTATAAGGAAGAGGAGAGCTTCCTTTATAGAGCCAAAGGAGCAAATCTTTTCTTAGAAGCTTCAAAACCAAGAGCCAAGATTCTCCATACACGTGTATGGGGGATCCAGTCTGTCCTTCCAGCTGGCACAGCTGGCATCCATTCAATCTGTAGAATACACCGGAAGGTCGTCGGCTAGCAAAAATGGTCGGTCGGCTACCTTTACTGGCCGGTCGGCACTCTATTTGGCCGGTCGGCCATCTATTTGGCCGGTCGGCACTCTGTTCTGGCCGGTCGGCAGGAAAAATTTGCTCTGCCGGTCCAACTTCAAACGGGCATAACTTCTTCATATGAACTCCTTTTCAGGTCATTCTTGTGTCAAAATTGAAGCCCCGGAAGTCTTCTTTCCAATGGTGGTAGCCTCATAACTTAACTCCAAGTGTATAGACAAATAAGCTTGATTTAGCGAGGACTGCTCGTCCCTCTCTTAGCGATTCTTGCCTATCTTCTTCTCCAACTTGGTTTCTCCCCTCTTCTCCTCTTTTCTTCAACTTCAAACCCCTAAGAAAGGTGTTTTGAAAGATTTTTCAAAGATTTCATCTCTCTCTCATTCATTTCCACTTTGTCCTTGCTCGGTTTATCGAAAAGCGCACCATTTGTCAAAATGTAAGCCTCGGAACATTATAGAAACTTTATTTCAAAAATGTTTTGAAAGAGAGGGTTTAAGATCGGAAAACCATCCAAAATAGCTTTGGTCCAAAATGGGGTGTGAAGTTGAGATTTGCCTCTCTCCTTGCCGAAGGAATTGGATCTTTGCCCTGCACATCTTTCATCACCGAGCAAACCATCAGTAGCGCTCAAGTCTTAAGGGCGGTCAAAAATGGGGTGTCTACACCTATTTAATTGTGAGAGGCACGTCAAAAACGCTATCTTAAAGTCAATATACGCTCCCTTCGTGCAAGTTCTAGCAATCACAAACGGCTCCAGTTACAACCCAAAAACTCACAGGGATCTGATACAATGCACAGTTGCACTAGATGGATTTGCCAAGTCTGTATCGGTTACCCAGAAATATAAAATATATAGAGAAGATGAGAGAGAAAGAAAATCATAATATGCTGTTATTATTTTTCCTGAGTAAGAGTCCTATTTAAATAGATTCTTTGATGTTTGTTAAGAACAGACACACCCATCCTTTTGAAATCAAACACTTGTTTAAAATTCAAACGAATATGACTGTTAAAAAAATACATAAATAAATAAATAAATAAATAAATAATAAAACACAATAAATATAAATAAAGTTTTGAAACTTTTAAAAATAAGAAATCTCCAATAGTCACTAGGGGTGATAAACGAATCAAATAGCTCGAGTTCGACTTGTATTCGGCTTGTTTGAGCTTAGTTCGTTAACTAAACAAGCTAAGCCTAAACACATCGTTAAAATTTTCAAACTAAACTTGAACAGTTAATTATTTGTTCGGCTTGGTTTGATAAGCCTGAAATCTATGAAGCAGGGGTACAAGTAAGAGTATTGGTACTAGTACGATACGGATACGTCGATACGATAAAATCTAAAAAAAGTAAGATACGGGTAGGACTAAATACGTTCATAAAAAAATATTTATTTTTAATTTGAAACAGTGCAAAAGTTAGTTAAATGGTTTAATTGTTAAAATTTAATCTACAATTCACATTTATTGGCAAAAGTAAATGTATAAATCAAAATTAAATGTCATTATATGAAATAACTTAGAAATCATAACTTAATTTTAAAATCATGCTAAGTGTAGGGACATAATTTTTGGTTGTCCACGTGGCTTAGGTGGTTAGCCAAGGTGCCACGTGGGTAATTCTGATTGGTTGAGGTGTGGTCAAACCACATCTGAATCCGAGATGTTCAAATGAGGGATTGCCTGTTTGGCATAGCTTAAAAGCTGCTTATTTCAGTTTTTAGCTTAATTTAAGCTAAAATATTGTGTTTGGTACAGCTTAACTCATCAAATTATAGCTTAATTTAAGCCATTTTCAGCTTAATTTGCAAAACAGCTCGTGTGGTGCTTTTGAAAAACGACTTATGCGCGCAGTTGGTAAGAAGGGCTTAAATGACTTAAATGCCCCTCCAAAATTGAGGGAATTATGAAAATGCCATTATATAAACCCTCTTCTCACTTGACATAACACTCTTCTCTCCTCTCACACTGTTCTCTCTTCTTCTCCTCTCCTCTCTGGCGACCGATGACGAACTCCTCCACATCTCCAAGATTGTAGCCAATCGTTTAGTTTGGTCCCTTGTTTTCCGTTGATCTGCACAAAAAAGGTAAGATTTCATGCCCTTTGTATGTTATACATAGATATATATATACACATCAATTTAGGGTTTTTTTTTGGGTTGCTCTGTGAAATGATGTGCGAGTTGTTACCTCGCTCTTTCTCTCTCTCTCTCTCTCTCTCTCTTCTTTCCCTTCTCTCTCTGATTATTATGAAATGGTGCATCTGATTACTGTGAAATGGTTTGATACTCTACCAATAGTCGGGTTTTTTTTTTTTTTTTTTGGGAAATAGGCTGAATTTGTCTATCGAATTTATTGCGAAGTGTAAGGCTTTTTTAACTTGTGGTTTTGACTTCATTTGTTTTTTCTATATTGCTGTGAAGGAAAATGTCTCCATGATTTGGTTTACTTGAATATGTAATTTTTTTGTTTTTTTTGTTTTATGTTTTGGTGCTTTGCTTCTTTGCTGATGTATTGATTGACTGGTGAGAGTCATGTAGTTGGCTTGTTCTTTTTCCTCTTCAAAATGCATTGAGATACCAATTGTGCAAAACATCATAATAGAAACATAACATTTGAAGCCAATTAATGTCAGTCAAATTATCCCTTTTTTATGGTTCTATCTTGTGTTGAGAATTGAAATTAATATTTTGCAAGGTTTGGCTGTTGTGTTCATACTCAAATTTTTGTAGGATGTTGATTGCCATTTTCCAATCATATATTTATTAATCATATGTGAATACATTCAGTTCAAAAAAAAAAAAAAAAAAAAAATCTTACGTGAATACATGTTAAAATTGGGTTTGTTTTTGTTTGACTTTCTTTGCAACTAAACTGGTTGTTCATTACCTTGTTGGGAATTTAAGACCAAGTGCTTTGCATATGCTTGCTCTGTGATTATTTCTATATTTTTATTGAATTCCTGTCTCATTTCAAATTATGGACTTTAGTTAGTTCATTGGTGATATGAATTAGGGAGTGCTTTTGCATTCTTTTAGAATAATGTTAGAAACATTTTTTTTCAATCAATACTTCTTGGCTGCATTTGCCAAATCCAATGCTCAGCCTTATCACTTTTGTGGCTATAATAGATGTGTTCTGGGTTCCACATTTACGAAGCAAAAAGTTTATGATACCAGTAAATTGTATAAAAAATTGTCATGAATTTCTGATCAATAGCATTATATTTTGAACAAATTTGGTATGATGACTTTAGTTTATAATGAATTAATGAATTCCTGTCTCATTTCAAACTATGGACTTTAGTTTATATTTTATATTTCATTTCAAATTAATGAATTCCTATCTCTTTTAGAATAATGTTAGAAACATTTTATTGTTTTGGTCTGTTTTTGGTTCATATGTAAGGTGTGTGCTTAGATTTGTGTGAGAAGTATTATCTCAATTAACTTTCATAAAACTGGAATCAGAAAATGACCAAATAAAATGTATTATACAATTAACTTCCCAATCAATTTTAGAGGATTTGGATTCAATTCTTCATAATTAATGCAGAGGCATGTCATCCTCTAGTAACTATTCTTCCAGTGCTGAGACCTTAGACTTGAGGTATGAGGCTTTGAAATGTGATTGTGGTCTAAGAGCTGCCATAAGGGTTACCGAGTCTGACAAGCCATCTAAAGGGAGACTGTATTTCATTTGTGAGAAGAGAAATTGTCAATTTTGGAGGTGGTGTACCCCAAAATCTGTGACGATGGTAGAGAGGTAGAGGAACGAGAGAATGCTTTATCAAAATCAAAATATCGAGACTGTAGGACTCAAAGTCAAGAACCAAATGCTTGAGCAATCCTTAACATTCATGAAGCAGCTTGTTGTGGGTCTGCTCACAATTTGTATTGTTATGTCAGTTGCATTACTCTTCAAATGATGATAGGTGGCTTTTAGAGATACCTGGTGTTTTTGTGCTATGTAGTTTACCATGAACCATTATACTAAGCTTTGTACCCAATGAATGTTGATATGTCTGTCCTAGTTGCCATGTATAGTTATTTTATACTAATCTAGTTGTTGTAATGCAAACAATGATGAATGAGTTTATTTTAAAGAATTTTTTTCTTTCATAGAATGAGTACCCATAAGGAAACACAATTTGAAAATAGGAAGAACAAGGGAAAATCAAGTCAAGTACCATCCGTTAAAGCTCACTTGGATACAAAATCAAATAAAATTTTTATTAAGCTTTTGTATTGAGCAAGTGAAGGCTGGACACAGACCTGGTACACACTTAGATAAGGTCGGGTGGGAAATATGATAAGTAAGTTTAAAACTATGACTGGAAAAGCATACCAACGAATATAAATGAAAAATCATTGGGATGTGTTGAAAAAAGATTGCCTTTTATAGAATAATCTTTTAAGAGGTGAGACAGGCTTAGGCCATGATTCATTAACTGGAGCTATATCTGCATCTGATGAGTGGTGGACCAATAAATTAGAGGTAAGTGAATTGTTTAATGTACATATTCTGTTTGTTTTTTGTTTAAACAGACCAAATTTTGTTAGTTGAAATTGTTAAATTTTCCTTTGTAATTGATGCAGAGGTATCCTGATGCTGCTAAATTTCAGCGTATGCCGTAGCAATTCACTAAAGGCTTAGACATATTATTCTTAGATGCAGCTGCTACAGGAGAATGGGCATACACCCCTAGCCTAGGGGTTATGCCTCACACTGATGAGACTCTGGAGGAATTTCATACCCTACATGATGCTGAATTTCATGATGATGCTAATTTGGAGGTGGTTCATCCTTCTAATTTAAACAAAAAATGTCCATCAAACACTGATGGTTCATTAAACAAGAGCAAGACAAAGAAGAAAGTTTTTGGTGTATCTCTACTTAACAAGACACTTGATCGTATAGTCAATGTGGTTGAGTCATTTTCAACAACTTCAACACAAACCTCATTAAGATATCCTTCAATTGCAGCATGTTTGGCGAAGTTGGAAAGCATTCCTGGTGTGTCCCTGGATGATGAGCTGTATGTATGGGCTGCCAGATTGTTCTTAAGAGACAAGCATCGTGAGTGCTTCATGACACTTCCTACGGATGAAGTTCGGCTGAGGTTTCTGAAGTTGGAGATTGAGATGGAGAAGACTAGCACAGGTTATCACAGCTAATTGTTTTTGAAATTGGATGTTTTTGAATTTTATTATTATTTCATGTTTAAGACCTTTATTAAGACTTTTATTATTAATGGTGGACTGTTATGTTGGACTCATTGTTTTTTTCTTTTATTAATATTATGTATGAGTATGTTGGACTCATTATTTGGACTTTTATTAATATTCCGTTAGACTTTTATTATGTTGGACTTTGTTAGTTGAATGGTTGAATGGTTGTGCTGGATGTTGCAATTTTTATTAGGTGGCTGTCATTG
Organism: Camellia granthamiana; assembly: GCA_036172215.1. Classification (NCBI taxonomy): domain Eukaryota; kingdom Viridiplantae; phylum Streptophyta; class Magnoliopsida; order Ericales; family Theaceae; genus Camellia; species Camellia granthamiana. The sequence goes on from CM069904.1 coordinate 70,729,731, forward strand.
TTAGTTGAATGGTAGGTGAATGGTTGAGTAGTAAGTGGCATTTGTTTTTATTAGGCGGCTGTCATTCAACTCTATTCTGAGATGCAATTTTTGAACGTTAGGTGGATGTCATTCAGCTCTATCCTCAGATGCAATTTTTATTAGGTGGATGTCATTTGAATGGTAGGTGGCATTTATTTGAATCTTGAAGATGAATGGTTAAGTGTATATATATAGATGTAAATGTGTTGGCCTCAGGTATCCATCAATTTCTATGTTTCAGCTGTCTTGAAGTAGGTCTTTTGCTGAGACAATAATTGTGTGTTCCATAATTTTGCCCCCCAGGTATTTTGGTAAACAAATCTTATTGTGTTTTCAATAATTAGTTGTATTTTCAATAAAAATCATTGTGTGTTCATTTCATTCTTGTAATAGTAAATAAGGAGCCTTTAAATGAGTAGGTATTTTAGAGATGAGTAACAGTGATGACGATGAATGGAATGATGATCATGATGATGAAGATGTTGAAGATGAAGGTAGCACATCGTAAATCCAACAAAATAATAATATGCTCATAGCTACGGCAACAACAGTTACAGTGACATATGCGACAAATTATTTGATAAAATAACCATGTAGGACATCTTCTCTAACAATGTGGAAGTGGATGGTAGAATTACAAGAAAGAAATCAGACAAGAATATTTAAAAAATTTCGAATGGAAAGAGAGGTATTTTATCAATTGTGTGATTTGTTACAGAAAAACTATGGCCTTGAAATTGGACGAAAAGTCTTGGTTCAAGAGCAGGTTGCAATATTTTTGTATATTGTTGGCAGTGACATTCGAAATAGAAATGTCCAAGAAAGATTTCAACATTCTGGTGAGACGATTTCAAAATACTTCAAGAAGGTGTTAAAAGCTATTACAACGATGTCTATTGATTGGGTAAGGTCTTAACCGAGAAATGGTGTGCATCCATATATTAGAAGCAACTGCAGATACTATCCTCATTTTAAGGTAAATAATTAACTACAAGTAAAACTTGGGTGTTACATATAATTAATGTTGGTAGGATATTTCTAATAATCTGTGAGTAAAAATATTTTTATTTACTATTTTGTAATAGGATTGTATTGGAGCAATTGACGAAACACACATCAAAGTGTACATATCTCCAGATAAGCAATCTCGTTTAATATGTAGAAAGAGGTATGTGACTCAAAATATAATGGCTACATGTGACTTTGATATGTGTTTCACATTTTGCTTACCAGGATGGGAATGAAATGCACATGATACTCGGATCTTCTTAGATGTAATTAGGAATCCTAGTTATAATTTTCCAAAACCACAATGAGGTAACTATTTTCTATTTGATTGCTACAGTAGATGCACCACACTCACATCTTCATATTTATTTTTACATTTATAATTGCTTACTTTATTTTATTAATATTTTAAATTTTAAAATAGATGAGTTTTACTTGGTGGCTACTAGGTATCCAAACATGAAAGGATGTCTTGCATCTTACAAAGGAGAGAGATAACATCTAGCTAAATTTGAACATGGTCAACCCTCCCAAAATGCACAAACAAAATTCAACCAAGCACATTCATCACTTAGAAGTGTAATAGAAAGAACGTTTAAGGTTTGGAAAGCAAGACGACCAATGATAAATGATATCCTACCAAACTACAAGTGGCCGACTCAAGTCAAACTTGTTTGTGCAACAATGGCAATTCATAATTTCATCCGACGAAGTCAGTCCCGCGATATTGCATTTGACACTTATGATAAATTCACGGATTATGTGCCTAATGAAGAGGAAGGATCAAGGTCTCAATAAGCATGCCATGGCAATTATGTTGAAGGTAATGACAACGAGATGGAAGTAAGGAGACATAACATTTGTATGTTAATTTGCAGATGAAATTAGGAGTTATCTAATATGTATGAAGTTTTATTTTTATTGCCTTAATAGTAATTTATTGTATTTTTATTGCAATGACATTTTTTTGTTCCCTTGTGAAGTCAATATTAAAATGAAAAATAAAAAATTGAGGTAATGTAAAAATGTACCAATATAAGTGCTAATTATATTAATTTCTATTAATGAAATAACTTTTTCAAAATTTAAAGTGAATAAAATGAAAAAATTACAATTTTTATGTTCGTAAGGGCAAAAATGACAATTACACAGCAAAAAGCTATTTTATAACTTATTTACCAAACACTACTTTGCTGCTTAAATCTATAATTCTACAACTGCATCAAATAAGTTACCAGCTTATGTTCACAGTTGTAAGCTATAATCTGTTAAGTTATAATTTATAATCACTTTTCCACCGCTCTACCAAACTGGGCTACTAGAGTCCTAAATGATGATAGACTCTCTATTTGGATAAGGTTGGACTCTTGAGAGGGTTGATCTTAATCCAAATAGGAGGAGTCTTAGTTAATTGATATCATTGTAATTATAGAATCCTATGAAGTAAGACTTCTAGGGGATGAAGGTACTGTTTGCTATAAAAGTAAGGTACTCCCGTGGGTCTAAGATATGTTTTTACTTGTGCATTGAGTACTTGTTTGATATCTTTAAGAGATAAGATTGACTGACTTGATCGTCGGAGTGCCTCCGGATGGACGAGCCATCGTTGTATTCTTATCTTCTTGTTGGCAGGTGTTTGGTTTAATATATTCTGCCGCGTGCTCTCCAGCTAAGTTCCCTATTTGGTTGTGAGGTCGGAAATCAACACCTACACTAAGTATAAAAATAAAATAAAAAATAAATTCAATGAAATTGATTTTACCTTTGTACCTACAAGAAAATACTATTTTCAATGAGATACGGTACAATTTAAGTATATACCAAGTACGTCTGGATATGTCAAAAATTAAGAAGAAAAAATTTAAGTATGTATTTCGTGTACCTGGTACATATGTAGAAATATAATCCGAAGTACTAGTATTCAATAAGTATCCAATATGGGTACGATATATTTGTCGAAATACTCATACTTCATTAGTCTAAAATTATATAAAAATAATAAACTATACGAACTCGATTCGATAAAAACTCGTTTAAGATTGACGTGAAAATTTAATGAACCAAACTTAAATAAAATTTGAAACTCGATAAAATTATCAAACCAAACTTAAATATTAGGCCCCGTTTGGGAACAGGCTAATTTAGTAACTTTTTGGCTATTTGGCTAAAATATGAGCTAAAAAAAACTAGTATGTTTGGGATGACTTTTTGACTTTTTACGAAAAGATGTGCAAAAAATAAAGAGAAAAGAGAATCTTTGACTTTTTGGTATGGGTTGTTGACTTTTTGACTAATTTAGTAACTTTTTGACTTTTTAGCTAAAAAAGAGAGTTCCCAAACGAAGCCCAAGTAACTGTTCAACTCATTTAGCTAATTTACCACCCTTACTTGCCGCTCCTTAGGAGTTGTTCCCTTGTTGGATTCTATTTGTCCAAAGAGGATATCTCGTCAAATATTCTACATCTAATTGAATTGTAATAAACCTTCATAAAATATCTGACCTTATCGAAGTTAAAGAGTTGGATCCCTACCATTACATCAACCAATGGAAATTATGAATTTGGGATTTTTTTATTTTATTTTAGGAGCAACTAGTATGGCCCGGCCCAAACCCTGCCATGTCCACCCCTCCAAAGCCCAAAGCGAGAATTCATATTTCGCTTTCCAATTTATTTCGTCCGAACTCCGACTCCGACCACCGCCCAGTTCGCCGGCGACCATTCCGCCGCCGAATCGCTGGATGTCTGCTACGGTGCGCCGTGTGCGTAACACTCTCAAGGTGTGCTCCTCTTCGCCATTCGTGCCCTCTCCCTCAAACTCACACTCTTCACAAACCCTAATCTCTTCTACTCTCACACTCACTCTTTCCCCCAAAACCCTAAATTCTCAACTCTCACAATGTTGTTCTACTTCATCTTCTTCTTCTGTCGATCGAAACTTCGATTTTCTCCAACAGTTTTCACCTTTTCCACTTCGTAATTCATCAAATTCTTCAATCACTGTAATCAATTCGAATGAACGGAGAAGAATCGTTGTTGGGTTAGCTACGATGATTAAACAACAGCAAGGTTATCTTTTGAAGGGATTTTCTCGTAATTTTTGCCCATATTTTCTTGTACAGATCATGAAATTGTTTGAAAACCGGCAAATTGCATTTGCATTTTTCAAATTTTCATTTGGGGATGATTCGAAGGAGACATTGCGGTCGTGTTGCCTTGCTGCCCATCTTTTGGCAGCTGGTGGGCTGCGGTTTTTCGCACAAGATTTGCTCTCGTGGGTCATTGCAAGAATTGGGTTTTGTAGGAGTTGGGAGGTGGTGGGGTTTATGTGGGGAGAGCACCACAAGTACGAGTCTGATTTCTCGGTTCTTGATTCGCTTATGCGGGCTTTCTTGAATGCAGAAATGAGTTCTAGAGCACTGGAAATGGTGGATAGGATGAGGGAGGTTGGAGCAACGCCGAGCTTGTCAGCTGTTACCATTCTTTTCAAATTGTTGCTGGGGATTGGTGATTATGGTAGTGTGTGGAAGTTGTTTAGGGATATGGTTCGTAAAGGACCTTGCCCCGTGAATTATACATTCAATGTGATAATTCTTGGGTTTGTTAGAAAAGGATATCTCCAAATAGGAGAGAATTTATTTCATATAATGAGAAAGTTTCAATGTGAACCCGATGTTTATACCTATAACATTTTGATTAATGCATGCTGCATTAGGGGTCAAACGTCAGATGGGTTGGCTTTGTTACATTTGATGGTTGGAAGTGGTTGTAATCCTAGCATTGTTACATTTAGTACAGTTATTAATACCATGTGCAAGGAGGGAAATGTCGTGGAAGCGAGGAAACTCTTTGATGGTATTCAAGAGATAGGTGTCTTTCCAAACACCATCATGTATAACACCTTAATTGATGGGTATGTCAAGGCTAGGGACATTGGTCAGGCTAACATGCTTTATGAAGAAATGAGGAACAAGGGTGTAGCTGCTGATGTTGTAACTTTTAACATTTTGGTTGCTGGACATTACAAGTATGGTAGAGAAGAAGATGTTGACAGGTTGTTAAGGGATTTATCGATGTCAGGATTGCTTCCTGATTGTTCACTGTCTGATATATCAGTTGCAGGATTGTGTTGGGCGGGACGGTTGGATGAGGCAATGGAAATTTTAGAGGATATGCTTGAGAAAGGGATAGCTATCAGTGTCCTTTCTTTTAACTCTGTCATTGCAGCTTATAGCCATGCAGGCCTAGAAGACAGAGCCTTTGAAGCCTACAAAATTATGGTGAAATTTGGTCTGAGTCCATCATCTTCCACATGTAGTTCTCTCCTTATGGCTTTGTCCAAAAAAGGGAAGCTGCAACAAGCGAGGAAGCTTATGAATGTAATGATAGAGAAGGGTTATCCTGTCAATATAGTGGCTTTTACTGTGATTTTAGATGGGTATTTCAGAACAGGTGGCGTACAGGCGGCTCAAAGTTTATGGGAAGAGATGCAAAGTAGAGGGATGTCTCCTGATGCCGTTGCCTTCTCGGCCATGATCGATGGACTTTCTAAAGCAGGCCTTGTTGAGGAGGCATACAATGTGTTTTTGGAAATGTTGGGGAAAGGGTTTGTACCAAATAATTATGCATACAATTCACTGATTGGTGGGTTTTGCAACTGTGGAAGATTGAGTGAAGCGTTGAAGTTGGAGAAGGAGATGAAGCAAAGAGGTCTTCTCCCTGATACCTTCACCATCAATATGATCATTAATGGTAAGGAAATTTTAGCAAGCCCCTTTCATAGATTTCCCAAATTTAATAGTGTTGTATGTTTATTTGCATTTTCAGAAAATGCGGTTGAAAATGGTGTGTTGGTAGCAGGACTGATCTATACGAATAAGAATACAGACACAATTTTCTACTGTATCTGTAGCAGAACTGATATCTATACACAATAAAAAGTGTTTAGACTGGTTTAGAATGGAAAGTTAAAGGCTTAGCCTCAGGCTTGTAGGAAAGTGCAACATTGGCTCCTTTCGGACCTTAAATACTTCTTCATTCATGGCATTTTCAGTTTCCATTGAGATATGGGAGGAGAAGGTGAAACTATTGAACTATTAACCACCAATTCATCTAAGAGCTTAAGCTAGAGAGAGGGCCAACTTATGTAGTACGGATACAGACACGTCGACACATTAATTTTCAAAAAACGAGGGTCACAACATGCTAAGAACATGTTAAAAATATATATATATATATTTATATAAATATTTTATTTAAAATTATGAAAAAAAATATGGTTTAACACTAATTAAAAATTTAGACATTACAGATTGACTCACTCATGTGGCACAAAATCACAACATAAGAAAATATAAATATACACATTTTAGATAGCTATTATGACCATTTAATTAGTTGGTGGATGCTAACTGGTTTTTGACTTTTTGACTTGTAGGTAAAAGGTTTATTAGCTGGTAGGTGGAAGCTTTCATAAGCTGCACTCCTTTTCTTGGAAGACCGAACGAATAAACAAATATTGGTTGTATTATAGTAGGAGGCTCTTGCTCTCATTGCAAAAGGAAGCTTGTTCTTCTTCTCTTGTGCCTCTTTTTGGAGAAATGGCTAGCTTTTATAGAGGAGGGGAGCCGGATTTGAAAATGTTTGGAGTCCGAAGAGATAAGGAGGAATTTTTTTTATTATTTTATTATTATCTTTTTAAATTTTGATTTTGCTTTTGCTTTTGCTTTTGCTTTTGCAGGGAATCCATTTTATGAGCTGGATCATTATTGTTTTGTCACGAGTTTCCTTTGAGTCACATGGGAATATTCTTTTTGAAAATTATTGTGATGCTTTGTCAGAACAGTTGGCAGAGAGGCATGCGATTACAAATTATTGAGGTCGACGCCTTAACAGGTGTCAGAGAAGTCGTCATCAAGATTTTGAGTAGAAATATGAGTTGGAGAATTGAGTTGAGATGTGTATGGAGAAATTATTGTCTGAGATTGTCGCTGAGTTACAATTGGGGGAAGTGATTCCAGTACAATTTCATCATCAGAATTAGTAAGGCATTCGGCGTCAGCCATTAAGATTCCTATCATATTTACCAAAAGCAAGTTGATCCTCCTTTTCTTGAATTTTTATATTTCGTCATTGATTTCAAATTCTCATGGATTATGGTTGGACAATATACTATTTCAGTTTTGTTCAATACCCAATATCTTACCCCGTCAAATTGCTTCCAAATGGTGGAAAAATTACAATATTCCTTTAGAACATTATCCTGATCCTGCTGTCCTTTTACAAACAACGGAAGCAAAAAGCATTTGTTAATCCTGCTTCTTCAATGTTATCTTCCAGTCCAAAATCATCCAAATCTTTTGATAATGATCTTTTCAAAGCCGAACTCAAGATAAAATTGAAGGACAAGAATCCCTCATTGTCCAAACCTGAATTTGAATATAAATACAAAAAGGCTATCAAAATGAAAATGATCTTAATGGCTAACTCTGAATGCCTTATTAATTCTTATGATAAAATTGTACTGGAATCATTTCCCCCAATTGTAACTTAGCGACGACCTTAGACAACAATTTTCTCTAGACACATCTCCACTCAATTCTCCAACTCATATTCCCAATCAAAATCTTGATGATGACTTCTCTGACACCTATCAAGGCGTTGACCTCAATAATTTGTAATCATCTGCCTCTCTGCCAACTATCTTGACAAAGCATTATAATAATTTTCAAAAAGAAGATTACCATGTGACTCAAAACAAACCCGTGACAAAGCAATAATAATCCAACTCATAAAGTGGATTTCCTGTACCGACAAAGCAAAAGTAAAATAAAAAATGCAGATGCCTCCTTATCTCTTCGGACTCCAAACATTTTCAAATCCGACTCCTCTCCTTTATAAAAGCTAGCCATTTCTCCAAGAAGAGGCACGCTTTCAAAATCCACCAAGTATTAGTATGAGAGTGTGAGAGTCTGAGTGTGGTTGTGATTGTGATTGTAAGTGTGTGAGTAATATCTTGGATGCTCTGTCCTATTTGTTTCCAAGATTATAATCCTTTGTAATTTTTTTTTCTTTGTACTTTTATATTTCTGAATTTAATATTAGTGTGATATTTGTTTACTATACTTTTGATTTCTGAACTGCATGTCGAAATTAATGATAGCTGTCAATATATTTCTGATTTGCAAGAAGAATTGTCTAATCTAAGATTGTTATTATCTCTTGTATCAGGACAATCAATTATTAATTATAGTCAATGAATTTTCACATTAAAAAGAAAAATCAAAGATGAACAAGCTTCCTTAAAACGACTTCAAAAATAGTTACAATCTTTAATCTGTATCTAATCTAAATCACTAAGATTATAATACCTAGGCTTCTTTTTGGTATCAGAGCCAAGTTAATTTAGAGTTGATTTTAGTTCTTCCCATTTAACCTGTGTGGCACTCAAGTCGCAGAAGTCTGTAAGCCGTTAGGTTGTTAGGCAAGAGGCCACTATTGACCATTTGAGCTTAGGCAGAACCACTTGTTGAGAACCATAGTTATTATGACAAGATTATTTAAATCATTCTCTAATCTAGTGTCTGGCGAAGGTATTGCAACGAAACCGGTTATTATTAATCAAAGTGACATAGAGATAGAAAAGATTGAAAAGCATCTTAAAAATTGGAATCTGCCTACTAAAGATATTGCTTATATGATAAAAATTTGAACTCAAACAAACTTACAAGATTAAAATAGTTGAACAAATTTTACCTATTACCCAAGATAATCAAAATTTCCAATTACTTGATTGTGACATAATTCTCAAATTCCAGAAAAAATTCAATTTTTTACATCTTGGTCTCATCCAAGTAGGTGTCAAACCTATGACACGCATGCATCTTAATAAATCTGTGTTATGTACTCTTAGGGATATGCGACACCATGATGATGATGATTCATTGTTAGGTGTTATCAAATCCAGTCTTACTCATGGATCTATTTACTTTGAATGTTTTCCCAATTTCGATGTATCATTAATAGATCTCATTATTCTCAAGACCTTTACTCTCAACATTCAAACCAAACATTACAAAATGGATTCTCCATCTTTCAATATTATGGTTTGTTATCGTGTATATCTCAAAGCTATGACCACTTCTTGCCCTGGCTTTAAATATATTGCACCAAACCCTAAACAATCTACTATCTTATTCCATGCTCACCAAGAGAATGCAGAAGTTATGGTTCCTAAAGTTATAACTTGGGAAGAAGTTTTACAAGCTGATGCTGATGACGACGAAGATAGTTGGGTAATTCTTAATGCCGTCCCAACTCTTACCTCTCAACCCCAAACTAATCCAAATACTATTCTCCAAAATCCAAATGGTTCGGTTGTGCTTTGTTTCCAAAGATCCAGAACAATTCAAACCTAATCACAAACCTCTTCACAACCACCTTCCACAAGATATCATACTTCCGCACAAACTCCTCAACACCCTCCTTGCCATTGTATTGACATACCTTTGCATTGTACTCGTAGACAACCTAATCAAATTCCACATACAAATTATGCTGATGTTACCCTATTTTCTCAAGATATAGACTTTGACATTGATTCTTTATCAATCAACAATATTCAAAATGATTTCACAATTAAGCATGACCTACTCTCAAAAGAATATAATGCTACATATAATTCTCATAATAAAATTTATTTCAGGCAAACCTATACTACCGCTCAACAACAAATTTTTCAATCTGAATATTTTCTCACCTTACAACAGTTACAACAGCACGTACCTTTCTTCTATTGGTATTTCAATAAGTATTGTCCCTGTCACCAAATAGTTGTACCCCAAAAATTAATATCAGCTCATTTTAATGTCATCTAGAAAAGCTGGCATGTCCTTAGTGCAAACCCATTCAATCTGTACATCCTCTTAGGAAAACTTGTACCCTTCAAGGTACTAGTTTCTCTTTCTATGCTAAACCTTATAACCGACCTCCCATGGAAAGTGCCCAATTTTCTAAAACAACCCCATCAACTAGTTATGACATTGGCCAAGTACATGAACAATTAAATTATACAAATATATATCTCTTAATGATTGGTGAACAAACTACTCAAATTAAAGAACGAGTTGACAAACTTTATCTCTCTGTTCCAACAGATTAAGCCCGACAACCTCCTTTAATTCAAAATCTATCTTATCCGGCCTACTCTTCTACTAGTCCTTTAGAAGAGTTCTTAGCAGAACTTACTAAATGAAAAGAAACACTTACCAAAGTCCTCAATGACAATGAACCAATCCATTATCTTACTGTTGATACCTCTAATCCACTCACTCCTAAATGAGAAGGCAAAGACACTGCTGCCCATAGTGGAATAATCAATGTCCTCTAAGATGACACAATGTTACAAAATCTATATGAACAATTCATGTCCAACACTCTAACCCAAGTTCAAGAAACTTTTATGATTCAGCTCAACCACCAATTCAGAATTATTATCCTTGACCTACTCAAATTGACCTACTCAAGATCATTTCGAACGTCATTTTGGAATTAGTTGGTGGATGCTAATTGTTTTTTGATCTTTTGACTGGTAGGTGAAAGGTTTATTAGCTGGTAGTTGGAAGCTTTCATAAGCTGCACTTCTTTTCTTGGAAGACCAAACAAATAAACTTATATTGGTTGTATTATAGTAGATGGCTTTTGCTCTCATTGCAAAAGGAAGCTTCTTCTTCTTCTTCTTCTTCTTCTCTCTCTCTCTCTCTTCTCTGTGTGCAGCAAGATGCTTCTGATCTCATCGCAGATGGAAACTTGATTTTTTTCTCTCACTTATCTGTTGCAGTTGGGGCTGTGAATAGTGCCCGATGGTTTCGTCTCAAACATTTTACTTGAACAAAGGCTTCTACGCTTCGATAGGGACCTCTCTCTCTCTCTCTCTCTCTCTCTGGCTAGGGTTTTGAACAGTTCCCGACGTGTCTCAAATGAGTCGATGAGTGTCTAGGACATGTATGAGATGAAAAAAAAGGACATGCTAGACTGCGTATCGAACACGTGTCCACTACATGTTGGATGCATGTCGGTGTTCAATACGTAACCTTAGAAGACGGGTCGGTGCTTCATAGGGGCCAACTTTATTATTTATATGTTCAACATGCCAACTCACACTACTAGACTATTCTTTTAATCGGGTCAAACACGTGTAAGTATTATAATTATTGTGTAGGCGGTGAGGTTTGAACACAAAATCTATTACTTGCCTTGATAACACTTGTCAGACTGTGTTCCACCATCTTGCCCAAAATCATATGGGTTAGGGAGGACATCACATATGCCTTTTATGACATTTGGCATTGTGTCCTCATGGTTATTTTTAGAACAATTGCAAGGAGTGACATTGTGTGCCCAACATATACTATATTAGATAGATTTTTTTTTATTAGTTGCCACAGCAACAATTGAGGTGGATGTTTCATCTTTGAGGATGAACATTCCTCCTCTCCCTAAAAGAAGTGGAGAAAGCATTTGACTACGTTGGACCAAAGTTAGTGAGTTTATTGCTCTATTCAATGAGTTTGTCAACACTAGATTTAGAAGAAGTTTTTCTTTTACGTAATCTTTTGGTTATTTAGAAGGTTTGGTTTTAAAAGACATTAGATTCTTTTTTCTAGAAAGTTAGAGGTTGATTGTGCCATTTGAAGTTGTTTTGTATGCTTGTTCTATGGATTATGGACTAACCTGTTGTAAATGACCACATAATCCTTGGAAGTGGTATTGCTTAATTGGTGTGTCGTGGACAAGAATGAATAAGATCTGTTGTTTTATAATTTCAAGCATTGTTTTAGGTCTCAAGGTTAGGGGATGTTCTTGAAGTTTATATCACAAACATCCATTGTTTAGTTGTTGGACCAAACAATGTTAATTATTTAATTGTTTATTTCTATTTTCGATCTAGATTCCAAATCCTTAATTACATTATAAAACTTTTGATTGATGAAGGACATAAAATTGACAAAAGAATTATTTTATTAAAGTTTTAGGGATTTAAAGCCCCTAAATACAATCTAAAAAAAGTACAATCAATATGTTTAAAACCCTATTCCTATAATTTGCCATCACAGTGTGTTGAGTGTTGTTGCTTTTCACGATTCTTTGGGTTCTAATTTTTTTTTTTTTGGTGTAACTTTCAATCTTTTAGCTTTCAAATTCTCGAAATTCTCATTTCTCTAGTGCCTTTTCCGTGTAATGATCCTCATATTTATAGCTGGCCATTTACATGATAAAGGATTCATTGTCAATTGAATTTTGAACTTTATGATAATGTCATTTAAATTTAAACGTAATGTTGTCATATCTTTGTATTTCAAATCTAGTTAACTGTATTGTTCTTCTAAATTTATTCCATGTTCTTATATCTTGTATTTCAAATTTGGTTGACTGTATTGATCTTCTAGATTTATCCTATGTAGTTTCTTGTCTTAAGCTCTATGTATGTTGTTCCTTTGATTGAGCGCATTGTGCAGACTAGTCTCCGTAATAGAGTAAGATGGAGCTTCGTGGACGAACCTCGGTGCACTGATGGGTGAAGGCCTGCACAAGGAACAAATGGTTAGGTTGCCCGACCGGGGGTTGGTCGGAAACCCCTCTGACGGTCGAGTCAGTATCGGAGTTTGGTGGAAAGAAGAGAGAGAAGACCAGTGTGTCTTTAGAGTCCAGAGATCGCCCTTTCTCAAGGAGAGTAAGGTTACGTTTTATAAGGATCGTATGACTTATTCATCAAGTTTCTTCGTTCGCCGCCTGGCACTCAATCGTGATACTAGTACGCTCCTTAATAGAAGAGAGCAAAGATTCTGTTTAGCGGTTCCATCGTTTGCGGGCACCATGCGCCCTTTACTTACATGGTGTTGGTTAATCTGTTAGCGCTCATGTGTCTTGGAGTAGGAGCCTTGGAGCCCAAGTTATGGACTAACCTACTTCGGAGTGGGGACGGGTGCTAGGGCCAGGCTCATGGTCTTCTCCACTTTGGAGTGGGAAATGAGCCAAGACTGATCCCTTAACTCGGCCCATCTTAGAGTGGGAGAGAGGGTCCACTTCGGAGTGGAGATCTTCGTCCAGCCTAACTAGGCTCCATACAAAGAAGCTTGAGTAATTGTGTCCCCTTCATTTGCCTCTAGCTTACACTAAAAGTTATTGAGTGAAAGCCATTATTTGTATCTCGGCCCAATTTTCTCAAAGTTTACGTTGACCTTTAAATTTAATTCTAACCCCTATTTTTATTTTTTATTTTTTTGGATAAACATCTCGGCCTACATGTTGTGTAGCTCGGAGTTGCTTGGTCCCACAGATTTGCCTTGTAAACTGCAATATTTGCTGATATACATGCTTGACCACGAACAAATTAAGTGGGTCCCATATCCACTGAGCTCTTTTCTTTACTATTTCTTTATTTCCTTTGTACATGATCTTCAACTCATATAAGCAATGAACTTGAGTGCTTGTTGGGCCCATTTGACTTTCGAACTTTTTTTTTTTAAAAATAAACATTTCGGCCCATTTTGACTTGTAATTGCCAGGTTTACTAATCAAAGTGTTTGCTTTTTCAGGTGGACCCCAAAATCCACCAAGTTCATAATTTATTCATTCAGTAATACTAGGTATCATGAAAAATCTTTCATGAAAATAATCATGAAAGTTTCTTGACCCTTGGATTACACTTAGAATAAAGCACCACACACTAATCAAGGTAATCCAAAGATCATAAATTTTTCATGATCATTTTCATGACAAAATTTTCATGATCCCTAACTTTTCTCTTATTCATTTGTTCGGCCCTCATTCTGAACAAAAGAAAACAAAATGTCTTTGAATGTTTGCATGGCCCACCACTTGAGGAGTTGCACATTATTCTTAAGTATCTCGGTTGGTCCAATCTGTGTAGAGCTGTTCAGTCGGCCATGTTCGGCCTTCTTGACTTGTCTTAGATGTTGCACTACTGCTCGGTCGGCCGAACCAAACATTAAATTAAAAATTGATGCAACTCAGTCTTCCACAGATTCATAGTGTAGCTCGGCTTTGACCCACCCGTACTATCTTTTGCCAATCAACATGTGGCCTTCTTGGGCTGGCCTTCAGATTAGATGTTTCTTATACTTTCTCTTTCTAAAAAATTAAATTTCAAGAACCCAGCTAATGCTACTTCGTCTTTTTCGCTTCTGAGCTTCCGACGCTACGCGTTGATTTCGATAGTGTTTCTTTGTCCATGACGGGCCATCTCATGCTCCTTGAAACCTAGAGATTTCTATGGTGCGCTCATTCCAATGCCCTTCTCATTGATATCTGTGTCATCTCACTCACGGCGTCACCAGCGTGTTGGTGATCTTATTCTTTCGACTTTGCGGTGATAATCTTGTTGCCATTTTGATGCTTGCAGCTAGCCTTCTAATGTGACATGAACCCAGCTCATTACTTAAAAAAAAAAAAACAATTTCAAAGCTATCTTCTTGGCCTCCCGTTCTCTCTCTCTAGAAACCCAGTTTGAAGTTTTGAGTTTGGCCTACGGGTTTTCTTCTTCTCTTGGTTATTTGATTTTTAGCTTTTCACCCCTGAAATTCCATTTTTACTGGAGCAAGTTTGAAGGCTTCGACGTCGCTATTGGTCGGTTTAGCTCACAGTTGTCATTGGCTTAGTACTGTTTGCAGCAAGCTTGGCTCGTTGTTCCAACCTCATTTTATGACTCCTGTGAGATTCTGGTCAATTTCAGGCGTAATGCTTTCTCCCATGTTGGTAAGTCTTTGTACCCACATTTCCATTTTTGACTTGTGAGATGGTGAACCCCCTTTGGCTGTCCGAACATGATTCTGATGCTACTTAAATAACTCTCTCTGCTAGCAGGTCGGCCTTACTATTGTGGGTTTTGCGGTTAATCGTTGCTTGGTGGCTGTAATTGTTTCGTAGTTGGTGGCACTGGTTTGGTATTGTAAGTCACTAAGTTTGTTTTACTTAATAACTTAATTCCTTCCCTCCTTTTGCACCTTGGTTGCTTGTGGTAATTTTGTTGTTGGACATGCCCCCGTGCTATTCGGTTGGTTCTTTACTTGTTTTGAACCCTTGATTCTGTCAAATGGGTAAGTTTAGGAGTCTAGTGAACACACCATCTAAACTTGTCTTCTTTCGCAAGAAGTACCATATTCCTGAAGACGTTACACTGGTGTTAGGGGGGTTAAACACACTTCGAACTCCAACCAATGACACCGTGCCTTTTCTTGTAGGAGCCATCATAAAAGGGGAGTTCGGTTCCCCTTGGACCCTTTGTGGCTCAAATTCTTCCATTACTTCAAACTCCATCCCATGGAGATAGCCATAAATACTTTTAGGATTGTAAGTGGCTTCGTGGCCCTTAACAAATTGCTTGGCCTTAATTTAGGAGTATGGGACATACTCCATTGTTACAACTTCTCCCATCACCCGAGTGACACCTTCTACCTTAGAGTTTGGTCCAATGTACCTTAAATGATCTTAGACCTTCCTGATTCCGATAAGCTTTCGAAAGATTTCTTCACGGTAGGAGGGAACTTCGAGTATCCTGCCGGTGTAGTGGACCGACCAATGCGGATATCTCGTGAAGGTGGTAGTCGAGGTTAGCTTTTGTCCTTAAAGCTTTACTTCCACACTTTTGATGTTGACTCTTAACTTTTGTTGTATGACTTTGATAGGTGATTCTCGGACGAGTAGGTGGACTACCAAAGAATATCTGGCCGACCTTGAGATTGCCTTTGCCTACCCTCAACCGATTCGTGACAAAACTGCTTAATTACAAGGCCATTTACACGCACTAGCTTAATGAGAGGAGGGTTCGTGTGATTGACTACTTTAGGAAGTCTCCAGAGAGGCCGTTCGAGCAGCAAGCTTGTGACAACACTGGTGCTTCTACTTCCACCATTGCTCGGTCATCAAGTGGAACTATGAGTGGGGGCCCTCTTCTTGACGACCAAGAAGGCATGACTCGCCGAAAACTTAACCTCGCAGCTCTTTTTTACGGTACAAACCCTGTTCTTAGAGTGGCTACTATGACTGTTTGGCCAGCCGAATAAAGAGCCTTGGTTCCAAAACAGTTCGTACAGACTTCTAAGGAAGTTCCTTCTTCTACTCCACCTACTACCACCCATACTGAAGCACTGAGGGGTGCCAAGAGGAAGAAGAGTAAAGGAAAGCATGTTGTTGAGGGCTCTAAAGAGTAGACTTTGGCTGAGGAGTGGCTGCCGCCTTTGAAGTATAAAAGTCGGCCTATCACTGTGGTTGACAGCGTGACAGAGTCTCGTGATTTGGCATTCCATCTGTCTAAAGCATTGCTTCTACCCCTGGATATGGTTGAGTGTAATGTTGATTCTGAATCTCTGATTAATGGATCTCTTCAAATGGTGACTGTAGTAAAGGTTTGTTCCTTGATTTGATTGCCTTGCTTTCATTTTTCAATAAACTTCTCTAAGTGTTTTATCTTGGCCTTTGATAGTTGGCCTAGCAGCTTTATGTATTGGAGCAACGTTGCTTGGAGCAAGTAACAGACTTCGACCGGACTACAAAGGTACTAGCTAACGCCGACCTTGCTCTGAAGTCAGCTGAAGCAGATTAGATAAGGGCCAAAGAGGAGGTTGCCACTGCTAGAGTGTCAGCCATTGCTAGGGAGAAGGCGTTGTTAGAGGCTGAGAAGACTGTTATGGTGGCTCTGGCTGCCAAAAAAGAGGCCGAACAGAGAAAGGCTGAAATGGAGGCCGAGTTGGAGGCAATGAAGGCCAACCAAGCTAAGCTTATTGAAGAGGCCAACTAGAGGAGCTAGGATGAAGCTGGGCAGATTATGCTCAACAAGTGCTGGAGTTGAGGGATGGCTTATTTGCCAAGGGTTGGACGGAGGCCCTTTGTGCTATTGGAACTGAGGAGACTTCTGCTCTCTTTGAGGACATCCCTGTTCCATCTAAGACTACTACTGCAAGGGCTTTTAAAGCAAAGGAGACGTCAATGGCTGAGACTTCGGAGGCCACCCCTTCTGTTTCCCCCATTCGTCTGCCGAGCTCTATTTCTGAATAAGTAAGAGCAGCCTTGTGATGAGGCTTAGTAGTCCTTTCCTTTCTCTCTCTCTCTCTCTCTCTCTCTCACTTTTTTTCTTTTTTTGCAAGTGTTAGAGTTCGGCTAGTTAGACATCTTTTTTTTGTAAGGCCAATCTCCCCTTCTTGTAATGGACGCATTATAGTAATGCCATGCTTTCTTTAATTTTTTTTTTGTAAGTCTTGGACTTCAACCTTCAATTTTTTCTTGTATGTGTTATGCTTGCCCTCGGCCGAGCAGGGGCTCCGTAGAGAATGAGGCTATCTGTTCGGTCAAACTAGGCTTTGTGCTTTAGAAAAATTAGAGGAAAGAACTTTCCATGCCCCTCAGCTGAGTAGAGGCTCCGTGACCGAGCGGACCATCTATTCAGACAGAATAAGCTTTGTGCCTTAGGAAAATTGGAGGAAAGAACTTTTCATGCCCCTAGCCGAGTAGATGCTTCGAGGTCGAGCGGATCGTTTGTTCGGATAGACTAGGCTTCGTGCCTTGGAAAAAATGGTGGAAAAGAAAAATTTTGAGAAAATATGGTGTGCCCCCAATGTGGCGATACCTCGTAAAAAATGTTTAGTTAGATCAAGTTGAGCATTACACTGCTCGGCCCTTACTTGATTCAGTCAAGCTTAACTCATCGTAAAGTGTAACTCGGCTCTTCGTTGAGCGCGAGTTGTTACCATGGACCATGCTTTCAAACAATGATACTTTGCACAAATTCCACCAAGCTATACCACTTAGCGCCCTCCTGGGTGTAGGTTAAGACTCGTAACCCGTTCTTGCTCAATTGCCGAGCGAAAATATACGCATATGAAGAAGACACAATTCATAAGGAAAAGTTGATTTCATTGATACTTAGAAAATTACGATTACATTCGAAAGATGTGTAGGTCATTACATCACTGATAGTGGGGCTATTTGGGAAGTGGGATTTTAGCCCAATTTAAGCTAAAATCCACAAAAAGACAAAATAGGCTAAAATAGCTAATAAGACAAAATGTCACATCAAGCCCATAATTATTTCATTTTTTCTCTTGCAAATATCACATCCAACTACAAAAAAAAAATCCAATCATCTTCCCAAACACAAAAATTTTAGCCTACTAAAATAGCAAAAAACTAAAATAGCCTACTAAAATAGCAACTTCCCAAACACCCACAATATTTATTCAAGTTGGCCACATTCCAAGGATGAGGAATGGGTTTGCCTGCTAGGTTAGTCAAGTAGTAAGCTCCATTGCCCAAGGTAGAGGTAACTCTGTAAGGCCATTCCCAGTTAGGGCCGAGCTTTCTTTCACCAGGGACCTTCTTATGATCCATGACTTTCCTCAGCACCAGATTTCCAAGTAGAAATTGTCTAACTAGCATATTTTTATTGAAACTTTGAATAAGTTGTGTAGACACCCCATTTTTGACTGCCCTTAAGACTTGAGTGCCTCCGATTGATCACCCAATGATGAATTTATAAGCTGTGCAAATGCTCGATTTCCTCAGTAGGAAGCCTTAGTTTTGAGTCTTAGAAGCCTAAAAACCTTGCACCACTTTTGGACCAAAACAGAGTTTTTCCAAGACTGACCACTCAGAGGCCTGTAGGCCAACTAGTGGCCGACTGGCCTTGAGTAGCTGACCGTCTCCCTAGTGGCCGGCCAACCAGTTGTTTTGGTGGAACAGATATTTTGCTGCCAGCTGTGCCAGCTATTCCCACAGGTGTATGCACTACACCAGCTGTCCCTATGCAGATATTTCCGAGATAGTAACATGTTTTTCTATAAATACTTGACCACCTCTCTTGAAATTAGTTTAGAAAATTTGTGAAGTGCAAATTCTTAAAAATATTTCTCTCTCTCTATCTTGCAACCTAATACACTCTATCTATGCTCCCTAAACCTAATTTTTAGGGCTTCTTGCTGAGGTTCTTGAGCTTGAATTTTAGCTCTTGAGGGTGAGAAATTGTGGGTTTGTTAATCAAAGTGTTACTTCTCTTCAAGAGGTATAACTTCTAGCTTCTCTACACTATTTCTTTTCTCTCATTTCTTGCTATTTTTGGACTATTTTACCACTGATTTTATAGGCTGAAACTTGTGGCTTAAAGCTATATCAAAGGTAGAGGGGTAACCCACCCTTCTTTGAACCTTATTTTCCAAGATTTTGTCTTTGTGTTTCCCATCTATTTTTCAAATTTTTCCTACTTATTTTTAGAGTTTTTCAGAGGCTTAAAATGTAGTTTTAAATTCCCAAAATTGGAGGGGTTAGCCACCCCTCCTTACACTTGTTTACTGGCTCAATTTCTTCATTGTTTTAGTTAACTTTTTCAATCTTTTCCATGTTATTTCCAGTACTTTTTTTTTTCCTTCTGTTTTTAGGACTGTTTTAGGGTGCTTATTTCATTTATGCTTTGTATAGTAGGCTTGTAGTGTAGTGGTCCTTATAGGTTTGGTGATTTAGGTATTAGACACCAACCTATTTGAGTTGATAGCATTTATTTCATACTTTTCATACTTGTGTTCACATATAATCACCTTTGCAACCTCCCTCCTTTCTTGGCTTTTTGAGAGTTGTTTCAACCGAATGTTGTTTAAGCTTGAGAAAGAGACCCTTCCATGCTTAATGGTTTAGTCTCTTCGAAGGTTCATTACCAAGGCATTACATCTATCTCATGCCCAAAACAAACTTCTTGCTTGACACTCCTCTCCATTTAATGGGCTTAACTATCATTCTTGGACTAAAATGACTAATGAATGGAAAGGTAATTAAAAGAGGCAATAACCTTGGACTAAAATGAAAGAAGGTAATAAAATCAAGTTAGGGCTCAATCGGACGTTAGTTGAACCCATTGAGTCTTGAACCATTTCATACTCTTTGGTGATGATAATGGCTCAAGATTCAAGGTCTACCACATCCCTTGATCAATTCCATGATAGGGAGGAGGTTTGTGGGTCTTTAATTATCATTTATTGAGATTTTGTCCCTTGATTCATAAATCATCACGCAACGAGTTTGCTTCGATTGATGGTTTGTGAATCAAGCCTATCCCTCCCTTGATCTGTTCGATGATAATGAGAGGCAAGGTGGACAAAATCCCCTGAAATTATTCTGTTTGTGCTCTGTTTCTTTTCTGTTGTAGCAGGGGAGAACCCAAAACTAGTGGCCGGCCAACCACCTCACTGTACGGCCGACCACTTTTACTGGCCGGTTGACCACCTCATTTTAGGGCAACAGTGCCATTTTCATGGCAGAACAGAACAGAGGCTGGGGTAAAAATAGTTCAATTTTCTGACTGCACAACAAAACCATTTTGGTAGCAGAACAGAGGCATTTTCGGGTGGAAATTCGCATTCATGCATGAACCATCCCTCGTTTCTCGGGGCCTGTTAAAATTATGTTTAATAGTGGTATGTTGTACTTAAAGTAGTGAACTTGTAATAATTTTGTAATAATTAATTACTTAGTTAATTAATTCCGTATTGTAACTAATTAGTTAGTTCAATTCTTATTTGTAATAATTAGCTAGTGTAATTAATTCATTTTGGTATTGTAATAGTTAGTTAATTCGGTAATTAGCTAGGATATTTATTTGGACCCTCTCGTATGAGGGCAAATTGTAATAATGTGTGTAGGTCTTCCAACCTCATTTCTTTTTCCTTTTTATTTACTCGCTTATGATGGATAGCATAGATCATCATGTTTTGAATTAGTATTTTCTATGATTTGCATCCATTTGTCTTGCACGCATTGGGTTCGGTGCATCATTCTAACTTTCTGGTTATTTCACATTCTTCATTTGAATACGTGCTTAACTGCATGCTATCAAATTAATCCACATGCCATGCTAGTAGCTAAGCCTAGTAGTTGCATCTTTGCATGTGTTGCATTAGTCATTTGCATTTTTAGAAGCATGCATCTCTTCTAATTATTTTATCTTTTTTGGCTTGCCTTGGAGTACTAGGTGAGCAGTTTTGTTTTAGCATATTGCATACGTGTGATTGTTGCCATATCTAGCATATCCATTAGGGGTGAGTAGCGGATATACCGATCCACCAAAACTGCCCGAACTGAACCGATCCGCCGCATTTTGGACGGATGCGTGATGACGAGCCGACGGTTGCGGATTGATTTTTTCTAATCCACCTAGTTTTGAACGGATGGCAGATTAAGGTTCTTTTGGCCGCAACTGAACCGCCAAACAGCGAGCACTCATAGTAATTTATAAAACTTTGTGTTTTCAATTTATTTAGATATTCTGTTTGTGTTTTCAATTGAAAAAGAGTTTAAATATTTTGTTGATTATATTCTGTTGAAAAAGAGTTTTCAACTTGAATATATTTTTTGAATTGAAAAAAATTAATGTATTATTTATGTATATTTTTTTGTTTTTAAATCTAACTCTATAAATAATAAATAAAAAAGATGATATATGCTGGTTGGTTTTTGTTTTCAAAAACAGATATTGATGTAACAATACAGAGGCACACAACTTTACTACTGCTCTGTTCATGATTTTGGTGGGTTGAATTGTTTTTTATATTTTAAGAACCACAAATGATAATACTTTATGTAGATGAGGCATACTATGGTTGTAATATGTGGATGAGACATGTAGTGATTGTAATATTCTAAAGTTTCAAACTTTCTTTCTTTGGATGAAGCATACAGTGATTGTAATACTTTTTTAAGTCATTGACTGTAATTTTTTTTTTGTTGAGGAAGTGCACAAGTTGAATTATGTTGAAAATTTATAAAATTTTAAATCGCCAAACCGATTCACATCCATCTGCTAATCCGCTCAATCCATATCTGCCAGATTGGCGGACATATACGGATTTATTTTTTCCAATCCGCCAATCTGGCAGATGGATAGCGGATTAGAGGTTTCATGGCCGCAATCGACTCGCACTTACCTCTAATATCCATGAGGCTAAGTTCTTAAGTGATATATTTGTTTGAATGCCCGTGGATGAAGGCTAATTGCTTAAGTTGGGATGATTTGTTTAAATGTACATATGAGATCACTTTTTTCAAGTGGTACATATTCAATCACTTTTCAAAACAAACATAAGATCAAAATGTTCAAACTTTTGCAAATTAGTCTATATTTGTGTGCATCACCTAGTAAAGATAGCCTAATAATCAGAACAAGAGCATATAATGTAAATAAGAATCACATCCTGATTAGTAAAGGCCGATCTTTGATCAGGTGAGTGGGGCGCTCAATTTATGACCTTTCCCTCTCATACTTAAGTTCCCCGAGTCGAGACACTTTGGTGATGATAGATAAGTGGCCTTTGGCACGAGTCTCGGGTTTCCTAAATTTTTCAAAAATATTTAGGTGGCGGCTTTGAAATCTAGCAAAGCAGTCCATTTTTGGCAGTTTGATTCAAAATTGATTTTCCAAAAGATTTTCAAATTTGGACTCATTTGTGTTTATCTATTTCACATTGCACTTATGAAATCAAATTCAGAACCACAGGAGTCCGAACTGTAGGGCTATCATATCCGAAAAGAGCACGAAAAGGAAGCTACAAGTTGCTACTGGTATGCTGCTAGACGAATGAGGGTGGCTTCCCTGCTCTCCTCCACTAGGTCAAGAGCTTGGGCAATAGCCTCATCATTGTTTACTGGCTCGAAGATTTCAGACTGAGTAGTGGGAAGGCCGACCTCCAAGGGGATGACGGCCTCCATCCCATAGGTGAGGAAGTAAGGCGTCTCCCTTGTCGATCGTTGTGGTGTTATTTTGTAGGCCCATTGAACGTTTGGCAGTCTTTCACCCTTTCGCCTTTGGCCTTTTCCAACCGCTTCTTTATTCCATTGATGACCGTCTTGTTAGACGCTTCAGCTTGACTGTTGCCCTAAGGGTAAACTGGAGTAGAGTTTCTGAACTTAATTTTTAAATCGGAGCAAAACTTTCTGAAAACCTTCCTATCAGACTGGGTGTCGTTGTTAGAGAGTAAGACCCTTGGGATGCCGAATCGAGTAATGACATTCCTCTATATAAACCTTTTCATGTTAGCTTCCTTGATGCTTGTTAAGGCTTCAATCTCCACCCACTTAGTGAAACAGTCAGTGGCAGCAACGAAGAACTTTTGTTAGTAGTACCCTTTGCTAGAGGTCCAACGATGTTTAGACCCTATTGGGCAAATGGCCATGGGCTGGTGAGGGAAGTTAGGTACTTGGCTGGTTGATGAATGAGTGGGGCAAATCTTTGGCACTTGTCGCATTTTTGGACATACTGTTGGGCGTCTTTCTATATACGTGGCCATCAGTACCCATGAGTGAGGGCTCGGTGTGCCAAGCACTGACCTCTAGTGTGACTGCCACAGATCCCCTCATGGATTTCATAAAGCAAATTCTCTACAAATTGGGGTGAACACAAAGAAGATATGGACCGAGGTAAGACTTTTTGTAGAGCTTACCGGAAGGTGAGACCCAAAATCGGGCAGCTTGGTGCCTTGTTTTATGTGCTTCTTTCTTGTCATCTGGAAGGGTGCCATTTTTTAGGAAGGCAAAGAGAGAGTCCATCCAGCTCGGACCGAGGTCAGTATAGAGGATCGAGCTGGGTGGATCAACAGTTGGTTGAGGAATAAATTTGACCCATATCTTATGACCATTTTTGGAGTCCATCGAAGAGCCTAGACAAGCTAAAGCATCGATGTGGCTGTTTCCATCTCGGCCAATTTTCTCAACCCTGATAGTTTAAGATTTACAGATAAGGTGCTTGGCTTGTTCAGCATAGGATGCCATTCGCTCATCGCAGGTTTCGTATACTCCAGTTAGTTGGTTCACCACAAGTTGGAAGTCACTATAAACAAGTAATTCCTCAGCATTAAAGTGTTCAGCGCTACGTAGACCGGCTAGCAGAGCCTCGTATTCCATCTCGTTGTTGGAAGCTTTCCAGCCCAGTCTAATGGCTTGCTCCCAAATGAACCCCTCTAGTGAAATAAGGACCATCTTTGCTTCGGAACCCTTTTAGTTGGAGGATCCATCAACGAACAGCTACCAGATGTCACCAATGAAAATTTTCCATGCCTTAGCGAGGGTTTGATAAGTGGTGTGGATTCCGGTTGCTAGGGACGAGCTCCCTTTAGAGGGATGGGTCGGTCCTAGAGTGAATTCAGCCACAAAGCTAGCTAACACTTGAGTTTTGATAGCGATCCGTGGTTGGAATTTAATGTCAAACTCCCCGTTCTACTGCCCACTTCGCTGTCCGGCCCCAAGAAATCAGCTTGGCTAAACACAGACTTGAGAGGGTATTCAGTGAGGACATTGATAGTATGTTCCTAAAAGTAGTGGGCAAATTTCCTAGAGGCAATCAGTAGGGCGTATGCTAGTTTCTCCAATGGCAAGTATCTGGTTTCGGCATCCAGGAGGGTTTTGCCAACATAGTATACTAGCTTTTGTTCCTTCCCTTCCTCTCTATTCAAGATTGCGCTCACAGTGTGATCGGAGACAGCTAAGTAGAGAAAGAGCTCTTTGTTTGGGACTGGAGTGGACAAAAGAGGAGGGGAAGAAAGATACTTCTTCAACTGTGTGAGTGCTTCAGAGCACTGGTCATCCCATTCAAAGCCTGCTATAGATACCCCATTTTTGACCTTCCATAAGACTTGGGCGTCTCAGGTTTGACACTCGATGATGAAATACTACGCTGTACAAACGTTTGATTTCCTCAGCAAGAAGCTTCAGTTTTGAGTTTCAGAGCCTAGAACCTTATACCTCCGTTGGACCAAAACCTAATTTTTTTTCTAGCTTGACCAGTCAGAGGCCTGTTGGCCAACAGGTGGCTGGCAGGCTAATTTTTATTGGCCGGCCGGCCGTCCCCCTACATGGCCGGCCGGCCATGTTTCCTAACTGGTAGATATTTTGTTACCAGCTGTTCCCCCATGTGTATGCACTACACCAGCTTGCTCAACACTGATATTTCCGACAGAGGCACCTATTTTTCTATATATACTTGACCATCCCTCTTGATTTTAGGTTAGAAAAAATTCCCAAAAGCCAAAATCTTGCCAAACACTCTCCCTCCCTATCTTGCAATATACATACACCATACATACACTTCCTAAACCAAAAATTTGAGGCTCCTTACTAAGATTATTGAGCTAAATTTTCAACTCTTGAGGGTGTGATCATTTGGTGATTTGTGAACCAAAAAGTAACTCCTCTTCAAGAGGTATAACTTTTGCCATTTTTACAATATGTATTCCTTATCTTTTCTTGCTGTTTTTACATTGTTTTTTGGACTATTTTTGTGGGCTGAAACTTGTGAGTTAAAAGTTACCAAAGGTGGAGGGGTTAACCACCCTTCATTGACCTTATCCTATAGCTTGAATCCTTGTGTTTCCCACTCATTTCTCAACTTTTAGCTATTGATTTTTAGAGTTTTCAGAGGCAAAAACATGTGATTTTAAGGTTCAAAAAGTGGAGGGGGTTAGCCACCCTTCCTTAGGCTTGCTTACCAGGTTTGTTCCTTTCTTATTGTTGCTTACTTTTTCTAGCTTTCCAAGATAATTTTCAGCACTATTTTTAATTTTGGGGCTGTTTCAGTGTGTTTACTTAGTTTATGCTTTGCATATTATGCTTGTGTTATTGTAAGTCCTCATAGGTTTGGTGGTTTAGGCCTCAGACACAAATCTATTTGAGTTGATAGCTTTTATTTCATAGTTTTCATACATATACTCACACTTGTAATAACCATCTCTGCAACCCCCCTCATTTCTTGGTTTTTTTATTTTATTTTATTTATTTATTTATTTATATATGTTTTTAAAGAGTTGTTTCAAACAATTGATTGTTGTTCAAGACATGAGAAAAAGACCTTCCATGCTTAATGATTTAATCTCTTCGGAGGTTCATTACTAGGGCATTACATCTTTCTCATGCTAAGTTCAACTTCTTGTTTGACACTTCTCTTCATTAGCAGACGTAATTATCACTTTTGGACAAAATGAATAAAGAATGGCAAGGTAATGTAAAAGAGGTTAAAATTGGACTAAAAGTGGTAACAATAGTAATAAAATTGGTTTAGGTTCAGTCGGACGTTATATTGAACCTATTGCGTCTCGAGTCATTACATACTCTTTAGTGATGTTACTGATTCGAGAAGCAATGTCTACATTTCCCTTGAGGTAACTCCATGATAGGGAGGAGGTTTTGTTGGTCTTTTATTTCCATTTATTCAGCCTTTGTCCCATCGATTCATAGATCATCATGCAATGAGTTTGCGTCAATTGATGGTTTGCGAATCGAGTCTACCCCTTCCTTGATCAGTATCAAGATAGGGAGAGGCAGAAAGGATAAACACCTCCTGGAAACACTCTTATTTTGCTCTGTTTCATTTTTGTGGCAGCAGGGCAGTACCAAAAAAAGTGGCCGGCCGACCATTTTTGAATGCCGGTCGACCACTCCATTTTATACAAGCAGTGTCATTTTCATGGCAGAACAGAGCAGAAGCTAGGGCAAAAACAGATTAATTTTCTAATTGCAAATAGAACAATTTCTGGCAACAAAACAGCGGAGTTTTCGGGCGAAAATTCTCGTTCATGCATGTGCGACTCTTCACTCCTTGTGGCCCGTTAAATTAATGCTTAGATAGTAATATGTTGTACTTAATTAGTAGCTTCATTCAAAACTTGTAATGGCTAGTTAAGTAGCATTAATTCATTGCTTCAGAATTGTAATAATTAGTCTAAGTTGAACATTCGAACCTTCTTGTATGAGGGCAAACTTGTAATATTGTGTATATCTTCAAACCCCCATTCTTTCTCCTTTTTATTTATATGCTTATGATGATAGCATCATGTTTTACACTTTCATATCATTGCCATGTCTTGTATCCATTTTTGCATGCATTGGATTCGGTTCATCATTCCAACCTTGTTATTATTTCCTACTTAATTGAATATGTGCACTATCGCATGCTTTGAGTTGCGCCATATGTCATGTTAAATAAATCGAACCTAGTAGTTTCATTTTGTATGTGTTGCATTAGTCACTTGCATATTACAACATGTATTTTTTCTAGCTATTTTTCTCCTATCTTGGCTTGCCTTGATTGAGTACTAGATGAGCGTTTTTTGTTTAGCACATTGCATGTATGTTTGTGTTGCCATATCATGCATGTTTACTATGAGGCTAGGTGCTTAGTTGATATAACTCTTGGATGCCGGTGGATGAAGGCTTTTTCGCTTAAGTTGGGACGATTTGATTAATGTGCATATGAGCTTACCTTTTCAAGTAGCACGTATTTAAAACTCTTTTCACAAACATAAAATCAAAGCATTCAAAAGTGAGTATACTTCGCATAGTAAAGTTAGCACAATAATCGGAATAAGAGCATATAATGTACATAAAAATCACATCATGATTAGTAGAGGCCGATCATTGATCGGGTGAGTAGGCATGCTCAATTCATGACCTTCCCCTCTCATACCTAAGTTCCCGAGCTCAGACACTTTGGTTATAACGGACAAGTGGCCTTTGGCACAAATGACTGGTTTCCTAAGTTTTCCAAAAATATTTAGGTGGCGACTTTGAAATCTGGTAATGCAGTCCATTTCTGGCATCTTTAATGATTAAAATGGATTTTTCTAAAAATTGTCGAATTTGGACTCATTCATGTTTTATTCGTTTCACATTGCATTTGTGAAACCAGATTTAGAACCACGGGAGTCCGAACTGTAGGCCTATCGTATCCTCCGAGACTAAATCCCTCCGAGGAGCACAGAAAGCAAGCTACAGTTTCTGGCGACTCTGTTGGGGAATTAGAGAACTTGACTTGAAATTTATGATGTGTAATTTTATTTACATATATATGTTCTTTGCATTGCATTTGCATTGTTACTTTAAATCACTGTGTTCTCCATCTGCTATTCCTGGACGCTTGCCTAAAAAGCTTGCCAAAAGGCTGGCTGGTCGTGGGCTTTGCCATGTTGGAAACCCAACCCTTGGATCTGGATTACCGTCGTATCGCTTGATCCTCCTTCCACTTCTCGGTGTTAGATGTGAGAGGTATATTAGGTAATCTTGCCGAGGTACCCCTTCTGACCATTTGGCCTAGTTGCATATAGTAAAGCCATAGTAACTGTTCCAACTTAGGACATGATGCTCACTTGTATACAGGATTTTGTGAAACTGCTTGCTTGAAGTAGTAATACATAGATCATGTCAAATCTAGGACAGGGTAACCCTACCTCCTCATAGGGGTGTTTTGGCTCTTTTTACCTGGTATGTGCTTTACAGTGAAACTGTACAGGAATGCACAATATCAGTGGTACAGTTGATATCAATTTGTAGGAGCAGGATTCAATGGGAAATACAGTTCTTCCGCTGTGATTATAACTGTTGCCAATTGGGCCGAAGTGTTGTCCAATTTTGATTATTGTTTTCCTTTCCTTTATTTCTTTTTGTTAGGAAGTTTGCAATCATAGCTTCAGACAGACCTGATATCCCCCAAGTTTTGTGGACTTGCTTTGGCAAACTTTGTAAAATCCAAGATCTTGTTGACGGTCAGCCAACGTTGGTCTTTCTTCCACCAGTTGTCCGGAGAAGAAGGAACAGACAGTTATCATCACCAACACAGATCACTCAGCAATCACTTGTCCGTTCTCACCCACTCAGCTCACTAATAGCTAACTCTCCCAGACTCGTAATGGCATAGAATGTAGAAGAGGTTACTGCTATGATTGCAGCTTTCCAAAAAATCATGGATACACTGAATCAAAGGATTGTCGCACAGCATGAAACTATTGCTGACATGCGGCGCCCATCTGGGGCATCGGCATCTACTGTACATCCAATCCCGGTTGCCCAGCCGAATCCTAATCCACCTCCACTAGTTGAAAACCCTTAAGCCCCGAATCTCAAAAAGATGTTTGCATAGGCTCCAGCGTTCAGGCCTCTAGTATAGCCCCACGGGGGACTCATTCCCTTCGACATCAATGACATCGATCTGGCTATGATAAAAATCGCCAGGCTAGAGAAGGTGCTCAAAACAATCTCAAGGCTTCAATTCCATCCCGGATATTGAAGACGGCTATATCGAGGCCTCTGTCAAGTTACCGAAAAAATTCAAGATGCCTCACATCGATAGGTTTGATGGTAGTGAGGACCCTATTGTACATGTTCGTCTTTTCTCGGATGTTCTGAGACCAATGGGATTGACTCAGACGTGGCAGTCATCTGGTACGCCAAACTGGAGGACTTGACTAAATGGAATTGGGAAGAATTGTTTGAGGGGTTTGTTAACCAATACTCATACAATACTCAGATAGAAGTAACAATCAGCGAGCTGGAAGCGACCACTCAAAATCCCAAGGAACCCTTCATCGACTTTGTTGCAAGATGGAGGACAAAGGCAGATAGAATGATGAACAGGCCCTCAGAAAGAGAACAAGTTTGGTTGGTAGTTTAGAATCTCGAGCCGAATATGTTACAAAGAATGATAGTAGCACCACTATCTACATTTGCTTCTTTGCACGAGTTGGAGGTCCAAATTGAAAGTGTATTTAAGAAAGACATCATTCAGAGAACTGGTGAACAGGCAAAAAGCCCGTTTACCAGGAATACCAATGCTAGCAATAGTACTATTCCTTGGCCAGCCGAGATCAGCACCGTCGCCACAGCGGCCAAAATAGCCGATCCCTTTCTTGCTACAACCTCACAACCCCCCCGTCCTAACTGAAACCAATAGAGGACCTTCACCCCCTTCACATGAGCCTTGCCCATGCTCTTAAATTAGTAATAAAAAGTGGCACCTCAAGCCCCTCGACCCTCGACCTCTCCCTGACCCACTCCCACCAAGACACGATCTCACTTAATACTGCATTTTCCATCAACAGCATGGTCACCCCACCGATTGTTACTATCGCATGTGTTATGAGATCTAGGATCTCATCGACAATGAAATCATAGCCCCACCATCCAAACCAAATGTGACCACTAACCCACTTCCCGTTCATAACCAAGTCCCCTTTACCCAGAAACATCAACCTTATCCATACACTGCCGTACATCTTTAACCCTGGCGTATATATCATACTATCCCATCTACCTAAGCCTGAGGTGGTTATTTTGGAAAGCACAAATATGTGCATGATGGATATAACACCCAAAACCCAATCAGGGCTCGTGGTGGTAGAAGCAAAAGAGAAGAGGAATGTACTAGAGAAGGGGTCGTCTGACACCCAAGTTATAGAGAAAGGGGCCTCACTCGCAGAAGAGTATGACCCTAACTGGTACATTGTGGATGTTGACCAGCCAAAGCTTGTAATCATACTTCCAGATTCCCTCAACATCAACGCCATTAGAGAAAATAAGCCGGGGCAAAATCTGAATAACTGGCCTGAACAAGGTCTTAGTGACTTGGCAAAACTAGAGGGAGACCTGGAGAACCTCTACTTCTTCAAAGAAGAGGATGTGGGCAGCGTTTAGATCGGGTGGTGGGATCCAAGCTAGCTTGAATCCAGCAACGGGTAGCGAAGAGGAATCCGATACGGAGGAGTAGATGAATAAGAATCCAAAAGTGGAGGAACTTGGTGAGAATAGCAAGGCTGAGGCCATGCCTATGACTGAGAAAGAGCAAGCATTGGAGCAATTCCAACGAGAAAGGATAGAGGAAATACAAAGGAAAATAGACTGAGAACAGGAAAAAGGGAAGAGAAAAAGAAAGGACCAAGTCAACAGCGAATGATGTCCAAACTATGGAAAAGCCCATGTGGGAATTTGGGGACAAGGAAAAAATGCCAAAGAAACTCAGACAGTATCGGAAGGCAGAGATTGAATCAGCTGCAGAAGAGAAGTGGTGTGCCAATGGAGGGAGCGATGTGAATATGATTTGGGTGGAGCTCGATAATGGCCCGACAATGACTGCAAAGGAATGGTGGGAAGACAGTGATTTGAGCCATACATATACTGATGAAGGATGGAAAGTCGATACCCCAGACGATACATAGTACGTAGATAAGATTAACCACATGACCAAAAATGGTCGGTATTTTAAACCCCCAGCCTTAGATCATGCAGAACCCTCCGGAAAAAAGGCTGAGAAATCGAAGGAGAAAGACATTGAAGAAGACCTGGTCTTAAAGAAACTTAAAAAGATCTAGGCGGATATATCGATTTGGGGGCTACTAATGGCTTCCCGAGAGCATAGGCAGACATTGCTAGAGGCATTGAATAGAACTAAGCTGTTTATCGACACCCCCACTGATCAACTGGTGTCATTGGTCATGTCTGCGGATGTTACCCCAGTGTTGTCTTTCATGGACAAAGAACTACCACCTGAAGGAGCCAACCACAACAAACCCCTGTACGTGACTTTGGAAAGTCAGAAGAAATGGATCCCGGTGGTGCTGGTGGACACTGGTTCGGCAATAAAAGTATGTTCAACTAGGACCGCTTACGCCATAAGTTTGAAGCCAACAAATCAAGCTGTTCAAGCCTATGACAATACTAGCCGAGATGTCATGGGGACCTTCAAGAATCAAATACTAATTGGCTCGTCCAGGCATAAGGTTGAATTCTATGTTATGGACGTGCCAGCAACCTTCAATCTGCTCTTGGAAAGGCCTTGGTTACACCAGATGAGGGCAGTTTCATCAACGGTTCACCAACTGGTGACATATCCATTCAAGGGTGGGATTGCTACTATTTATGGCAATTCTTTGATCTACTCTCCCCTGGGAACCATCACCCCTTTGTTAGAAATAATGCATGGGGAAGAAGATGTGTTTCTTTTCGGCTTCTCCTTGGTAGAGGCTCGGCTGGTACAATCTATTATGACGGGAACTATGTGAGCGCCCAATCTATCTATATGATGAACAAGCAAGGACACATTTCCGGATTGGGACTGGGTTGGAGCGAGAGGCAATGAAA
Organism: Camellia granthamiana; assembly: GCA_036172215.1. Classification (NCBI taxonomy): domain Eukaryota; kingdom Viridiplantae; phylum Streptophyta; class Magnoliopsida; order Ericales; family Theaceae; genus Camellia; species Camellia granthamiana. The sequence continues at coordinate 70,761,707 of CM069904.1, forward strand.
TACTGTTGCCAAAGAAATGAGCCATCACCCCCATGCTTGTGGGTTGGGGTATAAGCCAACTGCTGAAGACTAGAAGAGAAAGAGGGATGAATGAAGGGAAAGAGTTAAAGCAAAAAAGGCCGGCAGGCAATATGAACTGGTCCACAAGCCAATATGGGGAACCCTGAATGGACGTTTTGTCCACCAAGGAGAAGATTTCCCTTTTTGTGGATTTTTAAAGCCATGGATCAAATGGGAAACCAAGATGAGGTACCTGAGATTTGAGATCTTTTTTGATTATTGATTGTCAGACAATAAAGAAGAGAAGGAGCCGATTGACCTGAGTATCGACACATGGCAAGATAGACATGCCAATTCGGATAGCAATAAAGATGAGCTGTTAGGGATGGCACCGGCTGATCTACTAATGGATTCCAATTTTGGGGCCGAGCCCGTTAACTTAGGGGATAGTGTTACTATCTCTATGATCGGGGATAAACCAATGGCAGATTACACCATTGGCAGTTCTGAACCGGATAATAAGTTTGAATCTGATTCCACTGAGTCTGTTGAGTCAGGATCAGATTCGAGTCCTTCTGAGGAGTTTGAGTCTAGTACTTTCGGGGGTGGTAACCTGGATACCAAGGTCCTGTCTAGGTCTTCTTTCAGCTTTTATTTCGAGTCGACTGCAACAGAGGATCCTAACTTTATTAATAGGAATGCAGTAGATTTCACTTACTTATTTGTGCCTTTAGTTTGTTGCACTGGTACTGATTTTCAAAATTTTGACTTAAATAAGGAGGAAGAAATTTCTCTAGTTTTGAAAATTTTGGTTGACCGAGAGGAGGAGAGGAATGTTAAGCCCTACACAGATGAAATCATTGCAATTAACGTGGGTATTGAGATGGATCCCCGCTTGGTCCAGATTAGGTCTACGTTGTCTTCAAAGGAACGCAAGCGTTTAGTCGCTTTATTGAAAGATTTCAAAGATGTTTTCGCGTGGTCCTACGAAGACATGCCTGGAATCGATCCTGAGATTGTACAGCACCGGATCCCTCTAGACCCCGAGGCTCGACTAGTTAAATAGAAACTTTGCAAAGTTCGTCCAGACTAGGCATTGAAGATTAAAAAGGAGGTCACCAAACAAATTGATGTGGGTTTCTTGATGGTGTCTAAATACCTGACTTGGCTGGCTAATATTGTTTCGGTTCTGAAGAAAGACGGCAGAATTAGAGTTTGCACTAACTTCCGGGATCTGAACAAAGCTAGTCTGAAAAATGACTTTTCACTGCCATACATTGACGAGTTAGTAGACTTTATCGCCGACCATGCGTTTCTATCGTTCATGGATGAGTTTTCCAGGTATAATCAGATTTTGATGGCACCAGAGGATAGAGAGAAGATTGCTGCCACTACGTCGTGGGGTACTTATTGCTACAGAGTCATGCCTTTTGGGTTGAAAAATGTTGGGGCTACATATCAGAGGGCTGCGACCACAATCTTGCACGATATGATCCATAAAAAAGTTGAGGTGTATGTGGATGACATGATTGTCAAGTCTAAGGAGCAAGAAGGCCACTATACTGCACTGGAAAAATTCTTTGAACGGATCAGGGAGTACAGACTAAGGTTGAACCCACATAAGTGCACCTTTGGGATGATTGTAGGGAAAATGCTAGGATTTCTGATTACGCAGAGGGGAATTGAAGTAGATCCATCCAAGATCAAGGCAATCTTAGAAATGCCACCACCAAGGACTGAAAAGGAGGTGCACGGCTTTCTGGGCAAAATGCAATTCATAAGACGGTTTATTTCAAAATTAATCTTAACTTGTGAACCACCGTTTGGTCTCTTAAAGAAAGGGAAGAAGTTCGAATGTCAGTTCGCCTTCAAACAGGTCAAGCAGTACCTTCAGAATCCACCTATATTGTCGCCGCTAGAACCGGGGAAGCCACTGATCCTGTATTTGTCGGTAACAAATTCAACCATAGAGTGCATGCTGGCGTAAGAATCAAAAGCTAAGGTGGAGAAGGCCATCTACTATCTGAGCAAAAAGATGCTGGACTATGAGACCCCTTACACTCCCTTGGAGAAAGCCTGTTTAGCTTTGGTATGGGCAACAAGGAAGTTGAGGCACTACCTGTAACAGCCCTAAAATGCAAGTCGTGATTATATTAATTGAATTATATGTTAATGAATGATTATAGACTTAATTGGGAAGTTTAATTAAAAATTGATTTTATCTGATTCGTTAAGGTGTGTTTGGGTTTCATTATTGTATTAAGCCATCTAGATACTGAAATTGACGGCCTAAATGGATTCAGAAACTAAAATTGAATACATGGATATGTTAATTGGAATTTGTAGAGTCATTTGGGAAGTTTAATTGAAAATTTATTTCGTCTGATTCGTTAAGGTGTGTTTGGGTTTGTAACTTTACATTGCAAATTGAAGGCCTTAGAGGCTTCAAAAACCATAACGGAATACATAATTAGAATCAACATGATTTTTAGGACTTAATATGAAGTTTTATAAAAATCTGATTCAGAATTAATTAATTAGATTTAGGCTTTGTTTGGGTACTCCCAAATAATTCAAAAAGTCAAAAAGTTACTCAAAAAGTTAAAAAGTTAACACTATTCACCAAAAGTCAATAATTACGGCTGCACAACTCCCAATTCAAATTTTCCTCTAAAAACTAATTTTCACAATTTTTTATTACACATTTTTCCATAAAAAGTCAAAAAGTTAACCCAAACATCCATATTTTCAACCTCAATTTTTTAGTTAAAAATGACAAAAAGTGCACTTATTTAATCTTCCCAAACTTGGCCTTAATTAAATATTATATATATATATATATGAATATGAGCCTCTTTGACTCAACAAGAAGAAAGAGAATGAAAGAAAATCTGGAGAGGAAAAGAGAGTGCTCAAGAAAGAGAGGAATGAAGAGAGGGAGAAGAAGAATCAAAGAAAATTGAAGGGAAATCAAGCAAATCTTCTCCAATTAACCATCTAAGGTAAGAATCTTCTTCTCATTTCTTGAAATAGGGTTGATACACCCATGATCTCATGGAATTGAAGTTAAATGAGGATGAGTTGTGTTGTATTTGACCCCAGAAAGCATTTATAAGTACACATGGCAAGAATTGAAGGAAATTAACTCTCAAATTCACCATGCATGGCATGTTTTTTTGAATTTCATGGTCATACATTTATTTTCTTGTATGGTTTTCAAACTTGAAGGGGGAATTCATGAGTAATTAAGAATTCATGGAGAGAAATTGGGGTTGAGAATATATAACCATAAATAATATTTAAAAAAAAGAGAGAAATTAGATGATTTAATCCTCAAAACTCAACATGCATGGCTTGATCTTGTTTATATACATAATATTATCGTTTTATAAATAATTTGTTGCATGAGTCTCATGAATTTCTAAAGTTGCCAAAGGATTTCTTCGTGGGTTTTACAATTGAAGCTTCACAACACATGATTTACGTTTTATAATTTCATGGAAGTTTTAATCTTTCTTCAAATTGGAAGATTTGGGAGTTGATTTCAAGTTTGATTTCTATTTGATGTTTTTAACCCAAATTCCAGCATGATTAATTGAGTTTTGGGAGTGGATTACATGTAAATGGATGTTTCCTGAAATTGAGTTTCAAAAATGGAAGAATGGGTTTAATTTGATATTTAAAGCCTTATAAGAATTCAATTAAAAATTTAATTTAGGTTCATAAAATTAGATGTAGTCAAATTAAGCCTTAATTGAGAATTAATTAAATTCGATTGAAATTGAGTTAAGCTTAAGATTATGAAAATAAATGTGAAGATTAATTATTTGGGTCTTGATTTGCTTGAAAATGGAGTTGAAATTGCAAAATGTGCATATTTATGAGTTTCTGATTCAGTAATTTAAACATGACTGAATAATTGTAATTTAATGTGTATAAGCCTAATTTAGGCTTGATTGTGTAATTAGTGAACTTAATAAGGACTGGTTTATGATTAGATTATTTATATTTAATTAGTTTGGTTAATACATAGCTAAACATATTTTAATTGGAGGTTAATAATCTAATTTATTCCTAATACGAGTCATCCATATTTAAAAGGAATGGAAGAAAAATAAATAGGAATAACCGAATAAAAAATTAGAATCAAATGAGAGAAATCGAAAGACAAACAAGTAACCGAATTAAATAGATTGTAGAGTGTAATTGTAATTGTGTTGTGCTTGACTTTATTTGTTTAGATCGGACGCCGCACCATTAGTACCTATATCGAGGAGCCCATTGTGAGTAACAATGTTGTAAAGATATGTTCAAAATGTATTTCTTTTCTAAATGATAAATTACATTATTTCTAAACGGTTACTTTCTATCAACTGAATGATGATCCTCTTTTGAATTGTGTTCGTGGCATCCATAGCATAGTGTTATTGTTATTGTTATTGATATTGCTATTGTTACAGAGATCTCTGTCAGTTCCAAATCTTGGAACTAGTGTTATTGTTTGATGGCCATCAATTGATTGTTCGGTCTTTTAAGACCTAGTGTATTGTTGCTATTGGATGTACCACGTATAACCTATAAGAATATGATTGATTGAATCGATTGAATTGAACGATTGATTGTCGAATGATAGTGATTGAAGTATTCTAATGCTAATCGATTGTTTCAAAGACTGTAAAGGACATCATTCTTAACCTCTTTACACATTTGTTATTTACTGGGCTTTAGCTCACAGTTTATTATATATATGTAGGTGGCCAGGCACCGGATCAAAGCTAGAGGCGTTGACCCGAACCCTTGTTTTGTCAAGCCAGCTATTGTCCCTCATTGCGAGGTTTCGAACTAGCATGTGTCAAGGCATTTTTGGGTGGCTCGACTTCACCCTTTTGAGTTTGTTAAGTGAAAAGAATGTTTTAAGACTATTGTCAATACTGTTCTAGATGATGGGATTGATTCCCTAACTTATGTTTTGTCTTGTATATATATGCTTATAGGCATAAATGGTTATGAATATGGCTATGTACATGAAAGTTTATCTCCATTCAGGTCCTCACAACTCATTGGATGATGTATGTTATTATTGATTGGCTTCCGCCAGCCCCGTTATATTGTATTATTGTCAGTATTGTTAAACAGGCCTTCGGTAATCACGGATTACTGGCCGGTTACGACGCCAAACCTATAGAGGCGGGTTTGGGTCGTGACACTACCTGTTAGCTCATTCCACAATTCTAGCTTCGAGATTAGATCCCATCAAATATCTCTTTGAGAAACCGGCACCTACGGGTAAGCTAGCTCATTGGTTGCTCCTTCTCTCCGAGTTTGACCTTAAGTATGTCATGCGCAAATCAGTCAAAGGGAGAGTTGTAGCGAAGTTTCTAGTAGACCACCCAGTGGAAGGAGATGAAGCAATAGAGTATCTATTCCCAGATAAAGACATTCTGTAGGTAGAAGAGGAAACATGAACAATGTACTTTGACAGAGCATCTAATCAATATTGTCATGGAATAGGTGTGTTACTCATAGCACCTGATGATTCCCATATACCCCTGGCTTTTAAACTTCGATTCAAAGTATCGAACAACGAAGCAGAATATGAGGCGTGTATCGTTGGATTGGAAGTTGCCCTAGAACTAAGGGCAATAAGGTTGGACGTCATTGGATACTTGAACCTAGTTGTTTCTCAAGCCAATGGGGATTGGAAGTTCAAGGAAGAGAACATGAAGGTTTATCATCGGACCCTGGATATTCTAATTCTGAGGTTTGAAAAAATGATGTTCACACATCTATTAAGAGAGAACAACCGATTTGTTGATGCGCTGGCAACTCTATCTTCCATGGTAGACATACCACTTGGAGTGAAGATGCATCCGATCATCATTGAACTGAAATATACGGTTGCTTATGAGACCATTGCCACAATAGATGAGGTTCAAGACAAGAACCCCTGGTCTTACGACATTTGGAATTTTCTAGAGAATGATACGTATCCACCAAGGGCAAATGCCGTTCAATTCCTCATCTGCGGGGATAAGCTGTACAAGAGAGGTCATTTGGGAATGCATGAGCTTTGTGTCGAAGAAGAAGAGTCGAAACGTTTCATGGAGGCCATCCATGGAGGGGAGTGTGGAGCACACATGAATGGTGTGATGCTGGCTAGGAAGATCCTCAGGCAAGGCTATTATTGGTCAACTATGGAAGAGGATTATATTAGCTTTGTGAGGCGATGCCACAAATGTCAAATCCATGCTAATCGCATGAATATCCCACAATCAAAGCTCTACAACATGACTTCGCCGTGGCCTTTCTCAGTTTGAGGAATTGACGTCATCGAGGCAGTCTCGCCAAAGGGTTCGAATGGACATAAGTTCATTTTGGTGGCAATCGACTATTTTACCAAGTGGGTAGAAGCTCAGTCTTATTTTGTGTCGAAGGCGTCACATGTAGCAAAATTTATCAAGAATAACATCATCTGTAGGTACAGGGTGCCAAATGAGATAATCTCGGACAATGGGTTGCACTTCAAACAAGAGGTGGTGGATTTGTTGGAGAAATACAATGTGGCTTTTCACAAGTCATCAACATATAGACCACAGACCAACGGAGCCGTTGAAGTCGCTAATAAGAATGTCAAGAATATCCTGTGAAAGATGGTTGAGACTTACAAGGATTGGCCAGATAAGCTGCCGTTTGCACTTTGGGGTTGCAGAACGTCAATTTGAACATCTACAGGGGGCCATTCCCTATTCTCTAGTGTATGGAATGGAAGCTGTTTTGCCAATTGAGATTGAAGTACCATCGCTGAGAATCATGGTTGAGTATCAGATAATAGAGGTGGATTGGCAGCAGAGCAGGTTCAAAGAACTGATGTTGTTTGACGAGAGAAGGTTGAAGGCGTTGTATCACATACAGGGATATCAGTGTAGAATCACCAGTTTTTTCAATAAGAAAGTCAAATCAAGGAATCTTAAAGAAGGAGACATGGTGCTCAAAGATAATCGAGCCCGCATCCATGACCCTAGGGGCAAGTTCTGACCTAATTGGACTGGTCCCTACATCATCAAATCTATTTGGTCGAGGAGAGCAATCATTCTCATGGATTTAGATGGCTTGGAGTATTCACAACCGATTAATATGAACAAGTTGAAGAAATACTATCCCTGAGAGGCTCGCTAGACCAAAAATCCGAAAGGGCAACCTAGGCAAAAGTTAGAGCATAAAAAATTAGAAACAATGAAAAATTGAGCTTGTAAGGTCAAAAACCCGAAAGGGCGGATTTGGCAAAAGTTAGGGCGCAAAAGGAGAGAGTTAATACTCGAGTGAACTAGAACCGAACTACATAAGGTCTGATTCCCATCTTTGGGATACGTAGGCAACTTAATCTCAAAGTTTGACCACAACCATCTTCAACTCAACTGTCATGTTCATTTGATTGATCGGTCTTTCTTTTTCTATCTGTTAACTGGCATTGTGTTACCTCCATTTGGCAGAAGGGCTGGTTGCAAGATAAAGCGGTGATGGTGAATGTAGTCGTGGGCAGTTATGATCTTTTTGATTCGGGGTTGTACATCTTAAGGACTGATTCCATGTGTCAGGTAGTAACCGTTTCTGAAAATTGTTTTGAAAAGTTTCAATAAAGTTGATTTTTCTCAAAATTTTACCTTTTTCAACACAGACCATTATTTAGACCAAAAATGAAACTTTTCCGTGCTCACAACTTTAATTCCATTGATTTCAAACCCAAGTACATTCTCTAACTCTCTAATTTAACAAAGTCACTTTTACATCATAAAACTTGAAAAGAAAGTCAAAGCAATAAAACTAAGGGCACAGATAAGTTAGGTGTTAGTCCATTGTCTCATACCCATACTCGGGAAGTCTCTATAGCCAATGATAGCCTAACCTGTGCCTCGTCCTCAAGCCAAGCTAAGCACTCACCGGAAAAGGCGTAATTAAAGCTAGGGGCAGGGCTCAGAAGCTCTCTTGTCTTCTGAGCAGTGAGGTATCAAGTCAGGTGCGAAGCACGAACTGGAAATGGAGCCGGGTATTCCATCCCTTCCTTCGGATAGGTTTGATCATGTCCAAACTGGCGTCGAAACCTGAATAAATAATAGAACATGCAGTGCGTGAGGCCAATCAATTGTATACCTAGCTATCAGGACATGCTGTAGTCCATCTCAGCCAAATTAAGCCAGGGGCAATGCTAAGCAATGTCAGTTGCAGATCTGCTGCACATGCAGTCGCACTACAATCCTTCTGTGGGAAAGTCCACCAACTGCTAGCGAAAGAAGTAGGCTCTGGCCGAATACTTGAGACAAGGGTCCACCACCTTCAGCTTATCCATCAACCACACTTGGAAAGGGATGACAAATAAGAAAGAGTAAAGAATAAAGAGATGTACATTGAGAGAAAAGTAAGGAAAGGGCTTTGAGAGGAAAAATAGAGAGTGAGTGCTGAGTGATGTGAGAAATCATAAAGAAAAAAACGTAGGAAACAATACCTAGAGAAGCAATGGACTCCCTGCAAACTGAATAGCCTCCCACTGATGAAAAGCATCTAAACCCATCAGGGTCTCGGCCAGTGCCAAACCAATGCAACTCTTACCCTCTTTCAGACGTTGGGCCACTTCGATCAACCTAATGATGGCTCCGTCGCAACTAGGGGCAGGAAGGAAGTGCGCAAGTAAGCATAAATAGAGTGCATGTTGATGATAACCTTGCCAAAGAAGGTCACCTCTATCTCCAATACTAGAAAATTGATGAATCAAACCGGAATGTCCAACTCCCTGTCATAAGCCAAGGACCGAGCCTCGTGTAAAGTAAGTCCACACATTCATTCCAAAGCCCGTGCATGGCCAAAACGGGACTGGGGCATAATGTCCTCATCACGCCAAGATTCCATTAAAGCTTGAAATTCTTCGAGCGTAGGGCACATTTCTTGTGCCCCGAAGCGAAATACGTGCATTGAACAGCGACATGAAGAAACGAAAAACAAAGCAAAGTACGGCTCAACAGAAAAAGAGTGTTTATACCGAAACTCTGAAAATTTATCTTTTTCATGCCGTACAAAGTGGACGTCCAATCCTTGAGCCTCTCGGCAAGAAATATCTCCATTTTTAGAGAAAACAGCAGCAAAGATGAAGTTTTGTCGAAGAAATAGCAAGAGTAGACCTTTTATAGAGAATAAGGTTGTGTGAGTGGTTGACAGCTGTCGCCAATTGTCCAGCTACAGCACTTGGCCAGCCGGCCATCTCTCCTGGCCAACCGTCCACCTTGGTTGGCCGGCTGACCCTCAAGCTGGCCAGGCAGTTAGTCTGTTTAGTTCTCTTTGCTTTTGAGGTCTTGTTTTGAGTCTTTTGTTTTCAGCAAGTGTAAATAGCTGTGTTTCGGTTGTTTTTAGTTTGTTTTTCCTTTATCGGGTTGTATTTTGTATTTTGGTCAGTTGAAGGCTCAATATTCGGTTATGAACTTCATTCAAATATAAGCTTTTTCAATTTCAAATTCAGTTCCAATTTTATGCAAGTGTGGTTTCATGCTTGAGATACAAAACAAAACTTCTTTTATAAAACTGCAGGGTTTTACCCCTGATCATAGTTTTTTACAAAAGAGAATACAAATGTTTCAAAATAAAAAGTAACATCCTATCTGGAGCTGTACAAAGTGCTAACTACAAAGCAAAAGAAAAGAACAAAAAGAATACAAAATCAGAGTCAAGCTCGAGAGGCCCTCTTCGTCCTCTTCAGCAGAGGGGACTCAGGGGCACTATCTCCATCGGCGTCATTATCATCAGAAGGATAGGACTCAGAGCCAGAGCCAGCATCATCACCTCCACTCTCTGACTCAAAGCTGGTCTCGGCATCCTCTTCGCTCCCCGACTCCGAGCCAGCGTCATTATCCTCGCCCCTGGACTTAGAGCTTCTGCTCACTATTTCCTCGGTACTGCTAGTCTCGGCATCATCACCACTCAAAATCGGCTCCGAGGAGGAGGAAGTCTCTGGCATCTAAATTTATTTGCTCCGACTCTGGGCACCCCTACCTCTACCCTAACCTCGACCCTTGTCTCTGCAGCATACTGGGATTTGTCTGCCTCTCCTCTCCACCGTCGGAGGAGGTGCCACTGGTGTAGGTGGAGGTTGAAAACAAGAAATAGTAAATCAGTACAGAACAGTGCAGAGTTAGTACGAAGTGTCAGAACAGTCTAATGCATAATCTTTACGGGTATAAATCAGTGCAAATTAAAACATAAGAAAAAGTAGAATACCTGGTAACCATGGAGAGTAAGTAGTGTCTCCCTCTTCTACACCATCTAGACTAAAGAGGCGACCAGTCCAAGGAGGCCGCCCACGTACTCCAATGGCACCTGCGAATGAGTTTAAACATTAGTATACAGAAAATGGAGTGTGAAATATAAGCTGCAAGGCTAAGTACACACCTGCTGTACGTCAAGGTCCCTAACGTATCCATGCTCCCCCTTCGGCGGATCAACCGAAATCTAATAGGCCGTCCTGCTCAACCAGCAACATGGGATTGCGGTCAGAATCACTGGCAAACCAACTATGGAAACAGTAGGATGGGCCTCTCCAACACCAAGCTCGGCAGCTTGAGCAGCATCTCCAGCCGCGGGCTCACCTGCAGCGTCTCCTATGCGAGCTTCGGTTAAGGGTGGCATCAGATGAGTCCTAATGAAGGCTGCATAGTCCCCAACCCCACGGAAAAGGTCGGCATCTTGTCCTGCCATAAACTGTACAATGGCCTCAATTTGGAGACCATCGGCTATCCTCATAGATAGTGGAGGCGGAGCAAGAACGACGGGATTCGGTGACCCTAGGGTCTGGCGCATGAACCTTTCTCCAAGACACTAGGTTTGGAAAAACGGGCCCTCCAGGAAGATCCAAAATCAAAAGGTGGCCCAAGACTCGGCGTACGCATCCCTCGTACCAACCGGCATCGTCGCCCATGGCTGCCACGTGATCAGTAAATAAAGAATTCACAGTTGTTAGTTGTCGTCAGTTGTCAAATAGTGGATCAAACCAGTGTAACAGAATGAAATAGGTATGATTTTCGGGTTACCTCACACGGCGTCACTCTGTCGAAGAATCGGCAGTTATAAGCAAATGTGGTATCGTAGCGGCGCTTGGGGTGACACCTGCCGTCATACCGTCGAAAGTAAGGTACAGCCGCCTCTACCTCATCCTTCAGAACCGGGGCAAGGGCAAGGAAATATGCGTATACCCATAGCTGTAAGAAGAGATTAATTTGTGTGAGTCAACAAGTATGAACAGAGACAAAGACAGAAGGCTCTTTAGTAGGCTCCGACCATATTTCCTTTTCTGCAGGAACCAGAGTTCATGTAGCCATAAAGGGTGGCTTGGCCAGCACCTCCCAAATCGTAGAACTGGATTCAGGGCAATACTTCCAGAGAGCTCAGCACGTACAGGCCTATGGTATTTCACCTGTTCGCAAACAAGGTGATACCGAGGAGATATATCAAGAAGCTTCTGGTGTACTGCTCAATCTCTACTCAGGTCTCTAGGTGGCTCCCACGAAAGTGATCATAAAACTAGTTGTATCTAACCATAGCCAGCCTGTCTAGAGGAGGGCATGCGCTGAGCAAGTGAATCCAAGTGGCCTCTCACTGGTCCATGTCAAGGTCGAAAGGGATCGGATCACCCCTATTCTTAAGCCAATAATCATCGAGAAATTATAGGCCGTCATCATCATCTCCCCAGTGGAAGAGAAGTGGAAGGAGTTGGTGGTGTCCCACCACCTCTCTACCAGAGCTCCGAGTAAGGCCCGGCTAGCCAGTAGTCGTGCGAACCTTGAGCAAAATAGGCCGAAGCCCACCTTATTGACTAGCTCACAAACCCGAACTGGGAGCTCCTAATACCACTCCCTAGCCATCACTGCCCTGTAGCCTCTCCAGGAGAGCATATCACCCTGTGTCAAAGAGAAAGTATGTCAGATGCATAACAGAATGAAAGACAGTAATGAAATGGTAAAGCAAGCAAAGTGCGGGAAAGTAAAGTTTTTACCTCAGCGGCATCATGAGAAAGATAGGAGGCACGCTCCCTCAAAAGGACATCCTCGGGCACACCCATAGCGAAGTCCTCAAACCGCAACATCCCTCCAGGGGCCATCGTGTGTGTCCAGGGATGGTAAGCGATTGGATCGAAGGGTCTTACCCTCAATGGTGGCAACTCAGGATCATGATCGGGAGGGTAGATCTCCTCTGCCTCAATATCGGCGGCGATTTCCTCCGCCGCCTCGCCAGCCTCGTCAGTTATAGGCTCCTCAACCTCGATAGCAGGTGGAAGCATGGGTACCTCAGGAGGGGCATCACCATGAGGAATGTCGTCTGCCACGTGAAATGTAGTGAGTGGTGGGTGAAAATGGGGAAAAATGAGAAAAAAAAGGCAAAAATGCCAAAAGTCAAACCCTAGGAGAGAGAAAATGAGAGAAAAAGTCAAAACCTGAGAAAAAAATGCAAAACCTAAGAAAAACACGAGAGCAATGATCCCAAAACAATAAGAACCCACAAAACTCAACCAAATCAAATTTCAATCGGTTCAAAATGTAGAGGATTATGGGTGTTTTACGAATAAAGCTTGCGTGGGGGGTGGGTAATGCGAGTAAAGTGAAAATCTAGAGAGAGAACACCTAGAGAGAGAGAGAGAGGATTTTTAGATGTGTGGGTGTGTGAAAATGAGGGCCTTGTTGTGTTTTAAGTAGGCCTCGGGCCGAAAGGAGAAAATTGCCCCCGAAACCCAATTGGGTGGCCGGCCGGCTAGGTAGGTGCCGGTCATCCAATTCTTGTGGCCGGCCGACCTCTTTTTTGGTCCAGAGTTAGTTTTTTTTGTGTTCTTGCCTAATCTATGTATGGGAGGTCCTGATTTCATCTTGAGAAGGAAAATTGAAGTGTGTGAAGTTGTTTCAGATTTCGAAGATCCCGAGATTGTGTTCTAGTTGTATCGTCCCGAGACGTGGCATTTCTCTAACACATGAACATGCCTCGATCACAAGCCGGAGCAAATTGTATCCTTTTGCAAGCAGGTGGAGACCTTCGAACTATAAGTCAGAGAGTGAAAAGTGAGGTGTTTTCCAAAATAACACTACTTTACTTTACTTTACTTTACTTTTCTTCAGAGCATTATTTTTATTTATATTTGTCGCACTTATTGTATCCTTTTGCATCATGTGTTTGTCTTATACTATTTATCCTTTCACGCCGAGGCGTATTGAGGATCTTTGTCCCTCATTCGTTTCTCAGGACGTATGAACCACGTTCCCGAGTGGTCTTCTTTCCTTGTAATGTGAGAAACACGTTCCTAAGCAGCTTCATTTCCTTGAGATACGTGCGATGTAATCTCAAAATTTTCTATCTTAGGATATGTGATGGCATATCCTTGTGGATAGTGCATGGTGCATGGTAGGGTGTTTCCTACCACCTCCCCTATGGAAGTGCTTTTGATAGCATCACTTTTGTGCATCTTTTCTGCTACATCACATGGAACATACATCGCATCATATTTCTTATCGATTATATCGTATTATGTTACTGTAGACCGCCCCCGAGAACTCCCGGCTCTGCGCGCGAGAGCGCAAATTTGTTTTGTTCTGAGGCTACTACAGTTCGGACTCAATGTCACAGTTCTGAATCTAATCTCACAAAGTGCAATGTGAAACCGATAAATCACCAAAGAGTCCAAAATCCGACAAATCGTTTTGGAAAACTGATTTTATAAAGAAGTGCCAAACATGGACTGTTTTGCCAGATACAGAGTCGCCACCTAAATATTTTATTTTGGGAGAAATTTAGGAAACCCTGACTCGTGCCTAAGGCCATGTGTCCGTCATCACCAAAGTTGCCTCGGCTCGGGAACTTGGGTACGAGAGGGAAAGGTCATGCAATGAGCACCCCCGCTCGCCCGATCAAAGATCGGCCTATACTAAACATGATATTTTATTTTTGAAAACACATGTGTTCTTATTCCGGTTTATTTAACCTAGAATTACTATGTGATGCGCACAACATACAAGTATAGACTAGATCGCCTAAGTTGGAACAAAACATTGCATGTTCGTTTGTGAAAATGATTTGAAGTTTGCTACTCGCAAGTAGGCTAAATCGGGGATTTGATGAATTGTTCCAATTCAAGCAATCCAACCTTCACCCACAGGCATTCAGACAGTTAATCACTTAAGCAGCTAGCCTTATGGCAAGCATGCTAACATGGCAACATTAACACACATGTAGTATGCTAAAGCGTAAACACTCACAGTGTACTCCGAGCCAAAACAAAGAACTAGTTAGAAATCGTGCGTGATCCTAGTTTATGTTAAGATGGCTAATGCAACACATGCGAAAATGCAACTAAAATAGGCTCGGCTATTCTAAGATGACATGTGAAATGCAACTTGATAACATGCTATCGAACACGTATTCAAGTAAATGTATTGAAATACAATGCAGTTAGTATGATGCGCCGAACACGGTGCATGCAATACAGATGAATAGATGCACGCATGCAAGCATAAGGATGCTAATCGAAACATGCCCTAAAACTAACCATCGTACGTGGTTAAGTAAAAGGGAGAAAGAAATGGAGGTTGGAAGACATGCATCACACACACGCACGCTTATTACAACAGTTGGCCCTCTCGATGGAGGGTCCGAATAAGAAGCTAACTAGCTAATCTAAGCTTATTAAACTAATTATTACATCACAAAACTAATTAACTAACAAGCTAATTAATTAAGATATTACAACACAAATTAAATAGCTAAACGCATTAACTACTTAAGTACAGAACCAAAGCATAAACTAGCTAAGGAAAGCATTAAAGAGAGGTCCTTGGGATGAGGAGTGCATGCATGCTCGGTTGCCTCGTTCGGAAATCCAACGCGATGCCCCAACTTGCCTCTGTTTGCAACTGTTCTCAAAACCTTGCACAAAGCTCCACAAAGCTTCAACTCCACCATGGGAATCTGTAGGAACATGGCTGACCAGTTGTTGATGTTGCAGACCACCAACCGACCACTTTTCTTGCTGCAGACCAGAAAAAGTGGTCGGCCAGCTAGTTGTTCTGGTCGGCCGACCAGTTTTGCTGCCAATTTGCTGCAACAAAGAGCAAGAAATGGCATGGCAATGTATTTGCAAGATATGTGTGCACAACCACCCTCCCTATCATTTCATAAGCTCAAGGGAGTGCGGTTCTTGACCCTCGGGCCACCAATCACGCATCTCGATGCATGATGGCCGAGAAGCCAAATTGCACAATTCAATATGAAATGAAGGCACACATAACACATAAAGCTTAAAACTCTATCATGATTGATCAAGAGGGTCGGCGATCGAGAATTGAGGCACGTTTCATCATTTCAAGTATGAAACGTCCCTCGTTCCTCGTGTTTGGACTAACACCTAATCTAAACAAATGCAACAACATGCAATCATGGAAATGCAATGCAATTTAAGCATGCAAACATGCAATGCATCTCAAGCATGCAAACATGCAATGCAAGGGACAAGTATGCAACAACATGCAATGCAACATGGCATACTCAATGCAACGAATAACATGGCATACTCAATGCAATGTGATTATGGCATACACAATGCGAACAAGAACATAGCATGCACAATGCAAACAACAACATAACATGCACAATGCGATGTAACATGGCATACACAATGCTCAATGGTCTTAAACCGAATGTGGGCAGATCTCAGCCATGCCCAAAACAGTGGCCATAATGATGAAACTAAGGCACAAAAAGGCAAGACAAGCATGCTCAATGCAATGGCCTATCAACTAGACCTAAGAACACAACTCTCAAGCATGATGAAGAAGCGATAAACATGGAAGTGTGACAACACTAAAGGCTCTGAAATTAAGTGTGAAATGATGCCAAATCATTCAAACAACACAAGTAAAGCATGCAAGAGGGCCTAAGGCACAAAGCCATTAAAAAGACTACACAAGGGGCATGCAATACATGGCACAAATGATTGAACCAACCATGGACAGAGCTTAATTAAGTCTAAACAAAGACTAAAACATGCTAAGATGAGGGCTCAAAGGCTTAGGCAAGATGACATACATGCTAGGCCACAAATAAGGCAACAATGCACAACACTCAAAGGCACTTAAAGAGTGAAAGAAGTGGGAACATGGCAATGCTACATGCTCTGAAATGTCATGGTAAATGATGCCAAATCATGTACACAACACAAATGAAGCATGCTATGGTGCTCTAAACTTGAAGTTAGCATAAGCATTTGTACTACAACTATGCAAAACATGAAGCATATGGCAAAGGCAACCCAAAACAGTCCTAGAACATGTCAAAATGATACTAGAACATGTATGGAAGGAGGCCAAAATAAGCTAGCAAGAAGGGCATAAGACATGATGCATACAAGGCAAATAAGGTGGATTGCACTACACCTATCAAGACCAAGCATGAGATGACTTAACCAACAAAAATTAGAATTATATCATGGTAAAATAACCCCAAAAACATACTGAAATGATAGCTCGCAAGCTTAGGCATGAAGGCATACGCAATGATTCATGTTAAGGCATAAAGGGCAAACCCTCAAACGCATTGAAAGAGTGACAAATGCAAGTGTACGACCATGAAACATGCACTGAAATCACATTTTAAATGATGCCAAATCTTTCAAATAGGCCAAGTAATGCATGTTAGTGGACTTGATACACAAAGCTAACAAGCTAGAATGCACTATAGCTATGCAAAGCATGGCATGCATGACCAAAACAACATAAATCAGAGCTTAAGCATGCTAAAACATGGACAAAAGCTTCTTGAAGTTAAGCCAAAAGCATGCTAGAATGATGATCAAAAGCATGATACACATTAGGCTAGTTCATGGAATTGCACTACAAGTGCATGGAGCATGCATGGGGCTATCAAACCAAACCTTAACAGAGGTATATCATGGCAAAACAACACCAAGAACATGCTGAAATGGACTCAAAACAAGCTAGAATGACATGCTACTTCATGAAGCATACAAGACTAGTTTATGAAATTTACACTACAAGTGTATAAGGCATGCAAGGGATGACAAAACCAGGTCAAAACAGTGGTATGCCATGCTGAAATAACCCCAAATACATGCTAAGATATGGCCAACATAAGCTTAACAAACATGCTCAAACATGAGGCTAATATGGCAAGTATACAAAACACAAGGAGAGGGGATGACCCTCTCCTATTTGGGACCTCAAAACACCATTTCCACCACTGAAATTCCTCTGAGTTTCAGTGGTGAGAAGGCCAAAACAAGGTGGTCCCAATAGCTTAAAAAGTAGGCACAAGAACAAGGCCAAACAAGGCCTAAGAGGGGGTAGACTACCCCCAACACAAAAGTGACCTTAAACAAACATCCTAAGGACTGAAAAATAGAAATTTTTGCAGTAGGAAGTTAAGCCTAAAACACCATGCAAATAGGGCTAAAAGCTTAAGCAAAATCAAGGGATTTAAGGGTTAGAAGCTCACCCTTGAAGAACACCTTCAAAGATGCAACTCCAGCAACTTCTTTGAGCTCAAACCAGTCCAAAAACTCCAAAACAAACCTCGGGAAGCCTCAGCAACAAAAGGATGGTGTTTGAGTGTGTGTTTATGTGCAATAGTATGGAAAAATTACACTTTAAGGCATAAAACAAGAGCAAACAAGGAAAAATAGAGACAAATGTGTATCTATCACTCCAGCCACAAAATTCTGAACCTAGAGAAGGGAGGAGGAGGTTCTCTTTTATAGAGAACAAGCAACAAGCTTGTTGGACAAGCTTTTGGCCTAAAGCCATCCCTCCATACACTGGCTTCTGTGCCTTCAAGTTGGCACAACTGTACTAAAAATATCTCCAAAAAGGTGATGAAAAGCAGCCGACCACCATAAGTGGTCTCCCAAGACAAAAAGTGGTCGGCCAAGGGGAGAGAAGGTCTACAGCATGAAAGCAAGGCAGTGGTGTGGTGGCCGACCAGAAAAGGTGGCCCAAAGACCAAGGAGACCAGTTGGCCGGCCAGAAAACTAGCTGGCGGGAAGAAAAGTGGTCTACAAGGGGAAGAACTGGTCTCCCACCTTTGTATCACCTTCCAAACAAGGAAAACAAGGTTTGTACCAAAAACAAACCAAAAAGGATGCAAGACGAAAGTTCGAGAGTCAAGGCGTGCGGCCGGGAGACTCGAAAACTAGTCTACGGGCATCAAAAGTGGTCTCCCGGCACGATGTCCCTCTAGGTAGAGGCAACAAGGTATGGTTCAAAAATCACACCAAACGGAGAACGTTAAGCGGTCCCGAGACAAGGCGTGCGGCCGAAGGCTCAGAAAACCGGAAACTAGTCTCCAAGCAGAGAAAGTGGTCTACGACAACAAAAAGTGGTCTACGACCACAAAAAGGTGGTCTACAGACCACTCCCTCCCTCCAGGGAAGGGAAACAAGGCTTGGTTCACAAACCGAGCCAAAAGGGAAGCAAGACAAGGTATTCGGCCGAAGGTTCCGGAAACTCGAACGAGCACAACATGCACTATCACCGAGCGCTCAATCGATGACGTTTGAGTCTTAAGGTCGGTCAAAAATGAGGTGTCTACAGTTACATTCATATGTATGATACTCTTTGTATGCCACCCTTATTGCGTGAGTGCGATTTGGCTTCTACCCTCCACCCTCTCTGTGTGAGACGCAGTTTGGAATAGAGTTTTTCCTCTCTCTGTGCGAAGCGTAGTTTGGCTAGTACCCCTTCCCCTTATCGCGTGAGTGCGATTTGGCTTGCATCATTCATTCTCTTTGCGTGAGACGCAGTTTGGAATGGAGCTTTTCCCCTCTATGCGTGAAGCATAGTTTGGCCAGTACCCTTCCCCTTATCGCGTGAGTGTAATTTGGCTTGCACCTTCCACCCTCTCTGCATGAGACGCAGTTTGGAATGGAGCTTTTCCCCTCTCTACGTCAAGCGTAGTTTGGCTGGTACCCCTTCCCTTTATTGCATGAGTGCGATTTGGCTTACATCTGCCACCCTCTCTACGTGAGATGCAGTTTGGAATGAAGCTTTTGCCTTCTCTGCGTGAAGCGTAATTTGGCTAGTACCCCTTCCCCTTATCGCGTAAGTACGGTTTGGCTTGCACCCTCCATCCTCTCTGCGTGAGACGCAGTTTGGAATGAAGCTTTTTCCCTCTCTGCGTGAAGCGTAGTTTGGCTAGTACTCCTTCCCCTTATCGCGTAAGTACGATTTGGCTTGCACCCTTCACCCTCTCTGCGTGAGACGCTGTTTGGAATGGAGCTTTTTCCCTCTTTGCACGAAGTGTAGTTTAGCTTGCACCCTCTATCCTCTCTGCGTGAGACATAGTTTGGAATGGAGCTTTTCCTCTCTCTGTGTGAGACATAGTTTGGTTTGCACCCTCCACCCTCTCTACGTGAAATGTAGTTTGGATTAGAGCTTTTCCCTTTCTGTGCGAAGCGTAGTTTGGCTTGTATCTCTTCACCCTGATCACGTAAGTCTGATTTGGCTTGTACCTTTTGTCCCTTTCGGGTCGTATGTAGTTGGTGCGCGTCTTTCACTTATTTCCAATCTTTCTCTCCTCCCTCCATATATGCAATACAAAGAGACGTGTCTGTCGGTTACACTGTCTCGTTATTTGCTTATTTCTTTCTATGTGAGGCACGGTTAGGGTTTTTTTTTTATAGCTTTTCATTCATGCTGTTATCTTGTTATTGCTTATCGCATTGTCTTGGATGATCATAGATTTTTCAAAAGTAACTGGCTTCGTGTAGCGTATAAGTCTAGCTTTCCACATTATTTCTACATATCGTTTGTACCTTGTCCCTGAACTACGATCGTTTGATTCCTTGCAAAGGGATACACAAGCAACTTTCGAGTTCGACCATTGCATTTACGTTTTGATTTCTTGCCTAAGTCTTATGGCCTTGTCAAAATGGGTTGTCTCTGGGCTTTGACATTCATTCACGTCATTTCATGACTTCAAGCTCTGTCAAAGAGGGGCTACTGTAGACGCCCCATTTTTGACTGTCCATAAGACTTGGGCACCTCAGGTTGAACACTCAATGATGAAATACTACATTGTACAAACATTTGATTTCCTCAGCAAGAAGCTTCGGTTTTGAGTTTTAGAGCCTAGAACCTTGTACTTCCTTTGGACCAAAACCTAATTTTTTTTTCTAACCTGACCACTCAGAGGCCTGCTAGCCAACAAGTGGCCGGCAGGCCAATTTTTAGTGGCCGACAGGCCAATTTCGCCCATGTGCATGCACTACACCAGCTGGCTCAATACAAATATTTCCGACAGCGGCACCTGTTTTTCTATATATACTTGACCATCCCTCTTGATTTTAGGTTAGAAAAAATTTCCAAAAGCCAAAATCTTGCCAAACACTCTCCCTCTCTATCTTGCAATATACATACACCATACATGCACTTCCTAAACCAAAAATTTGAGGCTCCTTGCTGAGATTATTGAGCCAAATTTTCAACTCTTGAGGGTGATCATTTGGTGATTTGTGAAACAAAGAGTAACTCCTCTTCAAGAGGTATAACTTTTGCTATCTTTACACGAATTCTTCCTTCTCTTTTCTTGCTGTTTTTACACTATTTTTGGGCTGTTTTTATGGGCTGAAACTTGTGATTTGAAAGCTACCAAAGGTGGAGGTGTTAACCACCCTTCATTGACCTTATCCTGTAGCTTGAATCCTTTTGTTTCCCACTCATTTCTCAACTTTTATTTACTGATTTTCAGAGTTTTCAGAGGCTAAAACATGTGATTTTAAGGTCCAAAAAGTGGAGAGGTTAGCCACCCTTCCTTAGGCTTACTTACTAGCTTTGTTCCCTTCTTATTGTTACTTACTTTTTCTAGCTTTCCAAGGTAATTTTTAGCATTGTTTTTACCAAGTTTGGGGTTGTTTCAGTGTGTTTACTTAGTTTATGCTTTGCATATTATACTTATGTTGTTGTTAGTCCTCATAGGTTTGGTGGTTTAGGCCTTAGACACAAATCTATTTGAGTTGATAGCTTTTATTTCATAGTCTCCATGCATATACTTACACTTGTAATAACCATCTATGCAACCCCCCCTCATTTCTTGGTTTTTTTTTTTTTAAGAGTTGTTTCAAACAATTGATTGTTGTTCAAGGCATGAGAAAGAGACATTCCATGCTTAATGGTTTAATCTCTTCGGAAGTTCATTACCAGGACATTACATCTTTCTCATGCTAAATGCAACTTCTTGTTTGACACTTCTCTTCATTGGTGGACGTAATTATCACTTTTGGACAAAATGAACAAAGAATGGCAAGGTAATGTAAAAGAGGTTAAAATTGGACTAAAAGTGGTAACAATAGTAATAAAATTGGTTTAGGTTCAATCGGATGTTATATTGAACCTATTGCCTCTCGAGTCATTTCGTACTCTTTAATGATGTTAATGATTCGAGAAGCAATGTCTACACTTCCCTTGAGGTAACTCCACGATAGGGAGGAGGTTTTATTGGTCTTTTATTTCCATATATTAAGCCTTTGTCCCATCGATTCATAGATCATCACGCAACGAGTTTGCGTCAATTGATGGTTTGCGAATCGAGTCTATCCCTTCCTTGATCAGTTTCATGATAGGGAGAGGCAGAAAGGATAAACACCTCCTGGAAACACTCTATTTTTGCTTTATATGTTGTACTTAATTAGTAGCTTCATTCAAAACTTGTAATAGCTAGTTAAGTAGCATTAATTCATTGCTTCAGAATTGTAATAATTAGTTTAAGTCGAACATTCGGACCTCTTGTATGAGGGCAAACTTGTAATATTGTGTATGTCTTCCAACCCACATTCTTTCTCCCTTTTATTTATATGCTTATGATGATAGCATCATGTTTTACATTTTCATATCATTGCCATGTCTTGTATCCATTTTTGCATGCATTGGGTTCGGTTCATCATTCTAACCTTGTTGTTATTTCCTACTTAATTGAATACGTGCACTATCGCATGCTTTGAGTTGCGCAATATGTGATGTTAAATAAACCAAACCTAATAGTTTCATTTTGTATGTGTTGCATTAGTCACTTGCTTATTAGAACATGTATTTTTTCTAACTATTTTCTCCTATTTTGGCTTGCTTTAGTTGAGTACTAGGTGAGCGTTTTTTGCTTTAGCACATTGCATGTATGTTTGTGTTGCCATATCAAGCATGTTTACCATGAGGTCAGGTGCTTAGTTGATATAACTCTTGAATGTCGGTGGATGAAGGCTTTTTCGCCTAAGTTGGGACGATTTGATTAATGTGCATATGAGCTTACTTTTTCAAGTAGCATATATTTAAAACTCTTTTCACAAACATAAAATCAAAGCATTTCAAAGTGAGTGACTTAGTTTATACTTGTGTACCTCACATAGTAAAATTAGCACAATAATCGGAATAAGAGCATATAATGTACATAAAAATCACATCATGATTAGTAGAGGCTGGTCATTGATCGGGTGACTTGGGGTGTTAATTCACGACCTTCCCCTCTCATACCTAAGTTCCCGAGCTGAGACACTTAGTTTATGATGGACAATTGGCCTTTGGCACGAGTCACAAGTTTCCTAAGCTTCCCAAAAATATTTAGGTGGCGACTCTGAAATCTGGCAATGCAGTCCATTTTTGGCATCTTTAATGATTAAAATGGATTTTTGTAAAAATTGTCGAATTTGGACTCATTCACGTCTTATCCGTTTCACACTGCACTTGTGAAACCAGATTCAAAACCATGAGAGTCTGAACTATAGGGCTATCGTATCCGAGGAGACTAAACCCCTCAGAGGTACACGAAAAGCAAGCTACACCTATCTTCTTCCTTAGGAGTTGGAAAAGGGATCTCATTCGATCGGAAGACCGACTAATGAAACAATTCAATGCTACGGCCATACCAGCGAGCTTCTGGAGTTCTTTAGCCTTCATAGGTACCTCAATGCCTTGGAGGGCTTTGATCTGGTCAGGGTTGGCTTCGATGCCTTGCCTGGGCACCATATATCCCAAGAATTTCGCTGAACCTACCTCGAACGCACATTTCAAGGCATTCAAGTGAAGTTTGTGGGTCTTCAGGATTTGGAACACTTCCTCTAAGTCTCTCAAATGGTGTTCAACCAACTTACTTTTGACCAGCATGTCATCTATATAGGCCTCCATAGTCTTTGCCTAGTTGGTCCTTAAACATTGTAGTGACCATCTGTTAATAGGTCGCATCAGCGTTCTTCAGGCTGAAAGGCATCACTTTGTAGCAATAGGTGCCCCTTGGACTAATAAATGTTGTCTTCTCCTAATTAAGGCCAAATATGGGGATTTGATGATAGCCACTGTAGGCATCCAGAAAGCTCATCCGTTTATGTCCGACAATTACATTTACTAGTTGGTCTATCCGTGGGAGAGGAAAGCTGTCCTTTGGACAAGCTTTGTTGAGGCTAGTGAAGTCAATGCACACCCTCCATTTTTCGTTCTTTTTCTTCACCATGACGGTATTAGACAACCATTTTAGATATTGTACCTCATGTATAACTCCAGCCGCTAGAAGCTTATCTACTTCTTGGATCACTGCTCCCATGTGTTCTATGGACGATCGTCTGCTCTTTTGGACTACGGGCCGAGTTGCTGGTTGGACATTGAGTTGGTGACATGAAAAGGCAGGGTTCAATCGAGGAGTCTCGAAAACAGACTAGGTAAATACTTCAATATTCTTGCGGAGAAGAGCTAGTAACTGTTCCTTCTCTCCGACGAGAAGTGAAGTGTCGAGCAGAAAGAACTTGTTTGGATCTCCTCTGTCTACCAAGATCATTTCAAGGGCCTCCACCATTTTCTCTGTTGGTACTCTACCCACGTCTTCCAGTACAGGCTGATCAGGAAATTTGACCATTTGGACTTCCTTGCATGCTTGTTTTAACTTCATGGCGGCGATGAAGCAGTGCTTCACCGCTACTTGGTCGCCCCTGATCTCTTTCACCCTATTCTTTGTTGGGAAACAAACTACCTAGTGGTAAGTGGATGGCACCGCCTCTATTGTATGAATCCAAGGTCAACCGAGGATTGTATTGTAAGCAGATGAAGTGTTGATCACCAAGAAGTCGATAGGGACCACTTTGGACTTTGCTGTGAGGGACAAGGTCATCCGGCTGAGCAACCACTTTGTCTGTCCATTGAAGCCGACCAGAGGGGAGATTGCGGGGATTAAGTGTTGCTCATCAAGACCCAGCTTTTTGAAAAGGTCATAATACATGATGTCAGCGGTGCTCTCTTGATCAATTAGGCCCCGTTTCAGGAAACACAATGTTGGATCCCTTCCAAATCCTTATTGGAGAACACAATATCGAACTGAGAGGGCTTTGCTTCTGTTCTGGACTTCTAGAGCAATGGTCCTACTGATATGACTTGTTGCAAGTGTATGGCTCTCTGAATCTCGCCACGAAGGGCATTCTCCCTTTGGGGGTCAGTCATCCCATGGATGGCGTTGATTACTAGCCTTCGGGCTTGGTCCTCTGGTGGAGGAGCTGGGGGTTGTCCCTATTTTGCCCTTGTCTTCTTCACATTAATCCATTGTTGGAGGGGCCGACAATGACCAAGTCTTTGAGATGCCTCTTAAGGTCTAAATCCAACTCATAAGCGGAAGAATAACAGAAATAAATTACTTTCATTCACCAAAGTTTGTATTACAAAAGATAACACATGCAGTATACATTCATAAATGTACATCCTGAATCTATAGCATGTAATATCGGTTAATGATCAACAACATAAATGCCCTACGGGCTTACATCTTTTCAAGTCATTGCTTGGTTATAACAAAAGAGAGAGTCATAAGCTCTGTACATATAAAGCCCTAGGCTTGAATGAACATTAAATACAAAATAACATAAAAAGATCATTTGGTTCCACGGTCCTCCCAAGCTACGTCCTTGGAGGAGGCATGTCACCGGTACCTGAAAATGGCTTCCCAAAGTAGGGTGAGCCAAAACCCAGTAGAAACAATCTAACACAATATATGAGATTTAACAAAGGTATAAGTATGATGTGCTTATGCAATGCTTGAAATAACACATCCTCGTTTATAAGACCACAAGGTACCTAAATTCATATTTCAGTCCGTTTTCCTTCAATTTATTTACAGTTGATTTATATCATCTCGATTTATAAGTCAATTTTATTTATATTTCAACAATCCAACCGAGACTACAACTTAGTGGTTCTCCATTCAATGCAACCAACACATAAACACTTCACTTTGCCATTTTACGGGAATTTCGTCCGCGGGAATCGACACCCATATAGATACAAGATTTTAGGATTTTCACCCTGTACACTCCGGCCAACTTAATTTCAATAGAGTCCATCCCCTATCTCTTCCTAAACAATGGAGTACATCCCCCCTCTCCTCCCAATCAATCATACATATACAATGTATTTAAATATAGTCATATTCAATGGCAACCAACAAGAGGTTAGTTTCAATTCACCTAATCCTCATGCAATTTCTACAACAATCATGACTATCCTCCACCGATAGCCCAATACAAATATTTCTAAGCAAATATTCAATCTTAAGACATATAACTTATTCAAATTTTCATAGGTATGAGATAATACATATCCAAGTACTCCATTTCTACCAATATCCATCCAATTTCAAATTTACAATACCAATTTCATATATTTATGCAAAATAAATATTTGAACCATTTAGGGAAAAACTTCCCCATTTTTAAATAGCAACCCAAGTGGCCCAAATCAAGCATTTGGCCACAATACAACCTTACACTTAACCCCATGACCATCTATTTCACATTTACTCAAAATCCCTCTTTTGATTTTATATATCCCAAACCCTAGGTTTGTCTATAATACTCCTAAAACCTAACATTGTTACACAACCACAAATAACTAAGTTAAAAACCATAACAAAGTGTAGAAAGTCCCTACCTCAAAAAGAGAAGATGAGCCAAGCAAGGGTGGAACTTCAAAGATGTCCAAACCCAACTCTATTTGGATCAAAGTGTGGATCTTGAGATGTTCTATCTTAGTAACAAAGGCGAACGGGTAGAGAAACCACTAGAACTAGGTGAAAATGTAGAGAGAGAGAGAGTTTTTTAGAGAGAGAGAGAGTCTCAACTTTAGGCTTTAGGATGAAAAAATCTAAAAAAGTGAAGTAAAAAGTCGTTTTTGCTATCTGATATACGCACAGTCCGCTTAAGTACAAGAGTTGATGCTCGAGCGTCAGACACAACAAGTTGTTCCGCTCGAGTGTAGAATACACACCTCCAGTACTTTTGCTGGCAACAGATAAATCGCTCGAGCTCAAGAAGGGCCGCTCGAGCGCCCACCCACTCGAGCGTGGAAAACATCCCCCAGTACTTTTGCAGACATGCAAAGTACTGAGAGTTTGTAAATCCCGCTGGAGCGGAGGACCAAAATTCTAGGCAACATAAGGTTCGAAAACCAAGCAACCAACCTGTTCCAAACACACTCAACATATCCAAATAACCAAATTTAAGGAGAAATAAAGGGAAAAAGACAATGAACAACATTCAGAAACCATAAACCCGAGTCCGGACTACCACAAGTGTCAGGTCAAAACTCGGATCGCTATAGGTTCTCCCTTGATTTTTTCCAAGAGCTTGTAGATTTGCTCTATGAACACAATGGTTATGGCTTCGTAGGATCTACTCCTTTCTTCTTCAATATCTACTATGAGTTGCTTATTTTGGCCATACCTCATTCTCTGATCCTCTCTCCTAGGTTGCTCGATCCTATGTTGCCAAGATGCCTTAACTGTATCATTTGCAACTGACACTTGTACAGAGGTAGCTTTATCTTCCATACGAGCTCGCTCTTCTATCTGGGCCCTCAACTCTTTCAAGTCAGAGGCGGGTCGTTTGGTCAACGACTACTTGAGCTTGTGTGAAGAATGGAGACCTTGTTTGAAGTATAGAGCTGCTAATGACTCACTACAAACATCTTCTTCTAAATATCCATATTCCTCTCAATACCGCCAAGTGTATTCGTGCAAAGTCTCCTTTTTATCTTTCTGAGTATTGAACAAGATGTCCAATCCCTTCAAGATTCAGCTATTAGAAACAAACTATACAAGGAAGGCCTCGAAGAGCTGAGCCTAATCATAGATTGATTGAGGATGAAGCTTGTCGTACCACTGGAGGCTGTGCTCACCAAGGCTAGAGGCAAAAACCTTGCACATGAATGCATCGTTCTGATTCTAGAGTGACATCATTTGGCAGTAGTGGCTGATGTGAGTCAGGGAGTCTGACTTCCCATCATAGAGTATGAATTTTGGTGGACTGTACTTATGAGGAGCTTTCACCGTTTCAATCTTAGGGCAAAGGGAGGAAGAGACTAGTCGGTCCAGAGTACGATGCTCTATCTGATGAATGGACTGATCTAGATGTTCTTTCTATCTTTCTAGTTGTCGCTCTGCTACCTTGTTTGAGCGTCAGTCATCCCCTCGGTTGTCGTTCAACCATGTCCTCAAGTCACGTGGTCGCTCATCACGACGATGCAGAGGAGGAGAGATTACTGAATGATGACTGAAGGTCTTCTGTCTCTTGCGAGAGTCCTCTCAGGGATTCTCCGTCTTACTATCAGCTCCCTCACTGTGTACTAGAATCGGCCGGCTACGCTCACCATGAGTAGACCATAGTTGGACCGTTTCTGTTATGGGGCCAACAGAGGAGTGTGCCTTCGTTGCTGCGACGGTTCCCCTTCGAACTTCCTTGGCTCACCCTGAGGCACTATCTGCTTTCTCAATTGACCACGTAGCTCCTTAATCTCCAAACTCATCGAATCGATGACGCGATCACGGTGGTCCTTTTCAATAAACAGACATTGAGATGACTCATAAGTGGTGGCGCGACGGCGCTCCGCCGCATCAAAGGTTGGACAATCGTGGTCTGTTAGGTCATCGTTCCCAGTAAGGAAGGCCAGACCCTTGTCTTTAGTTTTCTCCATTCTGGGAGTCTTTTCTCCAATCCCAAGTTGTGAGGTTCCTTCAATACCCATTGTCAAAGTTCGTCATGAAATAATCAAATAATGTTTCCATAGACTGTAGACACCCCATTTTTGACCGCCCACAAGACTTGGATGCTTTGTCCTGCGCACTCGATGATGAAAGTTATGTTGAGTGTGGTTCGAGTTCTCAACGAGGGATTTAAGTTCAAGCTCCAAAACCAATCCCAAACCTTTCATATTCATATTGTTCTTACCCTAGAAATTCATTTTTGAACATTGTGCTACCCTACATATAGTTTGAAATAGAGGAAAGGGGAACACATTGGGAGCCAGTTGTACCATATTGGGAGCCGGTCGTTGCCATTGGGCGCCGGTCGGCTCTCTTTAGCAAGAAACACTGTTCTGGGTGAGAATCAGCCAGCTGTCCATTTTTGAAGATATTTTTGACCTATCCTGCTTAAATTCTATAAATACGAGCATATATCTCAGTTAGAGGTTGGGAAAAATTTCAAAGAAGCTAAAACATAGTTGAGAGCCCCTTCTTCTTGTGTAAGCTAACTTTGAGATATTTGATCATCCATACACCATATCTATACACTATATACAACCTTAGAGCAAAGCCTTGGAGCCTTGGTTAAGATTTGTGAATCACAATTCAAGCTTGAGAGTGTGCTTGGACCAAGTTTGGTTCATAACAAGAGCTTGTCCTCTTCAAAAGGTATAAGCTTAACACCTTTTCTCTTGCTTTCATTTCTGTCCCTTTCAATCTATTTTGGGTGTCTTTGTGTTGTTTTGGATCCATTTCAAGTGTTAAAACTTGGGTTTGAATAGCTACAAAAGGTAGAAAGGTTTAACACCCTTTCTTGTACCCTACTTCATAGCTCACCCTTTTGTTTTTACACTCTTTTCTTTGACTTTTAAATTGATTTTTAGAGTTTACAAAAGGCTCTAAAACATGGTTTGATGTCTCAAAAATGGCGGGGTTAGCCACCTTTCCTTACTCTTGTTAACTAGCCTTGCATTTCCTTGTTCTTTCTTACTTCTTTTATGCTCTTTAACATAATTTTTTGCCACTATTTTTTTGTATATTTGGGGCTGTTTAGGGCTATCCTAATTTATTAAATTAGTTTATGCTTTGAATATTTGCTTGTTGTATTGTACGTCCTCATAGCTTCGGTTGTTTAGGCCTTAGACGCCAAGTTGTTTAAGTTGATAGCTTTATTTGTTTAATTTCTATGTTAAAGAGTGTCATTCTAATAATTGATCCCGCAATCATTTCTGCAACCTCCCTCTTTTCTTCTCTTCTTTTGTTTGAGAGTCACTTCAACCAATCGACGATTATTCAAAGCATGAGAAAGAAACCTATGCTCAATGGCTTAATCTCTACGGAGGTTCATCGTCAAGGCATAGGCTCTCTTTCATGCTTAGGATCACTTCTCGTTTGACGTTTCTTCTCATTTAGTGAACTTAACCATCACTTTGGACAAATTGATTAAAGAATGACAAAGACTAAGAAAATTGGCCTAAAATCAATGAAACCGACATAAAGAAAATGTTTAGAGTTGGTTGGATTTAGTCGGACATTATACCAAGTCCATTGTTCCGAGAATTGTCATGTATCAATCCATGATATGTTGATAAGACTTGGTGCGTGTCTACTTTCCTCTTTGAGACGTCATGGTAGGAGGGAAGGGTGGTTTTCCATTGCATTTATTAAATTTTGTCCAAACGTGTTCGAAATCATTAAGCCATCAAATTGTGCTTATTGATGGTTTTGGACTCGAAATCGTTCTTCTCTTGAGTTCCCCATGACAGAGAAGTATAGAAGGGATAAACAGAGCCTAGAAGGGCTCTGTATGCACTGTTCTCACCTCAGAGCACAAAAACAGTTTTGACATAAAATTAGGGCACAGCCGGCTCTTTTTGGATCCGACCAAATCTCATTTGGGGCCGGCTGGCTCCTAATGTTTAGCAAGTAGTGAGTTTTTTTTTTTTTTTTTGCAGAAACAGAGGGCAGTGGCTGAGGGTGAGGGAGAGCAGTCTGGGTAGACAGAGCAGCTTCTAGACACTGTGCATACAATCATTGTGCCTCATTGTTACTTGTATTTGTATTATTATCTTATTATTGTAATTATTGTTGTTGTTGTTTTAAATATTAATTGTTGTTGTAATTGCATTGGATATTATTATCGTGTAATTAGTATTGATATAATATCTTTGTTGTAATAAATTAGATAGTTAGCTTAGTGTCCCTTGAATTTGTAATAAGTATTTAATTAACTTATCATATTTAAGAATAGAATGGATAAGGAAAGTACTTGGAACTTGGAAGATGATGCTAACACTATGTGGAACTCGATGGCTAATTGTATGAGGAGAATCTCAAGAGAAGTGCTTGGAGAGTTAAAAGGAACGGGACCCAGCTTTAAGGAAACTTGGTGGTGGAGGGAAGATGTTCAAGCAGTAGTTAAGGCAAAAAAAGAGTGTTTTAAAAAGTGACAAAATAATAGAACTGAGGAAAACCTTAAGAGCTATAGATTGGCTAATAAAGAGGTTAAGAAAGTAGTGAGAGAGGCTAAGTTGAAAGCTTATGATGACCTATACAGTAGACTAGATAGTAAGGAGGGAGAGAAGAGGGTATACAAACTTGCTAAGATGCGGGAGAGGAAAACAAGATATTTTAATCAAGTTAAGCGCATCAAGAGTGAGGATTCTAAGGTATTGGTGAGGGATAAAGAGATTAACGAAAGATGAAAGAACTATTTTGAGAAAATATTAAATGAGGAACATGGAGGTATAACAATAGGGAAAGAAATCGCTAGTAATACGATAAACCAAGACTACAGGTTCTATCGCATGATTAGGAACTTTGAAGTGGAGATTGCACTTAAGAAGATGAAATCAAATAAGGCTTTAGGACCAGATGATATCCCTATTGAAGCTTGGAAGTGTTTGGGTAAAAAAGGGGTTGCTTGGTTGACTAGGTTGTTTAGCAAAATTTTGATGACTAGAAATATGCCAGATGAGTGGAGGAAGAGTATTTTAGTGCTAATCTATAAGAATAAAGGAGATGCCCAAAATTACAACAACTATAGAGAAATCAAGCTAATGTTTCATATAATGAAAGTGTGGGGAAAAGGTGATAGAACGCTGATTGTGAGATATAATAGAGGTATCAGAGAATCAATTTGGGTTTATGCTAGGCAGGTCAACAATGGAAGCAATCTATCTTTTGAGAAGAGTAATAGAAAAGTATAGAGAAAAGAAAAGAGACATTCATATGGTGTTTATCGACCTTGAGAAAGCATATGATAGAGTGCCCCGGGATATAATATGGTGGGTGTTAGCAAAGAAAGGGGTGACAAAAGGTTACATTGATATGATTAGGGACATGTATGAAGGGGTAGTGACCACTATTAGATCGCCTGCTGGAGAGACAAATGAATTTCCTATCACTGTAGGGTTACACCAAGGATCTACCTTAAGTCCTTATCTTTTTGCTTTAGTTATGGATGAGTTGATGAGAAATATCCAGGATGACGTGCCATGGTGTATGCTTTTTGCAGACAATATAGTGCTAATGGATGAGACTAGAGAATAAGTTAATACAAAGTTGGAGATTTGGAGAAAAGCTCTTGAATCTAAAGGATTCCAGATAAACAAAACTAAGACAGGGTACATGGAGTGTAAATTTAGTAACAGTAACAATGAAAGTAGAGAAGAAGTGAAGATTGAAAACCAAGAACTGCCTAAAAGTGAACATTTTTGTTATTTAGGGTCGATTATCACAACAGCGGGGGAGATTGATGCGGACGTGGCCCATAGGATTAAGGCGGGTTAATGTAAGTGGAAAAGTGCGTCTGGGGTATTGTGCGATAAACGAATACCCACTAGACTTAAAGGTAAGTTCTATAGAACGGCTATTGGACCAACGATGTTGTATGGAATGGAGTGTTGGGCAACCAAGAAACAACAGGTAGATAAAATGAGTGTGGCTGAGATGAGAATGTTAAGGTGGATGTGTGGCAAGACTAGACAAGACATAATTAGGAATTAGTGTATTCGGGAATGGGTGGGAGTAGCACCGATAGAAGATAAGTTGAGAGAGAATCGATTGAGATGGTTTGGTCATATTCAACGGAGACCAACAGAGGCAGTAGTGAAGAGATGCGATGTTGTAACAGTAGATGGAAGTGTTAGAGGACGGGATAGGCCTAGATTTACGTTGGTTAACGTTGTAAATAGAGATATGGATCTACTTAATTTGGCTAACGAAATGGCCTTTGATAGGGCCGCGTGAAGAAGAATGATTCATGTAGCTGACCCCATTTGATGGGACTTAAGGCTTGGTTTGGTTTGGTTTAGTTAATTAACTTATCTAGTTTTAATTCATTTATTCGAATTTGTAATAATTAGTTAATCTGGACATTTAGACACTCATTCGGACCCTCTTACATGAGGGCAAATATGTAATAATGGTATATGTCTTCTAACCCCCATTTCTTTCTCCCTTTTATTTACCCACTTATGATGGTAGCATAGAGCATCATATTTACTTAGCATTCCTATGTTTGCATACACTTGTTTCATGTACATTTGGGTTTGGCTCATCATACTAACCAATGTCAATTTCAATTTTATTGCTTGAAAACGTGATTTAGCACATGTTTTGAATTGGATCATATACCATGCTCATAGCCAAGCATATAAAAATTGCATAAATATGTGCGTTGCATTTGTCACATTGTCTTGTTTAGGAACATGTGTATTTTCTAATCATTTTTCTTTATTTGGCTTACCTTAAGTACTAGGTAAGCACTTATTGTTTTAGCATACCGTATAAGTGTGATTGTTGCCATGCCAAGTATAATACCATGAGGCTAAGTGCTTAAGTGATATACTTGTTTGGATGCCTGTGGATGAAGTCTAATTGCTTAAATTGGGATAACTTGATGAATGTACATATAAGATCACTTTTTCAAGTGGTACATATTCAAACACTTTTCAAACAAACATGAAATCAAAGTGGTCCAAACTTTTGCAAATTAGTCTATACTTATGTACATCGTATAGTAAAATTAGCCTAATAATCATTAGCCTAATAATCAGAACAATAGCATATAATGTAAATAAAAATCACATCATGATTAGTAGAGGCCGATCTTTGATCGGGCGAGTGGGGTGCTCAATTCATGACCTTCCCCTCTCGTACCTAAGTTCCCGAGCCGAGACACTTTGGAAATGACGGACACATGGCCTTTGGCATGAGTCATGGGTTTCCTAAATTTTATAAAAATATTTAGGTGGTGACTCTGAAATCTGGTAACGCAATCCATTTTTGGCATTTTGATTCAAAATCAATTTTCCAAAAGATTTGCCGGATTTGGACTCATTAGTGTTTATCTATTTCACATTGCACTTGTGAAATCAGATTTAGAACCATGAGAGTCCGAACTGTAGGGCCAATCGTATCTGAAAGGAGCATGAAAAGCAAACTACACAGATGGCGCCAAATGTGCGAACTGGTCTCCGCAATAGAGTAAGATGGAGTTTCATGAACGAACCCCGGTGCACCAATGGTGAAGGCCTGCACAAGGAACAAATGGTTAGGCTGCCCAACCGGGGGTTGGTCGAAAACCCCTCCGATGGTTGAGTCAGTACCAGAGTTTGGTGGAGAGAAGAGAAAGAAGACCAGTGTGTCTCTAGAGTTTAGACATCGCCCTTTCTCAGGGAGAGTAAGGTTACCTTTTATAAGGATCATATGACTTGTTCATTAAGCTTCCTCGTTCGCCGCTTGGTACTCAGTCGTCCCCATTCGCCGCCTGGCACTCAACCGTGATGCTAGTACGCCCCTTCATGCCCCTTAATAGAGAAGAGCAAAGATTCTGTTGAGCGGTTTTGTTGTTCACAGGCACCACGCGCCCTTTACTTACATGGTGTTGGTTGATCTGTTAGCGCTCATGTGTCTTGAAGTAGGAGCCTTGGAGCCCAAGTTATCGACTAACCCACTTCGGAGTTGGAAGGGGTGCTAGGGCCAGGCCCATGGTCTTCGTCACTTCGGAGTGGGGAATGGGCCAACACTGATCCCTTAGCTTGGCCCATCCTAGAGTGGGAGAAAGGGCCCACTTCGGAGTGGGGATCTTCGTCCAGCCCAACTAGGTTTCATACAAAGAGGCTTGAGTCATTGTACCCCCTTCACGCATCATAATTTGAATTTTGTAGCTTCTATGTATCACTTGACTGGTATAGGCTTGAAGATCTCAAGTAACATCATTTAAATGCGATGTTATCTCAACTGGTTGATTGATCTTTTTAGAGTTGAATTCCTACAGCTTTTCCATCGTAGTTTACATGTGCCATTGCCTGGTTGAACATGTCATCTTCTGAACTTTGTAGATTCCACGTGGCACGCACTTGTATAGGTTCAAAGGCTTTGAATTTTAGGGTCTTATCATCCTATTGAACGTAGAATCATTTATTCAATTGAAATTTACATGCCAATGGCTCTATCTATTAAATGATTTAAAAATTAAATGAGTTGGCATATTTGAGTCTTTCCTCCTTGTTTATTTATTTATTTATTTATTAAACTTATAGATCACTAGAAAGAAACCGTAGGTTGGAGAATTCCATTAGTGAAATGATGTAAAAATGCAACAGATGTTCTATACATTGAATGATTTAACAATTCAAGGACATGGCTCCTGATGTTTTATATAAATCGTTTAATGTTGCACAAAGAGATATTGTTGACAAAGAAATTAGTTAGATTTTCTATGCTAGTGGCTCACCATTTCATCTTACAAGGTTTCATTTCTTTCAGAAGTACTTGCAGATTCTAGCAAATATTAGTATGGCGGGGTACACTCCTTTATATGATTGGCTTCATACCACTTTACTATCACAAGAGAAAGAGCATGTTACTTGATTGTTCCAAATTATCAGAGATAATGGAGGGAAAAAAAGGGGTTTCATTGGTCTCTAATAGGTGGTCGGATATTCAATGAAGACCTCTCATCAACATAGTGGCTACATCTGCATGAGGAGCTATGTTTTGAAAAACAATTGATTCAAGTGTAATAAGGATGAAGATTATGTTGCAAATTTGTTCATAAAAGTGATCTAGATAGTAGGAGAAGCAAGTGTTGTTCAAATTTTAATTGATAATGCATATAACTAGAAGGTTGTTGGGTTGATCATTGAACCCAAATATTTGCATATATTTTGGACCTCCATGTATGGTGCATAGTTTAAATTTGGTCTTGAAGAGCATATGTGGCCGATCAGAAAAATCACCTCAATATACCCAATGTAAGTGGCTTTTATATTTGGTTACTCACGTGCAAAATATTAGTAATTTCGTTCTTAACTTTAGCATGGTATTGTATGTCTTTATTTAATACCCTATAATGAGATTGTTAGTGTCGCAGAAATTGGTTTTTGCATCCAATATCATCATGGCTTTACATTTAAGAGAAGTTAAAGACATCCCTTGGTATCTCATGATGAGTGCTTTATAATTTGTTCAAACTAGCAACTATGGTTATTAGAACCTTACAATTCATGATTTGATTCAATACGAGTTTCAACCAAAACAATTCGATTCGTGTTGTTAATCTTGAAATGAGTGAATCTTACAATTCAATTGTTAATTCACTGCAATTAAGTTTTGTTAGCATTATACATAAAATGGAGATCAATTATATTGATATACATGATTTTATATGTACATACATATGTACAATTTAGTAGCACCATGTGTGTATTTTTATATGTATACGCATATATAAAATAATTTACTATGTTAAAATAAAATGAATCTTAAAATTCACAATTTGATACTATTCACGATTCATTATTTTATTAAAACAATTTACAATTCGATTTGCAACCGACAGCAATGCTAGCAACTATAATTGAAATCTTGGATGTTTCTTGGACCTAGTATACATGTAGGTACAAAATTTATTCAGTTTTTGGTAAAAAAATAATGATGTTGCATACCTGTACTTTTTATAATTTATTGTTAAATATGCTTCTTTTTTTTTGACAAAAATGTTATTCATTTTAATCCCAAGATAGTTGGTTGGTGAAATACATCATGGCAACATATGTAAACAATGTGGTTAGCTTTATAGTTGAGTGATAAAACTAAACGCCTTGGCTTTGTAAAGTGAATTGGATCGACTCTTTAATATAAAAGAAACTATAATGGTCTTATGAGTATTCTAACAAAACTAAATCAAGCCAAGTCATGTATCCCATTCAAGTAAGACCAGTTATATAAATAATTTTTTTTGTCATTCTGCTCTGGTAAGGGCTACATGATGCTCAGTTAAATTAAATAAATTTATATACTTTTTTTATTACTACATCCCATGTTAATTTAGTTCTTCCATATCCCCTAACATTTTTGTTTACGATGATCATATCACTCTTCCTTACTGTTGCATCTATAGGTTCCTGTTGTACATGACCAAACCATCTTTGCAAACTTATCTTCAATTTGGTGCTACTTCTACCATTTCATGAAAATATGCATTTATGATTCTATCTTTTTCTAGTCTTACGACACATCTATAAGAACATTTTCATCTCAGCTACATTCATTTTATGATCATGTTGATCTTAGTTGCCTAACATTATGTCGCGTAAAATATCGTTAGTCTTATAGCTGTTCTATAATTTTATTTTTAATTTTGTTAGCATTTGTTGATTACATAATATGCTAGACACTTCTCCACTTGAGTCAACTTACTTCATCCCTAACCTCACTATCCTTATTATAATCAAACCTATATAATAAAAATATTCAATATTTGTTATATCCTAGTTTTCAATTTTCACTTCTCAATTATTTCTAATTATAGTCACAGTTCCTTCTGAGATGTTGTAAAAGGGGCGCCTAAGCATAAGGCACAAGGCAAAGCACAATTAGGCGCTTGAGGCGCAAGGCACACAAGAGACACACTTCATTTAAGATTGTGCTTTGTTTTTCCTTTTAAGACCAATAGTTTGATTTTTTTTTTTTTTTTCAAACTATGGTGGACTTTATATATATTGCCACATGGGATTAAAATGCCCAATTACAAAAAGGATAAATTATATTAATAGTCCTACATTTTACATTTTGTGTCATTTTAGTCCTTACACGTTTAATTGGCTCAATTTTGACCCTTAATTTTAAATTTTGTGTCAATTTGATCCAATTGATAATATCGTTAATATTTTATTTTTTTAAAAATTATCACTAAATTGGTTGAATTTAGTTAAGTAGGTTTATAATTTTGTCCTTAAAAGTATGACATATGACACTTATGTGTGTATTTTTCATAAAAAATTGTGAAAAATTGTAATCAATTAGACCAAATTGATAAAAAAAATCTAAAATTAAGAGTCAAAATTAAGTTAATTAAAAACATAAAGATCAAAACGACACAAGAGGTAAAATGTAGGGATTACTTGTATAAATTACTTCTGACGAGCCTCAATATTCGATCAAATCATCAAACAAAAAAGTCCCTCAAGTCTTCAATGATGAAAGGATAACGAAACTCTCCAGTCCTCTTTTGCCCTTGGGTGTCTAGATTTGAACCATTCAATTGCTAGGTACCCTTATTTGTGCTCCAGGTTAGGTGTCCTCTTCCTTTCCTCCTCTTCTTCTTCCCTACTTCAATTGGCTTCCTCTACTCTAGGTTCACGTCTTTTCTTTTCTTTTTTTCCCTTTTCTCCTCCCTTCTGTTCCTTTCTTCTTCTTCTTTTTTCCTTTTCTTCTTCTTCTTCCACACTTTCTCAATAATTTTTTTATTTTTTATTTTTTTATTTTTTTGGGGGTTCCATTTAGAATGATATTGTGCTTTTATGGCTTTGGGAATTCTTCTAGTATTTGCCTTGATTTTTATTTTTATTTTTTTTTAATTCTTTGTCATGGTCTTTACAATGTTGAAGTTTAAATTATTAGTCTACCTTGATTTATCTATTTTTTAACTGAAAAAGTGTGCCTTGATTCAATGAAGCGTGCGACTTGCCTTGCACCTAAGCCCCAGAAGACCTTTGTTGCCTTGAGCCTTTAAAAATACTGCTTCAAACGTATCTTTTATTGCGACAAAATACCCTTTGGTCACAATCTTTTTCTCCAACACTCACCATATTATATCTTTAGGTATCTTATCATAAGCTTTATCTAAATCTATAAAGTAGATCCCTATTTTTCTCTCTATAACACTGTTGTTGTAACCCTTAAGCAATGCTCGATCACTCTCTCCCACAATTTTATTGTCCGACCCAATAATTTAACGTCTCTATAGTTTTTACAATTGAATTCTTTGTGATGTTTTATGGGCATATCTCTGAAAATGTGAGATGGAGGATCTTCTACTTTGTCAAATGATGCAGGCTTTGTTGTGAGTTGTGCTGACAAATCATCCATATAGCTATTCTAGTTACTCTCTTGGTGTCATCAAATGTTATTGTGGAACTCTTGCTAATGGAAAGTTGATTAGAGCCATTTTGAGCATTATGGCTAAAATGGGCTTTATTTTCTCAATTTCTCTAGTGTTTCTTAAGGTTTTGTTTATTTATTTATTATAATTACTTAGCTAAAATATTGTTGATTGCATTCTTGTTGATGGTGGCTGGATTTTCTGTATTTGTGTTGCATCCGATTAGTGGTTGCTTGATAAAACTTGAATAAATGATTTGGAACTCTGTGTAGACTCCACCTGAGTTATCATTCATGAAGAGCTTGCATGGGTGTTAAAGGGTTAAAATACTGTGAGTCATAGCTTGTTGAAACTTCTCTTAGGCTTTTGCATTGCTATTAGCCTATTTTAATATAATGTTTAGTTGTTTCTTTTTCCACCAAGATGAAGTTCGTATTTATATTTCTATATATACATTTACTCTATGTTATTTTCCTTAAACACTTGTATATTTGTGTCTGCTATGATGACAGATTCACTTTTAAAATGCATGGCAATTTTAATAACCGTAACAATGGAAGCAGAGAAGTGAAAATTAAGAACCAAGAATTACCTAAGAGTGAACATTTTCGTTATTTAGGATCGATTATCTTAATGGCTAGGGAGATTGGTGCGAATGTAGTCCATAAAATTAAGGTAGGGTGGCTTAAGTGTAGGAGTGCGTCAGGGATACTGTGTGATAAACAAGTACCCACTGGACTAAAATGAAAGTTCTATAGAACTGCTATTAAACTAGCGATGTTGTATGGGACAGAATGTTAGGCAACTAAGAAACAACATGTAGATAAGGAGTCAATCTATGTCCATATTCCAATCAATGGTGTGCCAAGTTATTGGAAGCATGGTAGGGGGGGAATAGGGATACATAATTTTTTAGAGAAAAAAATAATTTTTTTTTTTTTAAGACCTTAGGCTAAAACGTAATTTTTTTAAAGTTGAGGAGGGAAACGTGTCCCCCCCTATAGCTATAGTGGTTCAATCTATCGCGATTCTGGTTTAGACCTAACCCATTAGGCATTCTGGACTTGGGTTTCTTGGTTTTGGAACAGGTTTGTACATTGTTTTTCAAAAACCTTGTTCTCCAAAATTTTGCTCTTATGCTCGAGCGGCCTTTGTGAACTCTCAGTTCATTTCCAAGCCTGTAAGAGAGTGTATTCTACGCTCGAGCGGTCATGCGCTCGAGTGGCCATTCTTGCGCTTGAGCGATGGTCTTCTGTCTGTAAAACTACTGGGAATGTGTATTCTACGCTCGAGCGTCACTTCTTGCACTCGAGCGATGCCGTCCTTTTTCATTATGTTTTGGTGCCCAAGCGTCACTTCTTGAGCTCGAGCGGTAATCATTTTTGTGTCTGGACGCTCGAGCGTCACTTCTTGCGCTAGAGCGGATTATGCGTATATCAGTTCGTAAAAATCACTTTTTACATCACATTTTCATATCTCTCTTTCTCTAAAACATTTCAAAACCCTAAATCTAGAGTTTCTCTCTCTAGAACTTGCTCTCTCTCTTTATAAATACACTAAGATCTACTAATTTCTCCACCCTCCTCCCTTTGTTAGAGCTCACCTAGAGTTTCGTTTTCATCCGAATAAAGTTGGGTTTCAGTTTCATCCGAGTTTCATCCGTGCTTATCTCGTCTTCTAGTTTTGAGGTAGGGATTCTCTACACCTTTTTATGATTTGTAACTTAGCTATTTGTTTTTATGATACAATCTTGTGATTTTGGAGGGTTTTGAACAAACTTAGGGTTTTGGTTTAAAATCAAAAGAGGGGTTTTCAAATGGATGTATTGAAAATGGTTGTGAGGTTGGAAATGAGGTTGAGTTGTGATCAAACCATTGATTTTGATACTTGGAATGGGTTTTGAAAGAAAAAAGGGGTTTTATCCTAAATGGCTCAAATATTTATTTTGTATAAATAAATGGAATTGATGTTGGAAATATGAAATTGGATGGGTATTGATATAGATGGTGGAGTTTGATATGTATTATCACTCACCTTGAAATTTGGAAAGTTTATCTATATTGGAGATTTTATATCTGTTTAGAAATCTCTGTTTTGGGCTATCGGTGGAGGATAGCTATGATTGTTGTAGAAATTGCATGATGATTAGGTGAATTGAACTAATTTCTCATCCACGTGCATTGAATATCGTTGCTCATTTAATACATTGCAAATGTATGTGATTTTGAGAGAAAAAAAAAAAAAAAAAAAAAAAAAAGGGTGAAAGGTTGGAAAGAGGTGTGTATCACCAAACTAAGTTGGCCTGTGTATCAAGGGTGAAAGTCTCGAA